>CM060465.1:16014987-16632487 GCA_030544235.1 Lepturacanthus savala
CTCCGTCAACCTTTCCCTCACGTGTTGTATTCTTTTCTCTTCATTGCTTTAATTTTTCACGTTCAAAAAAGATAAATCATCCCCTCTAGAGGAGATAATATATTGTAAATAAATATGTCATGAATAAGAAACCAGTCAAACAGTATTTTTTTTCTTTTCACTATAGAAACGCCTTTGAGACAACATCAATGTAAACAAAACTGGAGAAAACCTCCAAATTGAAGCAGATGCGAGGAGGTGGAGTGGGTGGAGCTAGAAGACAGAGCGTGATATTAGCTTGAGCAGAAGGCGGTAGACGGAGCAATGGCCTTTTAGAGCCCAGTGAGAATTGATTAGCTCGCAATCCACCTCAATGAATATAGACACAGGAGAACGAATGAGGGGAATAGGAAGGCCAACTTTGTGCTCAGTAGTTACCTACTATACAGAGGCTTGTTTTCTCCTATAAAGCATTTGATTGGATCCTGAGGGCAGGCTGCTGTAAGAATAAAACGGGTCTCCAGATTATTCCGCTGAAATTTATACCCCAGCAGTATTGGCTAAGCTGTGGTGCAAATACCATGCCAAGTCCCTGCAATGTAGGACAGGATGAATAAAATTACAAGCTGGGGGCTTCTCCTGGAATGAAACACATTTCCCTAGCCAATGGAGTTTTTTTTTTTTTCTCTAGAACATGACTAGTTTGAACGTGTGTCCCTTGAGACAAAGTTTGACATCCACAGCTGGAACCTCCAGCTGCAGAGATATACCGATGCTGCCTGTGTCGCCCCTGCTCATCATCCTTCCCCTCACGCTTCCAGTGGCACAACCAACATAATAATACTTCATGCAAATGTGATATTTCTATTCACGTCATGCAGAATCCATTGTTTTGACTGTCAAGGTATCAATTAGCAGAAGCAGCCACGTTCTGTCTTAAGAGCCTCATGAGGTTCTGCAAATGAGCTGTACATAAAGGAATTAGTGCTTGATTAATAAACTCAGATCACCTCTGACCTCCCATCAGATCTGTCCATGTGTTAATTGTAATTATGCTGATTACCGCACAAAGGAGGCAACAGAGTTAATTCAAAGACATAATTATCTTTAGATGGTGATTTTAGAGCCGGATAAACTGTTTAATCTGCTTTATGTCTATTATATATGGAACTGGATATGGTGGTTATACAACCATTAAACTGATTATTTTATTTACATTTCCACATTTATATATATTTTATCTGTGGCTATATTGGAAAATGTTGCATGATTTATTGGTCAAACTAGATTAGGTCAGGTAAGGGTTAATTGACGAGTCGGTGTGACGCACACCTTGATGATTTAGCCCCTTCTCCCATGGTCATTTGCCAACGATCAATCATTTCCGACCCATAAGGTTCTCATGCAATATTAACGTTCCTCACTAGTCCAGTAGATAGGAGGGAATTTAGATAACGCTTGGCAACGGGAGATATTCTGGTCTGCAAAGAAGGTGCTGAATCAAAGGTTATGGCTCCATCACTAGAACTATTAAAGCACACTGAAAACTAAACATTAGTTTAATTAAGTTGACAATTCAGCTGTGTTATTTATGTTTATTTGTCAGGGACGATACAAAAACAATGCACCAAGTAACAAAAACACGGTGTATAGTATATGGGGTTTATAGCTGAGGCTAGTTTACAGCCCCAGTCTCTGGTTAGGCCTTTCTAGAATTTACACTTAAATGAAAAAAAAATATTTTTATGAATTACAATGAAGATCTATACAAATACAATTTGTTTTGTATTTGTTTTTGTTTTGTAAGTTTGCTGTGCCAAATTAATAATTCTATATATAAATTCAAGCTATGACCATGACAGAATTACAGAGTCAAATTTATAAAAATTTGGTTAGTTGGTTTTCAACCAGGATTTAACCTTTTTAATAAATACTTTTTCATCAGTTTCTTGTTTTATTTCAATTGGTATGGCATTCCACAAGTGAATTCCTTTTACTGAGTAAGAAGTGGTTTTGCTTCTCTAAGGTTTCCCCTTGTTATTCTATTATGTATTAATATTAGTGCTGTCAGTTGAAAAAATTAATCAAATTAATTACAGGATTTTGTAATTAATTAATCGAATTAATCACATTTTAATGTCATATCTGCTAAAGGTCTCCTGATAAAGAATTTGAATTGTAGGATATTAAAAAAATTGTGCATGACTAATCAATTGAATACAGTAAGAAGAGAAGATCTGAAATCCAATTTTTTATTGGTGAACTGTGCTTCATGAATTAAATCCAAAAGTAAAGGTCCAGCAATTAAACCAGTTAGGCCACGTGCATTATTCAGAAATGTAAAATAAATACAAATTCAGTTAAATAAAATAAAGCTGTCTCAAATAGGCACTTAAGCTCAATATAGCAATTGCTGATAACGTGACCACGTGTCCATCGACCAACCAGAAACACATTTGTTCAGCTCGCCTCGCGTTGCATAGCAACCAGAGACGCGCTCACTGAAACCAGCACACTGGAATTGTTCCAGCACTCGGATAATGTAACTACTGTGACTTTAGTACATCGTTCTCTTTATTTAACATGGGATATTGACAGGGAGCTTCTTCTCCTTTTTTAACGGAACGCTGTTCCGGTCATGATTCTTTTAACTGAATGTAGTTCCGGACAGTTCAGGTTCACTTTCACCCCTGAGTTCGCCACCGTTGATACTCATAATTAATTGCGTTAAATTTTTAACGCGCTAAATTGCGGTGTAATTAATTAATCGAATTAACGCGTTAAAATGACAGCACTAATTACTATTATTACTAGCTGTCCCTTTCACCTGCTAATGAAATGAATTTAGAACAGGTGTGTGTTAAATTTGATATAGAGCCTTTCTCAATACTAAATACGCCAAGTTTAAAAGGCAACTTTCACTGTGAAGGAGAAACTTCTGAGGACGATCACGCAGCAGTTGGAACAGCAGTGTACCTGCTGACAGCAGCAGCTCAGCTTCAACACACCTACCCGACTGTACTGTGACACGAAAATCTTAACTCAAAGCTCCACTAACCTGAAAAATAACAGCCATGCAATAAATTATTTGGATATACCGACCACATACCCTACAGGGAAATTACTACAGCTTTTAGCCTGGCGCAAAATACTTCCACCATCAGTTCTGGTTGGTTCCAAAAGCATTCTGGGATAGTTGGCTGTCCCAAGCACCAGCCGCCTTTCAGTCGACCAATAGTGTCACTCCATCACTCAGTGACTCAGTCATTGGGGTTTATAGGGCTGGCACCACTGTTGCGGTCCACTTCTCAGAAATTACCTCTCTGGAGACTTCTGCCAGCTCAGCATGCATGAAACTATAAGAGCAGGACAACTTTTTTTTTTACTTTTTACTCTTAAGGTCACCTTATCATATACATTCATAGATGACTAAGCTCTAATAAGATCTAAAATAAGAAATGAAAAATCAGTTTTCGTGGTAAAGGGCTTAATTTAACCATCCCTAGTGTAAACATTATTCACTTGGACTGAGATCTATTAATGTATGCAGTGTTCAAAAATGAACCAAGATTGCCACAGCATTACTTACTTCTCACCCCAAACATTTTCAGAAACTTAAGTGAAGTAGACCACATACGTGATCACTAATGTTTGGTGCATAATCAGTGATGCAAATTGATGCGGATGTGTGATTTGAATTGAAAATTACAGATTTTAGAACAGTTTGAATTGATGTGAGATAGAGATGGGCCTATCATGTGGAAATAAGTGAGATGCTTCTCTAGATGATGCTCCACTGCAACCTGTACCAAGGATACTGAGGATGGTCCCATTGAAATGCTCCATTTTACAACAAACATGGTTTCAGCTGTTAACTTTTCCCGTAATATCCCACTGCAGCTCATGTCAGCATGACATTAGTCTCAAGACGTCTTTGCAGGTGGTGACAGTTGCCTTGGAGGCAGACTACTTTGAGGGCAGTTGTCATGGAGACTGAGTCGATGTCAATCTACATCGAGACGTATTTATAAGACAAGTGATCCGTCAGCAAACTTCTTTTTCCAGAGTTTTGTATTTGCAAGCGGATCCCACCCATGCTCCTCTGGCAGGTTTAAGACCGAGTCCCTGATATTTGAGAGCAAGGCGGCAGCCGTCGAGCGTTTTATGAGCGCTGGGAGGAAAGTTTAAAGAGAAAAACTTTGGTGAAGGCAAGGCTGAGTGGTGTTTGCCAGAGAAGGATTTTGCATTTTGATTTGACGCATGCTTGCTTCCTAACCACCATAGCGTCTTACTCGCATTCTCTGACGCCATCTGAATCTGGAGATTCGGAGCCGTCGTCTGAGAACGAATACATAATCCGCAGGGATGGAGCAAAAAGTGTCGGAATGATTCAAATCCAGTGTTCTCTCAACTGTTTATCTCTTTCTGTTTCGTGAAAAGCTTTTATGATACTGTCGGTCAGAAGTCAAAACAGAAAACAGTTTTAATTGGCTCTCCAGCAGGTGGAGATAAGTAACATCCTCTCCCATGAGGGAAGTGTGTGTGTGTGTGTGTGAGAGAGAGAGATAGTTGGGGTTGATGAGAGCTAAAGCAGACGACAAAAAGCAAAGAGGGAGAATTCATTAAAGCTCCTGTCCTGTCTATCCCGTATAAATACTATGTTTAATGAGACACTCTCATTAAACATAGCATCGCACCAAGCACCAATACGCTCACTGACAACTCTAAAGGAACGCACTGCGCACACATGCACACGCTGCCGCTTCTCTCAGACTAAAAATCTTGTTAAGCCTGTCTTTTTTCCAAATCTGTTCAGGAAATTGTTTTGTGCCGATGAATGACCCTCCATGAGTTTTTCAGCTGCTTCTCATCCGACTCCTCCTCCACTCCTTCTCTTCTTCTCGCCTCTGCTCGCTCATCTTCTCCTCTTTCATCTCCGCTCTATTGTCTTCCTCCACCCCCACCAGCCGATGCAGCCCCCCCCCCCCAATTCACCCACGTCATCCTCTTCATCCTCTCCTTTCTTCATGAAGATTAAGGTTAAGCAGATCACGAGGCGGGAGGCATTCTTTTCTGTACACAATAATGCACGAGATGAGGAGAGCGAGAGGGAAGGAAGATCGATGCAGGAGAATGGGATGAGGAGAAAGGTGGTGAGGTAGAAGAGAAGTAGAGAGGAGGAGGTGCAGAGGGGGCCGTGGTGGGATAGTGACAGGAAGTGAAGATGGTGTTGAATAAAATGATGAAACAGAAGCCGTGTTAAAGTCCATGTATAGTGATAATAACTTCTCTTGTGTTCTGAGTTTGTGACACCATAGACAACTCTGTTATTCATCTCACAGCCAAATTTGAACAATTAAAGGAATTGTAGACTATATAAAATAAGTTTTCAAATTCGTGGAAAAAATAAGCAGTATTCTCTGCTCTGAAACTCTGGGAGCACAAATAACTGAACAGCCTGGCTCAGGCCAAACTCCCTTATACACACTGTTTTGTAGGTAAATGCTTTATTTCATGGTAAGTTATTATTTCTACATTGAAGACCGGGTGTTAACGTTACAGAATTCTCTGAATTACTACCCTTGCTTACCAATTAACTTTCATCAGACACAACTGGGATTCACAGATAATCCGCTAGTACTGGTGAATGTGGCCATTTTTAATCAATGGTAGTGCTTAAAGAGTTATTTTGACAAGTAGAATCATTCTTAAAGCTGCAATGATGGCTGCCGCAAGGACCCCAGGCAGAGATACAGCATTTGCCAGCACCAAAAAAGCGTGGTGTGAGGCTTTTACTCCGAAAATGAAGCCACTTCAGCAGAGAAATGAGCAACATTAACAGAACTCCATTGAAACAAAGCCAGATCAAGATAATGATCATTATTGATAGAACGCTTGTCAAAGAGTCATTTAAGTTACATTGTTAATGAAATAAGTCTACATGTACCTACAAAATGGAATTAAACAGTGGTTCCTAATGTTACTTTATTGTAAAACTCATTCATACATGTTGCTTATCCCACACCTATTCTATTTTAAACTGTGTATGTTCTTAAGGGGGTTGGACAAGAATGTTGGCAACCATTGATGCTAAGGCGCTCCTGTGTTTATATAGCGTTGGGGGAGGGGCCATGCCAAGTATATATATATATATATATATATATATATAGGTGGTTGGCACCTATATGTAGGTGGTTGGCTTCTTTGTATATATATACAAAGAAGCCAACCACCTACCCTGGACCAGTTCTAGCTCATGGACATGCCCATCATCAAATTATCATAAAAGTGGAAATGTGATGAGGCAAATTGGAATGAGATGAGGTTGTTTCTTGGGGGAAATAGAGAATAAAAAAATGTGTGCCAAGACAAAAAAAAACAACAACAAAGGAAGGAAACAAATTAAGTTTTAATTAATTATGTCAATATATTGGAGGTAAAAGGAAGTGTCCATTTTTTGTTATTTAACTCTTTTATGTGTGAGTAGTGTAAGTTTTTGAGGCTCAATAGTGTGCATTTGCTCTTATTTCCTAATTGGAGGAGAATAAAAAAGTCTTTTTTTGTAGATCTTCACAACTTATTCTTTATTATCGAGTGAATAGATCGTTAATTGACGCTGCTTTTCTTGAGCTTTCAGTCATGTGGTTGAAGCATTAGCTGTTCCTTTCGTCAATTTTTAGATAACAGTTTGCTTTGTGTGAAAGATATATGAGAAGGAAAAGAGTTCCAAGACTTTATTGAACAGTGTGTTTGAGGAGATTTGTTCTTGATTGAAGGTACAGACAGTGCCCAACTTAAGAACACAATAGGCTCCGAGAGGCTGTTTGTAAGCTGAATTGCTCGTAAGTCGTTATATATTAAATTTCAATCTCAAATCGCAATATGGGGTCATTTAAATGCCATTACTACTCTAAATAGGAAAGTATTCTATTCTCTAAGACTTATGCTGTGTTGAGATGCTCTCAGAGTCATTTGCAAGAATGAACAGGGCGAGTTGAGAGAGATAAGTATTGGAAATGCTTGTATGGAGCGGTGCTGCTCAGCATGGGTTGCAGCAGAAAGGCGAACTACTTGGATGTGGTGCATGGTTCAAAATACAAAGTTGTGAATGCAAATATTAGATTAAAAACAAAAATCAAAAGACTCCACTGCAGCTGTTGTAGTTGTAGTTCATTTATATCTTTCCCAGCTGCTGACCATTTAACTAGATAGTCTTGCAGGTCAGAAAAAGACCAACGACTTGACAGACAATAGGGGATGTTAAATAAGCAGAGCACTTTCTTATTATTGCATGGCATTGTTCTGTTGTTGTGTGTGTATAGGTAGCTACATGGTGCCAGTAATGTGCCAGTGGTGCCAGTAATCAAAGCAGCTTAGAGAGCAACATAATATATTTAAAAAGACACGTCGCTAAGTGTTAACAACGCTCCCGATTCCTGATAGCGAGTGCATCCCTCAGCCTCTAGTCTCAACACTGGACCCATGAGGGTTCTTCCGCTGATACAAAACCTTACTGCATGCTGAAGACCTCACAATGGGTCTGGCACACTGAGAAGTGGTTTTCCGATCCTGGCCATTGGATCTGGACCCAGGGGGGTTGTTGCCATTCAAGTAACATCTTTCACGGTCTGACACTCCTCCCCATAGACACAACCCTGATGCACTTAGATAACATACTAACCTAGCCCATCCAACTTGGCATCCCTCTCTTCTGTCAGATGATGCAGATAGCATATTAGCTAGCTTACATATTATTACACAAAAATCATGTGTCCTTACAATGCACACCACATGCTACGCATATGTCCACAGACTTTGATAGTATTATCACTTCTACCGTCTTCAGGTTTACGGAATGGTGGTATCCATGGCAATGGCATGGCTCAAGAGGCATTCCGCTCTCATTGGTGCTATGAACTGTTATCATTCAAATTTGAGAACTATACCCACTCATAGGAAATAAAGTGGTGCAGTGAAGTGACACAGACTCAATTATGTAGTATGCAGAGTAGAGCAACTCAACGTAATATTTGAATCTGGAGAGAGACTGTTCAGCCTCTAACTTTGTGGCCAGGGTTTACGGTTTCCCTGGTAACGAAGGAAGGGTGTTAGATGTTAAAAAAGTGAGGTTAGAATCAAGCCGTGAGTAAGGGGGTGAACGAGGGAGTTACTGATTAACAAAAGTTAGGGTGCAGAAGGGATTTCACAAAGGTCAAAGAGAACATAAATTGCAAGGAGCAGCAGAAGAGCTGACTGAAGGAGGAAAGAGGAAAGGAGGGGGAGTTAGGAAGAAGAGAGGAAAGATATTCAGCAAACCTGAAGCAAAAATCAAGGAGCTGAAGGAAGTGTAGGAGGAGATGTAATAGAATAGGAGTGTGAGAGGATGCGAAAGGTCAGACAGAGTGAGTTGCAGGAGGTCAGAAACTTATCTTGACATGTTTCTTGTGGTTGTCGTCGCTGCAGATAAAGGTTGATTTATGCTTCTGCATTAAATATCTAGAGAGTAGTGTTGACATGGCTGTGTTCCCTATGCCATAGCCTGACATGCCCTTCCCCTTAAATGTTACTACACATCGTGGCAAGACACACAGACCGGGCGGCTGTGATTGACACAAGCACAGAAAGTTCATTCTCCCTCTGTCTGGTTCAATGGCTGCACGCACAATTCTCCTCCGACGTGTTAAAAGTCACTGTTGTTCAACATTTATTAGCTCCAACCCCATCCAAAAGAATGTGATTACTGCTCAAATAGTAATCCTGTCTTGTAAAAGTCAAGTATACTACCAATTGATGTGGCAGGAAACACGATTGCTGTTTTATTATAGTCTGTGGCAACATTTTTGTACCAATGCTGTAGAGTCTGTAACATGAAGCTGTTTTTCTGCAGTGAGAGTAATAGACTTGTGTCGTACACTATCATTCAAATGTTTGGGGTCATATTTTTGAAAGAAAAGCACTGTTTTTCAATGAAGATAACTTTAAACTAATCAGAAATACACTCTACATTGCTAATGTGGTAAATGACTACTGTAGCAGTGTATGTTTTTTGGTGCAATATCTACATAGGTGTATAGAGGCCCATTTCCAGTAACAATCACTCCAGTGTTATAATGGTACAATGTGTTTGCTCATTGTGTCAGAAGGATAATGGATTAGAAAACCCATGTGCAATGGTAGAACAGCTGAAAACTGTTTAGCTGGTTAGAGAAGCTATAAAACTGACCTTCCTTTGATGGAAGCAAAGTTTGAAGGAAAACATTATTATTTCAACAAACAAAACAATATTTCTAACCTTGTCTTGACTGTATTTTCTATTCATTTTAACTCATGGTGGTAAATAAAAGTGTGTCTTTTCATGGAAAACACAAAATTGTCTGGGTGACCCAAAACTTTTGGACAGTAGTGTATGTCTCTCTTAACTGGGTGTAAGTGACAACTGTTTGTCTAAGAGGGTAAAATGGTTACGCGCCACTTCCAGCCAATAACCAGATGTTACACTGGCAGGCTGGAACCTGGACCCTGCAGGGGTCGACAGGGGACCCCGTCGAGCATCCTTGGTGTCTGTCTTCAGGCTCTGAGCTTGACCCTGACGTGGTGTGGGTTAGTCAGTTCAGGTGGGGATTGCCAACACATTCCCTGTGCATGGTGATGTATTCAGTGAAGGTGCTGGCTCCTTGGGGCTATAGAATAGAATCTGTTAGTCTCTGGTCCTCAGTGAGCTCTTTTCAGCTTTCCTTTGTCACAATGAACAAAATGAAGGTCTCAAATGCAGGACTCAGGACACAAGGGCAAATTGAAAGTCTATTAAAGCAACTACGTGGTCAAATATCAGTAAAAAGTTTAATTAGACTAGGCAAATGCTGACTTCAAAGACAATCTTGTCCTCGGCCATCTTGTAGCCGTCGCACCCACTGACATCACTCAAGGTGCGTCCAGGTATGTTCAAGTGAAAAGCAGAAGTTATCCCAATCCCTGCATGATCAGTCTCTACCTAACCATAAAACCAGATTGTATTAATGTGTTTACTCCAATTTTCTCTGTCAATGTGCATGCATATGTGCATATGTGCATGTGTGTATGTGTGTGTGTGAGAGAGAACTGGCAGAGTGTGTGTTGTGTTGTTAGCTGGGTGTGTGTTGACTGATGAGGTTACACACAAAGCATGAATAATGCAGTGTTCTGTAGGAATGAGAAAGAGAGAGTTTTGTGTTGTGTGTGTGTGTGTGTGTGTGTGTGTGTGTGTGTGTGTGTGTGTGTGTGTGTAAAGTGAGGGGAGGGGGGCAGAGGTGGGTGAAAGGAGAACAGAGACAGGAACTCCACTTAGGGATTTAATATGGTTGAGGGGATAAGAAAGTAAAACACAATTGAAAAAAAAGGTCAACAACATGTACAGTACGTCCTTCTTTCCTCAGCTGCTTCATTTCTCTTCTCTCCCGCTCATCCTCCCAGTTTTTCCCCTTTCTTCCCTCCTCATCCTCCTCCTCCTCCTCGTCTTTCCCACCCTTCCTCCCCCATCCTATCTCCATTTCTTCAAACACCTTCTCACCTTCCCACTGTTTCCCTTTGCCATTTCTCATCCCTGTCATCCTCCTTACCTGCCTCCATCCTTGTCTTCCTGGCAGGATATCTGAAGAGTGTCTATGTTTCTGATGCCTGTTAGTGGACTCGCCTTCTGTTTAGAAACAAACTCAGGCTCGCTGCCTGCTGTCAACCGTTTCCACACTTCCAACTGTCACTGCCACCACTTAGAGCAGATCTCTCCAAAATAACAAATGTCTGGTAATGCATTAACTCTTTCTAGCATCCTTTAAGCGACTGAAAAGACCATTATCCCCTATGATGATGAGTTAGCCCAGATTAAAATGTAATTATCTATATCTTGAACTTCTATTCTATTATATGCTGTTTGTTGAAAAATCATACAATGTTTGGGGATTGTGGTGTTGTCTGCGCTCTCATGCTGTCTAGTTTTTAGTTTAATTATCTCAGTGTCGGCAGGTTGCATCAATAGGGGGGAAGGGGGTGTACTGGCATGCACCCAGTATCTCTTTTAATACTCTTTTAAATTCTACACATGGTGGCTTTAAATTAAGATCTATTTTAGATAAACTCAAGTCATGCTGGTGCGGTGCGGGTGTTTTTAGAAGAGCTAGTTCACACAAAACAGCAGCAGAGAGCCTGTCGTCTGCAGCTCAATGTGGCTGCTAAATGCTGCAAACACAGAAATGATGCAAAATCAAAAACACACAAACGCATAAAACAAATGCTGCAATCACAGAAACAAAGCACAAGCAAAGACTCAGAAACTTACAATATCATAGAAGAGCAGCATAGTTACATAGCTAATGTTGGTGTGTTTTAATTTAATTTAACCATAGTTTTCCCTCAGCAACATCATCTCCTCCAGGGAGATGGCGAGGAAAGAAAAAAGTGAGCAAATGTTGAAGAAAAGTGAGTGAATTTGCAGCATTTTTCCTCTTGCATTTGTTCTGATGTTTTGTGTGTTTTGTTTATATTTACAGCATTTTTCCTTTGCATTTGTTTTGCAGGTTTTATGATTGCGGAATTATTCTCCTGCAGCATTTATTTTTGCATTTGTTTTATGTGTTTGCATGTTTTGTTTTGTTTTTTGCATCACTTCTCTATTTGCACCATTTTGCTGTTTTTGTGGCATGTTTGCCCCTGTCGACCACAGTAAGTATACACAATATATCAAGTAATATATTAATATATTAATTTAATTTTCTATTAAATAACTACCAGAAACTTCCAGTGCCAACTTCCTTGCCTGTTATGCTCTATATGGTGCATCGCCCTCGACCTAAATCGTTTTACATTAGAAACAGTGGCCAAAAAAAAAAAAAAAAAAGCAAATAATAACCACCGTGTGTGTGTGTGTGCGTGTGTGTGTGTGTGTGTGTGTGTGTGTGTATGTGTGTGTGTATCAGGTTAGTGTCCTGCTAATGGACTAGATGTCTCTGGAGGAGGAGCAGCGGGTGGTCAGCCAACGGCCACCATTAGTGCTCAATCACACACAGACTCACACAAGGTTGAGCCCCTTACAGTCAGCTATACCTTTACAGCTGGGATGTCTTCATCACATCAGGGAGTTTACGATGGTACAGTGAAAAAGTATGGTGCATGTGTGTGTGTGTGTGTGTGTGTGTGCGCAAGCTGACTTAACAAAGCCATGAGAGAGTTAGCGGGAGACCAGGACAGTGAGAAAAGAGGAGAGGCATTTACTACTCAGATATCATTTCCTGCATACTGCTAAAATGGTGTTGCTTAGAGACATATTGACTGGGGTTGCTAGGATACCATTTTAATTGGTTGATGTGTGAAGCTGAGGCAGGGTTGTGGGGGTTTCAGAGGTAGCGGGGCAGCCGGGGGGAGCTGCGCTCGCGCTTTCCAGCACATCAAACCTCTGCTATCGTGGCAGATAGAGACATGTAGTGTAGCGCAGGGAGACAAAATGCTGGCTCTGCAGACACGGTGGATTCAAAGTTGACGCTGCTTGAACATGTGAAATAAAAGAAAAAAAGGAAGAAAAAAAACAGCACAACTTCTTACAGTGTGTGAGATGAATTCAGACCTGCTGTGATGTAAACAACTTTTATTGGGTGAGCTTTTTTTCATTTACCAGAGTAAAAAAGAAAATAAAGAAGGAGAAAACCAATATAAAGCAATACAAATCCTAAAAATAGACAGAAGCTTCAAGAGAGCGCAACTTGGGAGGCTGAGATGTGGGGCGTCGTTTTGCATGAAGCTGTTTTATACACCGGTCAAACAGAGGTGCCTGGACAGCAGAATGTGCATTCTATTCTCTTTTATTTTCTTTTTTTTATTTTCTTCTCTTCTTTCCTTACATCCCCTCTTCTCCATCTGAACAATGGTTTGGCTTCCAAAACCTTTTTTTTTTCACCTGTTTCCTGCCTGATACCACAACACTTGTGCTGACAGGTTGTTACTTCCTGCAGACTAAACAGGACCACAATCACAATTCTATGACCCACAATCATAGTTCTTGATTGGGGGTTGTACGAGAAGGAGAGAGGCAGCATCATCATGTATCATCATCATGCAGAGGAACCCTATCATTACAGAAGGTGGCTAGTGGCCAGGGACTGTTCATCAACCCAACACTTTGTCAGAGAGAATAAAAGACATTGAGATTCCGGCTTTATAAAGTAGAACAGGGAGGCTGTGTCCTTTATAAAATGTTTTTTAATAATTGGTATTTGTATGCCTGTGTATATATACAGGATGGTATATAAGTAAAAGCAGCTTGTTCAGTAGTTTTCACTACAATTGTTAAAAGGTTCTTTACAGTATGCAATCCAATTGTGTAGAATGTCAAATTATTGAATGCTCGTTTGTGCAAAACTGCATTCCTAAAAAATTAAACCCCATTTTAGGTTTTGATGTAATTGTATTTTTTGCAGAGATTATGTTTCTCTAATGAGGGAAGTAGAACTTTTTTGGACAGTAATGTACATGAGGGTGGAATATCGAACATGTATGGCAGCTGCACTTCATTTACTGTAAACAAACTTGTTTCAGGGCTGTTTACTAGATTACTGGGACAATTGCCATTGTTAATCTTGACGGCAGTTACACCTTTACCCTTTTCCTACTTTGAAAGGACCAAATGTCTGCTGTGTAAAGGGTCCAATGCGTCCAAACTCTGACAAGAGGTCTCACTTAGCTGTTGTTTTCTGATAAAAACAGCAGCAAATTACCAAAGCTGTTGCAGCTAGCAAATACAGATCTTTTCACTGTAATAATAATAAATAGCATTATTTTCTCAGTTCGAGCTCAAGTTATTTTCTCATATGGTATCTCATATTGTAGCCTATTAACATCGTTGAGATTTTATTTCTGTTTATTTTGCCAATTCACGCGGTTTCCATTTTACTGATTTTTTACTGCTCTTTTTCCCGCTTTACTGCTGTCAGGTAGAATATTACGATCTCCGCCTTGATTGAAAGCAATGTACTAGGGCGTTACAGGCCAATTACACCAGTCACTCTGGACGCCTGCATACTTGCCACCTCCATCCCATCACAAAGCTGCTGTTTCTCCATCTGAGACACCCAAGATGGAATAATTCCCCCTAACGAGACCAACCTCTGTAATCACTGATTACTACCTTCCACAGCCCACTGTAATCAGCATCTTATCACAAAAACTGTGTGCTGTGTGTGTGTGTGTGTGGGTGTGTGTGTGTGTGTGTGTGTGTGTGTGCACCTATGTGCAAGTATTTCTTTCAGATCTCATGTATTTATTCCTATCTTCTTAGGGTTAACAACAAATCTCATCATTACCATTCACCTACGCATCTAACACAAATACACACATCACAGCCTCCCCCCAGCAAAACACACACACAGACACACACACACAGATGGTAACAATGGTGGAACGACAGTACATACTGTAGCTAATCACCAGGCTGTGTTCAGGGAGAGAGGGTGTATCTCGTCCTGGGTCAGTGATCTGTGTGAATTATAGATCACAGCGTTTCTATCTCAGGTTTTGTAGCCGGGCCCGTGGGACGCTGAGAGAGAGGGCATGATAGACACATACAGGAAGGAGAGAGGGGAAGAAAGGGAGGGCAGAGGAAGACGGGGAAAGAAGGGGGATCTCTGGAGCAGATTTTAAGATAAAAAAAATAAACACAATTTCACAGCGCTCTTCCTTTTTTAATGATGCACAAACAAACTCATGGGGCCTTTTTGAATCAGTAAAAAGCTGCTGATGATATTCTTAGAACTACAGATTACCAACTGGACAAAGTGAGCAACTGCACAACTGGACTCTATTAAGCTTCATGTTTTATGTGTGTGGACCGGTTTGCGCTAATTTATTGAGCATTTTGGAGGATGAACCACTGATACACGGCATCAACTGACATGATAATACCTTATGAGGGGTCCTATTTGTTACCTGATCTTTAGAATCCTGCTGTCAAAATCATATATTTCTTTTAGTATTTGGTTTGGTTAAATTGTACAAATTCGACAAAGTATGAGAAACCTGGTGGCAAACAGTGTCCAGCAATACATTTTATCCCTGGGGCCGCCTGCAGGTTAATCTGTACAAGCTCAGAACACTTTGTCGGCCATTGTTCAGATATAAGCCTCAGTTATTCAGGGTTTTTTTTTTTAGGGATTTTCCCATTTTGAAAACTGTGCACAACTGGTCCAGCACTGTAGAAAGCTGATATGACTGTTGGGCTGGAAATTGTCCGATGCTGAGCTCTCTCGTGTGATCCACAAAGAGCCTGTCACAGCTTCCAGCATCACTTCCTTTGAAGTGAATAATCATTTACATTATTATTAGAATATTTATGGATGGCAATATTCATCCTGTTAAACTAAGATGGTTAACATTGTAAATTTTATCCCTATGTATTATACCTAGTTTAAAACACTGAGAATCAAAAGTATATATTGTTATTTCTACAAGAATTTCAATAGCTGGCCGCAGATATAATTAATTATATCACTAAGGTCACATCACACTAACACACCTCTACTTGTAACACATATGCAATGACACATTTAGGTGACACAACATCAGTATCCACTTTTTTTTTTTTTTTTCACAATCCGGTCCCTAGGAATTACACCCAGATTGCACAAATCTGTTTCTTATGATTTACAGTGGATGAGTGCTACAAGTGAAGTGTTTTAGTTGCCTAAAGTGTAAATCCACCTTATTTGCTGCAGCTCTGATCTTTCTCTAACCGTGACCATAATTTAGAGCGCATCTGAAGATATTGTAGAATTTTTAAAAACATATTCACTGGATAAATAAAAAAAAAAAAACTTGAGTGTTCTCCAGGGTTTTAGAGAATCGTCCAATATTTGTGTTTTTTTCTGTGATAAGGCACACCTACATTACACATTACACACACACATACACACACTCACAAACACACAAACTGCCTGAGGATACAGTCAGGAAATAGGTTTAGCAATGTTCATTCCTCCAGGATCAAAAACTTGGATCAAGAGTGTTGTTCCAACCATCAATTAAAAGGAGAATATTATTCACTGAGAGACAATCAAGTGTGTTCCAGCAAAAAAAACAAAAACATGTTTTATACCTGATTTACCCTCCGGAAGACTTTGCCATCACGCTTCTAATCATTTTTCTTCTATGTCAACTAGTTTACAAAATAGCTGTAGGATTACCTATAATGTTGCATCTAGGGGAAGTCCTCATCTTTGTTTGTTTTACTATGTTGTTTTCTCAGACTGAGTAGAAAGAAAGGACTCTATAATCTGAGCGTGCCAGATAAATGGAATTCTTTATCAAGAATCAATCACCGTTTCCCTATTTAATGACTAAGTCCCCATAATGGAACCTTAATGCGCTCATAATCTCAATAACACTCCCAGAATTCATCTTTATCGTTTGTATTTATTCAGACATGTATTCCACTTTGCTAATCGAATCCCAGCATGGTAGTCATTAACAAATCAGTAGTGCCTCTTGGGTAAAATGGTAAATTCGATGATCATTACCTGTGGATGTGTGATGCATTCTTGAGTCAACACTCTCGACTGCTCCAACAGCTGAAAGGACCATTCACATGAGCTGAGTCTGTGTGTATGTATATCTGAGTGCGTGTGTGACTGTGCGCAGACGTGTGTGCGCATGTGTGTAAAAGCCATCAACTGCGATAATGGAAGTCAATACAGGACTATGTGATTGTGCTTTTCAGGGGGGGGCAGTTGTCTTTGATTAGAGCCCGGCAGAGAATGGCCGACTGCACAGGAACCTTAATTGTCTCCCTGAATCACTGTGCTGTGACTTCTGACAGTAAAGCTGACATGACCGACTGACTCCGCTCTCCGGAGTAACAATGTGTCGTCAATTATGGCCGGGCGTTGAGAGTGACGCTGACAGTTCTCTGGCCTCTAAACCATTGACAGTATATAATTATGAAGGACATGACAGCCTCCAAAACTCAAGCCAAACATGTTAATCGCCCCCTGGTGGCCGGATGCAGTACAGGTCATAAATTCAACTCATTCCATGTGATAAAAAGTTAAATGTGTTTTTCCACCAGATTGTGGTAGTTCTTATCAAACTGAGGTCAGTTAACATGCACTTTTGAATTAGTTTTTTGACAATATAATATATTGTGTCAGAACTGTGCAAGGAACTGAATCCAAACGCACGACTTGAGATGCAGGGATGGAAGCAACGGCACAAAGTATCAACAAAAAGCACTCACAAGGAGGGAAAGGCACAATCAGTTTTATCAAAAATGCAAAAGCACAATACTGTCAAAGACAAAAAAAGTAACAACAAAATGTGCTCACGAGTGGGAAATACTAATTAAAGATAAGCAAGGGCACAAGGCAAAGTAACAACCAGAATACAAAAACCTGAATGCTAAGGATATTAAGGGCTGGTGTAGTTCTCAAGACACACACACGGACTACACACACACACTCACACAAGGTGATTGGGGAAACAGATGGAGACGATCAGGGCGGGGCCAACAATCAGCCATACGAGGGAAGAGGGAAGTTATCTGACACATGAGGGAAGACAATGTCACAATAAAAGCATGAAACATGAACACAAACAAGACAACACTTAACAAATCTTCCTGGGCATGACATATAATTATGGGGGTCATGTGTCTGCCATACACCAAGGTTGACTCCTTGCTACAGCAGTTTGGGTTCAGATACAGCACAAGCCCTTTGCTGCAAGTCATCGTCACCCTTTTCTTTCAGATAAGGCAGAAATGCCCCCCCCACCCTACAATAAATGGGTGGTGATGTCATAACAGACAGCTCTGACAGACGCTCTCAAACTCTGTCATAATCGACAGCTTCGACAACCGCTTAGCTGTCACGATTGACAGCTGTGACAGCTGCTCTCAAACATCTGTCATCTTTGACAGCAGTGACAGCCTCTATCTGTCAGGCAGCAGGACGGTTGAGGGGGCGTGGTCTCTGCATTTATATACTGTCTATGATTGAGCGCAGCAGGTGAACATTGTTTAGTGGTTTGTGATTGACAACATGAAATATGAATGAAAAAGTTCTTGCTGTTTTAGCCGACGTTTGTCTGTCTGTCTGTCTGTTTATAAGAAAAATATCTCAAAAAGTATTGGATGGATTTTTGTCAAATTTTCAGCAAATGTTAAAAGTGGTAGCATGAACAGATGAGTACATTTTGGTAATGATCAGGAAGAAATCCTGATTTCTTTATCACTTTGAATTTTTTGTTGTTTGGTAACATTGTGGAAAATGAACCTTCAAACAGGAGTTAGGGGGGCACCTGGTGGTGATACTTTGCACCTGCATAGCTTGTTTTCTTTGCACACTACGCCAAAGACACTAACATAATATGATGACGCCTAGGACAACATTGTTGGTTGGGAGTCACAATATATGTAAACCCTGGATTTTGGTAGATTTCAAAGTGTTTCACCTTTCACAATGATTGATTACCTGTGGCTCAATAAGCATCAGCTGAGCATTGTATGAGCTGCCATGCTCCGCTTGTCCATGTCAAGCAGTATTTTAGAGGAGAAGTGACTGCTGCTGACAACTAACAAAGACCCTTTTTCTGACTTCATGCTGTTGTGTTTAATAAGGGAAGGTGGATAATGTTCAGTCTGGCCTTTTTCCTGCTGAAATAGTGAAGTATTTATCCCCCCATAGAATGAATGTTAAGCTCAGACAAGAAGGGATTTAGGATTTTCACCTGGTGCACATAAACTCTCAGTGAATCTGATGCAGAGGCAGGAGACGGATGGATGGAAGGTTTTGCAAAGACATAGTAGAAGAGTGTGAAAAAAAAGTGAAATGTCTCTTTTTACTTGTTTTTTTACCTGTCCACCTTGAGATGCCATTAATAGTCTTTCAGACTGTCAAATAAATGTAGGATTTATGTTGGAAAATTGAGTGACAGGAAGGCTTCATTGCTATGCTGTGATGTGTGAAAGACATGATGAAGGAAAAGTTTACATTTATTGTGGTTTTACCCCCAAAAGAGTGATACACTGCAGATTTTTCACAGTCAAATTAAGTTTTGTAAATGACACTCAGATCTGTCTGTCTTTCTAGGTTTATGAGAGAGGAAGCAACGTGGAGCAGTTTGTGACCCGCTTCCTGCTCAAGGAATCAGCCAATCAGATTCAGTCTCTTTTGAGCTCCGTGGAGAGTGCTGTGGACGCCATTGATGAACAACACTGCAGCCAATCAGGGTGAGTCCATGTTGGTATCGCTGGGCTGTTATGTGGGAAGTTGGAAGTGTGAGTGTGTGTGTGTGTGTGCGTGCATGTGTGTGTGTGTGGTGTTTCTGTTCATGACCCTGCACATGTATCATGGCATTATGTATAAAACTCAGTGGCAGCGCTCATAATGGAAACCGGGCAGTCACACACACACACACACACACACACACACACACACACACACACATTCACACACACACACAGGTTCTCATCTCCTTCATTCAATTTACATCACCCTCTATCTCTCTCTTTTTACCTCACTATTCCCTGTGGATTCTTCCTTCTATCAATTTCCACTATGCTTTCTCCACTCTCTCTCCCCTCTCACTTTTTCTTTCCTCCACCTCTCCACGCCTCCTTACAGTGTATTTTCTATCCTCCCTCACAACATCTATGCTTTGTCTTCTCTCTGTTTTTCAGTCATTTACCAGCCAAGGTGAGTCCACGTGTGTTGGAGAGGCGCCCTGACATCGCTGTCCCTGACTACCCCCCTAACAACAGAGTCAGTGCCAGGGAGGCTGTTAGGACCATCAACACTGCCTCAGGTGACCAAGACAGACACATACTATGTATAAACACACACACACACACACACACACACACTGCAGTTGCTCCTCTGAATTCATGATTGGAATCCATCCGTCATGTGCTTGAAACATTTACTGAGAGGACATTGCTCTAGGCTGATAGTCTAGTAGAATTCAAACTCCGACTGCCACTCAGCAGTTTATCACACACTCAAAAACACATACACACACACAAACACACACAGACACACAGGCATTCTCCACTGTTACAATTATCTTACTGCCAAGTCTGACGTAGCTTTCCTACAGCAGACAGGGCATCACGGATAAATGGATGGACGAACGAGTGTTTGGAGAGAAGTTAAAGGGGGAGGGACAGAGAGGGCAACCTGAAATGAAGGGACAAGCAACAGAGGGAAGATGGGTAAGCTTAAGGGTAGGTGAAGGTAGATCTGTCTCTAAAGGATTCAAATCAAACGTTTAAATGAGTTTCCGAGTCCAGTCAGCAATTCATTTAGTCTGTATATTCTCTTTGAGGATGTGCACAACCTTCATTATTATTCTCTCTCCTGTCCTTTGCTCTGTAGTCTCTCTCTCCCTCTGTCTTTCTCTCTTTCTCTCTTTCCCTCTTCTCTCTCTCTCTCTTCCACCAGCTGGTAGTTAAAACTGCAGCACACACGCTCGCCTTGACACTTTGCACCCACTTGAACAAATTGCTCGCTGAAGAAATGACACTTCAAAGGTTGTTGAGATATGGCATCACTTTATCGCAGCACAAACTTCACAGAAGAGGAGTTGAACACAGAAATGCAGCAGAATTGAGGCAGCTCAGCAGAGAGGAAAGATTTACGAGCAGAGGGCAGAGCAAACACTCTTTAGACATCCTTATTGACAAGCGTTAAATAGGTGTTGTTTCAGGGTCAGTGTCATTGTCTCATCTTAACACTGAACACTAAGGACCTGATCTACTAAGTAGTAGTGGCCAACTAAGTAGTAAATTGCATGTGCCTTTTAACAGAAAGCAGGGGGGCTGGGTGTTTTGCAGTGATTTACTGTGAATGATTTCGTGAATGAGAACAGGTGAAAATATGGTGGTGACAACAGTGTTTAATGAGAGTTTTAGACAGGCAACAGTTACACGATGAGCTTTTCTTATGAAATGTAGGGATGATTCCTAGCATCACAATGCACATCAGCACAAATCTATAGGCAGTTTTCAACAGTAAATATACTGTAATAATGATAGAAAAAAGAAGTACATTTTTATTAAAAGAAAGTTATCAAATTGGCTGATGAGCACTGCCATTTCTCCTGCAAAAGTTGAAGCTATAAGTGACCAGTCTGATGTATGTAGTAATGTTTGTGGTTATACTGTAGCGGGACTGGATTGTTTTCAAGGTAACCACAGCGAGCAGCTACTCCTGCTACCTTAAGATGCTGCCGAAGAAGCTTTTCATACAGTATAGAACAGTTGTGGGCAGCGGATACTGTGATAATCATCCACATTTATTTATCAATCATTTTTATATCAATGTAGACTAATTTACTGCTTTGCATGTACAAAAACAAATGGTTGGACAGTGTTTAATTGAAATGTGCCACTCCTCCTACCTGTGACCTTAAGTAAGAATATATTAGTAACCATATAGATAATTGAACAAATAAAGACCTTCTTTCATTGTGCTTGTACTGTATGTTTCTGGGGCTATTTGTACCTTCCTTTGAAACCTATAAAATTCAGATGCAGTATTCAACGCAGAAATTTATGCAAGATGGGGCATTTTTCACTGGTGTTAAAAATGCCCCATCTTGCATATTCATGAAGGGAAAAGTACTTACTGGATAAGACTTGTGGTTTTGCATTTTTGGAAGGCACAATCCTCAGTGCACACTGTTAGTAGGTCAGTTTGTACCTTTACACTACTCACAATAAGTTAATTGTTATTTACACAAGTGCTAAGTAAGTAACTAAGTAAGTAAATAAGTTCCCGATGATATTACTAACAATAAATGAGAAGAAACACTATTTTCATTAGTTTAATATTTATTACCTCAAAAATGTATGAAATCCATCGAGTCTCTCATAATATCCCTAACTTATTGCAAGTAGTGTATTTGCGCATGCTGTGAGTTTCCACAGGCTTTTACACATGAATTATTTGTGAGAAAATCAACTTGCGGTGACATTCAACTTTAAATGAGAAGTGATCCATCATCAGTTCGACTGCTATAAGTGGTGGGAGGAGGGATGGGGGTGTTAATATATTGCTTTTGGTCATGTCTGACTGACTTCTATGGACTATAAAGACACAAGCAATATAGTTGTTGTCAAGGCCATTATTGATTCAGTGAGTGATCAGAAGAGAAGGAATTGATCCTCTGTGTTGTAAAAAACAAAGTGTTTGATGTGCAGCCTCACCCTTTGCTGCACTGAATCCTTGCTGGAAAAGGAAACACAACATTTCCTATGACATGCAATGACATGTGTGGTCACCTGTATAAAGCTAGTAGAAAAGCTCACTAATGCAACACACATGACATAAATCCCAAGGCCTATTGGGTTGAATCTTGGTCCATTTAGCACAATGATTTATAGCCTCACTGCAGCTAAGTGAGGTGAGTGTTGGCATAGATTCTCCAGTATAGATCTTTGTGTTTCATCAGGATGTCTTGCACAGAGACTGCTCTTTTGATGGAGAATCTAAAAATCAGTGAATGGAGAACATCAATAAACTCTTGTGTTTATAGCAACAGAGAATATCTAAATATTTCTCTGTACAGCTCCACTTAGGGTACAGTTTGATTAGGGCTGTCAAAATAACATGTTACTTTTGATGAATTAATTATAGAAAAAATGACACATCAAAAGGTCATGACGACCCTTTACCCAACATGTCACTGCACAATTGGAGATAAATACAACCATCCACAGCATCCACAGTAGCTTTGCAAACACCTGTGAGGTGTCTTGATGAAGCAACATGATGGAAGAAGATGATAAAATGTTGCTTTGGCCCAGTGAATGGAAAATTTAGGTTTAAAGAATAGGAGCTTTTGATAGGAGCAGGAGTTCTGTGCAAATTCTGCAGTAAAGAAATTACATACCATTGGAGTAGATCAAGCCTAAAATAATCAATGCAAAGCACTTAGCAGCGAGCTCAAGTCAAGTCAAATCAAGTTTTATTTGTATAACCCAAAATCACAAATCACAGATTGGACCTAATCAGCTTTACAGTTCGTACAACACAACATCCCCTCTCCTTAGACCCTCACATCCTACAAGGAATAACTCCCTAAAAACAAGAGAGGTCGGAGGTAGCTTAAAGTTAGCCCTTGATGCTAGCACCAGCAACGATCACCAATTATTGTATGGAAATAAAAGAGTTGATCTTGAGTTTGTAATGTAATTGATTCACTTATCTACCAAAATCCATTTGAATTAGTGCATTGCATGACTATGCTATATATGAGCAGCTATTAATGGACAACCCTCCTGTACCCTTTCTTTTTAGTTGTTGTCCCATTGTTATGCTCAAGCATGACATTAAACGATGTGACAGAAGTGCCTGGTGAACCTTAAACGGCAGTGTTACATTTTACACCTCTTGGCCTGTTCAGCCAGCAGGATGTACTGGGCAATATTATAACATGATATATATCATGTGATAACCCAGGGATTAGAGTCCCTGTTGGTCTCCTTAAGATGAGAGATTTTACTCTTAAATTATTGACTAGCCTGTCCTCTGGCCAGAATAAAATGAGTTCTATTTCATCTTAGGCTGAGCGGTCATTTCTATAAAGGACTCACTCACGCATGTGGCCCTTGACCCCAGTGCAGACACACAGGTGTTTTAGAGATATGAGCATGAGATGACCCAGACCACTGACAATGACATAGAAATCTAATAAAACAAAACCAAAGTGCTTCTGGGTAATAATCTCGCGTGGATACTGTGTATGACACAGTCACCTTAAACATATGGTTTTCTCTATTTAGATCCTCCTCCAACTATCAAGCGTAGATGAACATAAACCAAATCACTCTGAAAATCCTGCCCTGTCAAAATGAAAATAACAAATCCACTCCATTAGCTTTGTGGTCTTCAGATCAAATGAGATAAATAAAAGCCTTTGCTTTCAACCTGTGTAAAAAGCAATAAGTTGTTTGTAATGATTAGAAAGCTCTTTGTTTAACCAGTGAACCAACCTAATTAATGGAGTCTCCACTAAAAGCAAAAGCCTTCATCTCAGTTGTTTCGTTGTTTTACCTCCTACATTGCTCTCATAGAAAGTTAATTGTCAAAGCCTGGTTTAAACTGCCTATTCTAATTATGTGGCTCTTAACAATGATTTTTTTTAAAAATCTATCCATACAGAGTTTAACCAAAACAACACGACACAAAGGAAGGCTGTGTTCTGAAAAATGCGTCAATAAACAGTGTTTACAGATGATTCATCCACGTCAACAAACAGCATTCCACCTTATTTAATTGACAGCACACTGCCTGTGCCGAGTGTTGGAAATAAGCTTTCAAGACACAATTTCTTTAGATAGAAATGATTGTTAATAATGTAAATGTCATTATAAACACATTCAGCAGCATACACTGTATAAATATAATTATAACTGCTTGTTTTCGCCACAGTAGTTTGCTTTTGACAGGATATATTTGACTATCAAAAGTTTTTCGGTGATAATAAACATTGGTCTGATCTTGTGCAACGTAAATATTCTATTATATATATACAATTCTAGCGCTGCATAAAAGAGAAATTTATTTATGTGGACTGAAAACAACAAGGTGAAAGGATTTTCAGGTCTTCCCCTTTAGAATCCGGGCGAGCATATCACAGGATATGTTTGGGCTTAGAGCGTGTCAGAAAAGGCAAAATGAGCTAGATAGTGCTAACCTTGAGAGGAAACTGGATTTGTGAGCTTGCGAGATCAGGTGACAAGGTGTGTGTAAATTCTTCGTTCCAGCATTCAAGTTGTTTATTTGTATCTGAATGGTTGAGAAAGAATGTCACAATGGTTGAGACCAGTCAGCATCTCGCATGATTCTGTGATGGTTTGTTCCAGGGATGGGGAATCCTGGTCCAGAATGGCTGGTTTGGGTGCAGGGTTTTGTTCCAACCAAGCAGTAACACAGCTGATTTTATTAATGAACCATTGAAGCCTTCGCTAAGGACCTTCATTAGTAGATTCAGGTGTGTTACTGCTTTGTTGGAACAAAAGTCCACAACGCCCCTTCTGGACCAGGATTCCCCACCTCTGCTTTATTAAATTGACATTTAGTTGTAGTTTTCCAAACCGTTTGGACAACTAAGGACAACTTCTCAAATGGCTATGTGTAACAAACCATCTGGCTGCATATTACAGCCAATGACAATATATAGGTTTAGGCTGTTACTGACAACTGCAAGTAATGGTGATTTTGGTTCATAGTATTTTGGTTTCTTTTCAATCTTCTTCCTCTGCAGTACTGCTGGGTCTTAGTGAAGTTTGGTGCTTTGCACCGAGGTCTGATGACTGCCCAGCAAGCATGAAACAGATGGCATTGCCATGGTCTAGTGCAACATGAACCCAAATGAGCACTAAAATGTCACTGTGCTATACAAAGGGAAAAAAAAGAAAAGAAAACACACGAAAACAGCTTCGGCCGCTGCTTTGAACTCGTGGCAGCTGACTAAAGATGTCGTCCGGTTTGATTTCACCATAAGTTGGCATCACATTAACAGCTCTATCACCTCTGCACCTGGAGAAGAAGATATGCATATGACAAAAACAGGCATAAAATGCAAGAAATAAATCACTGCTATGCCCAATAATCAGCAAACTTCAACAATCAGCTTCAACATGAATAGACAAAATAGACACAGCAACATAAGCAAATGTAATTCCCAAAAGAAAAGTGCTCAGTGCTGCCGTACAGACACAAAACTTGCAAATGCCTAACGGGGATGAAATCAGCTGGCTGGGGCCACACACACCTCAGCATACTGGAAACCAGTTGTGGTTTCCAGACACACATACATATATAGAGTTGTGGATACTGTAAAACACCACTCACAATACAACTCGTTATAGCTAACGATCTTCAATATGCCAGTTGGAAGATACAGAGCATTATGTTTACTGTTTGGAATAAACCGTGCAGAGAATATCATAGATATTTAAGGGTTTCAAAGGGGTTTGATGATGATTTGCTGATATTGAGCAACATACTCCATGTGGCCCAAAACACACAGACAAAGCCTGCTTTTTTGTGTCAAAGCCTGAATTTGTTAGTCTGGGTATACGCATCCTTCCTTGCATACAAATTCACTTCACTCTGAAATTATTCTGGACATCAAGGACCCAATTTTCACCTCAGCAAGGGAGCCAATTACATAACGGGGGAGGGTACAGCAAGACGACGACAAAGTAGAGGCGCCTTTGTTGATAACTGTGGATCCAACATGGCGGCAGACAGTAATTTACCTTTCGATGCAGCCTTGGAAAATGTTCTAAGTAATTTAGACCACTACATACAGATGCATTTGATAGACATTTGCAGTACCCAGCTCTAGGCTTTCATAGACCACTCTTCCAATACGAACAAATGGTTCCCAGACCTCATCTTAATCTACATTGAGATGAGGCCTGGTGTCAGTCAGGCTATGAATTTGGTTTGGAATTGTTGGCAGTTTACACTAAAGTTCTTATTCTGTTCTTATTAATTCTCATTAATAATATATCTTTTACTTCATTAATTGATATTAATGAGATGAGCAAAATAGGCATCCATTAAGAAAATAAGACCTGACCTCAGCATAGTACAGGCTGTCTCAGCGATGTCAGACCTGCACTGGAGAGGTTTCTAGAAAAAAAATCACACCAAACCTCTCAGCACTCACTGCACCACTGAGTGAACTGCTGCAGAAAAACGTGCCATGACACTGGAATCAAAGGCATGACGCAGCAATGAACAACATCAAAGAGACACTTGTGAATAGGGCGCAAACATCACTCAGATACTATGATGTCAAGCAGAGAGCGAAACTAAATGTAAGTTAAAGGGGGAGGGGGTTGACTTATTGTCATGACACAGACATGATTTTCTGATTGTGACAGATTGCTACTCTTGATACTGGGGGTGTCTCTTAGTCCCACGTTTCACTCTTTTCTCTGGCTACCTCCTCCCACTCTCTCCTTTATACTTTTTTTAAATATACAACTCTGGCCTTGATGTCGACTGTGCTTTGTCTTGATCAAGACAAGTCGATTGATTAATAACTCCCAAATCCTCTCTTTTCGCTCACCTCATCCCCACAGTGCTCAGCCTCATTCAATATAAGAATGACTCCTTCTGTCTTCAGTTATTCCTTATCCTTCTCTTACTGTTCTCCAGTCATGACTGCATGCACATATATGAAGCTGAATTGAGGTTTTGCTAGAGTATCTTCCCTTTTAAGGTCATGTTAGCATACAGAGGTGTGTGTCCTATTAATTGATCACAGGGCAAGAGAGAAAAAAAACACTGAAAAGACAAAGGCATGAGTAGGAGACAAGTTGTGTAAGAAACAAAGGGTGAAGAAAATAAATAGTCAAATAGGAGAAAGATCATTGGACTAAAAATATCCACCACCACCTTTAAGGCAAGCAGTAGATTGTACAGCAAAGTGTTGCTGCGTGTGACGCTCCAGTTCATACAGCATAGTATAGCTCATAGTATAGCATAGGGTGTTTAGCACTTTCTCAAGTCGGAGAATGTGTGCATGTGTTCATGCTCCTTCTTAGAAGAGCTGCTCGTGTCCTGGAAAGAAGGATGGAGATGGAGACATAATTGTGTGGTTGCTGAGCCCCATCTCGACCTACTTACTGGTCAAGCTCTTCTTCTTGTCTGACACAGATGCAGAATACAGCAACAAAGCTGCTGGATTTACCACTCAAAGTTCTTAAGAAAGACAGACGCTACGTTTTAGTTTGTAGGCTGAAATGACAACAGATAATTAACCAGCTAAGCCAGCTTTAATATGCAATTATGATGCCTCTATAATATCTGCTGTTTGTAAAGCTACCAGACAAAAATCTCCTGCCCATTCTGACCATTTGATGATCCATCTATAAGATATGGAAATAAAGAAATAGCATTTCTTGTATTGCTGCGTAGAGCTAGTTGCATGTGCACAGAAGCGATCTGAGTGCAGGAAATCTGGAGCAGGAAATCTTTGGTGCATGCAATGATATATCTGACTGCAAGTTTGAGCAGAAGCAGAGAGCAAGTCTGCACGCAAGCAAGAGCTATTTGAGTGCGGGGGCAGGGTTTGAGGGAAAGAATGACAAAATCTGAACATGCAATCAATAAATCATGCTCTCAAATTGAAAGACCTCTTTAGATATATATATATGTATAAAAGCCCCATACATGGTTTTTGTACATTTTTTGTCCCTTGCAAGTGTGTACAACTGTGGGTATGTGGGTATGTGCGTATTTGTGCGTATTTTTAGACAAAGTCCTAAAGCACAAATGTGCATCATATGCATCTGTGTGTGCATGCCCAGCTGTGCTTGACATTTTGTGATGGAGAAGAGAATGCAGTTGCCATATGTTCTCCAGTCTGCTGAGACAGATGTCTTTAGAAGCAGGAGACACAATTGCTGGTAATTAATGCCAATAAGAAAATTTATTGCATGCTGTGCGTGTTGTTAAAGATGTGAATTCTCCCATTACTCCATCTGACGCCATATACAACAAGCTGGCCTTCCCTCCTCTGTTACACAGACCTAGAGGTAGCCACTGTTCATCATTATAATAGCAGAGAAAGGCCCTTACTCTGCTCATCTCCAGTGTTTCTATATCACTAAAGTGGATAACTGGATGATGGAAATAGAGTAGCGAGCCACTTGCTATATTTTGTGTGATAAAATGTATCCAACTCAGCTTATATTTTGTATTTTAATCACTAGCTATCAGGCAGATCCTCAGCTGTATAGACAGAGATGGTTTTACATTCCTAATAGATGTTGTTGCCTCTTCTTGGAGGCCTTTGGCTTCTAGTTTCCACAAGCACACACACCCACATATGCACCCACACACATCTACACAGACATCTTGTTAAGCGACCATGGGTATTTTTAAAGGCGCTATATAAAACCAAACTATTATTATTATTATTATTATTATTATTATTATTATTATTATTATTAAAAACTGCCGGTTAGCACAGTATAACAGGATAAACAAGTGACAGAAACCTCCTGTAATTTCCCCACTCACACCAATATAAGTAATCAAGAAAAAATGTTAGCCAACATCTGGTTGTCTTTTCTTGTCTCTGTGCTGAGCTTTGTTTTCCACATAGCTCTCTATTCCCCCATGTTTTTAATGTGCTTGAATCTAACATTGTTTGCTTTTTGAATTCACTGGAGATTGCACGTTGTACCATAGAACAGAAGTATCATGCCTTCTGCAGCCCTGGAGGAGTCCTGTCAGGTCTCAGAAAGCCTGTGTTACAATCTGCCATGTGAAGTTTGAAAGATGTGGACATTTCCCAAAGCAGAGACAAACAAAAGTTTTTTATGTTTCATTATTTCATTATTTTTGGATCATGATCCATGACTGCAAGTCATCATATAAAGTTCATAGTGGAGTAATTATTTTACTCATTAAACAAACAACAACCACTTATATTGACTTGTAATGTAATGTATGTAATGCTTGTAATGTATTATTATATCTGCCTATACCTCAAGAGTTTCATTACTTTACTGCAAGCACTTGGGGTAACTTACTGTATAATCACATTATAATGCATTATTACAGTGCTAATGCACTATCAAAAGATCATAATGTATTACAAGCATGATAATACACTGATCCTTGCAAAAGAAAAGACAGCATGACCACCAAGTATGAAGCATTACGATATTTGACCATATATTTGACCATACATGTTTTATCATGTGTTATGAATATTTATGAGTGACTATAACACTAGTTATACACCTCTATAGGCACATTATACATGCATTATAAGTATGTTTATAATGCATTGTAGACATAAAGTAGTAAGAAGTAACAACACATCATTTAAACTAATTAATTACTGTATGTATGGGGTGACCTCAGTTCAACTCCTGGCTGGCTGGACCATTTCTGCATGTCATTCCCCTACTCTTTCCACCTTTCCTTTCTATCTACTGCCCTACCCTATATAAATAAAGGCGAAAATGCCAAAAAAAGAAATCTTAAAAAAAAATTATAATAATTAAATAGTGTGTGTACATGTGCTTGTGTAAATTTTTGAACTTTTTAGCCACCCAATCTGAAAGATGGTGTCATGGCAGTTGACTCTTTTCATGATTCATGTCAAAACATTTGAATCCTGGTTGACACATGATGAATTAGGTGAATATAAAATAAGTTCAATTGTGGAGAAAAGCACCCCCCTCCTCTGTTCCGCCTCACAATAACTCTGCTATGAGATTCAAAGGCTGTAATTCCTCACACACTTCTATAATTGACCGGGACACTTATTTTCTAAGTCCATCAAAATGGCCACTGGGCTTTTATCTCCAACTGTATCCATGGTTACAGACTATGGTTTAGTTAATGAGTGTATGCGTGTGTGTGGATGGAGGTAGCTCCTAATTGACTAGCTGTTAAAGCTTTTAATGAAGAGTGGGCAGCCAGCTCTCCAATTAGCTGTGGGGGAGCCATCAGGGGATGAAAAGAGGACAGCGGCTCCGAAGAGTGGAGGAGAGAAGGGTGGAAGAGAAAGGAACTCTTGGAGGAGAGAAACATGGGCAACAAGGTTGAATAGAGTGGTATTGTACTGTATGAAGTGGTGAGGTCATTGACACTGAGGACATGACCTCACTATTTCTTTTTGAGTTTCATTTTGATTTTTCCCCTTAGGTTACATTTTAGCAAGTAAAAGTGTTAACATAACATTTTTAAACTTATATATAGAGAATGTTGACCTTGGTATTTGAAAAATCCTGACTATGGCCCTGGGTATGGTAATGGTTTTGGTTTGGAGTTGCACAAACCCACTTGGGTATAGGGAAATATCACATTCTTGTGGAAGGGGGGGGTCTTGGAAGGGGGGAGGAGCACCTTCATTAAAAAAAACCTTTGCTGATATATATATATATATATATATATATATATATATATATATATATATATATATATATATATATATATATATAATATATATATAATTTTTTATTGTTTTACAAAAGAAAAGTAACTGGTAATAATATGCTGTACTCATGTTTAAAATGGTTCTTGTATCACTGATCTATACCTCCAATTACGAATACACACATACAGGATAGATCGGGTTAAATTATTCCATTATGGTTTTCAATTACTGATCCTGAGCTATTACAAAGAGTCAATACCTGTAAATGATGGCGCAAGATATCTTCTTTTGTTGAAAAATGATTCATGAAATATTGCTTGAAGACCATATCTATACACAAAAGAGCCACGTCTGGTTGGAGATATAAAAAAAAACAATGGAATAAGAACCAATTAAACAGACCACCTCAAAGGAGCTGGCTTCTCATCCCTCTACCCCTTTACTGTCTTTGAACATGAGAAGTTCCTTCAGATAAACAGCTATAATTGCCTATTTATGAGCCTCTTTGGAACTCCCACTTTACATGAAATATTCATGATGAAACAATGTAAAAGAAAAGAAAGACTTAAGAAAGATAGTGTATTAGGTTATATAATTCTTCATATACTGCTCAGTATTGTATCATGCATGACCATAGACAATATAACTCCATCTGTGTAACCACCACTGCATTGGACAGCTATGTGTGTGTCACGAAGAGAAAGAATCGTGAGAAGTAGATGTATGTGTTAACATGCAAACATTTGCACAGAAAAAAAGCACAATATCTCACAATAAATACAGAATTCATTAAAGAGGCATCACCAATAAACTACAAGCAAAATGTAAGATAACAACACATAATCTTGATTTCAATCTGAATGCAGATGCAAATGTAACAGGGGGAAGATGAGCCAGGGTGATAACTTTCTTCTCATAAATAGATTGGCAGATTATTCACGGATGAGCTATTCTCAGGCACATAAATATTACAAGAGCATTGACATGACAATCTGCGGTTTAGCCTGGGAATTTAGATTTCAATATGTATAAGACATATTTGAATAAACATAATCTAGCTGCAACAGATCTAGTCGCAACCAAGAAACAAGCAATGCAAGATGATTCAGCGTATTTAGACCGTGCACGTGTGTCAAGGTTATTATTGCTAAAAAAGAAAGAAAAAAAAGAAAACATTGAAAATGTGCTTATTAGTAAAATAAAATGGAAACTAAGCTACAAAAAATGTAAACACAATTTTTTTAATTAACTAAAAGGTAATTAAAATTATAGAGAACATGTTATGATATGATATTATGATGTTTTGTTCAGTCTTTACTACACAATACTTTTTGGCCTTTTTTAAATCTCACCCCTGACAAATACCACCTATTACGAAAAAAGAAAAACAACAAATAAAACTAAACTCAAACTAGCAAACCAACTTCAAAAACATAATAAAACTGAACTGAAAAGTCAAACAAATAATAATAATAATACAAAATCCAGATCTATTATAACCTTGGTGTGTGTTGCAGGTGCAGTGGAGGTGAGGAAAGAAGGTCTGGATGCTCAGATCAACCGCCTGGCTGAACTTATTGGACGACTGGAGAATAAAGTAAGAAACACACACACACACACACACACACACACACACACACCGGGGCCATATCTTATATACTATAAGTCTGGCAATATTGTTTTATTTACCTACAACAATGCCAAGCTGTTATAAAAGCTCACAGAACCATTAAAAAGGATTTTTTAATACATTTAAGAAATAAAAAAGATAAACAGTATATACATCTGTGACCGAATATGAAAAGCCCTAGAGCTGTAGCTCACAAACTTTTTGGCTTGTGAGCTCTAAAAACATCTAGACTCAACTCACACCCACTTATTATAGAGGATATTACTATGAGCTGAATTCATTTGAATTGACTTCTACAGGTATGGAGAGAACTTATCCTGTATTTTACATGAAATAAGCGAAGATATGATATAATTATCCTAAAAACTTCAGATCCTAAGATGTTGACCCAGGCTGTGAACTGTTGCTGTATGTTATAACTGTAATCAGAAAGAATTTATAGATGTTGGCTTGGATATTTTCATGGAATTTCTAAGAAAAAATACAGAATAATGGCATTCCAAAATTTGACCGGTTTACTTTGGTGTCCCCAAATTTGAAGTTAGTATAAACATATCACACACACTCGCACACAGATCCATCCATAGTTGTACATGCACACAGACTGATACACAGTGAACTCTGTTGCACACTTGCTTTCTGCTTTTATTCATGACTGAATTATTCCTCAGAGCGCTTGAACTCCTCTATCAACTCCACGCAGCACAAGCCACTGATTCTGTCTTCTTCTCCTCATACTGAACTTTTTTTGCTGTCAGCATGTGGCAGGATTTTAAGTTTGAGATGCTACATTGGGCAAATTGCGCTATGCCAGAGCATCACCATGATTTCAAAGGTTTGCAAACAATAAAGGAGCAAATATGGAAAAAAAATAGAGCTGAGGGAAAGAATCAGGGGGTTAATAAGGAGATGGGGGAGGGGGAGTGAGAGCAATGGAAGGATGGTGGGAGGGAGTGGATGAGATTCATATTGAGGAGGCAATTAAATGCCTCATGTCCAAAGTATTGCTATGTTTTTTTTTCCTCTCTGTAGCAGCTCTCTGGTCCCAGATGCCTACTCATTCTCCTCCTCCCCCCCTCCATGTTCGGCTCTATCACCTCACTCCTCCCTCCCTCCTCCCCTCCTTCATTTTCATTTTTTCTTCTCCTTCCTTATTCTCTACGCCTCTTGTTTCTCTTTCTCCCCCCCTCCCTCTGCATCCCATCCGGTACTGAACATGTTAAGAAGATTAATGGAGCCCCGGCAGACTCAGCTGTCTTTGGGAGAGAGCGTGGCCACTACAGCAGATAGATAGAGCTAAGAATAACTAAACACAATGTTCTGCCAATGAGGGGTGGATGAGGAGTGAGGGTGGGAGGATCACATGTGGAAGGGGGGGGAGGGGTAAGTAAGCAGTTGATTCAGTGCAGAGGTAAATACCTGTTTATGTGAACAGACCCGTTTCCTGTTTTCCAAACGACCTTCAGCCCTTGACCCCGCGCGACAGTTTCATTTATCTTTAACAAATTGTCCAGGTTTAAGTAGAACTGTTTCACTCAGTCAAGTGACCTCAATTTTAGTGGAGATGATTGAAACAGCTTCAGCTGAAGAATTGTCCAATAATCATCTGTGACCCTGAAGCCCTCCGGAGAACACATTACGCTTCTGGCGAGCTGTTTACAGTAACTGCGGCAGAAGGGGCATCTTCGCACAGCTGACTGAGCTCAGCGAATGAAAACTGTTTCTTTTACTTAAAAAAAGCAGAAGTAGCCAGTAATCAATTGAAGCTTCACGCTTCAGCAAAGGGAAAAGTAGAGGTGACAGTGATTGTTACAGGATGATTTATCCTTTTTGTTTTCCCTCTAATCAACAGGATAAATCCATTGTGGCTCAGTATTATAGTCAAGCAACCTCTTAACATCACCGTCACCTGTACACAGATGCAGATCTGTATCAATGAATAATAATGTAGTGAAAGGTTAAGATGAAGGACAATACTCACACTGGTATCAAAGGCAGGAGCTGTAGGTAGTGTTGAAAGAATAGAAACATACTGAAAGTGTGATCACTCAGTAAGGGCTTCCTTCACAATGAATTTGTATCAAAATCTAGCTTGAGTTTTTTTTTTACTAAAATAAAGCTTCTACATCTCTCTGGGATGCTGCTCTAGAGTGATGGGGAAAGGGAAAAGGGGATTGATTTTATTCTTGGAAGTTTTCTGTTGTGTCCTGACCTCGTAAACTGAAAGCATCATCCACCAACCACTGATGGATGGTCCTGGTTGTCCTGGCAACTAAGCCGCCAAAAACAAAAGCGTTACGTTCATGGCCTTGGTTTTCTAATAGGACTTCAGATTCTGGAGAGTCAGAATAGTTTAATTTATTCTAATTGAAGAATTCTAGTTTAAAAGTCATTATAACTTTTTTCTTTGGGAAAAAAGACGTGAATATATTACATGGCTACAAAATTACACTGGAATAAAAATGATTCTTTCCCCTCCAGGTCTCACAGCTACAACTAGTCTCCTCCAGATTCATTAATTTTAGGGACCACTTCAATGAGTGTGTCAGTTCTAAGTGCATGGATTTCACATTCCAACAACTTAAAACTCTGTGGAATTAAGGAAACTAAAATAGCTCATCTTTGAATCTTTATGCATTTTCATCTGATTTTTCAGATTAGTGAAAGATTTTCTTTGTGAACAGAAGAAAACACCTAAAAAAAAAATTACCTTTCCAACGATGATCAAGAATAGCAGAAAACACTGCACAAAGAAAGAAAAGTAGGTCACTGTATATGTCGGAAAGCGTGCTGTATTACATTTTCAAAGGGCCAGACCGTATTACTGCAATAATCATATCATGTCAAAGCAAGATGTGGCTTCGAGGAGGCAAATTGAATTTGTCCTTGTTTAGTCTGGTATTACCTGTATGGATCACAGTATTAAAACTGTACAGAAGTCTGGAAAAAGGAAATGATCATTATCACACTGTGTCAGAATGAATCATGAATTGTTTACTGAGTAATAAGCCAGCTACACACTGAGTGATGTGGTACCTGGCAAGATGAAAATAGTGCCCTGTGTTGGCACCACAGCTCCGTGATAACACGCTGGAAATCCTGTTACCTGCAAACAACTCAAAGTGGCATCTTCGCGTTGCCCCCGTAGCTCGGGTCTCATTTTCAGATTTTCCTTTTCTGTCTTTGTCGTCGCTGCCCTAGGAGTGTATCTGTTTGTTTGTTTTCTGGATGCAGAATATCATTAATTTTTTTTTTTGCTTACGGTGTGCCCACAGACAAGAAAATCCTGTCTACAGAAAGGGCGTCAAACTCAATTTTATCTCGGGCCACATCAGCATTATAGTTTCCCTCAAAGGGCTGATTGTAAAGATTATATATTATATATTATATATATATTATATATATTACATAATTGCCTCCCTATATTTAAGAGTGTCTGAATAATTATAACTAATAATAAGTTGCTTGTGGCAATCTAAATTTTTTATAGAATTTAAAAAAATATTCTGATGTGGAAATTGATCATATATTGTTTCATATATTATATATGATTTTAGCATCTAATTAAAAGTTTATTTAAAAATGCTGCAGTAACACAGAAAATCAAGAATACGCTGATAATTTTACTCACAATTTTGTTTCTTTTTTGGATTTTCAATAAATTGGAATCAAAGATTGAAATCTATGGTTTTGCGCTGTTATGTAAAAATATTATTAAACAGTGAATTGAATGAACAAGAAAGTTGTGACAGATGTATTTCAACAAAATAAGGGAAAGTGGAACCTCTTATTTCCAACTTCTGTGGCTAATCGAGAATAGATTTTGGAGTTAACGAGGTGTGCCTGAACGCACCTTGAAGTCATACCGAAAAGAAGTGACCAGCTCGCCTCCATTAAGTTTAAACATTTATTCCCTTTCTCATCTCTCATTAAATCGCAGAGGTCTGTGGAAGCTCTCGAGAGGCCACAGAGAATGATGTGCAGGTTCAGATTCGGCCCCAGGCCTTGAGTTTGACACGTGTGGTCTACAGGGTGATAGTCTTTGATTTTAGCTGCACATTTCTTATATAATCGTGGCACGGCAGGGGAGTGGATAGAGCTGTTGCCTCACAGCAAGAAGGTCGCAGGTTCAAGGCTGCCTTTCTGTGTGGAGTTTGCATGTTCTCTCCGTGTCTCTGTGGGTTTTCTCTGGGTTCTCCAGCTTCCTCCCACAGTCCAAAAACATCCTTAGATTAATTGGAGATTCTAAATTGCTTGTGTGAGCTGTCTGGGGCGTATCCGTGCCTGTCGCCTGAAGGGAATGGCTTCAGCAGACCCCCATGACTCTGGTGAGGAATAAATGGCTACAAAATGGATGGAGCCATGTTTCTGCAAATAGGTCCATGCTCTGCTTGTATTTTGCCTGGCACATGTGGGCCCACATGGATGACACCTTTTTTTCTGCTGGTTTCACAATATTTTACTGATCGATAGTTCGGTTGCATGGGGTGGCAAGTGGCAAAATGGGTATAGCGGTCGCCCCATATAAGCAGAGATTAGTTTACAGGTGCTGGTCATATAATTAGAATATTGTGGAAAAAGCTGATCAGTATATCAGTTCCATTCAAAAAGTGAAACTCATATTCTTATATTACATTCATTTATTGCACACAGACCTTTATTTCCTTTTAATTTTAATGTTAAAATTAAAAGAAAATTTCGAATATTACTTAAGTCTGATACAAAAAGAAGATTTCTAGAAATGTTGGCATGACCAACAGCACTCAATACTTGACTTACTTAAAATGCCTGAATTTATGCAGTAATGCAGCATGGAGTCAATCAGTCTCAGGTGTGTCAGGCACTGCTCAGGTGTTATGAGAGCCCACATTGCTCTGATAGAATCCTCATGCAATGTGGATTCTGTGCCTCTCCTCTCTTCTTCCAGATTCTGGGACCTTGATTTCCAAAAGACATGTAAAATTTGCTTTCATCAGAGAACAGAACTTTAAAGCACTGACTCCAGCTGCAGACCACTCTTAGTCAATCTCCCCCACATTTTTGAATGGGTTTTGTTTCACAATCCACTCCAGGGTGTGGTTATCCCTATTGCTTGTGCTTTTCTACCACATCTTTTCCTTCACCTCTCTATTATTGTACTTGGACCCAGAGCTCTGTGAACAGCCAACCTCTTTAGCAATGACCTTTTGTGTCTTGCCCTCCTTGTGCAAGGTGTCAATGGTCGCGTTTTGGACAGTTGTCAGGTCAGCAGTCTCCCCCATGATTGTGTAGCCTACAGAACTAGACTGGGAGACCATTCAAAGGCTTTTGCAGGTGTTTTGAGTTAATTAGCTGATTAGAATGTGGCACCAAGTGTCTTCAATATTGAACTTCTTCCCCGATATTAAAATGACACTCAGTTTGGTGTTTTCATTAGTTGTCAGAAAGAAGAAGAAATAAACACTTGAAATAAGTCTGTGTGAAATTATTTTACATTATCATTATACACGTTTTAGTTTTAAAAAAAATACTGAAAGAAAATAACTCGTAATATTGTAATTACGTGAACAACACCTGTGTGTGTGTATATATATATATATATATATATATATATATATATATATATATATATATATATATATATATATATATATATATATATGCCAGCAAAAACCTAGAAACTAACATTTCAAATAGAACATGATTGCACTCTATTTATTCCTCATCCTGTGCCTATATAAAGACACAGGGTGGGGGAGGTGTGGCTGGAAGACAACAGGAGGCCAACTCCTTTATATGACAAGTTATAATGTTCATGTTCAAAATAATGCTATTGGGCTAAACTCTGTGGTAGAAATCAGGTACACCCCCTACCGCCTATTTGCAACTCAGTGTGGGTCGTTCTTTGTGGTCTTCAACACTGAAGACTATGTGCCGAAAAACCAACAACACACAGCGCCCTTAATTATCAGTCCAGCTGTGACCAGCCTGTGCCACATTACATTTAAATCATTCAGCTCAGGACTCCATGTGTTTCCGGCAGCTTTTACTCTGTGTGTGCCACCTGCCCACAGAGCCAGACCCCACTGACTTTACCTGCTGCGTTTAGGAAAAGTCTCACTTACCCTGTGAGCAATACAAGACACCATTTATTCACAGTAGCAGCAGTGACACTCATCAGTCACCTTGGTGACAGAAGCCCACAGAGCTTAGTACGATTGAATGGAACAGGTTTATATAATTTTGACTCAGAGGCTGCGAGAGCGGAAAAGTCTAAATCAATGGCTTGTCAAATTCACACTGGCTACCATGAATTTTGTCTTTAAAGGAATAGTTTGACATGTTTTGAGGTACACCTTTTTAGCTTTTAGAGGGTTAGATGTGAAGGTTGATGTCGCTACATTAATATGAATAGACAGTAGCGGGTTAGCTCAGCTTAGCATGAAGCACATTAATATTAACACAATGTCTTTATCAGGTTTCCTCGCAACTCCATGTTCATAAGAAGATTCAAGTGACTACGGCGAGCTAAGAAATGTTCACGCAATTGTCATACTAGTTTATTAGTGACTTCTAGATTGATTTTGTTACCATTTCACAAAGCCAGACTAACCAATTCCCCTTGTTTTAAGTCTTTATACTAAGCTATGGTAACATGGCTATAGCTTCATATTTAACATACAGGCATAAGAGTGATATTGACTGAATAATCATATTTCCCTAGAATAGGAACATATTCCTGTTAAACAGGTTAGGTTCCTAATGGAATAATGCTGTAGCAGAATTGTGAGGTGAATGTTTACTGTCATAAATTCATTAGCAGGGCTGCCCAACCCTGCTCCTGGAGAGCTACTGTCCCGCTGGTTTTAAGACTCACTCCGACACACCTGATTCTAATTATTGACTAACAAGCCTTTGACAAGCTTCAGCTACTTGATAACGAGTTGATAATTAGAATCAGGTGTGTTGGAGTAGGGAGAGCGCTAAAACACACAGGACGGTAGCTTTCTGGGAGCAGGGTAGGGCAGCCTTGCTGTAAAGGCATTACAGCACTCATCCCTTCATTTTGCACCCTGCCGTATGAAAAAGGATTTTAAAAGTGTTCGTACCATCAATAGCTCCTGCATCATGTTGTCCAGTTAGATTTGGCAGTTCAACGTCATGTGTTTAGATCTGTCACGCTGTCGTTGTTCATTCTATTTCACGGTATGCTTCTCACATTAGCATACATCCATATCCTCTCTGATCCTGCATCCCAGACTCCCTGCTGAACTTTTATATCTCTCTCTCTCTTTAAAAAAAAATTTAAAAATCCTCTGCTTTGCCTGTTTCTGCTCTCAGCATGTCCAATCATACTTCCGGCTGTGCGTGACTAAAGTCTGTTACAAACTGTTGTTGTAGTAGTTGCTGCCGTTGGTCCTGTTGATTGACACAGTGCTGCTGTTGTTGTTACTGTGCTTCTCCTTGCAGACGGTCTGGTTGGATCTGCACCAGAGGCTAACAGACACAGATGGCACCACCAGCGCCGTAAGTAGACTTTAAGCAAATAACTGTCGTGCATTATACCGCCACACACAGCCCCAAGTGCAGCATCGCTTACTCCTGCTTTGCACAGGCTAACAATGTGCACTGCAGCAGTAGCCCAGGTTGAGCGTTAGACACAACTCTGTGATGTAATCAACATGGGACAGAGCTTTTTGCACACCAGCGTGGTTCAAAAATAACCGTGGTCTCAGCGCCTGTCCCACAGGTGCCAAACTTTTGAGTTAATTCCCAGGAAATATGCTTGTTGTCAAGACCTGAATAATTTATAGATGCCGAGAATTAATCGAGTCACACACTATCTTATGGTATCCCACAGAGAAACACCGACAGAGAAAGTAATGTACAGCATATTCAGGGTATGTGATATAAATTCTGTGACGATGATTAATGATTCATACGAAAAGCCACAAGCACTGTGCGGGCTTCTTCTTTTCAATTCGGGTATAATCTTAAATCAGAACTCTTTCAGTATCGGTAATCAACTATTTGACACCATGTTCAGGTATAATGTCACCCAAGACTGCTTTCACATACATCAATTGCATGGCTGCAGTGAAGTAGAAGCACAGGCACCATAAATATAGCAAAGAACACATTACAGTAGAGACCTCAACACATGAAAAAAAAAAGTTTTAAGCATTTGAAAATACATATTTAATGTATTCAATTTCACTTTCTTTTTGCACAAGCAACCACTGTAACAGCAAATATGTCCCCCGCTGAGTTAAAAACCCAAATCCCCTTCTTCTATGTGCTGGAGACTACAGTAATAATCATCTATTGTACTTTTGCTCACAGTAGTGGTTCCACTTACAGAGCCCTATTAGTCGCTGTAAGCAGTAAGAGCTCTGACTAAATTGTCCAGTTATCATGGGCACAGCCACAGAAGGTTATTATGGGATAACGCTCACACCGAGAGATAGAAGTTTCAAGTTGTGATTTGCCTGTAAAACGGCTCACACACTACAATCAAAAAAAAAAAAAAAAATCCTTGGCAAAAACTTGGCACTTATGAAGACAAGAAGACAGCAAAGAGGTGAACATATGGAATAAAAAAAAAATACATAATAAACAAGGGCGACACAGTGGCGCAGGGGTTAGCGCTGTTGCCTCACAGCAAGAAAGTCGCAGGTTCAAGACCTCCTTGGTCCGGGGTCTGGGACCTTTCTGTGTGGAGTTTGCATGTTCTCCCCATGTCTGCGTGGGTTTTCACCGGGTACTCCGGCTTCCTCCCACAGTCCAAAAACATGCTCAGGTTAATTGGCAACTCTAAATTGCCCATAGGTGTGAATGTGTGAGTGAATGGTGTGTGTGCCCCACGATTGGCTGGCGACCATCTGGGGTGTATCCCTGCCTCTCGCCGTAACGCGCTGGGATAGGCTCCAGCAGACCCCTGCGACCCTAATGAGGAATAAGCAGGTATAGAAAATGACTGACTGACTGACATAATAAACAAACAAAATACAAAAAAGGTTAATGTTAAAAGTTGAGTTATGAAAGCACTGTACAAAGAATGGGAAAAGAGTGCTTCAGTGCCCATGGTAATGTAGCAGAAGCTTCATCTGACTGTCAGCAGTCAAATTACATCTTGTTTGACTAATAAGAAAGCAACTATTACATAGACATCAGACTGGACTGTCTACTCTGCATGAAAAGGTATCTCAAATGGTCAAAGTTTAGTGTTGAACAGAAGGTGCACAAAAGTAAAAAAAAAAAAAAAAAATAGTGAGTTAAGAAATGTCCATTGACAAAGTCTGCAGTTCATTATAAATCTACCTAGGAATGATGTTGGGGAAGAAAATAGCAGACATCACAACATAAATGTCTTTTCTTACTGAAAGAGTGCAACCATCAGTATAAAATAATTGGATGTTGCATGTTATCTATTCATTATCTGGTACATCTTCATTTTCCTTTGGTTGTCATTTTAGAAATGTAATTGTCTGCTTTCACTGGGATTTCTGCACAGAATTGTTGACAGCATTTCTTTTCTTCGACTGTGACCTAACTTTAAATACCAGTGAAAATCTACACCTGCTTTTTAGAGGCATAAACTATTTCTGCAAAATAAAAAAAAAAACAAGACATAAATCGCTTGCACCTCAGTAAGTCCAACGAAATGCACGATCAGTCAACCAGATGTATCGCTTCCTCCTGTTATTTCCATCTTCCCTCAAACAGAGGCACACTTCAGTGATTTCTTACAAACTGCGTTTTCAGACAAGTGTTCCTGCTCGGGGGGGGGGAACAAATCACACACCTGCAGGCAGAGAACGCGTCCGTGAAACAGGTTTTTACATCTGGTCTTCTGAGTTTTCACTGACTCAAATAGAAATAGATGCATGCACTGTCTGCCACCTTTCACCTCCTCATCTCACCCTGTTCTACAACCAAGTAAATCATCACCTCTTGAGCCTCCTGTTCCTCAGTAACACCCCTCACTTCTCCTGCTCCCACTGTAAACATGGATTTATCTTAACGAGGTCATGCTCCTCTTCACCTTTACATAATTTCACCCTTCCTCACATGGTGGCTCAATACTTCATCCCTGACCTTCCATTCCCCACCACCAGCACCGCACACACACACAACAAGATTCGAAATGTGATTACCCCTCATCATCTCCTCGCACTTTCTATCCGCTGTCAAAGCAATCATCCTTTCTCTCCGCACAGAGATGTCTTTGTGAGTCGTATCGCTGCACAGGGGATCATAAAAGGATGGTATACCATATGAGGGATGCAGAGATACTTGGAAAAGGCAGAGCGAATTAGCATATGCATTTTACTTGTAGTGGACACTCGTGAGCAGTGAGCGGCTGGCTGACAATGATGTCTGTCATTTGAAGTGGGGTGAATCAGTCACATACGCTGCATCTTGTCAGTCTTTTGATCCTCTGGAGGTGTATCAGGGAAAGAGAGGAGAAGCAATGAAAGCCGTGCAAATACAAAAAATGGCAATGGATGGATAGAGAGGCAGATTATGGTTTAATAAGAGAGAAATATGAAGAGAAAACTAGAAGAGGGAAACAGACTTGATAGCAAAAACAAAATACACACACAGACATACGACAGCAGCAGCAATATAAAGCAGGGGCCTTTTTTAGCCCAGGGAACCCTTGGGTGTCAGAAGAATAGAGCAGGGACCCCCACTTAAATTCTTATTTTATTATTATAATTAGTAGTAGTAGCAGTAAAAGTAGTAGTAATAATATGATTAGTGATTAATCCATCAGGTCTTTATAACAACTCTATGCGTCTTTAGCCAACAACAACTATGGTAGCTAACTAGCTTGTTTTTCGGCTCTGAAGTCATGTAGCGCTAAGACTGACGTGATGGGAATCATGTCTACATTAATAGACTAAAATAGTTTTTGTCAAGAAAAGTTAATTAAGTTTTCTCAATCATATTATATATATATATATATATATATATATATATATATATATATATTTTTTTTTTTTTTTTAACTCACAAATTGTTTCGGTAAAAATTTTGGTAAAAATAAAAATAATTTCTTTTTCATTTGGAGGACCCCCTGCAGTACCTCCACGGACCCCCTAGGGGTCGCGGACCCCCTTTTGAATATCATTGGTATAAAGAAACACTTTGTGTAACACATACACAAAGACTCAGGTGGCTAGTTCCCCTGTATCAGGAATGCTACCTACATCTAGTCAAGCCAGTTTTATTTGTATAGCCCAAAATCACAAATAACAGATTCAATGGGCTTTACAGTTTGTACAACAGCAACACAACATCCCCTTAGACCCTCACATCATACAAGGAAAAACAGGGGAGAAAAAAAGAGGAAGAAACCTCAGGAAGAAACAGAGGGACAGGCATGCAATAGATGATGTGTATGCAAGGATGGAAGCAATACATTAGAACAGGAAAAGAGTGTGACATTAAATAGAAAATAAATATAATGGAGCATGAGGTGACAGGATCCATTGCATATTCCAGGTGCCACCAGGACAACATCAGACTCTCCAGCAGCAGAAGGCTCATTGCAGTGGCTGCACTGCAGCATGGTCTGTGAATGAGAAAACACAGGGCAGGAACAAAACAGATTTAAAAGGTACCTCCGTAGGTCATGAGTAATACAGATGGAAGAAAGAAAGAGAAGCTCAGAGGATCTCATGAGGTCCCGGCAGTCTAAAAATAATAAACCTGGTGCAGCATAACAATGTTCTACAGTGTCTAGAAACATGTATACAATAAAACTTTTTTTTTTTTTATATCTTAAGTCTGGGAAATTAAGGAACCATCAAGCTACCTGTCTCTTGAGGTCTACCTCTTACTGCCTGGGTTCAGAATGGGGGTATCAAAAATAAACTATATAAACACAAATCTATTCAGGCTGCTATAAACCAACATTAGCCATCATGCATTAGTAGCCTTTTATGTATGTATGTAGTATGTTCAGTACCACATACATATGGACATTCATAAAAGTATAAAACTATGAACAGGTAAATAAAAATGAAACAGGGACATCTATCTTGCTTCCCAATAGGCCCACTGTTGGATATAATAGGAAATTTACGTCCAATATTTTGCAGGTTTACCAAAATCTTCTTATGTCTGAGCAGTGCTATAGTCGATGAATAAAAGTGACAGACATCCCCCAGCCAGACATTACAGTTAATGTTCTTCAATTTGTGTGGAGTGATGTATGACCTAAACAACATTTCCGTTTGAATGACTCAGTATAGCTTCCCATAGATCTGTTGTCTCTCCCAGTCTTTCTACCATTGTGCTTTTATGGATGTGCTACAGGTAAAAAAGGTATGGCATATTAATCTATACAGTTTGGAAACCTTTCATCTGCCTGTGGCTGTATCTAATGGAGTGTTGCTAGTTTCATTATGGCCAAGAATAATGTTTTGTGTTTGTATGTTACGTGTGTCCCCTCCTTTAAAATAGCATACAGTATATTTGCACAGCATTTAGTGCATAATGAAGTACAGTAGAAGGAACTCAACACAGAGTGCAAACCAATGCTAACTCTTAACTATTTTACATCTTGCAAAGCTGCAGCCTCCGATGTATATATTTATGTGTACATTAGTCCCAAACAAGAACAACCTGTGCAGGTTGCCACTCAACCCAGGAATGTTTTCTCATGCCTGGGTAGATTGGCAAATGCAGGACATGAGATAAAAAGTACACAGCTGATGTGGATATCACAGTTTACAGTGAATCAAAGATGGTGGATGAGGCTACCAACTCATCTGTAAAGAAGTTATTGTAGATATACTGTATATTTGGCCATAAAGAGTATGTACCAATGTACATATATTAATGAATAAATATATAAAAATAACTCTACTTCACCCTTGAATGTTTGTATTCTTCCAGTTTCACCCCAGTCTCATGATAGAAACATCATTACACGATCACTGTGAATTGTCTTGGACAATCACCTACTCTGTTCACACGTGGGTTCATTTATTGCAATGTTGCCAAACAGCATGAAATTCAAAATGATCCAGAAACCAGGATTTCTTCTGGATTATTATCAATATGTAATCATCTTTTCATGATAGCATTCCCAAAATTCACTGAAAATTTAAGGACAGACAAATAGACAGACAGACAATCCTAATTACCTTCTTGGTGAAGGTAATTAGGGAGCTGGCAGTCCACTTAATGTCCAGCCTAACTGATTTGGACATTCCTTACTTCGTAATATATATTCAGGGTTGCAGTACATGTGTGAACGCAGCTCTAGAAGTTGACTGGTTAGATGTGCCCATTACAGTAACATATACATTTCAAGTTGCTGTGCTATTTAAAGGAATCCTTTGGGGCGAGCATCACAATACAGACACATTTTCAGCAACACTTTCTGATATTTTTCCAACAATGAAACAATCAAAATGGGACTACTTTCCAACTTCATTAGCAGAACAGACCGATTGAAAAACAATAACAGATGAATGAGAAAAATATGTGGGAAAACAGTGGAAAGGTGACAAACTTGCATTTAAAAATAAATCAGATAGCTGGGATGCACAGAAGTAAGACTCTGGATATGAAATGAAAGCTAAAAAATGGGGTCAGGAAAGAAATAGTGGAAATTCACACTGTGTGATTAAAAGAGACAAGCTTCTGCATATGCCTTGAATTTATAATGTATGTTCCTAAGATGTAGATAAATGGAACAGACAGTCAGGAGGTGAGAGGAGAATGTGAAGTTCACAGTGGGACATTTAGGAAACTTAATTTAGGACACTTATGAAAAATAAATCAAGAGGTTATAAATATAGATATTACTGTACAGTATGAATGCGTCATGCATTCTACACGCTCAGCTGGATCTGCTCTTTGAATTAATCAGAACTCACAACACAGGTGATGACTCAGAGATGGAGGCTAGTGTGAAATATAAGTCTTGCCTTACAGCTAATGCATATCAAATGCACACAGTGGTGTTTGGTTATGCAAACTGTACATTTTCTTCATCAGAGGGGTCGAGAATTTATTCTATAGTGTGAAATTGTAATATACAAATTATTATTGGAAGACTCATATATTACCAAATATATTGAAAGCAGAGTTGCAAAATATGGCCATGAATTGTATAGTTTTACCAAAATGATATATACCTTAGATACCGTTATACCTTAGACATAAAACTTCATTAGCATTTATGAATTTATAAAAGAAAAAAGAAAAAGGAACATACTAGGTTTGTTTTCACTTAATGCATATACTTAAAGAAATATTTTGGCATGTATACATACATTCACTTTCCTGCAGAGAGTTAAATGTTAAATTTGTGCATCTGCATAGTTATGGTATCACATTTTGTTATTTTCCAACTTAAGCTTGTGAGCATGTAGATGTTGAATAGAAGAGGACCCAGAATGGAGCCTTGGGGAACTCCACAGGTCACTTTTTTTTTTCTCCACTCAGATAATTACCTATAGACACAAATTAGTCACTGTCCTTAGAAATAGAATTTCCCTAATCATGAGTTTTGAATGCATGCTGAGATCCAAAAGTAATAAGAATGACACTGCCATTGTGTATGTACTAGGTAACTTAAGAATAGCAGTCTCTCTGCTGTGGTGTGGTCAGTAGTGTAGTGTAGACAGTCGTTTAGTGCCAATAAGTTGTGCAGTTGAAGAACTGTTTTTTTTCTCCAAATAATTTGCTTTATAATGGGAGGTTTGATATGGCCCAATAATTGTTCGTTGGTGAATTGTCTAGAACAGGGGTCTCAAACTCAATTTACCTGGGGGGCCACTGGAGCTAGGGTCTGGTTGAGGCTGGGCCGAATCAGGTTTTCCACACTTTTCCTGAAATTGTCTGTGCTCATCACCAATAATATATATATATATATATATATATATATATAAAACTACTACATTAAACTTTCATATCAAGGCGGGGGCTTCAAACTAGCGTCGGGCGGGCTGCATTTGGCCCGCGGGCCACATGTTTGAGACCCCTGGTCTAGAATGTTCTTTAATAATAGAGGCTTGATAATGACTTGAGGATGTGGTGACAATATGTATAATATATAATGTGTCAAATAAAATGACCGCCATGCATTTCCTCATTTTTTGGATAACTTTCGACAGTTATGCTCAATGAGAGACTTTCATGTTTTCCATTTCCTATTTAATTGTTCTATTTAGTGTTTTATACTAATCCTAATTGCAGTTCTATGTAGCATTAAAAGTCTTAAATGCAGCTTTCCAATGGAGCAGTTGATTTAAGCTGGTTGCAGAACAGCACATCAGAGATGTTTGTGGGGGGAATGTCCTTTGCTTTCAGGTACTTTTATTGCAGAAATTATGAATAAATATTACACAGGGGTATTCACATAGAGTACTAAGCATTAAGTGTTCTCCAATTGTCTGTCTGTTAATGTGACTTGGCATTACTCTCCATATTTGATAGTTATATCAAAGCATAGGTGGAAAATACAAAGAATTGGGACCTACTATTATAAAAAAGAATAATTCATTATTGAATTCAGAGTAGTGTTTCAATTCTTAGGACCACAATGAATATTGCATAGGGCAAAGCTTTGCCGGCATTTATAGTGGTTTAACACTGTTCTGTACGTCAATTATTGTGTATTCTCAGGTGGATTAAAGTAATAAAAAGAGGAAGGCTACAACTGTCTTAAGCAGGAAATGAGAGCTATAGAAAGGTGCTCTTTAAATGAAAAAGGGGGAAATTTAAGGCAATATCATATTAATAAAACTGTTTAATCAAAAACGACTAGTTCATAGTAGAAAATAAAAACAGTCTAACAATCACCTGGTGAGAGAGACTCAGTTTATCTACAGGTAGTATGGTCACAACTGATCAGTTGCAACCAGTGGTTATTACAAATATAAGTTAATAAACATACATTCTGTCCATACATACAGGTGGAGGAAAGCTTGAAATATTTAGGACATCAGTGATTGGTCTGAGTGCTCATGCCTCAGGCTCACACTGTATCACACATTAAAATTGGCAGGAGGTCAGAATTGTGGTCAACTAAGCTAACAAAAACCTGCACGTTATGTATAACTTGTCTGACCTCCAACCTCCCAGTTGAAGGATGTCAGAGACTGTCTCCTGGGTGAAATTCATCAATTCTCATGGACTATTCAATATATTTGAAAAGGGCTGGAGGATTCTTACAAGAATGTGTCAAAGATTATACCAGTCTCAGTTAAAAGCACAGTGTGTAGTATTCTGGCAGCATGATAAGGTTGCAGCTTGTAAATAGTTTGTACCCAAACTTACTCTTTGCAAGAGCACTAATATAAATAAAACACCTTATTTTCACAAATTGTTTGTCAACAAGGATGAATAGGTTTTAAATTTGAGAAACATAACAAGCATGAATAATATATAAATAAATATAGATTATTATTCAGATTATTTATAATGAATGGATTATTAAATGTCTGGGTTAAAGAAATACTATTGGTTTATACAGTCTAGGTAATATATTAGTAAGTATAAGTAAGTATAGGTGCACAATATTACCACCAAGGGGTCTCACACAATGGTCCATGTTTGAAGATCTATTTAGCATAATTATCAAACAATAAAATATTCAAAGGGATCCAGAAACCTAGATTTCTTCCGGATCACTACCAAAATTTAATCATCTATTAATGGTACCATGCTGAAAATATTATAAAAATCCAGCCAATACTTTTTGAGATATTTTGCACAAATAACAGACTAATGCTGGCTATAACATAATGTCCTTAATGTAAAATAAATAAATTTAAGAGAATATTGCTGCATAAGGTAGTGTAGTATAGGCTATAAGTACCCAGAGACACATTGAGGATTTTCTTGGGTGAACTATAGGTGATGATATTGCAGTAGTCCAGTTTGGGAAGGCATTGCATTTCTGTGGTATCAGAGGACAAGGAGGGCTAAATGCATGCAATGTTCCTGAGGTAAGAGAAGGCAGTTTTGGCGATGTGATTGGCGTAGTAGAGGAAAGAAAGATTGGCCTCAAGGATGATTGCAGGGTTATGAACATGGGTGGATGGGGTGACATTGGAGCCATAAATGGTGAGAAAGGGTCCAGACTCGGTGGGTGAGGGAGTTTGGACAAATCATGACTATGAGAAAATTGAGTTGCATCCATGATTTTATATCATTAAGACAAGTGGTAGAAGTGGAATGGCTGACTGCAGTGATAGGCTTAGAGGCAAGGTAGAGTTGGAGATCGTCAGCATAACAGTGAAAATGGAGGTCACAATGATGGATGACAAGACCAGATAATACTTCTTTGTAGGATCAATTAAATTATTTTCAGAGTACAATCTGTGTAGCCAAAACCTGATATATCTCATTCTTCTGTTCCATAGACCTTCATTGTTTTCAAAAACTATTAAAATATGTCAGTGAGCTGTTATTGTTGGACTGGAGTCAATCTTACATATAAGGTGGTAGTTTCTCACAAAAGCACAAAATACATTTTTGTATACATGAAAGAAAATAGTCCCCAAGTAATTTAGCTAAAAACTACACTTCCTCAACTATTTTTGATGGTTAAGAAAATGTATTTTAACATATAAAACATTAACACATAAAAATAATTATATCTTCAGTAGTGGGATGAGCTTGGGAATTGGTAAAGTACTGAGAGACAGATTCATTATATTTTAGTTTCTAGCTTCTAGTTTCTTTTATTTTTATTATTTATATTTTAATAATGACAGTCAAATCCACAGGAGTCCTTTTCTGTTCAGCAACAGACCTGTTTGTTTACAGTCACACATGTCTTCAAATGAATTAGGTAATGGGATACTGGTGTTAAAATGCTAACATTGCATCTTTGAAGGAACTAGGTGGGACTTATTAGAGGTAGTCTGTTAAGATAATTTGTTAGCGCTTATTCCCAATGTATGCATCGGCCACGTACAGACTCATCAAAGTCAGTCATATCTGACAGGTCTGTTCATGACAAGTTTTATGCAATCTGCGTCTTTTTAGTGTTTCCTGTCTTAATGCATGAATGGTGACACTCATTCCCTGAATGGTTCCAATCCCCAGATGGCTGTTTGTGTTCTTGGCACTGTGAGTTTTTTTTTTTTTGTTCAATAACCACCTCTACATGTATTAGTCAACCACAGCCCACACAGCCTCTCTCTTTCTCTGTTTCTCTCTGCCCCTCCCTTTGGTCTCTGCTGCAACACAATCTAGTCTTTGTGTGTGTGTGTGTGTGTATGTGCACGTGCGTGTGCATGTGTGTCACTTCTATTTTACTTGACTTCACTAAGTACTTTTAGTGGGCCTTTAACCAACCGATAACTTAGCTAACTGCACCATAAGACTCCTTTAATCTTTTTGTCCCCCAACTAGAGGTAAGATCTTAAGCGCAAGCCCGAGTCCGAGCCCGACCCGACCGAAATTTCGGGCCGGGTCGGGCATAAAATTTCAATCATTACGTTCGGGTCGGGTCGGGCTTCTCTCTCGCTGACAGTGGTCCGCAAAAAAACAGAAGTCGCCTCATCACAACACGTACTGTACTAAACTCTTGCAATGACAATTCAAAGAACTCCTTCCTGTCTCTGTCTATTATCATTGTTGTTCTTTGTCTCTCTGCCTCTCTCTCTCGCTAGATTCTTAAGGACGTACTGCTGCTTTATGGCCCAATTTTCAATCCGACGGACTTCTTTAAATTTTTCCGTCAACTCTTTAAAAAATCTGTCAAGGATGGAAAATTGTCGGTTAATGTAACCTCTGCAGACAGAAATATAAAAGATGTAAATGTTTATACATCTTGTTTAGCTTAGCTTAGCTCAAAAATAAAATATGAAACTTCGGGTTTGCTTCGGGCTCGGGCTTGCAAATCAAGTTAATTGGTCGGGCTCGGGTCGGGTCGGACTTTAATCCCGCGGGCCTGGGTCGGGTCGGGCTGGATTTTTTAGGCCCGATCTTACCTCTACCCCCAACTGAAACAATACTATGCCTTTTTTCTCTGCAACCATAACACATTTTATATGATCCATATTGAATTATTAATTTGCATCAAAATAGAATAAACTGAACAGTAAGCAAAACAATAGGCCCCCTGTTGCATAGCAAACAAAAATGAATGTAATTGTGACATGATTTCAGTAAATGAAACAGGAGGTCAGGAGGAATACTAAACAAGAGAATTACCCTCAGGAGGAGAAAAAAAATACAAAATCAAAACAGATTTACACACACACATACATAAGCACACACACACATAAGCACATAAGCTAATGTCAGGTATTTTTGGTTGCAGAGTCCCAAAGCATTTAATATTTCCTGGGATTCAGTACAGGATTATCATTATTTCACTCACGTGTCACAGTAAACATGAATCACAAAGTCAATAAGTCAGTAACTCCCTATATAGTCAATATAAGGTATAGCAGACAGCCTGAAGGAGAGAGAAAGACAGGTAGCGAGGCAGAAGTATAGATCCGAAGAGACAGAAAGTAAATGGAAATGTAAAACTGCTGTTTGTCCGCCACAGTGAATAGATGCAGTTAGGAACATAATGAACAAGTGAGCACAAGAGAAATGCAACTCAGGGTAGGCATTCACAGCAAGGACAAGAAAGAGAAAATGAAAACTACAAATTAGTTTATTTGCTCTTAACCATGAAATGCTTTAGTTTACATGTTTGTATAACTAGCGCCTAGGTTGAAGAGCCTATTATGTCCCTGGTTCACGTCATTTCTCATGTCTTTATCGTCCATTTTGTCAATTCTCAAGGCATAACAATCCACTACTTAAAAATAATAAAAAAAATAACTTAGAATCGAATCTTTGATGAACAGGTTACTAAATCACCTATAGGTCACTTGCAAATGATTTAGCATTATCCCTCATGTGCAGAAATCCAGAGTTACGTCAATATGTCTTTCCCGAATACTGTCACCAGCTATATCTTTTAATGTTAATGTAACAAACGAGGTGAGCTTTCCTGATGGTTTCCTCTAGTACTTTATAAAGTGAACCATATTATTTTGTCTGTTGATCTGTTGTGGCAGAAAGGTTTGAAGGTTTGCTTCCTTTTAAAATTCAGATCCTACTGTTCTCACCTGTCTAAACAAATGAGATCTGAAGGAGTCAACTTCTCAGAGAGAATATATTTATATAAATGGGCTTATTAGTGTTCCCTGAGATCCATACAGAGAAGCTACACACCAAAACTGCAACCGTTTGAAGAAATGCAAACAATATTGATAAAAGGAATTATTTGTGCCGTATTTGTGTTAAGTAAACTTCCAGAGTGAAGTCAAAAGGTATTCTATAGCAGATGAAAAGAAAATAAGATAAGATAAAAGAGTATACTTTCATTTTAGAAAGATGGGAGAAGGGAGTGCTACTGCTGTATTACTCAGAGAGTGACAAGTATTAGGATTGAGTGAAGTTAGCTGTAATAAAAAATCTTTTATCCTTGGAAAGATTTCAGCTGGATATATTGCATTATCAGGGCATCATTGGCAGCTGTCATTTCACTTCTCGTCTTCTATATGAGGATTGCAATTTGATTGCACAACACTTATTCACTGCAGTTGTTGACATATAGATATATGGTGATGTACAATGGATATAAAAAGTCTACACAATGTTAAAATGTTATTGTGATCTAAAAAATAAATACTCAAAGAACAATAATTTCACCACTTTAATGTGACCTATACCAGTAGAGCTCAATTGAAAAAATTAAACATTTAAAGGAAAAAAAATAATAATTAAAAAAACTTTACTGTATCTTGGGTGCATAAATATGCACACTCTTAAACTAATAAATTGAAGAGGCACCTTTGGCTTTTATTACAACACTCAAGTCTTTTTGGGTAGAAGCATGGCATGGCAATATTTGCCCTCTCTTTTTTGCAAAACCACTCCAAATCTGACAGATTGTGAGGGTATCTGCTGTGCTCAGCCCTCTTCAAATCACTCCACAGTTGTTGATAAGATTGAGGTCTGGACTCTAGCTGGGCAATTCCAAAACCTCATCTTTTTCTGGTGAAGCCATTCTTTTGTTGATTTGGATGTGTGCTTTGGGTCATCGTCATGCTAAAAGATGAAGTTCCTCTTCAATTCAGCTTTCTAAATGAAACCCAACATTTTTGTGCTAACACTGACTGGTATTTTGAACTGTTCATAATTCCCTTCATCCTGTCTAAGGCCGCAGTTCCAGCTAAAGAAAAACAGCCTCAAAGCCTGATGCTGCCGCCACCATGCTTCACTGTAGGTATGGTGTTCTTTTGGTGATGAGCAATGTTGTTGCCAAATAAACCTTTTGGCCAAACACTTCAACCTTGGTTTCTTAGAATCACACACATAGAACCACACATTTTCCCACATGCATTTGGGAAGTTTCAAATATCTGTTTGCAAAAATGAAGCCGTATGAACAGCTGAATTTTATTGGGGTTAATCAGAGGCACTTTAAACAGTGACAGGTGTGTGCTGACTCCAATTTGACATGAGTTTGAATGTAATTGGTTAAAGCCGATAACAGCCACATCCCCAATTATAAGAGGGTGTGCAAACTTGTGCAACCCCATTATTTAGTTTTTTTTATTTTTACTTCAATTCCCTGAAAGATTTTGGTTTGTTTTTCAATTGCATTGTACAAGTGAAGGTCACAATAAAGGAATAGAAAGTGCTGAAATGATTTTATTTACATCACAAAACCCTGGCATTTGGGCGGCAATTGGCACAGTGGGTAGAGCAGCCACCCTATGTAGAGGCCACAGTCCTCACCACAGGTGGCCCCGGTTCAAACCCCACATCAGGCAACACTTTCCTGTGTGTCATTCCCCTTCTCTCTGCCTTCCCCTTTTTTGCCTTTCTCCACTACGCACTATTAATAAAGGCATAAAAATCCCCCAAAACTATATACTATAACTATACATCAAACAAAAACATTTTAAGACATGTATAGGCTTTAGTCTATAGACTAACCCTAACCCTATATCCACTGTATCATAGAATATAAAGTAATTAGCACTGAAAAACATGTTAATTTTCTTCAATGAAGCGTTGTTTTCCAGATTTCGAGCCATTAAGATGTTGTTTCTGATGCTTTTTGAATGCTTGTTTTGCATGCAAGTGATTTGTGCAGGTGAGGAAAACAACTCTGTATGTAACTGCATTATAAATAGTTGTGTGTCTAAAGAGACTTTGTTGTTGTTTTATGAAGCAAAATATGAATGAGTGCCTGCAGTCCCACAGAGCATTAGTATATTATGAAACCTCAAGTGTTCACTGCAGCCATTCGCCCTAATTTCGCCAGGCAAGTCGGCCCATTTATAATAGTGGCAACAGTCTCAGAGATGAAATTTTAATACACATGATAATAACATCTGGGAGCTGCACAATATGACCACAGTTTGCTTCAATCTACTGAAGCTGTAATCAGAGCTTTAGGTTACAATTAATATGTTAAGGTTTTTATTTATAAAGTAAAACATCACTGCTGTTTGCTACAGAAAACACTAGTCAGTTCTAAGGTGTGTTTAGACAGCAAGAGAAATGCATTTGCATCTTGTGTATTTTCATCTTGGAAATTGGACTTCTGGACCAATCTGTGCAGCTCGTGTTTATTGAGCTGAACAGACGATGTGCAGACTATGCAGCCAGCTGTCATCTAACCAACTGTGTGTGTTTGTTTGGCAGCCAAGTCTCAATCATTTTTCCTATAGTCCCTGTATGTTTATGAATCAGATCCATAACGCCCCTAGATAAATACCAATTGTCATTCAAGTTAAGCCATTTTCAGCTCTTGTGGACATTACCTCTGTTTGTGTCTTTCTATTGACTCTGAGGCAGAACTGTGGTTGTCTTTTTCCTTAGCAGTCCATTGCTTGCGCACAGTTTAGAGTCTCTGATTTACTTAACCTGCTATACACTCAAGTCAAAGCTGCATTAATCAATGATTTTAGATCAACAATTTGTTAAATGACTATGGATCCTATTTAGACACACAAATGCATGGCGGATGGCACAGGACAAGAAGCAACTTGCTGAAAGCACACAAGTTGTCTTCTTGTTTCTTTTGGGGTCCTGAATTATTTTTCAGGTGTGGTTTTGGTGTAATATGAATTCAACCAATCAGAGCGCCGTCTCCTATCCCCTTTAAGCCAAGTTGGAGAGAGGTCACCATTCATTCAACAGGCTTTTAATAATGTTCTTGATGTTTTCACACTTCTTGAAGTTCTATGTAACAGAAAAACCTTAACAGCTTCAATAATAAATATTCCTATGAATCATAAAGACATCTTTCACTGCAGCCTGGGGTGGCATAGATCAGTGTTCAGCTGGCCGTGAAATTGACTCTTGCGCCTCATGGAAACTATCAATAACATGTGCATTTTAGCACATTTTCTCACCGTCTAAATAGAGCCCCATAATTTATCCGAAAGGTGTCACTCACAGTAATGAACCCACAAAGAAGTAGTACCTGACTTTGCAGTAGACATACCCAAAAAACTCTAAATAGTTTTTTTACTGTTTTTATTCCCTCTCACCAAATTTTTTGTAACTCACTTCATTTGACGGTTCTATCATAGACTGTATAAATAATGTATCTCATCAGTGTATTTTTAATTTCTTTTGTCAGTGACCATAGTTGGAGAATAATGTGGAGCTGGGGGGAAGTGAACCTAACGGACAGCTAGAAGCAACCACATAGACTAACTTGTCACTCAAAAACATCACTTAATTTCTTAACTTCAAGCCTTAGTACAATTTAAATTGGTATGTTAAGAAGATTCACCCCTGTATTTAGTAAGGAAATAATCTAAAGCAGAGGTTTTCAAAGTCTGAAACTGTGCGACTCCCCTTAGCCAAAGCTTGGAATGGGAGCCTCCCCTGTGCCCGTTAAATAGTCTAATATTGCTGTTTGAGGTCTGTCCTAAGACATCCATTAGTTTCTTAATACATTAAATTCTCCAAAACGACTGCATCCCTGATTTCTTTAACCAAACCACAGACATTTAGGATTTTCTATGTGATGCACTTTTGATAACTAATTTTTTTCACTTTCATTCCCTGAGCCTCCCCTGAAACAGCTTGGAGACCCCCTGGGGAGACCTGCCTCCTACTTTGAAAACCTCTGATCTAAAAAGACCCAATCAGTTTTTTCTACCAATCTGTAAACATGTTTATTTCTGTTTTTTGGGAATTTGGGCATTTTGGGGTCTTTGGGGAGTCACTCACTACTCTCCCGTGGCTATTTAGAAACCACCAGCTTTGGCATCATTTTGTCTTAAATTTTCAGTCCCAAAGTTTGACACTTGGGTTCCATATGTTTCAGAAATTCCTCCTCATTAGCAGGAGAGAGGCAAGACATGTGGGTGTCTCCAAAGATGTCATCCCCTGGGTTTTCATGGAAAAATCTACCTGAGTCCTTCACATAGAAATCAGGCTTCAGGCTGATGTCAGGTCATAGTTTATTAGTTTTATTACAACCCATTCACTCATTGGCAATAAAAATGATAAGACTACCTTTATTCTACCTTTATCCACTGACTTTCAGTCAAGCAAATTCTAAAATCATGTTAATTTATTCTTAGCTACTACTTTAAACTGATAATGTATAGAGCCTAGTTTCTTCAGAAATAAAGTCAAATATTCTTAAAACAAAGAACAACATTGCACTGCAGACTAAACTACTAACAGCGACCTGCTGTAACTGAAATTCTGCTGCTTATAATAAAGAATTTATTCTTATTCTCCCACTGCTGCAGTCAGCAAGTTGGAACTCTGTAAACCATACTGTATTCATCCATCTATTAATGCAGCCCAAGGAGAGATATGCTAATTACCCCTGAACTAATGAAGGGGTTCTTTCTTTTTTATTTGTATAAATGAGGGATTCCTTCAGCTCAGAGCCAGAAGAGAGTAGGAGGAGGGAGGAGGGCCAAGGACAGTATAGAGGGAGACAATAAAGGAAAAAGGAACACTGAGAGAAGAGGTGGATATGGGTACGAAAGAGAGCGATGATGTGATGTTGTGCAGGATGGAGAAATAAGGAATGTCAGAGAAGAGAAGAAGGCTGCAGAGTCAGAATGTCAGATGCCAATAACCAGAAATAGGGCAATGAAGAGAAGTGGGGAAGGAAGGCTGGAGGAAAAGACAGAATGAGGGAGTGTGTGGGAGATGAAGACCTGTATATGGGTATTTCCCAGTTCCCATGGTAACACTAGAACGATCCCCCCACACACACACATATATCATCTTTCTGCAACTCCCATTCCCATACCCACTGGGATAGCATTCTACAGTATATTAAAACAACATGCACACTTAACATATCGTACAGTATACTGTATGTGAGATTGATAGATGGTGATGATCTCTGCATATTTTATGCGGTTCACAGTGTTCTCCACCTTACATTTCAATTTCCTTACAACTCACTCAAATATGACATACACTGTATTTGATTGGGTGGTTATGAAGAAGAGTATGGAATATTTTTAAGTTGAACATTGTTTAACAATAGAAAACAGGAATGCAAAGAAAAATCACTTATATAATTTATTTTTTTCATTCTTTAAATTCTTAATTTTTTCATTCCCCTGAAGCTTTGTTACAAATAAGGTAAAACCATTATATCATCAAATCCAATGATCTATTGATGATTCAATTAATAGCTTTATAAATCATTATTTTATTCATTTTTTCCATGACTATAGTTGTCAGCAAAATGAACAGAACTCATCTTTTCAAACAAAAGAATCCCAGAAGGTTAAAAGATGCTGACAGAGCTCAAGAAACAACAGAAATCAATAATATGTATACAAGCCTTTCAACAAGGCTCCACATATTTTTACAAGTGGAAGTCAGACCCTTGTGTGTATTATTATATAGTCAGTCATGCCCTATAAACACACACTTACTGCATGCAAGAAAGAAGTGCCATTATAGATGGTTTTGCTGACACAGCCCACATTTATACAGATAATAAACTGGACTAGCAAATCCATTATGTCAGTCATATTATGTATAATGTGAAGTCAAGTTCTTAAATGATATAAAAGCTTAATATAATATAATATAAAAATGAGCTTAAGGGTGCGTGGTGCATATTTCAAACCGGTTGGGTCTTAAAAAGAAAATCCTGCTTTTACACACTCATACACTGATTGGCAGTTATAAGATCACAAAGCGTCAAGTGTGGCTCTACAAATTTTAGAGAAAGAGATTATATTATAGAGAGATTATATCTTCTCAAGACATATCTTCCTATAGGAGTATGTCTGCTGAACAAAAACTTCAGTGCTATAGGCAGTGCAGATAGGTTCAGCTGGTGAGTATCCATCCGCTTCCACACAGTTCACATTAGCCTCAAATCAAAATAAAGCCTCATCCACAGGAACACATGTATTTTTGAAATCAAAATTTTTATGGCCCCTAGTTAAAAGAAATTCCCCTCCACACCACCAGTGTGATAAAAAATATCTGTCCATGTGAAACCACAAAATCCGCCTCAATGTCATGCACATGTCAAAGCAGTAGGTGGCCATTTAACCAATCACAAGGTGCTCCACAAGTCACTATGGATACCGTTGCACAGTGTGACATCAAACAATGACAGGACAAGAAATGTTCTATCCACACGTGACTGCTGAAAACAGACTTTTCAAACAAGTTCACACTGGACTCCATTTACAAAAAACTTTCAGGAGCCCACAACTGCAGTTCCATGTGGTTGAAAGGGCAAACCATGCAGATAATTACAAGGTTTCAAAAATACCCATGTTGATGTGGGCAGCCCCTTGTTCAGTCTGGTCATGCAGTTTATTTCTGGTCTGAACCTCTATCACACTAATCACAGGAACCTTATGAGTGGTGCCACTAATGCAGTTTAAACCATCTTATCAATAGCTAGTAGGGGTTTAGGTATCCAGAGTTCTTAAAAAAAGAGACTGACATAATTCATTATTGGGCAACATTAAAGAGGCAGCATATATTACTCAAAAGTCAGTCAGTCAGTCATCTTCTATACCTGCTTATTCCTCATTAGGGTCACAGGGGTCTGCTGGAGCCTATCCCAGCATATTACAGCGAGAGGCAGGGATACACCCCAGATGGTCGCCAGCCAATCATGGGGCACACACACCATTCACTCACACATACGGGCAATTTAGAGTCTCCAATTAACCTCAGCATGTTTTTGGACTGTGGGAGGAAGCCAGAGTACCCGGTGAAAACCCACACAGACACAGGGAGAACATGCAAACTCCACACAGAAAGGTCCCAGACCCAGGGCCAATGAGGTCTTGAACCTGTGACCTTCTTGCTGTGAGGCAACAGCGCTAAACCCTGCCTTGGTCCTAACTGTAGCCTAAATATAAACCCATTAACAGAGTTAAACAGTCTTGCTTAGCCCTGTTTTGTTAATGTTAAGGTCTGCTCTAGTTATATTACAAGTCCATGGAAAGGGAGGGGATGAGTTGCTCTTTGGTTCTGCTTCCTCAAGTGGTTGGAGGAGGTTGTTTCAGCTGTGTTGTGGTGAGCAGATTCGTTGTGCAGGCTGTGCTGCTTCTTGTTGCTGGTTAGAAGAACTGGTTCTGAGTTGGCCAGAATCAGAGGTGCTCACCAGATGTCCTTGAGTGTTTTGGTCACTCACAGATTCTTGAGATGCCCTTGAGAGCAGAGAAGCTGCTGAAGGCTTCTGGCCTGCAGCTTCTGAGCTGTGCTCTGTTGACGAGCCACTGAGAGAGTCAGGAGAAGACAGAGATGAGAGCAGAAGTCTTCAAAGAAGAAAGTGAGAATAAAGGCTGGTCACATGTCTTTATATCCCGTCCAGGCATTACACACATGGGGTCATAAGGTCAAGCCTCAGCAGAAAGAGCTGAGCAGATTTTGTCACACAAAGCACAATGTCACATAGTCCATATATTACCTCAGTGGGCACAACACCGATTTACAGGAGAAATTGAGATTTATTGATTTTATCTCTGCTACTACTCCGGTCGGGGTGACACGGTGGAGCAGGGGTTAGTGCTGTTGCCTCACAGCAATAAGGTCACAGGTTCAAGACCTCCTTGGTCCTGGGTCTGGGACCTTTCTGTGTGGAGTTTGCATGTTCTCCCCGTGTCTGCGTGGGTTTTTACCGGGTACTCCGGCTTCCTCCTGAGGTTAATTGGAGACTCTAAATTGCCCACACGTGTGTGCCCCACGATAGGCTGGCGACCATCTGGGGTGTATCCCTGCCTCTCGCCGTAACACACTGGGATAGGCTCCAGCAGACCCCTGCGACCCTAATGAGGAATAAGCAGGTATAGAAAATGACTGACTACTCCGGTCAGTGGGATCAAATTACAATACAGTCCCAAAAGATGTGAAAATGATCAGCAAAGGGTGATCCCACACGTCCCCCAGAAGTGACTACATCCTGGCTATGCATTCTGCTATAGTTACATCTTTAGGATGATGATGATGAACAATCTGATAAATGGTAATGGTAATGATAAAGGTCCATACACATTCTTTCATTGAACAGGACTTGGAGTAATTATGTGTATTTTACAGATATTAAACCATTCTTGTTTTTGTACAATGCTCAGTTGAGTAGTTGATTTGTTGATATTGTTTATTGTATTGTGTCTTAGCCTCTCATTTCTTTCTTTCTTTTATAAGGTGCTGTTACAGCTAATAAAGTATATCTAATGTAATATAATCACATTCTTTCTCTAAGAGTTATATTACCTTTCTTTCTCCCATATATGTTATGTGAAGTTTGTATAGCTGTAAATACGACTTTCACCGATTCTCTTGCATGTTTTTTTTTTTTTTAAAAAAGGACTGCAACGAGTGGCTGACATAACACTTATAAGCAATTAAACTAATTAGGCAACACGGCTGCAACCATAATGGATAATGAAAATAAATGTTAGGGATCTAATGAGACTGATGTCTCAATCAATTTCAATCAACCCATAAGTGTTTTGTTTTTTGAAATGCATCAATTAGAAGCCTGATGTGCATTTTCTCTTTATTCTGCCACCATGTCAATATCGTCTTAAAGGACAATCCAACATATGCTTGTTCCAGACCATTTAATAGAGCAATAGAAATAAATTAGTTGAAAGAAATGTATTTTTTCAAAGTCAGATAAGCCCCTAATTTAAGAATCATCCATTTTGCCAAATAAAGAAGTTTATTCCAGTAGGTTATTCTTTGATCAACACGTTGTATGTAATATGATCACTAGAATTTGAGTCATTTTATATGAATCTGAAATGATTTATCACACATCTTTCCTAGGCTGTTATTGTCTGTCACTGAAGCTTGCTACCTTCATGGAGAACCACAGCTTTGATTGTGACCATTTACAGAGAGGTCTGTTAGGGCAGTGAGAACAAGAGCTGGAGAGTTCGAGGCTCCTGATTCATCACCTCTGCAGGGCCACGGTGTCAGATGGGAGCAGATGTAATAGCAGTGATTCGGATGGTTAATGGAGTGGTGGTGATTCGATTAACAGAGGCTGCTGGGCAATGTAGTGTTTCTAATTAAGTTGGGAGCATGTCTAGTGTGTGTGTGTGTGTGTGTGTCTGTGTGTGTGTGTGTGTGTGTGTGTGTGTGTGCGTGCGTGCGTGTGTGTGTGTGTGTGTGTGTGTGTGTGTGTGTGTGTGTGTGTGTGTGTGTGTGTGTTTATAGTATAGGTATAGTGTACAGCAATCATAACTCTGTCAGGTTCTATCACTATGTTGGGTGCTTCACATCATACATAGACGCACATGCAATCATTGCCTCATAAATCACACACACACACACACACACACACACACACACACACACACACACACACACACACACACATCTTAATGCTGTAGTAATGCCTGCTGCCTCATGACAGCAATTTGAGTTAATGGCAGTGGATAAACAGTGATGTCAAGAAATAAACTGTCATTATGTGCTGATAAAACAGACGATCGCAGCACACCAACACAATAAAGGATGCAGATGTTGTGTATTTACATAAAGCCCGCATGTGTATGCTGCAAGAGCTGATGGCTAATAAATGCTAAATATAGACCCTCTCTTTAGGATTTTTTACAGCAAGCTGTTCCCAGTTTCTCGACAGCAGCATAATCCTCTACTTAATATCTGCCCTGATAATAGCAACGACGCACCCTTTGCTCGGGTCCACTGCCAATATCCTAAAGATGATAGGGAATAGTTCTCATTACGGAGGATACAGACAAGGTTTGTCTTCCAAAATATCTTGAAACAAATAGAGAAGAGCTGTGATTTACATACAGATAAATAGGATGTAATCTGCCCTTGAGATGAGATGCAGAGTGAGTGGGAAGCAACACAGAGATGAAGAGGAGAAGAGAGGGTGTGTTGTAAAATAGGTTTAGATCAGGTAAAAAAATAAAATAAAATACAATTTGAAGAAAGCTGCAGGACTTAGATGACAGGGAGGATAAACTAAATGGCATGGATTGATTAGCAAATAGTTTAGCGGAAAAAAAAGAAATTCAAACATTAACAAAACAAAGACACAAATATTACACAAATATATATATAATTATAATTATATAATTCTTAATAATGCAGAGCCTGCACCTTGTTCAGTGAAAATTGGCATCTAGTTGCAACTTTTCCTGTATAATATCTGATGTTAAAAAAAAAAAAAATTAAAAACACCATCAACAAAAAAACTCTCTAAACTCTTATTGGTGCAACCTTATCTTAGTGTCCAAGTCTATTGTTTCTAATTTAGATTAGATATCCATTAGGAGCCATAGATTCCTGTTTCTCTAAGGTAGATAACTATAAACCGATTAAGATGTGCTGCTTTTCCTCTTGAGATTGTTCTGTTGTCACCATGATGCCCATCTACCTGTATCGTGTATAACCATTTGTTTAGCTGTATTGCTCTTAACCCATAGTTGAAAGCAATATGTTTAGGCCTCTTTAGAGACAAAGCATTACAGGAAATGTTACAAATTACCATCACTGAAGGAGGCCATGGGTTATATAGATGTATTTGGTATATTAAACAGTTATTATAAATGTAAGAAGATACACCATGCATTAGCAGAAAGTACTGCTTATGTGCTGCTGTGATTTACTGCACCTGTGTTTTTTGTATGTAGACCACTGTGTTGCATAGGGATGTTTGTGTCTATGATGAACGATAATTTAGAAAGAGCTTGATTAAAACATTTGGCAGGCTGACACTAAGAGCCTTACACACAATGATTAATAATTGATAAAGTAAAGATAACCCAGCAGTCTGCTGCGTGAGCATGTGTGTTTTCACCTGTGTTCTCTTGTGTGACCGTAGCTTACATGTGAGTGCTCGTCCATGTGTACACGCATAAGGGATATTTGTGTATAAGATTGTTTGTGTGACTGTGCATTGTGGTGTCTCAGTGCGACTCTGCTGCAGTTATCTAGGTCATAGTGGATGAATTTTTAATTGTTAGTGTTGTGAGCAACAGTAAGAATGGCACATTTAAAGCTGCAGATTGCAGCTAAACTCATCTGATCAAAACCGTCGCAGGCGGAGCTTGACGGACGGAGAAGTGGAGCGAATGGAATGTACAGAAAGTTTAGATCAAACAGAGAAATGTTGCAACGGAAGTTCAAACTCTCTCGCACGCTCAAACATACATATCACAGGGGAATTGAGTTCAAAACTCAGCAAATATTGCTACAAGTTTTTATTTTGAACCTAGCTGTGACCAAAATATTGCCAGTTGACATATTCCAAGCAGGAAATATATTTTAACTCCAAATATGTAGTTGTAAAACTTATATGAACGTATAGGATTGAAAATGTTAGATGGTCAATAAAAACATAGAGAAAGTACACTTTGAAGTGATGCTTAATTGTTCCATAGAAGCTAAACATGATCAACAGGAAACTGAATGAAAACCTCATGATGTTGAATCCACAGATAAGTGTAACAAACAATGGTTGAGGCTAATATAAAATCTCTCTCTCTCTTTCCCTCTTTCTCTCTCTCTCTCTCTGCAGTCCTTGCTGCTGATTCGCCAAGAGATGGTGGTCTCCCAGAAGAAGCTTGGGGAGTTTTGTGAGGCTCTGAAGCAGTACCTGAAGAATGTCTCTGCTCAGAGAGACTGCTTCCAGTAAGTCTCACTGCTGCTCCTCGTTTTCACGACTGCCCGACCGGTGCCACTGCAGAACCGTAACCTTAATCCTTTTTTTTATTTATATTTAATGTGTTCCATTTCCAGTGTCAGGGCCTCTCTGTATCTGTATTTCTCACTTTATTAAGTCAGTTAGTCCCTCCTCTGGTTTGGGGTTTTGGCAGATTTTTTTTTGTCCCCAAGAACACAAAAACATATATTTCCTGTTCAGCTTTAAGTGGGTGTTTCATCATTATCTGAAAAAACGCTGTAACTCCCAGGTGGTTCAGATCAGTGGGATGCTTACTGATATTGCGCCACTTCCCCTGTTCCTATAATATTACACCTGTAATAGTATTTGGTATACACGCGCTGTGCCGTCCACTCAACGCCTCAGGGTGCTGTGTGAGTTTAATATCCAGAGAGATTTTCTCAAATCCCAGAACCAATATGTGTATGCATAGTCCAGCCATATTCTGCATATGCCCTTGGCAGGACTTCAAGGTGCTGATGCTACTGCGGTTCATCTATTTGTATTACATTTTCTCCCACCAGTTCCTGTAGTCTATGCATTGTGACAAATGGCCTGCAAGAGTGGAAGAGACAATGATATAAGGCTGGACAACTCCATATTTCACAGAATTCATGCTGCTTGTGGTGGTATTTTAAGACACAGAAAGCTTCAAATGTAGTTTCACTGTAAATGTGAATCAACATTTACTTTTAAAGCTGATATGACAAACTTCTTAGTGAATAGTTGCCTTTTTATATATTGAGCAGACACAGAGAAGTATTCATTTGAAGTCATGTTTTTCATAATAGATGTTTATTCCAATATTTACTCTCCTTTTAGCTCTGTCTTGGTTTTCCCTCTTTTGCTGCTAAATGCTCCACTATGTTCACCAGCTAGTCACTAACTGGTGATTCTCTGTGGGTTCATTATTATTATGAATGAATAATGAATAACTGGATTCATTACCTTCGTGATGAGGTATTATTCTGTCTGTTTGTCTATGAACAGGAATTCTGATAAACTACTGCTGGGACAGTTTTTGGTAAAACCTGGTGGTGCGGTCTAGAATTGGCCATGAAGGAACCCATTAAATACATGAGCGGGTTTCATTCACTAAATTTGCATGATTTTTTGTGTTTTAGTAGCTATTAGCGGCTCCTGCTGCTCAATGGGATGTTAATAGTTAATGAGTCGTTGACAAGGCTCTGCCCTGGTGATTCAGGGCACGAACTTAATAGATTTGGAAATATAAGCCACACATATTGCCTGTGCTGCACATTGTCATGTCAAATAAACCATTGGACTTGGCAAAGGTGTGCGCTCTCCGTCTGTCCTTCTAGTTGGTAACATAAACATATAGATTATAGCAGCTTTAAAAAAAGAGCTAAACTAACACTGCTCTGTGACAAACAAGACAAACATTCCATGTCTAACTAAGGTGCCTATAAAAAGCATTTAGTCCCCTTTGAATTTTTTCATGTGTTAGAGCCTTGAATCAGCAGATATAATTTAGCTTTAAGAAAAAAGATCCCTCTTAATCTCTACAAATACATGCAATTCAGACCAAAGAAGGAACACAACTTAGACGATTCATCAAAGTTTCAAACCTTTAACCCTTTTAAGCCCAGATTTTTTAAAAAGGTTTCATGCATATAGTTATATCAATTGAATCACTAACAATCATGTTATGTATCTATTTTTTTCCATTTTGTTGTCTTTTCTCTGCAGAAAATAGTATTTTAATGGCTGTTTGCCACTTGTACAAATCTGCCCATAATTTTTTGGAAGATTATTCTAGAGACTTGATTCATTAAATAGATATATACATGTCAGGGTTGAAAATCCTGCTAACAATAACAACTAACAACAAATAAAATGATTCTTTCTGGAAGGTTTTGTCTCCATGTTCTCAGGTGGAAGTTGATGACGTCATGTGACAGGAAGCAGTAGGAAACTGAATTTTTTTTGCTTAATTTGTTTGCTTAAATTCTCTACTATCATGTCATTTAAAACTGTATGAGTAACCTTTAGAGTTTTTTATTTATTTTATATATAAAATGACAGTCATACACTTAGAGGGTCATAGGCTCTAATGGGTGAGTCAGTAGTTTTAGGAGTCTCCTAATAAGTTGGATGGAGATAATCTGCATTTAATAAATGTTTGATGAGTCATTTTTTTTATTTCTATCTTAAATTTAAGACTGACATTTAGTCGATTTCCTGTTGAAAGCTAAAAAGGTCCCAAAAAAAAGTAAAAGTTGAACACAAGAATACTTCTAAGGCAGCGAATATCCCTCAAAGTGGTTATTTATATATCTATATCACTATATAGTGACAGCAGTGATGAAACTTTAAAGATATGGTACATTTGCAAATCTGCCTGGAGCAGGCCGTCCTCGGAACGCCAAGTGTTTGTGTGAGAGTGGCTCAGATGAGGAAGTGCCTGTGGGCACGCTGACGGAGCTGCGGGGTGGAGCAGCTGAGCCGCTAGACATCGTTCACACCACTGCTGGCTGGATGCTTGACCAGACACAGCCCCGGGGCTCGCACGTGACATTTGGCATCAGCCTCCTACGGGAGGCGTGTGGGACACCAAGGACACTTAGTTAGAAGTTCTTCACAGAAGCGAAGCACTGACCACATCAGCCAAAAGAATAAACCTAATTTTTTATGTTTGTAGCCACCTCGTTCCAATTCAATTCACCACATTTACTGCTGTCGGTATATTGTGTAATGAAATGGTGCTTGTAGCGAGAGGCTGTTTCAGAGCAAATAATGTTGGAAAGTGAGGACGGAGACGAAGGCTTTCGCTGTCTGAGCGTTATTTATTTCTGTTTCGGGAACTCCTGCACCATCTTGTCCACAGCTCCCACAGTTACGGTAAAGTTGGCGGCAGATTGTAGTGAGGCATGGCTGCCGCAGACAGGCTGAAACCACTTGTAATAAACCTCTTTCACTTGCATGGATGTTAAGCAACCGGGTCCTTAATAATCTGATGCTGATCCCAGCAAAACGAATAACCCCCTCCCCCCCTCGGTTTACGATTTGTGTCCAAATGTTGAAAAAGTGATGAAATCATGGTGCTATCGTTGATTTTTTTAAGTTCTACCTTATGAAGTCGTTCCAATTTTGCTCGGTATTTGAACAGTTTGAGCATCCTGTTGAATTTGGAAGCCATATTTTATCACCGGTTACTTTATCCATCCATTTTAAACACAATTTCCTGTAATCCATATCCAAAATCTTTCATTTCAGATAAAAAAGAAATCTTGGTCACACCTAGTCTACTCCCAAAGCATAAAACATATGAAATGCTTTGCTGAGGCAACACATGGAAAACATGCAGCTGGAAGGTGCTATAAGTGCAACACTCCAGTCACTTAGGTGATCCTGTTAGCATTAGAGCATTAGATTTCACCAGCTTCTTTTGTGTTCCTCCCTTTATGTTTTTTTTAAAAAAATGATGACAGTAACATCCTTGTCTATGAAGCAGAAGTAAATAATTCATAAGGGAGAGTAATGAGTTGATGCTCATTACCTGGGACTAGTCTTTTCTCTCCCGTGTGCTGTGTCGTTCTTTTCTCTTTTGTGTCACTTACCTTTCTGTTCCTTTCTCCTCGCTCCCTCATTAAATCTTGCACAAACTAACTGTAATAATAAAAAAGTGATTTAGTCTCTGCCATCGCTCCTCGTTATCTTTGAGTGTGAGCATGTGATTACATGCACAAATGCTTGATTATATCCCCCAGCAGCGTTCATGCAACCCAAGTTAATGTGGGGTTGTTTAGCAGGTGGCAGCAGCCTGTCCCCCCGGTGCCCTCTTCAGGTTCAGGAAAGAACTACCAGGGTCGACCCATTCACTCTTATTAAAGGTTCGGTGTGTAAGATTTAGCAGCATCTAGTAGAACATGCTTGACAGGAATGGAATATAATATTCACATGTTTATTTAGTGTATAATTCAATTAAAATAAAAATTGTTTTTATTGCCTTAAATTGAGCATTTTTTTTTCGACATGGGATGTCTTCCTCCTCAGAGTCCATGTCGCATTGCTACGGTTCTACAGTAGCCCAGAATAGACAAACCAAACAATGGCTCTAGAGATGACATTTTGCATTAATGGCAGAGGTTCTCCCGAACATAGGGTACACAGTTGTTTGCATTTTGCAATAGAAATTTCACACTGCACATTTAATGCCTTTTTAGATTGCTTATCGTTGGCTCAGGCTGAGTGATGAAATACAATCTTTACATTAATGCAAATACAAGAAATGACAAATAATTGGATCCCCTAATACATCACGTCAGTATAAAATGTCATACTGCATGTATGTAGTCGTTGTGATCCGAGGCACAAAGAAAAAAAAAACGGTGCAGAGCTTTTAAGAAGAGGCGGGAGCAGGATGAAAACAATAGGAACAGGGTCAGCAGATGGGAGATGGATTGATTTTCAATAATCGTATATACAAAATCAAATAAATAATGGCCAATCACATCTGCTCCCTCTAAAGTCAGCAAATAATTTAATGGGCTGAGAGGAGAGGCCAGAGTCAAAACTGTCAGATATACAATACAGTTATGAATATAAGATGCAGCAATTCTATTCTACTTCTGTGTTAAATTTGAATTTCAAGAGACAGAAACTACTGCTGTGCTCTATTACTATGCAATGATGTGAAGTTATTTACCATAATTATAATTAAATGAAATTATAAAGTTATATTTAAAAACTGCAATACAATGATCTGCAGTACAGTACAGTGTTGAAATGACTGAAAATATTACATTGATTATGTCATGGGGCGACACGGTGGATCAGGGGTTAGAGCTGTTGCTTCACAGGTTCAAGACCTTGGTCCTGGGTCTGGGACCTTTCTGTGTGGAGTTTGCATGTTCTCCCCATGTCTGTGGGTTTTCTCTGGGTTCTCTGGCTTCCTCCCACAGTCCAAAAAGGTTAATTGGAGCCTCTAAAGTGAATGGTGTTTGCGCCCCACGATAGGCTGGCGAACCATCTGGGGTGTATCCCTGCCTCTCGCCTGTAATGCACTGGGATTGGCTCCAGCAGACCCCTGCGACCCTAATGAGGAATAAGCAGGTATAGAAGTTGAATGACTGATTATGTCATGAATCCTGGATATAGTCTAGCTACGTTCACAGTATAGACTCTCTGTGGAGTCTGTAATGGTAAACAACATAAAGGGTTTTGTGCATTTAAAACTGCACCAGATGTGAAATATATACATGTATATTAATTCTAAGGAGCGAAAAAGGTTGATTTTTGTGATTGTGAAGAAATCTCCACCAGAAAAAATGCCCTTTGAAAATTAAAATCTTTTGAAAACTGAAATGAAGCGTGTGTGTGTGTGTGTGTGTGTGTGTGTGTGTGTGTGTGTGTGTGTGTGTGTGTGTGTGTGTGTGTGTGTGTGTGTGTGTGTGTGTGTGTGTGATCAGAGGTAGTCTGAGCAGGCTTAAATGCGATGTGTGTAATTTCCTGTCGAAAACAAGTGTCAAAATTGCAGTGCACCGCCTAGCACTGCCTAATCTGTGATAAACACAACCTCTCCTGCTCGGCTCGTCTCACCTCGACACATTTAGAGCCAGAAAATTACTAAGCGGTTGCAAGTAATGGACTTGATGTGATTCATTAAATTGCAATATAAGAGCCTTCCTGTCCAGGTGTCAAAGTGTCCCTGAGCAAGACATTGAAACCCAAATTTTCTCTCCTTTCTATCATTAGTGTGACCTCATATCACTTCTATCCTGTGCTTTCACCTTCACCTCTGTTTCTGTCTGTTTCACAGATATTTCTATCATCATTTGTTGTCATCAATCCAATACATACACGCTTCTCTTTCTCTATGCTCAATTTATGATTCTGTCATAACTTCTTTTTTTATCCAACTTTTTCCCCCCTCTCCTCTGCCTCTGCCCCAGTGTGACTGCAGTGCGTCTGCCGGACGGTTTGTCCTTTGTCATCTACGAGTTCTGGGATGGAGAGGAGGAGTGGAAGAGGTGAGTTTTCAATCACATTTGGCTCAGTGTATTGAACTTCAATCTGCAGTTTAAACCCCTCACTAATGCCAGTATTGAGATGTTATTTAATGAGCAAAAGCAGCAAGCAGCAGGATCAAATATCTGTAAATGTGACTTTAAAAGTATTAAAAGTCAGTCAGTTGGCTACTCAGTCTGGATGTTCATTTTGTTTCTAAAAATGCATTTGAGTCAGCACTCTGTCTCAAACTCTGTCTTTTTTTTGGAGCTGAGCATGCTCTTCTTTCCTGCCACAGTTTTCATTGATTGGTGATTGCCAAATGAAGAGAGCGCTCCCTTTTCTCCCATTACTGTCCTAGGCCTGTTGAAAAAATAGCTCGGTCCACATTGGATTAGCATTCTTTAGCCACTCGCTCGCTCCAGAGATGCCGAAGCACTTGTGTTGCGTCAGGACATCATGATTTAGTGATGGTGCTCGTGCTGGGCATGAAGAGAGGCTGCTGATGCAGCTGCCTGCTGATCAGAGTTTCTGCTCCACTGCTCACAGCGTCTCCCTGTTATTAATATTTCAACTCTTACAGTAAAGTCTAAGGGCCGCGCTAAGCGGTTCGAGGCGATGTGTGCCTCCGTGTGTATTTGTGGGAGTATCTCTGCAGCAGATGTGTGCACGTGCATGCATGTTATATTTAGCTATGTGTGCGTAATGCAAATGAGGGCTTTTCCCCTCAATAATTTTGGAGATGAAATAAAGATATGTATCTTTCTTGTCTGTTCCCAGGCACCTCCAGTCAGCCCCCAACAAAGCTTTTCAGCATGTGAAGGTGGATACACTGTGCCAGCCGGAGGCTGTGTCCTCTGTAGCCGTGCCAGGTCAGTGGTTAATGTTTACCACACATATATATATATATATAACTGAAAAGAATAAACCAGCCAAACAGCAAGAAAATTACATATTTAACATTGAAATAAATAGCCATTTGGTTAGAGTAGCTTCTTTTATGTATGGAAATTTACACAAATGGCGTCTAAAGCCAATAACTTTGTAGTGTAAAAAAGGTGTCTAATAGATAGGAAAGATGGACATGCTTACAACTTGCAAGGAATCACCTTGGTTGTTTAATTGCAGTTAAAGAAGTAATTATTTGTTATAGAACCATGTTCATAAAAATCACAAAAACACATTTTAGTGCTTGTGTGTACATATTTACATCTCTGGTGTTCCTGCTAACACACAAACCATGAACTAAGAACACTTATTCTGTAGTGTTCCTGAAACCTCGCTGAACACGAGCCATTTAGGAAATGGCTCTGGTTGTGATGTCACATCCAAGAGCATGTGAGCTAAATGACACAGTCCTGCTCTTGCTTCATGATTTTCTGCTGATGCGGCAAAAAAGGCAGGGAAGACTGTGTGAAATGCTCAAAAAAGGTTCTTTACAAACATTTTACTGTACTGAACATTTGTCAGGCCTAAAGTATACACATTATTATTGTGAAAAAAAGAATATAAACATGAAATAAAACTTCACAGAGCATCTTTTAGCTGTGTCTTTCAGAAAATATTTCCAAAAAGTTTCCAATCCATAACAACTTGAATGTTCACATTGATGGTATTAACAATTTGGAAAATGTTGCAATTGCTTTGACTATCATTGAGTTGAATTATGGGAATTGAAGCATAAAGTGCTTTTGGAGCTTGACCAAATCAGGAAATCTTGGCCTTGGTTGCTTGGATTTTGATCTTTTTTTAAGTGAAAGAGAATATTCCTATAGCTGTATTTAAATCTCAGAGGCTTTCAAAACAACTAAAGCAACGTGACTCTGAAAATGGCTAAATTTAAAGATCACATATGCAAAATGAACTTTTTTTCATGACTTTTCAACACAAGCCTGTCTCTAGAGACCCCCAAATTATGAGTAAAGACCATCCTCTCTCTTTTTCTCCTGCTCCAACTTTCAGGAAATGTATGCAAACATGGCTATTAAATTTGTCTATTTTCGCTTGGTTTCTTTCTTTTCTTTTCCATCTATTTTCATCTGTCTATACTTGTATACAAACTTGTTATATTCTCCAAATAGATTGAAAAAATGTACAAATCAGTCACTGGTGTGTTTTTCTTCCAAGTCTACTTTCTTACGAGTTAGTTGATCAAGTTCATAAGTTTCTTTTTAGTAATATATCAAGTTTGATGGCTGTGTGTGAATTCAGGAAAGGTGATTAAACTTAAGATGGGCTACATGTGCGGTAACTAAAGTATGCTGGGTGGTACTACAACAGTTTATTCATATTATATACATATACTGTATGTAGTATGGTTAAAAGGCTTTGAAAAATGAAAAACACACATGACCAACTAGTTTTAGATCCGAAGTGGAATTTTTAATTTAAACCATTTGATATTTCATGTTTGTAAAAAGAAAACTGTTCAAATAGACTTTCAAATGACATGAAACTAACATGAACATAAAATGTACAATTTAAGATACCTGATGAATGAAAGATTTTGACTTTCTCATCTTGACAACCATTATTTGTCACTGACCCATATACGTTAAAACATAATTATGACTCAATGCCAATATATTGTATATTATATATAGAACGTTGACCTCTGTATTTGAAAAATCCTGGCTAAGGCCCTGGTTCTGCTCTGTGAGCCTTGGTAGCATGTGTCTGTTACTTCTCTATTATTATGTAAATGTACGTGATCGCCGATGGCAACGATGAAAAAGTAATGGTCAAACTGCAGGAATCCCGTTGCTTGGCAAGTTGTGTGATTTCGATTAGCACCCAGCAGCTAACCATAAAGTGGTAGTATCCCACTTGGCAGTAAACCCAGGCTAATGCGACAATCACAGTCCACAGATACACTTAGCATTCATGTAATACTAGTGTTAATGATGCTACTACAGCTCCACTGCAGGGCCAGTAAGAATATGAACGCTGCCAACAGCCCCCGGTCGCTCTTGTTGCGGCCATATAGGCTGGCACTGTATCACAGCAGGAAAACCACAGCCAGCTCCAGAGAGAGGAGCAGCTCATTTAACAGGACCATTGAGACCAGGACTGAGACAGAAGGTATTGAGTCCTACTATAATGCATAATCTCAGTGGTATTTACAGCAAAAAAAACCTTCAGACATGTTTTCAGGGGCTCAGAGACCTATATTAACTTGTTGAAAAGGAGTTTAATATGTGACCTTTATAGTGACTGACACTTCTCCATGGTCCTAGGCAGCCTGTCAGTGGCTCGAGGTGATGCTCGGAAAACTGCCATTCGTACTTTTATCTTGTCTAACGCTAATTTTTTTTCTCCCATTTATCCTCACCCTGCCCTCTGCTCTTCTTATTATCTTTCCTCACACATGTCTTTCACTACTTTCGCTGCCAAATTTCCCCTAATCTCTGCTCAATCTGCTTCCTCTCATTCCATTCCCACGTCATTCTCTATGTTCTGCCCTCTGGGGCTCCTCTTTTTTTTTTTTCATTCAATCATTCTGTCTCTCTAACCTCTTTCTCGCTTATCATCCCTCTCTCATTGCAGCCGCCTGGTGCAGTGTGAACAGGGACTGAGCATGAAGATATTCAACCACACGCCAAGACTTCTGGACACTCCCCACTTCCTCTCTAACTCCCCTCCACCCTTATGACCTTTTTCCCTTGCATTTCTCCTGCTCTCAACCCCCAACCCCGATCCTTCAACCCCCCACAACTCTTTTTGTAAGTACATGTTTACACAGTGCAAATGAATGGTGTCAACTGCAGTGAATATTGAACAAACAGTGCATTTTACAATGTGTGATTACTAAAATGCGTTTGCATCTCACAATGGTAGTTTGCTGGCTCAAGATTTTGATTTGTTTCATGTTCCTGTCACATCATGAGGTAGCTTTGAGCCCCTATAGTATGGAGATTGTCATGTAGCAAAGACCCTGGGGTGGAATTTTTTCATGAAGCAGTTACTGTTTTATTTAATTTTTTCTCTCCACACACGTTAGGGTTGGATTTACCACAGATATCTTACATGTAGCTGTCATCGTCACAGTAGCTGATCATTACACATTTGCTCATAACAGCAGAAAATATGTGGAAATAATGCAGGACTTTCTGTTCATAGTCGACCCCAAACTTTTGGCATTATTCTCACAACAGCCATTCTGAATGTTCAGAGAGCGAGAGCTTTTTCCACACACCTGACAGTTACCAGATTAGCTTGCAATCTAGGGAACAAATGCATGAGATGCTAGAGTTTAGCTTCAGCTCTAGCTAGCGTACTAGCAAACTTGCACATTGCGGAGTGCAAGTAAAATAATGAGATGCTAAAACAGGAAGGCCTTGCTAGGACATGTATGAAGTACAAGAATTGTAGTTTCAGATTTCCACCTGTAGGGGTATGGAAAGAGGAGCAGAGCTAAGAAACTGCAGTAACGTATCATTTGTACTGTGAAATATCAATGCATCTGTAATGTGCATCCTTTGCAACTAATTTTGATCATGTTCTACTTGCAAACAGGAGTTCTTTAATAGTAAGATGGCACAGTTGCCGGGGTTACACTTGGAAGTGCTATTTTGGAGGAATATTTCTTATATATCAGCTATCGTGGTATATTACCGTAAAGCTGAGCCTTTATTCTTCAAATTCATTTGTTTTATTGCTTGTTCTGCTTGTCAAGTAGAACCTCAACCCATATATATTCACAATGGCTGCTGTGAGAATAATATCTGTGAAGGTACATTCATACCATCAACCTCAGCACATGCTGTAGGTTTTACATGGATAAGAGAAGCCCAACGTCATGAGAACATCAATACTCATGCTGCGTTCGATTGCACTCATAAAGATCAGAGTCAGAAATTTTGAGTTCTGAGGTAAATGCGGTCCATTGTGCAAAATTGGAAAACATAATCAGTGACACTAAGGTGATGTTTGTTTGGGTGTCTTTTGAGCATTAAAGAATACTGCTGGGGAAGTGGGGGAAACGCCATATGCCGTAAGTATAATAACTTACGCAACGGTGAGGGGGATCCTGCGAGACGAGCAGGTGTCAACTCTTGCTGCATTGTATTTCCTTTTCCATATTTTCCTGCTCTTCCCCTTGTTTGAACATCTAGTGGGTAAAATAAAAATCATTAATGCCATCTTGCTTTGACATCATTCCCTCCAACTCGGGCTACTTCCTGCCCGAGTTCCCAAGTCGGAATTCCGACTCCAAGGGCCATTCCGTTGCATTTTCCTGATTCAGAGGTCAGATCTTTCAGAGTTCCGTGGGCAATGGAACGCAGCATTAACAACAGAGTACATCAGATGGTGATAGAATCTGGCACCAAATACAAGCCAGAGTTGAGTATGCTGTAGAATTTTCAATTGTTGCCAGTTTTCACAACGAATTGGCAATAGGCTAAACTGTCTGTAGATGTGGAAAAACTTTCAGTAAGTTGGTGATTTCTTCACCTGGCTTTTATTTCACGAAACACTTTGAGGTTTAGCGTTGAATCTCTGAGCGTAAACATCAGAGTCATTAAAGATCGCTTTGCTGTCAAGGGATGATTTCTGACTTCTAGACGCAAGTCTGCTGCTACCTTGAAACAGAAGAGACTAGAGAGATGTAGACAGCGCCTCACTCCACGCAGCTAAAGTTTGATTTATTTTTGCAGACTGTTTGTGTATTCCTCATCTGAATCGCCGGTGGGTAGCTTATATTAGCTGTGAAAGTCTAGTAGAGATTGTACATATGAAAACGTTGTTATATACAGTATATGTTATATTTGTATTATTGACATTTTAGTGCTATGGTGCAAATTTTTCCTCAGTGGAAGTGGCAGTAGCTTTAGACGCGCTGCAGCTTCTTAGAACCATTTGTTTGAATCAGAAAACTTACCATCAGAACCTTCAGACAGAGATACCTATCTGAATGATATTGAATATAAAGCCTTAAACATCACCAGGTGGCAGAGGAGGTTTTCAAAAGATGACTTTCTTTTTTTTCCTTTTTTTTTTGGTGTGATGTAAACTCCCAGCAAGCAGGGAAATGCCCTCTAGCGGTCTTTCAGTGTAGACCTCTTTGCATCAGATTACGCAACACCAGTCTTCTATTGCGTTAAAATATTATTGACATGAAGGCAGTTTCACCGATTGCATTGCATTTTTGTACACATATATTCAGTTTACATATCACTGGAAGACGAACCTTGACTTTCAAGCAGAACTTCATATCACTTATGAGTTTACAAACTGTAGCTGACACCGGAGCATCTATCGCACTGAGAAAAAAACTGCGACGATCTTTCCATTGTTGACACCTATTTTTGAGTGCAAACTAAGAAGCACGAAGGGTCTAATAACTTACAACTCAACAGGGAAATTCCCCCTAACCTGCATCCCAGTGCATGCAAATCTGGACCATCAGAACCAAATGTAAGGTGGCTCTAGTCTTGCAGATGCCGATTATTATTCTCACGTGTCCAACAACAGCATGGTTCAAAGAAAGTCACCTAAAACATAAAGGTCAGTTTTAATCTTGGCCTGGGTTACTCTTCCGTAATTTAATTTGCCATCTTCCTTTTTTTCAACCTGATTGATGTGCTAAAAAACATATAATTAGATAAACTCTTTGGGTCAAGTCTAATTTTTGGCACATTTTCTATTTGGCTATTCCCATGCTTTTGAAATATTTGCTGGAGATAGATCTGACCCACCTCTGGCCAATACTGTTCTGACATTTCCTGATCTTTGGTCCAGATCACACTTTATTTTATGATGAAAACTCCCATGTTCCCCCTGGGTTGTAATTGAGATCAAATTCAGGGACATGGATTCAATCCCTCAGACGTCTCACCTGCACCGCCACTAACACACCAAGATCCCACAGATGTAAAACAATCAGTCTCTCACTCGAAAGCACAATTTAAAGTGACTTAAAGATACAGTACATTAGAAGTTATGTATGATGAGAGTATTCCGAAATGTATAGAATTACTGTTTATCTATTTAAAGAATTTGATGAGTCACTCCTTCTTTACAGCTCTTTGCTTTCAAAAGGTGCCATCCTACCATCCACCTCTCACTGTGTTCAGTCTGTTTTCTCTTCTCATCTGTGAATGACAGTCAGTCTGTCGTCTGCCAGTACTGTGGTAGCAGTGAGCAGCTACACTGATATGAATATTGATATAGCGCCATTCCCTTCTTTTAGGCCACTGGGCTGCATTGAGCAGGACTGGACTGTGTGATGTGGAAGTGTTGAACATTACTGAATATGATATAACAGATCTCAGTAGTACAGTAGTAGTACAGTAGGCTTATAGAACAGGCATAGCAAAAACGTTGCTGCTTTATCTGTCAATCCTTAATCTGCAAGTGTTGGTGATAAAGGTAATCTGTGGAGATTTTGACCACTATCGGTGCTAGGGAGCAATTTACGATGGATCTTTACTTTAACATGTACGAGCACTTTCTTCTCGCCAGTTTCACGCAATAGAGAGTTAAAAGTCCTCATGTCACAGCCAAGATAGCCTCTGTTCTATTAGCTTCTATACCATAATGAAATCTCTCATTGATGATTTATTTCATTGGTCTTTTTGTAAAAAAAAAAAAAAAAAAGCTAAAAGAAAAAATACACTATTATCCTCTACAGTACTTTGCCATCAGAAAGTGAAACCTTCATGATTTTAATGATTCATTTATGAGCATACAAATGGCTACAACTCCCATGATGTTTTACCAGCAATGCAGCAAGGGTACATATGCCATTAAAACATTTATTCACAATATTCTTAACACTCTCGGGAAATTACTGAACAGTATATGATTGTTTTAAACACCGAATGACATACAGTACTATTAAGATTTTTAGATATTTGCCTTGACAAATGTCAGTGAGATTTCTTACTTCTGGTTCAACTTCAGTTCTCTATTCTGTGAATTTTATTCTATTCTAGACTGTTGATGGTGGCAACGCACCAAGCAATGTTGGGAAACAGGGATGTATAAACTATTTTAGATATTTTAAACGCTTTGAAAATCTTTTATGCGGTACAATTGCATTCGGCACGTTTGTTACACACAACGAGCATTACCTTTGTTTACAAGAAAACTCCACAGGATACCTTTAGACTTTCACTTCCTAAAAAAGAAAAATAAAAGGTGTAAAATCTTGAATGCGTCTAAGAAGGAGCTACTGTATTCTTCAGAGAAACATAAAAGCCATATTGCATGGATTGATGTTAACATGACATAATATACTGATAGCCATAGTCTTACAGTGTTGGAGTGCCCAGCTGAATGCAGCCCACGTGTTCTAATGGAGGCCTCTCCTTTACTGTACATCGTGCCCAGTTTAGTTGGGTTGTGTATAGATAGTGAGTGAACTGTCAGTAATGCCAATACTGTTTCCTGTTAATACATTCCTGAATGTCCCTCAGACTGTGCAACCTGTTCTTTTTCTATCCTCCTAATTCTCAGTGCAACCTGTGCTTCGTCATACAATGCAAGAGTTATGGAACATGCCTTGATTAAATGTTTCTGGGCAACTTGAAATGATTACACATCAGAGAAAAAGCAGTACAGCATGTGGAGATTCAGACTCAGAATAACACCAAACGCAAGCGTTTACCCATAAAAACCTGTTCACAAAGCTGCTGAGAGCAATTTTACTGAAGAACTGGAGGAACTCTGAAGGTAAAGAGAAAGGGCCAGATTTTACATTATGTCTGTCTATGACATCTAGGAGTGGATTCATGATATAAATATTGTAGGAGGCGGGTTGCCAAATCCAAATAGAGATTTTAAAATAGCTGGAGAGGAGCAGTAAACCTATGATGAGCTGCAACATGATATCATGATTCACAGCTGGGAGACAAACAGCTGTTTCTAAAGTTACTGTTTCATCAAAGTGTCAGAATTATATGACACTGACCTTCAAATTAATATTAATAACAATAAGAATTATAATCTTATAAAATCTTTACAAAGAGATATCATCAAATTAGGTTCCCGCCCCTGTGATCAAACATTTTGGAGTCTGAAATTAGGACTGACAGCTATTTTTCTTTTGAAGAGTTACTTCGAAATAAGTAAATGAGGAGCTACTTTTAGGCAGACATCTGTTTCTGAGGCTGTATGGAAGCTGGAAAGCTCAGGAATTTGCCAAATTGACTAATATCAAGGCCATAACTCTTCCATTCTATGGTTGTATTCTTTTCTATCCTTCAACTGAGTGCATGTCAACTGAATGTCCAGTAACTTCTTTGCTGTAGTATTAGGCCAAGTTACTCTTCAATGGGTTTTGTGCATTTCTTACTTTTCCTTCTTTCTTTTCTAGTATTCCTATAAAGGAGAGAGCCTAAAATCAATTATATAAAAATATATATGACTAGAAAAATGGCATACAAGAATGAACATTCACTTTTATGGCAATGTTTAATGACATATTAATTCTTAATGTATGTTTCAGTAAAAACAGCTTTCTCTTCTTAAGTGTAGAGACTTATTGCAGGGATGCAAGTATTATATTTGATCTTTAAAGAATATCTTGTTGAAATTCTAGATGATGTAGAGTGATGCAATTAAATAAAACTATAAAACTGAAAAACATGCTTTGTGACTGTGGTATTAAATGCTGCCGTTTATTCCTGCTGGTGCAATGTGCTGAAAGGTTCTGGCACATCTGTGATTAATTTGAACTTTTAACACAGGTCCACTTCATGGCTTGATGAGAATGAAAATCAGGTAAGCCATAAACAATATGGAGCAAGATTCAATATATCCATCACATTCATTCAAAGGGGCACACATTTTAATCAAGTTCAGATTAGGTACTTATTGCTATTCTAAGCAGGTTTACAAAATGTGCTGCGTTTATACTGGAAAAGTGGCACAGCATAGATTAAATACTTAATTGTGTTTAAGTATAAAATGGTATGTGGCTTTATTGTATACTAAAACAGCACTGTACTATAATGACTCATGTACTAAATTCTGTACAGAATAGTAATGGTCGAGTAGCTGTAGTTCAAGGAGCTTTCCAATCGTTGAAAAGTTACTGTCATTAGAGCAAGGTTCTAGTGTTTTAGAGTTTAACCCCATAAAGAGAGCAATCTGTTCCACTGTCCATTTTAAATCTCTTCAGTTGTCCCAGTCCATGAGTAATACTTAAATCAGTGAAGTATCCTTTTTAAAACACCAAATGGAATTTAGTGTTGGGCAACACGTAGCCCTACGTACACTCAAACATTAAACACACATTCAACAAATGTTTCTTATAAAAATTTTATTCAATTATCTTTTCATTAACACAATATTCACTGTTGACCATTTTAAAGATTGCATTACTTTTTCCTTTCAACCAAATATTAGAAAGCAGTTCTTTTTTGACACAAAATAGACATAAGCATATTTACACAAACAAACACATAATATCCTTTCTTCCCACCCCTTAAGCAAACTGTCACCTGTCAATCTTGTATGACTACACTGGACATCAATGTCTTAATATTCCCCTTCAGGCCTCCACATGCAGACTGTAAATTAATATAAGGAGCACATGACGTAATATTTGCACCTCCTGATTCCTTGTTATAATTTCACATTGTTACAGTGTTGTAGATGCTTTTACAGTGTGAAATATGGATAGTATGAACACCATTAAAATGAATTAGTGTTCAGGAAAATGATTGAGGAAATAAAATGATCAACATTCATAACACCCTGCCCACTATTGAGTTAAAGCTTACTCTACATACACAGTTATTTGCTGGACCATCATTATCTTGACATTTAAAATTAAATCTGATATGCACGGATACATATGACAGCGGAACAACAAGTATGATACAATGAACTGCAAATATACCTGAGGATTTCACCCAGATCACTCATGACAGGAGGTGAGAGAGCTCACTGTCATGGTGCAACTATAAACAATTACCCGATGGAAGGGGACAAGGACACTGAAGGAGGAAAGCTCACTGGGTTTAGTCTGTAGTAGTCGAGGCTACTTGTAAGTTTTGAGGGGCCTCTTCATTCTTCTGGGTACCATGTGTCCATTTTTGAAGTGAAAGAGTCCATAGTTGCCATAATTCAAGTGCCCCAGTAAAAACAACAATACAGTAAGTGATATATTTGGCACCAGACAGCAGGAGAGAGGAGATCAGCAGTGAAAGTTAAACGGTTAGATCTTTCCAAGGAGCTGCATGACGGCAATAGTGGTGCTCTGGCCGAAAATGAAGGCGCCGCAGATCAGGGTGACCACGCCCCAAACTGTGAGGACGACTCTGGAGAGGAGAAGATGTGTGTGTCAAAGAGATAATAGATTATATGTGAAGTAGGGGTGGGAATCTTTGGGTTTCTCATAATTCGAGTCTGATTCTTAGAGTCACGATTTGATTTTAAATCGATTCAAAACAATTCAATTTTTAGTTTGCTTCAACACCAGACCATGCAAGTAAAATAATTTCCCCCCCCCGAATCATGTAATAATTTAAACAGAAAAGTAGTGATAAGCCTATAATACAGGGGCTCACTGTAATTAGACTTAAATGACCAGTTCCACACTACAATTTATAGACATACCCTTAAATTAATGTTGATTAGATACAAACTTTCACTTTACTCAAGCAATCAGAGCTTTCTCCCTCCTATCAACTTTTGCTGCAGGTTTACAGGTGCTTCTCAATAAATACAATATCAGGGAAATGTTTGTCAGTAAATCAACTCAAAAAGTGAAACTAATACATCCATATTACACATAGAATCAAACATTTCATGTCCATTTACTTTGCTTTATTTTGTAGCAGTTTGAGATGCAGCTGTAAAAACGTTGCAGCAGCAGCAGCAAACAGCCAGTCACCTAACATGTGTTCAACCACCGTCTTAAAGTGTTTGACAACAGGTGATGAAATTATAGAAGTACAAAGGACACTTCAGCTCATCGTTTGGTAACTGTAACAGCTGATTTGTTGCAGCTGATTGTGTCTTTCTGCCTCAACAACACACCCGGTAGCGTGATCGGCTCCAGTAGAAAATGGGAAGTGAGTGTATGTTGTAGCGATGTCTTGGTAGATTAGAGCCACTACGGCGAACCTGGGTTTAAGAACATCTGTTAACACTGCCCTTCTCACTCTCCACTAAATGAGATGGCAGAAATGTCAATAAAAATAGATTTTTGAAGATTATAAATTGATCCAAAATCATAGAGAATAAGAATTGTGATTCTTGAATCGATTTTTATCCCACCCCTCTTATGAAGCCAGTACCTTTCTGGCCTGTTCGATTTAGACCCGACTGACTCAAACTCAGTTTCAAATTTGAAAGAAAAAAATATTTTTTAACCAAACTAGTTAACAGTCTGTTGTCCAATCACACTCCGCATAGTCAATAGTTAAATGGGCATAAGAGTGCACACTAGACACCTCACACACCTGGCTCAAACTGTGAGAAGTGTTCCTGGCTGTCACATTGCTGGTTTCTGAAGTTACAGCAGCCCTGCCCAATGTTACCATCTGTAATATTTCAAAAGCTGATTGAGCATCTAAAAAACAGCTCATTAAAAGCATACCAACACTAGTAGTAGAAAGATGAGCCATCTTCCTGCATCGGTCAAAGTCGGGTCAGTGCTGACATGGCAAACATAAGGTGACTGGCAGAAGAGCAAAGCCAAAGCAAGCCTAAGTGGAAAGCCCTGCTGTCTCACTTTACATGCAGGCCTGTTGTTCATTATACTAAGAAGAATTTTGTCTTAGCTGTAAGACACAAAGTTTATCCTGAGGGAGTGCTAAAGGTTTCTGCACAAGCATGAATGTGCAACTTGTTGACATGAAGCTAATTTGTCAGCTGCTGTTATGTAAGTTATGTAAAATAGCAGATAATTAAATTAAAACTTGATCGCAAACAAGAGTGTGACCCGAGATGGTGATGTCTTTATCTGATTTGAGCGAAGAAAAAAAAGAAAAAGGTTAGATGGGGAAACAATAAATCATCCTCTAATTCCAACCAACAGCAAAATGTCAGAACAGGCAACAGAGACATGTTAAAGTAAAAAACCAACTCGGGCAGATAAGTTTATTTTCAGTGTTGGGCACGTTACTTTAAAAAAGTAATTAGCCATAGTTACTAGTTACTTCTCAAAAAAAAGTAACTGCATTAGTAACTTAATTACTCTATTGTAAAAGTAACTCGTTACTGGTAAAAGTAACTATTTTCAAAAAAGACTCCACTTCCACTAGTTTAGTGGAAGCATGTATTTTGTCAAGATGCTTCTTTAAATTGCCGTTGCTTAGAACAGACGTGGACAAACGCTTTCCCCGAGCAAACAATTTGCACTTCACATATACATTTTATCTTTCATCTCAATATAGGTGAAGCAGTGCTTGTATCGCCAATTTGTGAACGCCATCTTATTTTCCAATCGCTCGGGACTTGCCATCTCGAGCCAGAACTATCTGGAACTACATTCTGTTAAAAGATTCACGAACGGAACGGCATTCCGTTAAAAAAAAGAAGAAGCTCCCTGTTAAAAATCCCATGTTAAATAAAGAAAACGATGTACTAAAGTCACATTAGTTACATTATCCGAGTGCTGCAACAATTCCAGTGTGCTCGTTTCAGTGTAATCTACGCTGTTTCGGTGTCTGTGCCGTTTGGCACGGAGCGACAAGTCTCTGGTTGCTATGCAACGCAAGGCGAGCCAAGCTGAACAAATGTGTTTCTGGTTGGTCAATGGACATGTGGTCACGTTATCAGCATCGCTAATTCTGATTGGTTCAAACGACACGTGTTTGCTCTCACAGAGCAAAATTATGTTGGCACAATGCAGCGCAAAAGATATGACATTTTTAATAGAAAATGTGAAAGAACTCAGCCGGAAGCTGAAGAAACAAGAAAAAAAGTTCTCAAAATGACATTCACGACCAGAACCACAGAAGAATCAGAGGATGATAAGAAGGTGGAGGGGCAGGCAGAGTCTGAGTATAATGTGTCACTCACTGTCAACTGATATTTGGCTTAATAAATCTTTGATAATCTGTTTTTCCCATATATGCATGCCTGACTAAGTGACATGCATCCGAAACTGTGCTAAAAATTGCCCGAAAGCGATTAAAAACCGTAAAAATTTGCGAGTGGCACACGCTGCATTATTTTACACGGACTGAGGTGGGTAGCCCCAGGCAGCACACATACACCTTGGGGACACTAGACATTAACGGAGCGCATTTCATCATCTAACGATGGAAACAGTAATTAGATTACCCCTGAAAAAATAACGCCGTTACTCCCAACACTGTTTATTTTACAAAATGATTTGAATTCTTTTTCTTTGGTTTATTACCTTACATTAAGAATTAAGTAAGTATTTAACTCACCTGGTCTTACAAGACACTGGCTCAGACTGCATGGCAAACATCAAACAGAGTCCTGTTTGAACACAGACACAGGGCTTAAAAAGGAGCGTGGCAGCATTTCAGAGAACATGCATCTATAACAAGAGCATTACCTGGGAAGATGAAGATGAAAAAGGCGCTGATCCCCCCAATGACACTGATGACCTTGCTGATATCTGGTACAAACACAGCGATGAGAAGTGTTACTGTGATCCACAGGACGGTCAGTATGTATCGGCTGCGACTTTCAAACTCCACCATCATTGTACAGTCACGACGCCGCCGCCAGCTCAGCAGAGGGTCCTGGATCACAGATCTGAAGTGCAGCAACAGCGTTTTGAGTTTTTTTCAGTATGATCAAAAGCATACTTGTAAATTAACCATCAGAACCCTGGCAGGAAATTTAAGAGATCCACAGGTTATTCATGTCAAGAAATCATATGGTAAACAATCATCTAAAGTTATCTGAAATGTTGAAAAATAAAGGAAAATATGAAGATTGATGAATCTTTCTAAGATTAAACTGATATGATAAACATCTACATCTTAGACTAAGGCCAATATCCGAAACTGGGGGCACAGACGTGTCTCTGACCTGCCCAGCAGAAGGATGATTGGATAGATGGTGATGATGGAAATTCCAAACAGGAGCCTGGCAACGAGCATCAGAATGTCATCGCCCATGTACGACATCAAAATGTCGGCCTTCACGTCCTTTCCAAATGTCAAGTACCCATAAACCCCTGCAGCAGACAAAAGATACCATTTCAAGACATGGTTGCCTGGAGAAATGTTTTTCCTTTTAGGAGAAACAGAAAACACTTTAATTTTTGAGACCTGCAAATAAGAGTTACTTTAGCTTTACTTGGGAAACAACCATAACGTATGTTATTTTTTTTGTGTCTAATTAAGAGTGATTGTATGTGGGACTCAAACACTGATGACCTGCACCATTATGCAACCCTGTGAACGCATCCTGTGAAGACATAGCACAGCCTGCTTGGTGAAATCAGCAAGTCAACAGCTTCAGTCCACTGACACTGTATATAAGAGTTGGAAATATGACATTATGGTTAGCACTTTCAACTTGTTCAAATAAACATTTTTGAAAATTTGTCCATCATCATGATGGACAGTCATCGCAATAGGTGGTTCACCTTTTGTCGATAAAAGTGGTGTCCAGATCAGTGGACCAGAGCCGTGAGCTGCTCAGCTGCTACTATGCAGCCAATAGTGTCTTCAATATTGAACCTTTCCACAATATTCTAATTTTCTGAGATACTCAATTTCAGATTTTCATTAGTTGTCAGTTATAATGATCAATATTATAAAATATTAAAATTTACTTTTTCATGATATTCTATTATATGACTGGCGCCTGTAATTGAGTATGGGAAATTATTTTTTGTAGCAACTTTCTGGGGCTTTTTAACAATTGTATACAGTAAGAATATTTCTGCTGTCAAAGTAGAGAGGAAAAGTACAGACAGTCCTGTCATCTTGTCAGGAGGCTGTAGAAATTACTCTGTTTTTCCAGTGAGTGGATTCAGCCATTAGTCTACCTGTCTAGGTTTGGATCCTGGTCATGCAGTGTAGGTTACCATGTTAAAAAAAAATATCTATAAGCCATCTCTGAGATATGGGGAAAAGCTGATGTGCTTAGTGACATAGGCCCCTGATATTTCCCATGGTGGATTCTGTACTGGACATATGTGGAGGTGTGTGTGTGTGTGTGTGTGTGTGTGTACAATCTTGGGTGGAGAAAACATGTCTGACCTGTGAGAGAGTAGATGATGAGACAGAAGATCATGGAGACAACGGAGATAAAAACCCAGTGAGAGAGCCTCTGGTTCTCCATGCTGCTGTAGATGGCGATGGAAGCCTCATGGCACTGAAACGAATGTGAAATACAGCACAAAAATAAATTGAATAGACACAAAAATAAATAAAAACAATGTGCAAGTCAGTGACGAAAATAACGATTTTATAATGATTCTAGTTCCTCCTCTCCAGTTGAAGGTGAGTTATTGTAGCATTTGGTTGGAACAAACTCCAGGTTGAGACCATACAGATCCACTGACAAAGGACATCAAACCAGGGACTACAGTATTGGTTGGTCAAACAGATTGTTTGCCTCTTTTACTGCCAACATTGGATTTTTCTCATCCGTTTTGGAGCTCACAGAGCAACCTGAGGATCCAAAAGTCTTATTATCTTGATCTTTCAGCCGGTGTGATGAAGTGAGACGAGATGGGGAATTACATGAAGGGTATGGGCTCTGAGCAGCACAATGGGGGCAAGTTAAACCATCACAGAGGTCAGGATACAGACTCTTGTCCCCACTTGATCCCAGCTGCCATTGCCCCGGTTTCAAATCTCGTTTCCCCCTTTTCTTCCTTCCCCCCTCATCCACTCGTCTCAGGATCTCATCAGCTCTCCTTTCAGCCCTTTGCACTGCAATCACTCACCCTGAGGGAGCGTGTCTCTCTGTGTGTTTCTGAGAGGACATGCATCAATCCTTTCGCACTTTCCCCTCCTTTTATTAGATTCCGCCAGCATCCTTCAGGGGTTACCTTGGCAACTTGGGAAGTTACAGATCAGTCTGTCCTGCTTTAGATTGACAGCGTGATCTTTTTTGACCGGTCTCTAGCCCGTTATAAAATATGAAACGCCCCCTCTGCCAAGATCTCCTGAAGCGCAGCAGCCCCAGGCTGCGGTGGCTAGTTGACCATCACACTGCATTTAACACACACACACTCATAGGAAAGGCTGACAAGGCAGAGAAAACACCCTCCACATCACCTCCATGTTTTCCCTGTTCACAACCTAGGAATATGCCTGAATTCTAATCTAGCACAAGGACATACAATGGGCTTAAAAAAACAAAACAAAAAAGAATAGTATTCCTTTAGCCATTCAAATTGTTGAAAAGGTAAATGACAGCCTGCGGTGCCAGCACCTTATGAAGTACACTAACATTTCATATTTCATAACTTACACAAAAAACACTGCTTTACAAAGTTATATGCGGTTTTGTTTTTTTTTTAATAAATCAAGTATAGTGACTTCTTGTGTCTTATCACCTTTTGCCATACAACATAAAAACAATGTCATTCTTTGTTTTACTTTGCACTATTTTTCAACTATCAACTTTAGAGGTTGGATATAATTTTTTTTAACCACCAAAAGTCAGAGTCAGGCTAGCATTTCTCCTCACACCTTTAGTTTTATTGCTAAGCTACTAAGCCAACTAGCAGCCAGTTGTAAATTGAAATATCCGCATTGCTGGAAATCACTTGAGGTGAATTCAGGTGAGCTAACTAAGACTTACTTCCGTCTTTAACTTTTTTTTTTTTAAATGTACCCTCACTTTATTTTGCAACAAGGATAGTTTTCCCCTCTTAAAGCCTGCATACATGCATAAACCTTCCCACACAGCTGCACACCCAGAGGCCTCTAGCTGTAACACAGCATGATGTTGCAAACACATGTCAACCACGTCTCACATGAACACGTCTCAAACGGTTGCACTTACCTGGAAACCAAAGCAGATGGTTGGGATGACGCTGAACATGGAGGCCCAGGAGCTGATCCTGCACACAGACAGGAGAAGCATTTTCACTTTTTTCTCCCCCTCAGACATCTTCTGGATTTCAGAAATGCCATGAGAAGTAGTAGTAGAGAAAATAGCTATTATTAGGGCACCATTCATAATGCCATGGCATTTAGAGACACTTCACCGTAGAGTTCATCCGTCAGGCACAGACGAGAGCAGAAGAGGTAAAGGCAGAGAGGCAGTCGCTGCGTCTCAACTGTGACAGAGGTGCAAGACACAGCGCTGGAGTTGAGAGCAGAATGATTTTGATCTACTTTGTCCATCCCAGAGGACTGGATTCAAAGCAGATTCATGGAAAAGACAGATTTCCTAGAAGGCAGCGTCATAACATGGCTGGTGATTTATATTTATGACACAAAAAGACAGCCTAGACACTACTTTTCAGAGAAGATGACATAAAACTTGTTTTTTTTCCTGTTTTGTTATTTTTCCCCCCTTTTCTTTATTAAACCGACATGGGAAGGCAGAGTGCAAACCTCTCTGCAGTCATGCAGACAATAGTAAGTACAGATTATTGTCATGTATAATCATAGTTTAATGGAGTATGTTTTGGACACAACTTTGAATAGATACACAAATAATATTGTTTGATAAAATATTAAAAAAACGAAGTATAAAAAGTTGCAGTTGTATTAATGGTTATCTCACCTAAGAGAAAGTCATGCTTGTTCTTATTCTAAGATAAGATCCTCTTGGCTGTTGCTTCACCTTTAATGGACACAGTTGAGTGGTATTGATCTTCTCTTCTGTCAGCAAGAAAGCTAATCAGCATATTCCCCCCAAAATTACTACTCCTTTAACACTAGCTTCATAAAATAAATCATGTTGACATTTAAAAAATATATGTTATTCATTTTATTTATTTATTTATTTAAAACAAGCACATTTAGCTCTGGACTGATACAAGTCATTTAGCTACAGCATCAATAATTCATTGCATTCTTGATGGAGTCATTTTGTCTGCAGCTAGACTCTTAGGACCAATTTTTAGTTCACCCACCATTGCGACCAGTGGACCAAATAAGATTGTTTGAAGCTTTGGATCCCATTATTTGCCCCTTCACAGACACACATACGAATGAACACATACCCACTGCTGTAGAGAGGGGTGACGTGAACCAGAACGACAGGCGTGGTGTGGTATTTGATGATGATGGCTATGGTCAGGTAGGTCGCTGCCAGAGTGCCCAGAACGCTGTGAGGACAGAAACAAAATGTCTGGTTCAGAATAGTTCAGCCAAACACAGAGACATTTAAGTGCAATGGACGAGTGGGCTTCTGGTAAAAAAAAAGGTAGGTCACAATTGGTGCACGTGTATGAGAAAGCTTATATTTACAACAACAAAATGGAACAAATTTAATAAAATGATGGTGACAAAAAGAATATGGGTAAATCTAAAGCCCTGTGATGGTCTCTGGAAGCAACTCCGTTCAATGTTGGACATAATGAGCAACATATGGACGGTTTTGCTACAAGGAAGTGATGATGTGCAAATTTAATGGCAGCCTATAAGGTTAAAAATAAAATGTGACGTTTTGGTTTGTTTTTGTAGCAAGCTGAACATTAGATTTTTATTTTACACAAGTAGAACGAGTAGTGAACGAAACATATGAAAATTAAAACAAGATTTTACTCAAAATCTGGCCAATGGTCAAAATTATCTTGTTCTGGATCAACTATTGAAGAACCTAAAATAAAAAATCAAAACTGAGCATTTGAAAAATAAAATTAAATCCACATTCAAGATACATGTGATTGAGAATATTATATTTAAATTTAAAAAAAAAATTCTAAAGCTTCAAAAAGATAAAACTGGTGTAATAGTGCTTCCTGGTGCTAAAGTGTGTGGACATCCAGTACAACTGCACATACACATCAAGGCCCATGAGACAGTGGACACCTGACCTGATGTATTTTTGAATGCTGATCTCCTTTGGAATGGACAGCGGCAAGATGAGGAAAACACAGAGCAGCACCAGGGCAAAGCGCTGGTCTGTGTAGAAGTGATGCGGCATCTCTGAGTCCGGCAGACCAGTTATCACCTGGTACAGGGAGCCGCACACTGGTAGACACACACACACACACACAATGCTGAAATGTTAGGTTACACTCACTGCCACAAAGCAGCTGGGAAAAGTCACAAGAAATGAAAAAAACTGAAATGTATCAATGCGTAGCGCTGAGGCGTGCACACTTGACTTGAGGCTTCAACTCACGCTTCTCCAGCTGGTCATCCACTATGACCAGAAAGGCCACAGAGATCATGAAGAGGTTGAAGACGAAGCAGATCTCACACAGCTGACCAATGGCTGGACCACACACCTCCTTCACCACCGCCTGGTAGGTGCACTGACCACTGATGGACGAGGAGTAGCCCAGGATAATCAGACCACTGATCAGGAACACGAGGGAGACCTGAGTAGAAGATGCAAAGCACAACAAATGAACTCTGAGACACAAGACACATCTAGGTGTCACATCTAGGTATATATTAAATATTTGTATCTATTAGAGGTGCAACAATTAGTCGATTAGTTGCCAACTTTTACAATAACCAACTATTTTGATAATCAATTTTAATAAAGCAAATGTTGATATTTGTGTTGTGGACTGTTGGTCTGGCCCAAAAAAAAAAAGATTATATTTAGCTTTATTGTCACTGCACATGCCACAAGTACAAAGCAACAAAATGCAGATAGCATTTTCCAACCGGAAGTGCCAACTATGGTTGGTAGGTAGGTGTGTGTGTGTATGTATGTATGTATGTATGTATATGTATATATATATATATATATATATATATATATATATATATATATATATATATATATGTGTGTGTGTGTGTGGTGTTAGTTGAATCTAATCAAAGCTTATATGATGTTAAGATGTGAAATTTTACACAATTTTATGATCCGAATAACTAATCAATTCTTCTTTTAAATAATCAATAGACTAATCAACAATCAAAATAGTCAGTTGCAGCTCTAGTATCTATATGCACACGCTGAAGTTTTGATGTTTGTTGATGCGGGGTCTTGGCCGAGGCCGAAGCCAACAGGCTGATGCTCTTTCTGGCCAACTCCTCCATGCTTCAACCTGATGCATCTAATCAAGGTCAAACTACCAACACTAATTTCTTAAAAGCACTATATGGAACAAGGATGAAATTAAAGCATCTTTTAAAATATCCTGATGACATCAGTTCTTGTTTGCAGAAAAAAGTAACAACCTCAGAGTCAATTGGTACAGACATATTTTCTCTTGTTAATCTCATTTAGAAAACACCAGCAGCTCTGTTAAGCAATACCGAGCAGCAACATCCCAGGCTGGAAAATGGAGCCAACGCTGAAGTGCCAACAACTGCATTTCATTGAATGGCTGGCTCGAAAAAAATGATTCAGTCCCCACAGTTTTCCATGTCAAAATGCCCAACTTCAGAGCAGAAAAACATGTTTACAGCCTGCTACAAAAAAATGTTTTTCTCTATAATTTTCCCATTGTGAGATTTGTATACAACTTACCATTTAAATTTCCGTAAGTCTTAAAGTTATACTTGTGTATAAGGGATTCAGTGCTAGGAGCTCAGCCCACCTATACATTCATTTAAATATGGTTAATTCTAGTGCCAAAAATACAAGATGGCAAATATCAAACAAGGCTTCAAAATGATAATTCATGAATTATTTTTATAGAGTCTATTGCTTATACAGGGGCACAGCCGTGCACAGCTGAATACAGCCAGGAGCATACACATTACGGCAGTGACATTGTTAACATGCTAATGATGAGAAGGTTAGACCATTTTATTTCAAGGTGTTAGCATGCCAATATTTGCTAACTAGCATTTAGGAACAACAAGGATTTGGGAACCAAAGTGATTGACTAGATTAAAAGATAGGTAGCGATCACAGATTTTCATTCTCAAGGAAAACAAGTTAAAATTCTCAAATATTAATTCTAAAATATTTCAGTATAAACAAACTCTGACCAACCATTATCATTCCAAGAGAAAACCCTGAAATTTGTAATGAACATAAAAGTTGTTGTTTGGTAATTGTTCTGACAGTGATGACACTTTATGACTAGATAGTGCCAAGGTCACAAATATCCAAATCCTAAAGAAAAGGCAATATCTTTAATGTTTTGTTCACTTCCATGTGCTTTAAAACATCAGGATTTCACTTTTATAAATGTAATAAAATGTTCCCATCACATTTTTGCTTGTTCATACAGTTTTGATTAAGTGGCACTAGTCCAAATGACCAAAGGGATGGATGTCTGTTGATGTGAAATAGTGTGAAAGCCTATTTAATGAAAAGTGTTCTGTGATTGACCGACTGAGGGACCGACTACAGATCAATTAACAGATTTCTAAATCCATATTATTCAGCCTTGGTTGGAACCGGATGTTTGAGCATTTGGCTTTATTACCCAACAGCTGCCATACACTGTAAACATCAGAGAGATGTGAACAGCCAAGTGTGATTGACCTGAACTCACCAGTCAAAATGTTTCTAAACTTCAATGCAAGACATGTGCCAAGTGATTATCTTCCCATTCCTGGAGGTTATCTCACTATCCCTGCTAATGTGTCCCGATTAGTGTCTTCTGGGTTAATATGCTGCTGCTGAAGGTCAATGTCTGGACTTGGTCGTTACAATGTGGACATTTAACCGGCAGAGATTATGCAAACGAGGCCTATTGAAGATCTGAGAGGAAAAACACCTGGGGGTGAATTTGGACGAGTATAAAAGAGTTTGTGTGCAAGACCGCACACAAACTACAAAAGGCTATGATCCAATTAAGCTCTAAAGCTGCTGTTAAGTGTCCAGTAATGTATTTAGGATCACTGTGGTAACATAGGGAGACTTGGCCTTGCTGAGAAGTAAAAAAAATAAAAATAAAAATAATCAAGTTTTATTTAGCACCAAATACATTTTGAATTCTATATATTCTAGGAGTAAATCCTGTCAGAACTGTACACAGGGTTTCAACAAGGTGCGACAAGTTAAATATTTACCGACAACAGCACAAATGGGCCAGAACCAATCGCTGATATAGAAGCATAAAAAGTTTTTAAAGACACTAATCTTTAAGTACGGCAGTGAAAAGCATCATCACAGCTTTTATTTTTTTTAATCACCCAAGAAGTCTTGGACTTCTCGGATAAGGCTGGTGTGTGTGTGTCAGAGTCTTATGACTTTGTACACTCATTCATTTAATTAGTATTTTTATTACTTGATGATCTAGTGATTTTTTTCACAATTCAGCATTTCCTCTTTAACAGTCAAAGCAATTCCCAAAGCCCAAGTACTTCAAAATGCTTATTGTGTCCGATCAGCAGTCCCACACTAAGAAATATTGAATTTAACGATAAAAAAACCAGACAAAGAAGAAAAAAAAAAGCACTGAATAAATGATTTGAACCTGAATCAATTCAACTCTAGGTACCTAGGGACAGATCTGCAGCTCTACATAGCCTTTAGCCTCTTTTAGCACAGTTTGGTTTCACAAGACATTATATAGTTAACTAAACAGAGACAATACTTTCCTGTGATAAAGCTCACAGCACAGGGGAATTATTTTCACTACAACTGCATCCATGAGTAAGAATATTTTTGTCATGGGTTTCAGAAATGTTTCGCAATAAAACATCTAAAAGTAAAACTAACCAGATGGGTCCCTCGGATAATTTGTTTCAGTTTAGTGGTCGTTGACGTGGAGAAGTTTGAGAAACGCTGGTGGTAAAAAAAATGTATCAAGGCAGGTCTAGTACTTTTTGATAAACTAGATAATTTGCTTAAATTTTATTTCCAACTTTGAAAACAGGAGGACATCATGGGTATGCAGATTGCAAACTTCCAAGAAAAAAAAAGAAAAAGACAAACTGTGTACATTAAAACTAAATCAAGCCTTATACGTCCTCAGGAGGACAAATGATAAGCCAGGAGTAGAAGAAAAGTTCCCTGAATATTTAAGGGAAACCTATCTAATGAATCCTCTGACTGCATACTGGTGGTGATTTATCCAAAAAGACAGAGTGGAAGTTAGAGAGGAAGACAACACCAGGACAAGACATGATTTATACGCTTCTATCCATCTGAGAAGAAGTAAATTAGGAAAGCATTAAGGTCGTCCATCCTGCTCAGCATAAATAGAACTCTGCTTCCCAAACTGCAATTTTACCACTGGAGTCTCCTCCACTCTAGAGCCGAAGGAGTCATTTGAATATCAAAATCACGATATCGGCAATATATGCTCAGGTGAAATGTGTCAAAATACCATTTTGAATAAAAGACATTTTCAGAAATCTCTTGGCCTACACGTGTTTGTTCTGCACAGATCCCTACAGAAAACAAACCCTGATCATTTAAATGTTTTCAGTGAAAATGAGAATTATGTAAGATATTACAGTGTCAGTCAAAATTAAAGTAAAATGTCACCTAGTGCTTGAATCTTGTGTCCTCCCTTTAAATAAGTAATTTACGCTTTAAATTGATGCACAAAAGGACAACGACAGCTGCAGAAATACACCTGAATGCAACCAGGGCCCTCGGTTCATATGAACTGTGGTCTCTGTTTGAAAACAATTTCTATTAGAGATATCTGTATTACATGGTAGGTGATAAACTGGAGAAAAGATGGCAACAACGAGGATAAAGTGAGTGTAAAAGGTGCTGAGGTCAAGTACCGCGTGGCCTCTGCTGCCAGGTGCAACACATCACGCTGATTAATTGGAGCTGCGACACAAACGTCCAATACAAGTAAATGAGGTCGACGTAATCGACTTTTCACATAAAAAAAATAAAATAAATAAAAAAAAAGTTAGGGTTAAAAGTCATATTATCCTCACCAGCTCCACGGTGACGGCGCCGCGGATGCCCCCGGCTCTCTCGAAGGCCCAGGGGAAGTTGAGGAGCCCGGCGCCCAGGGCGGACTTGAGCATGATGAAGATGGCACCCAAGGAGCCAAGGCGAGGCCCGGACACGTCCAGCGGGGGCTTGGCTGAGGCTGAAGCCAACAGGCTGATGCTTTCTCTGGCCAACTCCTCCATGCTTCCACCGGCGGGACAGTGACGCTGACTTCACGCACAACTCGAGCCGTCGCTCAGCCTACGACTGCTGCTGCTGCTGCTGCTGCTCCCCGGGACATGGCGCCGAGCACTGAGGGCCCGCGGCTCATCCAGCAAGGTGAGCCCCGGGGAGGGAGGGGGGAGGAGGGGGAGGGGAGGGGGGAGGGGAGGGGGGAGGAGGGGGAGGGGAGGGGGGAGGGGAGGGGAGGGGAGGGGAGGGGGGAGGGCTGCTGCTGCTGCTGCCTTCAAGGTGCTGCTCGGAAAATCCACTTGACACATCTCTAGATTTTTTTTCTCTTTTCGTTCCAAACATAGTTTAAAAATATTTTTCCATGATTTTTCCAAATCAGTGAAGTACATAATGCTTTAATACCACCAACATAGCATATATAATTTTCCTATTTATTTAGTTACCTTATTTTTATTCCAATATATACTTCCAAATAACTGTATATGTTTTCATGAAAAATTGTTGTTATTCTGTTATGTCCATACATCGTCTATTTTTTGTGTTTTTATGTCATCTAAGCTACTGTAACAACCTAATTTCCCATGTATGGGATTAATAAACTGTCTAATGTCATATGAAAGAGACATGGACTAGAAAATGGATTTATCACAGATGTCTTTTATTTAAGTTTTAAAAGGTTACTTAAAATCTCAGTTATTATTAGTAGTAGTAGTACGGTAGTAGTAGTAGTATCAAAGACAATATTATAAATGACAACACACTAAAAGGACAAGGGAACACAAAATCAAACAGAGTGGTGTCCGTGATATTTCCAACAGTACCTTAAATGCAGCACTGGTGCTACTTCCAAAACCAATAATGATTCAAATAATAATATATAATAATAATAATTAGATCAAATATCACCAATATAGCTATTTAATCACTCACTATGAATTTTGTAAGTGCTTGTTAACAATAAGAGTATATTATGCAATTAAACTTCAGGAGTAATTCAAAGACATTTTAATAATATATATCTATATACACACACATCACCAAGATTGTGTGTGTGTGCGTACGTGCGTGCGTGTGTGTGTTGCATGGCTCACTGTCAAATCTGCTGATGTCAATAAGTGAGGGAGAAGAAAATGTGGGGAACAGCAATGGGAAAGTTTCAGGCCTGGAGGTTAAAGCTGAGTAAAGGAACATCTGAGATGAGGATGTGTAAGATCCTCACAGACAAAAAGTCTGACCTTTACTTAGAGAGAGACATATAAGATCTCTGGGAGGAATGAGAATGATGAGATTTAGTGCAGGAGTTTGAAAGCTGCGTGCAGTGAAAAGTCAGACTGAAAAGATCCAGAGAGTCCCACCTGGACAAGGTTATATTTACACAAGCATCAAAGATCTGATTGCCTTTGTAATTGGGTGAAACTAATCTGATTGCTCTTTAGGCTGTGGAGAAAATGTTGAATCCGCAAAGGTTCCAAATGTTGATTATATTTGGCATGAAGCAGAATGCTGGAGTAGTTCATGTGAGGTTGGATTCTCCTTTCAAACACGATTCACACAGGACTGAGGAAAGGTTGTGAGATGAGTCAATTCACCCATCTAAACCATTTTTTCAAAGATTACATGCATATAATTATATCAGTTGAGTCAATAACAATTATGTTATGTATCTACCTTTTCCATTTTCTTTCCTTTGCAGAAAATAGCATTTTAATGGCTGTTATAGTTACAGTTTGCACAAGACCATTAACAAAAACCTATTAATCCCATATACAAAATTCTTTTCTTTTCTTTTCTTTTCTAGAGACTTGGATGATTAAATAGATACAGGGTACATGTCAGGATAGAAAATCATAATAATCTAAATAAAATTCCCTCTCTTTCTCTGAGGGTTTGTTCATGTTCTCGGGAGGAAAGAGCAGGAAGTTGATGACGTCATATGAGAAAAAGCACTTGGAAACTTCTTTTTTTTGCTTAAAACCTTTTGTTTGTGATGATAGTTGTCTACTCTCATGCCATTAGAAAAGACAAAAAAGCTGTATGAGTAACATTTCAATTTTCTATTTTAATTATAAAGTGGCAGTCATAGACTTTAAGGCTGATAGGCTTAAATGGGTTAATAGAATAATAACAGAGGCCTCTCCATTACTCTCAGCTGCTATTTGAGATATATTTGGATTATCGTAAGGGTTAAAATGGTGGAACTCTAACTGCTGCTTGCACAACATTTCTTGCCTTGCTGCCCTCTGAACAGACTCCCTCTTCTTTAAAAGCTTCCTCCATCTGTATTTTGATGTCTAAAGAAGAGCTGTTTTTGTCTCTGACTCATCACTCTATAGCGCGTTTGGCCTGGAAGGAGAAGTAAGCACGAAGCAGGATTCTGAAGAGTTGACTAATGTCTAGTAACTTGTATATTTTATGCACAAGATCAATGTGGTGATGCAAAAGCACAAAATATTTAGTTTGACTTCATGCAAAATATTAAAAAATAAATAAATAAAAACTGCAGCAATGTCACTTTATTTCACTCATGAAATTGAGTTTCTGACTTCATTTCATGGATGAAAATGAAAAAAAGCTCCACGAATCAATTTCCTGCAGTACAGTCGCTCGCAAAGTAACAGATTGTACTTTGAAGTAGGTGAAAGAGCTTTTCTTATGGAAAGGAAAGACAAGGGCTGAAGCAGGAAGTAATTTGCTCATTTGCATGCATCACCCCCCTGTTTTTAATTTGGAGAAGCACTACATATCCGCACCATCGTGGTCCCTGGGTGTTTGTTTTACAAGCAAAACCGGTGAAATTCCCACCAGCCCCGGCTGTACTTTGTTCATTTTCTATCTTAGGCCATGGGCAGGATAATAAGGCATCCAAGTCAGAAGGCTAAAGTCCAAGTGAAGTGTTAAAGTTCAAGTCGAGTTCCAAGTCTTTTTTGATTTTGTCAAGAGGGGAATCAGGGGTGTAGATGTTAGCAAGCCACTCATGCTGACACAGACATGGACGGGAAAGCGGTACGGGCTGGTAGGGTGTATGATGGAGGGATGGGTGAATCTGAGGAGGGGCGCGGGGGGGTGAAGGGTTCAACTCAGAGCCGCCACAGTGTCTCTTTCAACTGGCTGTCCAGGATGAGAGCAGGCAACCTGATTGGCCCCACAGGAAGTCCTGGCATCTGGGAACTGTGGAGGGAAAGAGGGCATGTGACCTCCACTCACCACCAGCTTTCCCAAATCTTGTTAGCGCAGCTAGCTGGCTCCGGGGTCATTTCCCAGTTTCCCAAGGTTCCGAGGGAGATTAGCTCTCCAGTGGGGCCGTCATCCAAGAGGACGGGTGACAGATTCACAGGCTGATCTGGCCTATTAGGCTCGGATAAGGAGCCAAACCCCTAGCACACCGACGCACATCAACTCTGATGAAATCAACCTGCATCACTGAATTCAGCCCATAACCAATACTGAACCCCATGAGTGAAATGGAATTAGTCCATTTCAATCTATAATTACTCCACAGAAAGGAATGCAATTAGTCCTTCTCAGCAGGCTGCCAAGGAAACAGATGAAATGCATTTTAGTAACCTGCAGAATGAAAAGGAATTAGCTCATATCACAAGTTTAACCAACACTTTCCTTTTCAGTTTTTTACTTTAAAGTGATGGGGTTGGCTGTAGCCAACTGCTCTGGCAGGTTTTTGTGATCTTGGAAGGCCATAACATCTTAGTGATGTCAACAGTTCAATTATAGGAAACTTTGTAAGACGTTGCAAGAAAATACTGATTTAAACTGACTTCCAAGTCTTTATTTTTATTAGATTTGATAATTCTAATTCCCCAACAAAACCATAAAAATCTTCTAAATGATTCTGATCTGTTGATCTTGTGATCCATCTTGGTCTCTCAATGATATAGCTGCCCATATCTATCTTTTTTTTACTTTTGGAAGGTTGGAGATATGTTCAAACTCAAAGACAATGGCTTAACTCTGAGGTCATTGGAATAACACTTCATTCACATGGAAAAAACAAAAGTGCATTCTAGTTGCTGCATTAAAGAGTTGAAAGCCCCCCCCCCAGCGTTTCAGCTGCTTTTTATGAACAAAGAGAAAGATGTAAAGGTCAATTAGCACCCAAGTAGCAGCGGGTGCATTGCTCGTTATAAGTCCAAGTGTTGGATGGAACAAAAATATCCTGAAATGTTTCAATTGAAAATGCAACTGCAATAGGTCAAGTAACAAAGAGGGTTAAAATATAAAATATAGATATATATATAGGGACCTTTATTTTCTGGGTGTTAGGGAAAAACATGTATGAAAAGCTACAAAGGATATATATATATATATATATATATATATATATATATATATATATATATATATATATATATATTTTTTTTTTTAAATAATAAAATTTAATTTGGCACCACATTCAAAATACAAATGACAAACTCATGACAGCAGACCACTTTGATAATGCTTTTTTTAATTGATGAGATATATTTGAACAAGTCTGTCACTGCTACTTTGTTGACGATGAGATCATGAAGGATATCAACAGAATGCCTGACCAGAGTTCATTCATTATATAAAATATAAAAACAAAGAAGAGACAGTGATTTTAAACAAACATGGGCAGGACTTACAAAAAAAACAAAACAGTGGATGACGAGTCAGTGGCCTGTTGGAAATATCTGGTGTGGTTGCATGTGTGCGCATATGTTTCTGTTATTGTGTATGTTTGCAAACATTTATTCAGGAAGTGTTTACAGTATTTATTGTATTTCGGTGGATGTGTTGTGTTGTATGTGTGTCAGGGGACGAACAAATTCAATAAATATAAAAGTCAAGACACATTTCACGAAGAGACAGTTTGGTCAAAGGAACTCTTCATACAGAGAAGAGAGTGAAAATGTTGACAACATGGCTGTCTGGATCAGGCATTTTTGTAGAGTCAGGTGTATACCGTGTGTTTTACGTCGTGTGTAACACTGTCTAATACTGTTCATTAGTCCACAAACACAAACACCCTCAGACGGCCTTGAACAGACAAGAGGCACAAAAACTGTTTCAGGTTCCAACGGACAGTTGGAAGTCGCGGTATGTTCACGTCCAGCAGGGTGGAGTTTAAGAAGGTCCAACAGCCAGATGTCTGCCACAGCAGTTCATTAGACTCCGATATTCCACACATCCAGTTGCTGCTGTTCAACACGTGGTTGTCCGTTTAATAAACCCAGCAGCTGTCCAGCAGCAGGTCCGAGGTGCAGTCCAGGTCAAACCGTGGGGTTCTTCCCACTCGTCGTCTGCTGTTGCTGCTGGAGGTACGTGGGACGTTTGATGCGAGGTTTCCTGCGCTTCGGTTTGCTTTTGGCCTTGGTGAGCTGGACCACAAAAAAGGAGAGCACGACCATCGCCCCCAGGAAGGCGAACACAGGGATGGTCTGGCCCACTTCTTGGTTGTAGCGACCTGGCATTATCCCTGCAGGGAGGAGGGCAAAAGGTCACATGGAGCCTCCTAAAAAAGACATCTGTATAGTATATAGTGCACTCATTTCTTTCATTGAAGTTTCTGGTTATGTTAGGTTTTATATATCTCCTCCAAGGAGGTTATGCTTTCACCAGTGTTCATCTGTCTGTCTGTTAGCAAAATATCTCAAATTTTTGGCCGGATTTTTGTCAAATTTTCAAGGAATGTTGGAAATGGCACCATGAACAGAAGATAGAATTTTGGTAATGATCCTGAAGAAATCCTGGTTTCTAGATCCCTTGTTTTTAACATACTTTTTATTTATAGTTTAGGCAGCCACTTAAAAATGGTGTTGAATTATACAAAAAACTGATCCTTAGTGGTCGGCAACATGGAGCAAATCTGGCTTCAAACAAAAGCATTTGGCCCTGGAAAGAATCTGAACTTGTCACTTTTATAGGCTACATTACCTATCCAAATTTTTTTAGTAGAAGCAATTACATTACAATTACATCTGGAGCTGGTAGCAAAACCGAAGCAAAGATTCACATATGCAAGCCAATTTTTGACATTTTTATTTATATATGTGTCTGTACTATTTCTGTTGGCTCTCACTTCATGGTTATACACATTGTCCATTTCCAAATTCCAGACTTAAATTTCCAAAATTGTCTGTAGATGTTAAAACCCTATTTGATGTCAAGTTAAAAATAACTTTTTTTCCTCTTTAACATAATAAATTACTGTCGCTTTTATAAATGGGAACAAAAATGAGTTAAAGTTAAATATGGAATTTTCATGGCACTTGTGCAGCCTTGTTTATTCCGTATCGGAAATACGAAATACGGATAAACGCAGCCATGGAGGTATAAAGGTTACCTTATGTCTATATTTATATTTTAGAATAGGGGCAATAGTCTGAAAACACATTTTTCCATACTTTCTTTTTTTCCATATATATCCATGCCTGGAAATTTCTATAATATAATTATGTTTCCACACTGCATAGAAATCCCTTATCACTTATTAATAGGAAACATATTCGCTGTCGGATACAGCTCTAGAATTAACAGAAATAAAAAAAAAAATAAATATTGGAAAAATACAGGCCTGTGTTTTCACCATATATTAGATATTTCAAGTCAAATTATTTCAGGTCAAAATTTTTAACAATGTATTTCACATTGAACTGCAAGACAAAACAAGGATTGCAACTCTAAAAAAATAGAATTGATTGATTCGGGCTGTTTAAAGAATCATGTTGAAGCCTCCATTACCTCCCGGGATGTCCCAGGCCCCGCTCTCTCCAGGAGAAAGAGGTCTGACTTGGGGGCGGTAAGCCCTCACGTTAGGCAGAGCCACCTTGTCCAGATCCACGGAGAGAAGCTTCTGGTGCTTCCACAGGTTACTGAGAGCATAAGAGTGACAAACAAGGAGATAAAAAGTGTGAGACAGATCATAACGTCTAATTGTGTGTCACACAACTCTCTTCCTCCTATATTAGACCTTAACAGATTTACTGGAGCAAAAGCATTACAGAACTACAAAGTTTGACAAGTGGCCTCTCACATTTTAGTGCAAAATGACTGTTTGCCATCAAAGATATGGGCATATTGTCAAACCAGAAATGTTGTAGCTTATAGATTTTCTATCTGAATATCTTTATAGTTTCATTAAACCTACCTGGGTGCAGTCTCATTGACGGGCTGCGGCTTTGCCCAAGAGAGATGGGGGCAGGCTGGTAGGGGGCGGGGCTTTGGGTCTCCCAGGTGAGCCTCCAGAACCTTTGAATAGTGATAAAGATGATTCCCTGAAACGAAAGGAAAAGAAGAATGAAACAGGAATATATATATATTATATATTATATATATGTGTGTGTACACCTATAAAGCAAAAAGTGTTTGTGTGTCTGTGGCTCGCATATCTCTCTGCCTGTTTGTCGGATCATAATTAAAACTTAAAATCCTGTAGGTGTGCTATGGTGGTATAGGGGTTAAGAGGCCTCTCTTTGCCTCTTAAGCAGCAGACCCGGGTTTGCGTCCCAGCCCGTATTCCTTTGCTGCATGTCTCCCCGCTCTCTCTCATCACTCCCTATCTGGCTACTGATAATAAAAATGCTTATGCTACAAAAAACTTTTCCAAAAAAAAAAAGTTACAGTGTAAAGCTTAATATCATGGTGCTCATCCTCGTGTTGCTTCCCAGCACTTTAGTTACAATTCAAAGCTCTGTTGTCCTCTGTTGTTGTTCCTGCAGCGATCATGCAGCCAAAGTTTCTCATAAACTACTGCTACTTTATTCCTGATGCTCACACAGGTCTTACTCCAAAACATGTTCACAGACCCTCAGGAAATCCCAACACTATCACCTAACAGAACAGAATCTAGGTCTAAACTTGGTTATTTATAAACACATAACAGTAACATGCCAAGGTTGTTACACTATACAGAAAAAATACAAAGTAAAAGATTTATCATAACTCCACTTTTACTTGGCCTATCAACACAATTTATGTAGATTGACACCTGAACGTTCAACATAAATTGAAGTATTTTTCTTAAAATAACTGTATTTCCATGGCTCTCCCTATCTCAATGTCTTACCCAATATACAATTTGTCTATTAAGACTATGTAACAGTCCAACACATCCTCATTTGGCCAAAAAAATCTAATTAAGCTTTAACCTTCTTTAGGAACACATTACTACAGGCACTGCAATAGTATATAAATATTTCTCATCTGCTCATATCTTGAATAATAATAAGATGATGAAAGCAAAATCTCTCATCTAAGTGCAGGGAAAAAAATCTGATACAAAGAACAGAAATAACATGGCTGTGTGTTAATGTTTTGTGTCATTTCACACTTTTACCTTCCAGTCTCTGTGGCAGTGGCCGCTCTGTGCCCGTGGGAGGTGCCACCCTGCTGTGGGAGTGGCTGAGGCTGGGAGGGGTCATACTGTAGGAAGTATACTGAAGGAGAGCGTCCAGCAGCCAGAAACAGTCTGAGAGATCGACATCAAACGGATGTAAGAATTGGCTGAGCCAATTGTGTGTAGAAACATGTACACACCAGCACAAACTGAAGGGAACTTACCTTTCTGCCTGTGGCTGTCGTCTATACAGTTAGAATCACCGTACAGAGCGATGCGTCCTCCCCCGTCAGACGGCGTTTGGTAGAGTCCGAGGATGGGAACTCCCTCCACCACTGCTGTCTCCTGCTTTAACACTTCTAAACCTGTGAAAAGAAAAAGAGGAAAGTGTTATATTTGACCTAAAGACATCCACTGACTAAAAAGTTGCCTGTCAGGCTGAGTGGCTGCAGGCCAGCACTGTGCTACCCAGAAAAAGCTGGCTTCATTTCTTTAAGGAAGGTGCTGATACCTTGATCCTTTAGGTTCTTGGCGATCACTATTCCATCTTCAGGGAAACGAGCGATGCTGCAGCCTGAGGCATAGTACACTGACACAGACAGAGAAAGCACCATGTTTATTTTCTAAAAAAAAAAAAAAAATAAGCAAAGGAATCATGGCATCAGATGCTGGGTTTGTTTGGATGTGTGCGTGTCTTACGGTCATGATCGGCCAAAGTGAAGTCTCCCTCATACAGCCCGTCGCTGAAAGCCATCCCCCACACTGAGATCAGGTCGTTGAGAGCCGGTACGTTAGCGCCCCCTGTGTCTGGCATCCACCACTGCCTGCAGGACACATCAGGAAGAATTGACTGCAAAACCATTCATTCAGTCAACATAAATAAAAAAAAAAAATCACATAAATAAAAACAAAAATTAACCTCTATTGCAAAAAGTCTACGTAGATAATTTAATGAACTGCATTAAAACAAAGCCATTTTCACAGAAGTAAATCAAGATAAAACCCAACATGACCTGACTTGCAATAACTTTAACGTGTCAGCAGGTTTCAAAAGAGTTTTACAGCAAAAGCTGTATGATAACAATGAGGGGAAAACTCACAAAGGCAGGACATTTGTGAAGAAAAAAGCTGGATTCTTAATTCAGTTTTCTGTATGTGGGTTAATTTGTTCAGAAAAGGCAGCTGTGAATAAAGAGCTCTCAAATGAACCATTCAATTAAAACTGAATTACTCAGCATAATATTTTGAAGCTGTAGAGACTATATATATATATCCATATTTAAGACGTTTAATCCTGTGGATATGGTGCGACAGCTTGGGTGGGATATGAATGGAGCAGTGGGGAGTGGTGAGTAATGGTTAGCCCTGTATTAGGAGCTCTGAATGTGATATATTACATCTATTAGAGAGTGAGGAGGCATAAATAGTCCTTTAATGTCGGGACAGATACCTGTGATATGGCAGGTTGTGAACTGCACAACACAGTTTATCTTGCCATCATTATAAGTTAAAAAAGACAGGGGGCTTTTCGCATTAGTATAACCACTGTTGGAGAGGAGAAGAATATCTTTACAAATTGCTACAACTCATTCAATTAAACCCATGAGTAATTTCCTAATCCACCCTGCATTATTTGGTGATTTTTAAGGTCCGAGTGAGAGACACTTAAAAATGCTCTGAACGATGTGAAGAATCCAGGACCAAAGATAGAATTCAAGGAGACTTTTTGACAACATGAATCTTGTTGCCTCATGAGTCGGTGCCAAAATGGAAAAGTATCTTTGTAAATAAAATATTAACGTGTTGTGTGTAGCACTGAGGCCTTAGGTGTGAGTTGACATTTTTTAAGCCGTTTTTTTGTTTCACTGTTGGTTAGTCAGCACTTTTCAGGAGATGGACTCTTTTGTCTATTATTTTGGCCTCGGTTCAATCTGATTTATATTGCTCCAGTTTGTTGTCACCATCAACTTTGTAACAATAAATTATATTTTGCTTTCAAGTTTTTTTTTTCTTTTAACTTTTATGCAGTGCTACTACCTCCATAGATGGAATAGTAATAAAAATAACATTAAGACAACAATCTGCACTGAGGATCCTTTCACAGCTAATCTGCTTGGTTTGGTTTAAATAGATTTTACTGCATCTGAGTCAGTCTTTGTTTCAGCTGGTGTGAAAGTTGCTAATCATACTCGTAATCCTCACATGAGTGAGGGGACTTCCACTGATCAATCAGGGGGTTCAAACAGAGGCCTGTTGAACTTGTTTCATCCTCCATGTACTTTAGCAGTTCCTCATAAAAAAGTGAAATAAATGATTTAGCTATTTTCCTTCCTCTTTTTATCTAACCACTATTCAGAAGATTAGTTGCAGCCATATCAACTAATGTCAGCAACGTATCAACATATGATAATCGTCAGAGTTATTTATGAATGTTAGTAAATACTGTTTTCTCAGAACACTTGTGCATGCAATTTAACCAACGGTAATTAAAGATAAACAGGTTCTCAGCCCACGACACCATTGTTACTAAGATCAACAGGAGTTAACTGAAGATACCTTGTGTTTTCATCATAGAACTTGACCTTCCTCATGACCGAGGTGTTGTACCAGTCGCTGAAGATAATGAGTGACAAGCCATTGTCAATGTCTCTCCTCAGCTTTGTGATCTCTTCAGGGAAATACTCCTCCTCACTGTCCACCATCAGCAATGTGCCTACACGGACACAAAGGAAAATAAACGTGTTAGCTTGTTATAAGACTATGTATGTGTTGTATTATTTATCAAAGAAAAAAACATCATCTGTGCTTTGATTAAAGGAGAAAAGCTGTCATTTAATAATAAAATGGGTTAGTATAGAGGGCTGGATGAAGTATGTCATATCTGACCAGTGCGTGACCTTAAAGAAATAAAAAATCACTTTGTTCTGTATTGTACTTTTTCATTGGAAAAATCTGTGAGTAATTGTTTGGTAACACAAAGACCAGGGTAGATTTGATAAATACTGATGACTAACAAGAAGAGACAGACACATTTAGGCTGGTGAATTATTGAGAGAAAGCAAGGAACAAGAAGGGAGCTATGTGCCAATATGTGCATAATGTGTATACTTATGTGTTTTCATTTTATTTTAAATAGTTTTATTCAGTTATAATTAAGACTAATCTAATGAATATTAATCTATTAGCTCAAAGTGTAACGATAAGTTTCATCAGATTGAGGTATCATGTTAAGTCACAAAGAATTCATTCATTTATTCATTCAATCATAAGTAATCAGAGTTCTAAAAGAGCTACAGTTTCATTAACTGCTTGGAGCCACACAAGTGATTCAAAGGTCCCATAACAGAGAATGTGATATTTTAATAGCTTTTCAATTATAAGAAGTCTAGATGTTATAGAAATACTGTCATGTTTCAAAACACTGAATCCACAGAGAAAAGCATCCAGCTCGTATTCAGAAACTATGCTTGTAGAAACAAGGTGTCCGGACTTCTGTGAAATTGTGATGTCACAGCTATATATTCACAACTATTCAAAGTCATTCAAATCAGCTAATCAGAGGAGAGGCTCATTAATATAATTGAGATATGATGTATGTGATTTGGACAATATGGCTACTGCTAGCGACCAACCGGAGCTAGAAGACCCTCCCTTGTCGTTAAAATCTCCCGTTTGGGAACACTTCGTTTTCCCAGTGAAATACTTCAACGGGGAAAGACAAGTGGACAAATGGAAGGTGGAATTCTGACACTGTTTTACTGGGGTTGGCAACACGTCAAACATGCTAACTCACCTGAAACGACACCGACCAAGTGTTAAGATTACCATGACAAGCAAAAAAACACTGTAGTGCAAACACAGCTGACTTCTGCAGTCAAGCACCCTCTATCTGGCAATTCAGATCAGGCTAAAGCCATAACAGCATCCATTGGCGTCTTTATAGCATTGGATCTAAGACCGCATTCAGTTGTTGAGAATGCTAGTTTTAAACAGATACTTAAGGTGACTGAACCACGGCATCAAGTCATCCACATTTCAGCCAGAAAATCATTCCAGACCTTTACGAACAAACCAAAGCTACTGTTGTCAAAGACTTATCAAAAGAATGTGCAATAGCACTCAAAACTGATGGATGAACATCCAGAGCTAACAAGAGCTATATAACAGCGACTGTTATACAGTCACATCACCCCTGAGTGTGAGATCGCTAGCCATGTCCTGCAAACAAGGGCTATGTACGAACAACACACCAGCACAAACCTAGCAGAAGGACTGAAAGAGACCGCATTGGAGTGGAAATTGGAGAGGCCAGGAAACAACAATTGCTGTCGCAACAGACAATGCCCAGAATATAGTAAGTGCCATGATTGAAGCTGGAATGGGCCCACAAATTGGGTGTTTCACACATACCATTAATCTCGCCTTTCAGAAAGCAACAGTTCTCACCCAAACAGCCAAACTGCTAGGTAAAGTGAGAAGCGTTGTCTTTCTTTCATCGTAGCCCAACAGCTGCACACATACTAGAGTGCCAACAAGAGATGCTTAGTCTGGCGAAACACTGTCTTATTCAGGACGTGACCACCCGATGGAATTCAAGTTATGACATGCTTGAAAGGTACCTGGAGCCACAGGCAGCAGTCTACAAGGCACTAACAGAACAAGCTCTAAAGAAAAAGGAAATCAGCACCTTGTCTGACCTAGAGGTGGAAATGGCTGAGGAAGTAATTGCCATCCTGAAGCCATTAAAGACTCTCACAACACTCCTAAGCACATAAGCTACATCTTCAGCATCCATGATCCTGCCCCTCAAAGCCACAGTTCTCCACTCTATGGAGCCAAATAATGGGAACAGTGCCACAGTGACCCAAGTCAAGGCTGCCATCAGGAAAAACTCCTCTCCTCCTCTTGGCAAAAGTCCTCAAGCCGGAGTACCCGGTGAAAGCCCACACAGACACGGGGAGAACATGCAAACTCCACACAGAAAGGTTCCAGACCCAGGACCAAGGAGGTCTTGAACCTGCGACCTTCTTGCTGTGAGGCAACAGCGATAATAATAATAATAATAATAATGATGATGATGCTGATAATATGTGCATAGAATAACTTTCACAATTTGGGGGGAGGGTATTTTCAACCGCTGCGAACATTGTAACTGCCAGCAGATCTGCTCTCATAACGGACAATGTGGACAAACTTATTTTCATGGCAAAAAATATGAAGATGGAGTAAAATTGCTTACTAGAATACTGGAACTTAGTGCTGCAATTTACATGTTGAAAACTTTCACATGTTGAAAACATTTCTTTACTAAAAGGAATTAATTATTTTTAATTTCAAACATTGGTTAATCATTAAAGAATAATTCATTTAATTTACTGGCACCAAGCAGCAATTTGAATTTATTTACTGTTTCTTTTTGTATATCGACAATTTTGTGTTTTATTAAACAACGTGCTGAGGAAGAAAATGGTTTCGGCATTTTGTTTCCATACTCTAACGAAAATGAACTGAACCATGACCTCAAAATCGAGGTATGTGCCGAACTGTAATTTTTGTATACTGTTACACCCCTAATATTTAGTCTAAATATATCTTATTACAGGGATAATATAAATAAATTAATAAAATAATTACAGGGATATCACAACTTAAAAAAAAACAAGAAAAGTTGACAATATGGTTTTCACATTCTGCTCTGAGTTTTTGTGTTCTTACCATACTGGCTGGCATCAAAGCAGGTGATAGGAGCTCCCAGCACCTCAACAAAGTATCCCATGCTCCTCAGGTGCTGGTACATATCTCTGAAGTTAGTGTGTATGTGGTCCCCATTCCTGGAAACACATACACAAGCACACAAAACACTTCACCAAGTTCGTTTAGGTCAACACCCGAGTTCAAGGAATTCAAACAAAGCACCCAAACAAGATGTCCTGTTAAAACAAAGACACCAACATCTACACACACACACACCAGTCTAGTGGATCATTCTTCATGCGGAGGTTGTCACGAGGAAAGTATCCAGGCGGGTAGCGCAAGTTGTGGTACTGGTCCCACAGCACTCTCTTACTGCGCGGTGGAGTCGGCACGATCTTCACCTTGATAGGCAGTTTAACTGTGGAGGTAAGCTCTCCACCCGCCTCAGACTGCAAGGAGATAAAGATGGATAGGTCATAACAAGAGAGGAGTAATTCCTTAAAAATGCTAAGTACTTGTACTTATAAAAGTTCTACATTATGAGTAGCAGCTAAAAGTGGAGAAAAAAAAAGCTTCAGTCACAGATGTGGCTGCGTTGACTCACATCGTTCTCTGCGGGCGATGCCACAGTGACCATCACATGACCTTGAGCGATCCCTTCCCACGAAGCCGCCTTCTTGGCCACGGAGATGGATATAGCCAGGTAGCCGGCCCACGGCCACAACACGGGGGAGTAAGACACGGCCACGTCAATGTGGTCTCCGTTCTGTGGGAGGTAGGGCTGCCAGATGGGCTGAACAAGAGAAAACAAGCTTTAGACGCCTAAAGGTAACACAGAGTTCATCACCAGCAAAACCAGGTCAGCCAAAGAGGAAACTTTTCCTTTATTACTCATCCTCTAATAGTACTTGTTGAAATGATTCCCTACAATCTATGAAGCAAGATCTAATTATTGGAGCATTTGCTCTCCATTTGTCTTGTGAAGCACCTTGTCGACAATCCTGCCAGTGACACCCATGCCGTTGAGAATGGTCACATTGACGATGGTTGGCATTCCTCCATAGTAGATAGGCTGAGAGCAGTAAGGCCACATGTACGGACACTCTGTCAGGTCGATGTAGCTGGGGGAGAGACTGGTGGCAGACAGTTAGTTAGACAGTAAGTTAGCGTAAAGAGCTTCACCGTTACATGGCAGATTATTTACAAGGGACTTTTCTGCAAAAAACCCACATATGTGCATCTTTATTAAGGACTTTTTGATTCATAAGCTTGAGTTGAGATTACTTTTGTCAACGGTGGGGGGGTCTGCTGGCTGAGAGATTATGAGGTTAATTATGAGATTATTTATTGACTGTGGAAACAGGCATCCATTTATTGACTTAAAAAAATCTTTTAACAGTGGATTTCCTTGAAATTTAAATACTTTATTGGCCAGATAATTCAATTTCAATTTCAAAAAACAGATAAACAAGTAAAAAAAAAACAAACAAATGTACCACGGCCTAGCTGAAAGGGAGTTTGGGCTTTTAGGGAGAGGCAAGGACAGCGGTGCACTGGATTTATAACATAAGACAAAACAATGCAATCACTGCGAAATGGAATGTGGCAAGTTAATTGTTTTTTTCTCAATTATATTGTTTGTATAATCGTTGAATGACAAATGAAGATTAAAATTCAATTAACTGAGGAACCCTACTCTCTGCAGTCCAAAAATGGCAAATAATTCACAATCAAAAATATTGAAAAATAAAGAATGAACTGTCAAGCTCAACTTTTTAATCAACACAGAATTTTCATCCCTGAAGTGTTCAGAATCATGGGATGATCTATCCTTTAATGCTGCTGCAGCTGCTGCTGAGGATTGTGTGATACATAGTGGACCTTGGGTTTGATTTGCTGCCATTTTCAATATTAAGAATGAACCATGAATGAAGAATGTATCGTGTAGAGCTGAATAAAACCTATTCAATAAAATGTATTAAAATCAATTAGAATAAAAGGTTTCCAGCAGATGATCAGTGCTGTCATAATGATCCCCCCAAAATATCCAGAAAATGTTTAAAAGTCTCTTTATTTTCAAGCAAATAAGAAAAATAAAACAAATTAATATCAAACTTTTGTAGATTATCTTTGAGCTTAAATTGATCAATTGCTTGGTTTACATGAGTCCAGAAAACTGTCACACTATCCTATAGCCCATCACAATATCACCACTTATCATTAAATTTACCCTCACAAACTAAGAATATGAGAAAATTCTCCATGATGGCCAGCTGCAACTGGGGAATGTTTTGCATTTTACTTTCAAAATTGTTTTAACAATTAAGTGATTATCAAAAAGTTTCACATTATCTACATCTGTTGATCCATTTTGACGCTATCTCACGTCTGCACTTTTGAGAGCCACATTCTGATCGCACGCGAGATGGTGGAGTAGTCTTTTAATAGTTCAATCCCTAAACAACATGCAACATGCAATTCTGCCAGGACACCCTCCCTATTTTCTCCATTAGCAGCACAGAACAGACAGCTTTTTCCTGTTTGTCCGTGTGCATGGTGCAGCATGTTTGCATGTCTGTGAATTTGTTTCCAAGCGTGCGTGGTCATGTGAAATGTAAGTGCCTCACCTGGCCTGAGGTCTGTAGCTGTTGAGGATCTGATAGGCTCTGATAAGATCTAGCTTCCCGTGGCCCTGCTCGAACATGTTGACCCCTGGCAGCCTACGGGCCGAGGCGACCAGAGCCTGTTTCATGGAGGCGGGGTTCACCAACTCCCGGTTCACCACAGTACTGGAGGATGCAGGAGGAACATGCTGGGATTAGTTTGTGTGCCTGAGTATGCCAGTTTGAGATTCCGAAGCTTTTTATACAAATAATGCTGCAGGAAAGAAAAGGGATGGGCTGGAATGTATGTATGCATGTATGTATGTGCGTGACTGTGTGTAATCATGCAGGGAGGGGGAAACGATGCCTGTTGTATACAAGAGTGGTATGACATTCAACTTGGCCATGTGTTTGCTATTCAATAAGAGGGCGTTCACCGTGTAGAGAGCAGGGATACTGAGAATAATATTCTGCATTCATCAGTGACACACCTCCTTCCTTTGGGACACATTTTACTGCCTGATCATGTAGGATTACAACACACAAGAGGTACAACAACTCCGTATTATAATATAGCCTCCAATCCACTACAAGTCAGATGTTACAGCACCCTCATCTGGACACTCTGAGGTCTCATTACATGGAGTGCCAGGAGAGCTCCATAGTTATCTTAATTTCTTTCTGTAGGGACTGAGATATATTGAAGAAATGGTCATCTACTGAAGACTGGAATTGTTTTCCTGTTTAAATTAAGTTTTGTGTTTATTCGCTCTTTGATCAAAAAGTTCCTTAATTCAAATCTGGCTTTTTTACTTTTATTTTGGCAATTCTTCACATCTGCTTGTGTTCTACATTTGAGAAATCTGGTTAGGGTTATTTCTTGAGTTAAAACATTGTGACAGGAATTAAGCCTTGGCGATGGTCATAAAGGAATTTGTTTTTTATTACTTTACAGTGATATTTCTACTTTAATTCAACAACACTGTTGAACAAAATTATGGTATCAATTGATGAATTCATATAAATACTTAGTAGACTCACAACATTTATTTTGAATGAACTTTAAAGCTATTAACTTGTAATCCCACCAAAGTAGCACACATGATCATCAAATCACCAACTACAACTTAGCAACTAAGCTTGCAATAAATAAACCTTAAACCCCACTATAGAAAACACAGATCAACAGCTGAATAATAGCAGTTTTAGGTCTTTTTAGGAAGACAGATCAAGGATCCTTGGACAGTTTATAATACACACCTGGCCAAAAGTGTGACGGCTCCAGCCACCACAGGAGAGGCCACACTGGTGCCAGACAAAGAACGACATCCCTCCTTCATCCCTGACCCCCGAACACCTGAACCGTAGGTGACGATGTCAGGCTTCACTCTGCCATAGCCCCCTGGCAGCTCCTGCACACAGAAGGGAGACAAATGATGAGACTGGTGAAAAGGAGATCAAGCAAGACTGAGCGACACAGTGGAAACTCACACACTAAAATTCAATGATTCTGATCTATGTAATTGATCGTGTGGCTCAAGCTGCTTAGAAACATTATTAAAACAGCACAGAAAGCTGCCTAAACATAGCAAACATTTATTGTAGTTTGTCTCTTGTGTTGTGAACTGAGGTTTTCTGTTGTGTTTGCATATACAGCTGTAGTTTTGTGGACAAAAACTATAATTCTAAATCTATAACAGCTCTTCTTCATGCACTCATTTGCTACAATTCAGTATATCTCATCACGCCTACATCATGAAGTCACTCTAGTCAGGGAGGCGATTCATGGCTGCTTTAGAGCCTCTTTGACAAATACACTGTGGACAATGTGTGGTGAATCAGGTCCAGACATTGCCTCAGACATATTCACACATACTGGAAATACTCTGTTTGGTTTGACGTAAAACCGCAGTCTCTAGTGGGATCTGATTTATGATTTCTTCATTGGCCCTGACCGACAGAAAGTCATCCTCTCTCCAGTTAGACATGAGTTGTAAAAACTCTACGGCCCCTTTAAGAGAAAGCTCAGCGTGTAGGAAGCGAGTGGTAGAGTCAGTAAGAAAGACAATCTGTTTGGTGATAGTGAAGCTGGTCGCTGGAGCTGTAGATGTAGCTGTAGAAATGGCAGTGCAATGTGTGTACAGTATAGGTTGCTTGTCAGTAAATAAATACTACAACTCCTTCAGAGTGAAGCCGGGTTTGTGTGTCTTGCCACATTATATAAATGTCATCAACATGTCCCCTTGCACACACCGGTGAAATCACTGAATGTATTCACACATACGCACGTGAATCTCTAGTGTGAAGTAACGCAGACTTTGTACTATGGATCTGACTAGTTTATGTCTGTTTAATTCTGAGCTGTATGATTGGGATACTTGTGTTCATATATACAGCTCCCCCGATAAATGGCTGGATCATTTTAGGGATGCAGTTCATGTGTGAAAGAGGCCTACAACTCTGTTGTTTATATTGTCCAACAGGCAGAAACAGAAGGAAGGGCCAGAAGATTTACCAGAAAAAGAAGGAGAAAAATAGGAGGAGAAGCTAAACAAAAGTAGTTTTTTTTAAACAGCTATATACTCCAATGTTTTTGATGCAGCCAGACTGGAGACAAGAGTGTGTGTGATCTGATCTCTTCAGGGATAATGGCAGCAGAAAATGGAGAGAGACTGTCTCTGAGCCAGTCAGTCAGTCGACTGGCTCTGAGAGAGAAATCTCAATCCAATCCCAGGGCAGACGGTGGTTGTGGGTGATGACTGTACAAACTGTGTGTATGTGTATGTGTGTGAGAGAGAGAATTGACAGGATCCGGCTGATGGGATGGGGATGAGGGCTCAGAAGCTTACACTACGGTTGGCTAGATCAAAGTACAGAGTGTAGGTCTCTGGAGAAGACGTCTGCTCTAAAACTGATAAACTATGTGTGTGTGTGTGTGTGTGTGTGTGTGTGTGTGTAGGTGTATGTTTATTTGTGTATGTGATCCTGGAGGAGCTCACCCAGGTGGTCATGCCTCTGGAGGAAAACCTGGCGATGTTGTCTTCAAAGTCGATCCCTCCAACCCCGATCACATCCATCTGGTCTGCCGGGTTGTTCAGTGTTCTGAGAGAGACAGACATACTTATTATACTGCCCTACAACATAATAAAACTCTCTCTTGTTGGCCCTTAATGACATTTTATAAGGAAATAGGTTTCTGCAGATGTGAGCAGGTCTTGAAAGTGAGCAGCTGGCATTGGATAAATGGGTTAAAAGTTGAGGGGAAGTAAGCATTTCTGTACAACTAAACAACAATTAACAAGAACAGAGACATTCTTGGACACTGAGAACACTGTAAAATTATCTGTTTAGCATTTAGCTAACATGATAAGCTATTGTAGGTACAAACTGTAATCTCTGTATTATTCATGTAGGCTTTTTCATTTTAAATGCAAAATATGTAGTTTTCTGTCGCCAAGGCTTTCTCTATCAGCAAACAGTGGTGCTTGATGACATCATGGAGATCATGGGCCTTCATTGTTAGATGGTATTCTTCAGCAAGGAGAGGCTGTCCTTTCCAAAACAAACAGACCCAGTGATTAAAGCTGGTAAAAACACTGAATCAATGTTTTTCTGATCAGAGTGAGGCTCCGACCCAAGCTAGTGCTAACTCTGCTCGGCTTGTTTCTCTGATAACCTAAGATTCAGTTTAGGATGTTTTTACCAGGCAGGAGCCAAATTATCCTCAGCGGTCTCCTCCTCTCCAAAACAAACGGACCTGAGGATTCAAGCCGGTAAAACACTGAATAAAACAGTTTCCCATTAGAAAAATCTGTGTCTCTATGATACCAGTCAGAAAACCCTTCATCCAGTTAAATATATTAGTTTCTATTAAATATATTAGGTTCTAATTATTTCATTTATGTTGTGTGTACTAATACTGTAACACTTTGAGTTTCACAACAAATGAATGTGCTGTTTAAATGAAATGCATTATTATTATTAGAATTATTTAATATAAGCCACCACAAGCTATGTTTTATGTCAGTCAGTCAGTCATTTTCTATACTTGCTTATTCCTCATTAGGGTCACAGGGGTCTGCTGGAGCCTATCCCAGCGTGTTACAGCGAGAGGCAGGGATACACCCCAGATGGTCGCCAGCCAATCATGGGGCACACACACCATTCACTCACACACTCACACCTACGGGCAATTTAGAGTTGCCAATTAACCTGAGCATGTTTTTGGACTGTGGGAGGAAGCCGGAGTACCCGGTGAAAACCCACGCAGACACGGGGAGAACATGCAAACTCCACACAGAAAGGTCCCAGACCCAGGACCAAGGAGGTCTTGAACCTGCGACCTTCTTGCTGTGAGGCAACAGCGCTATGTTTTATGTTATTAATTCAATTATTCATTTATAAGATAAACAAACTTTTCAGATAATGTTTGCTTCCTTTATCCTGATGAAAATGATATTAACAGCTTCAACATTATGTTGAACAGGAAAGGAGTGAATTGATTAGAAATCCCAGTATTTTAGAAGGGAGTGATTATCATACCCATACAGAGGTCCATCGTTGCCGATGGCAGAGACCATGATCACTCTGTTGGCAGTGAGCTCCCACACCTGTCAATCAAACAAACAAGATTAAATTAACAAAATTAGTGTGGAGGGGAAAAAAATGTCCATCAACTTTGACCAAATGCTAACAGGTGACTGTAGACTTCTAATCAAGCTTCTAATGACAATGTTAACCTTCCTATATTATTAAGTGTGCATCACCTTATCAACGAAGGGATGGTCCATGAAGTCAGGCCCCCCGATGCTCAGGTTGAGAACATCTATCTTCTTCAAGATGGCGTAGTTGAAGGCATCCAGAAACCATGAGGTATACGACACCTGGGAGGTGAAGAGAGACAAAAATGTTATGACTATAATGCATTGAAAATACATTTTTTCTCCGGTTAAGACTGAGTTGGATAAATTACTGACTTTTAGAGTCAATAAATTAGGGTTAGGGTTAGAGGCATTGTGTGTGTACCTGGTTGTTGGTGAACACTCTAAAGATGTGCAGCTCTGAATCGGGAGCAAAGCCCTGGCACTCCCTCATGCTGGCTATCACTCCTGCAACAAACGTACCATGGCCCAGACCTGAAAACAGCAGGAGAGTCTGATGAAACCCTCCTGTCTGGTTGTAGGACTCTACCTCTGCACCTCCACCATTCTCATACAACATACAACAATGACTTTAATAATAATGATCATCCACAGCTTAATTAAAACCGGTGTCTTCATCATCTTTAATGTGGACATCATCAGTTCTTCGTCCTCACCGTCATCCAGTGTCTTCTCATTAGTCCAGTTGGTCCTTTCCTTCACGTTCTTAAAATGCGGGTGCTTCTCACTCAGGCCTGTATCAAACACAGCCACCTTCACACCAGAACCTGCACACGCACACGCGCACACGCGCACACACACACACACACACACACACACACACACACACAAAAAGACTAATTAAATATGTTTCATTTGAAAGTTGGCCCATTATTTAAAAATGTGTTTTGCTCATTATTTGGTTAGTTGGATGTTTGAGCTTCACTGTGTAGAACGATGTATGTGCAGAGTTACACACTAGAAGGCTGTTTTATCTGCTGAAAGTAGAAAAGTTTCTCGGTGCTCAGTGATAATAAATCTCAGTTTAAGACCTATTAGCATAATTACCTATAAGACATCACAATTAGTTTATTGCTAATTGCAGTCCTGTAAGCAGCTTACACATGCAGCATGATGTGTAAACTTGAAGCCTCCAGTGGTTTTGTGTCAACACAAACTATTCTAATTAAATATAATTATACATTCACAGGTTCTGGGTATTTTACAGCGAGATATGTCAAATGATTTTAATGAAGTAATTGTACTATTGGGTTGGAAAAAAAATCTGAATTGGAACAGATTTTTCTCCACCCTGCCCTTCTGTCAGAGACGCCAGAGGTCTGAGGTCTTACCGGTGTGCCCCATCTGCCAGAGTACGTCTGCCTGCAGGATCTGGGCCACGTGGCGAGGGATGGCCCGCAGCAGGCGCCGACTGGAGTGGCGGCCGGTGGCGTGCCAGAAACCCGATCCCAGTGACAGGCTGGTTCGTCGGAAGGGCCGTGATGATTGCCATGACTGCCATTTTTGCGCCCCGCGTGTGGCGTTGCAGGGCGCGGCGGGTTCAGGTGCTACATAGACAGAAAACAAGCATGAATCTAACGTCAAAGATCTTTACATACAGAAGTCTCATCTTCAAGCATCTTTTCATAATATTTAACTCAGTGTTGCTGAATTAACAACTCAAGGGAAGGGCTGAAACTAATAATCAGTTTTGTTATGGATTTATTTATCTTTATGACTACGGTCGAGGGCCATCCTGCAGACAACACAATCTTCGTAATCTAACCTAATCATCCTTATCATGTTACGACCCCTCATTTCAAGAGACGTATGACATGTAACAAAGGTCCCTGGCTGGAATCCAACCAGGTTTGTTACAGTTACACCAAGGCACGCTGTCTGAGTCAATTTCATCAGAATTTGAATCACTTGGACAGAACTCATTTTAATAAGGTCACTAGCAAACAGCAGCAGAACCTGCTGGGACAGGTGGGGTCATACCTTTTCTTTTAGCCAATCCAGGAAACATAGACCTGGCGAGTTTAACATCATCTAGACCAAACTACATCCTCAGGAGGTCGACTAAAGAAAGACTTGACAGCCACTATTCAAACACTGATGGCTTTAGAAGATTTAACTTTAGCGCTGTCCATTTAGTTTTCAATCCAAACATTCAAAGTCTCCTCACGACAGCTCTTAACACGCTTTTACAAAACAGCTGCTATTAAATCAATTCAGTTCACTGGTGCTCATCACAAACATAAACTCTGAGCTCTCTCACATGTTTCGAATAAATTTTCACACTTCCGCTAATAAAATAACTATTTAGTTTCTTATTGGGACTCACGCAATGAAGCTTGTTCTGCGTTACTGACATTAGCATCTCCAGAGTGATTAACCATGTGTAGTTTTAATCTTGTGTAATCTTGTGTATGCGTAGCACTTAGCATGACTTCCAGAACTTTCTGCATATAAAAGAATATTTCTACTGTCAAAGATAAAAGTAAACTACAGCTATTAAAATTCTAACATTTAGGATATTTCTAAGTATCTTGAATAGTTTATACAGCAGATACATTTTCCATTTCATTTCAAAATGTGATTTCAAATCCAACTAAAAGACACTGCCCAAGAACATTTTACACAGTCCTCTTCAAGAAACCCCTCCGGCATAAAAACAGCTGTGTGCGGAACACATGGCCGCCATATTGATATTACATGTGTATATGCAGGCTGGGGGCACACTGAAGTCTTTCATCCACTGCCAGGCATGGGGCGTACTCCCCTGTCCAGGCAAGCCCCACGACACAGACTCACCTACTCCCTCTCAGGGTGAGCAAACACAGGCGTTCTCTGTCCTTCCTTCCATCCCCCACCACATGACCCACGCGAGCACGTGCGTGCATGCACACACACACACACACATATGCACACATGCACAATCCAGCATCAACACCCCCAAGTTGGCCGGCGCTTCACATTAAGATACACAATCCTTTTTCTGAACCACAAACACAGCGGAGAGAGAAATGCATCCTCTGACTTGACAAACAAAGGGACATTCTGTGAACTGTAGTAGACAAACAGCTTTCTGTATCTTTGCAGAGTTTTATATTTCTTCAGTCAGATTTTTTTTTCTCTCTTAGGTAGACGAGCCAACCTTAGGCAGCACAATGCCACCGTATTGTCAGACTTACAGGGAATGTATTTGAGTGAGCGGAAAACTTTGCGTTGCGGCGTCACCCTCTTGATATAAGGGTGGTCCTCTAAGGTCAGCAGGCTGCTGGGAGAAACCTGACGGATGTGGACCAGCTCGAAGTCACTGGGGAAGTCGGAGGCCGGGTTTTCCCTGGGGACGATGTGCCACTCCAGCGCTCTGTCGCCGCCGTTCCGCAGGGCGCTGCTGATGTACAAGCTGCGTGCTTTGGCCGAGAAATATCCCGTAAATGCTACGATGTACTCTAGAGATTACAAGAGAGGGGAGAAGAAGCTGTTTTAGGACAGGATAAGTGCTTCTAAACACAAAGTATTATAGTGGGAAACGTTTTATTGAAGTAATAAGAACATAAACATGTTTCTGAACTGGAAAAACAAGCACAATTTTCTGCTTCATATAACCCATATGAATGAATAGTAATTTGTACAAACCAGCTGGATAGGGACTGCTATAACCTTAGTTCAGCACAATAACTGTACTGTAGTTATGATTTGACGTAATGGTTACTTGGGTTTGGCTGAGTAATGACGCCTTCATTCATCACTGATGTCTGTCAGTCGTGGATTAAATTAGCTTTCATTGCACTTACACTAACGTGATGAGAGGCGGGAAGCTGCAACTCAATAAAGACTAAATACTGAGCAACAGCTGCGAAAGATCTGCGATAAATGACAAACTCTGCCCTCTATTTAAACTACATCCCCTTAACACTAGATCTGGTGTTGCTCCGACTGAACATATTAGATCCACTGTTAGTGAGAGCTCATGTGACAGGGCGAGGCAAATAAGGCTGATAACTCAGTTATCCTCTGAAAATAGATGGAATTTCATCTCGATACCCTGAATATTTACTGCCTGCAACATTATCAGTTCAAATTTCTCATGACCATTGTTGTGTGAACTTTCCTTTGCCATCAGGACAAGTGTTGGTGCACCTCAGGGCTGCGTTAGCTCACCTGTATTACTCACTTTTCACACAGTGGACTGTGCCTCCAGCATGCACAACCAGGTTCTTCTGAAATACTCTGAAGATTCTACTCTAATTGCCCTGTTGACTGACAGTAATGAGCCAACACATGAGCATACCAGTGTAATGGTGAAAAGCCTCTTTAGTTGAATAGTGACCAAAATGCTCTTATTATCAACAAAACTAAATACTCCTACATTTCATGTTGGAATTACACTTTTCAAAAACTCAAATCTTTACGGTAACTTTCTACTCCACCCATGGGGGCCTGAGGGGAGGGGCAGGCTGGGGTGAATGGGGAGGGTTGTGAGAAGTATGGTGGGATTAGGAGGGAGGGACATGGGGTGAGGGAGGGAGGGAAAGAGGGATGTGGTATATTTACTCTTATTAGTCACTCTTCTCTTCTGCAATACAGTGTCTAATCATTTTTTACTAACCACAGACCTGTATTTCCTGTTAAATTACAATATATAATTGATTAAAATTAAATAAATAAAAAAATAAGCAGACATTTAACAACTCATTGGCCAATCCCCACAGTGCAGCACAAAGTGAATGTGTGTATGCTTGTGTGAGAGGTAAAGCAAGAGAAATGGATGCTCAGCATTGTGTGCTGCATGAACTACAGCATATTAACTGCAACTCACTTTATTAAGTCCCTTCAGGGGGACTTGATAACGTATGTGTCATTATTGATACTGATATTGTCATATTAGGTCCTTTCAGAGGACTTAGTAAAGTATGTGTCATTATTGATACCAATATTATCATTTGATATTCACAATTTATCAAAATGTCTTACTATTGTCAGTAATAACCTGTACTGCAATGCAAAGAAAGGGGGAAGCCCTAAAAAAAAAAACAACCTGACATACAGAGTTTCCAGTTCTTACAGATACTGTATCTACCAATAATTTCTTACCATGTTCCACCACTTTGGAGGAAAAATCCAGTTTGACGGTGAGCTCGGAGCAGTTGGAGCCAGATGGTGAGGGGAAGGGCTCCGAGTTCGGGGTGTGATCAGAGTCAGATTCGCCTCCTCCCACTGGCTCCATCCCCACTACAGGCAGAAAGCCTGCAAGTAGCCCCAAAAGCATGGACGCCCACACGGGAAGCAGGAGCATTTTGAGTTGTGAAGTCAGACAAGCCGTCAGTTTTCACCAGGCCCTTTGAAACTCCAGCAACAGGCCAGCTGTTTCAGGTGCAAAACGAGCAGCTAAAAGCTGAGTCAGGGTCTGAGTTTTTTTCAGGTCCAGAGTTCCAGAAATGAGTCCATACTGCAAATGGCCTGAGCAGCTACATTAATTTCTTTCTGCGTTTTCTCTCCATGGTGGTAGTCCAGGGTGGAGTTCAGTGATGCGGCCAGAGTAGGAACACAGCCGCCATGTTTAAAATAAGAGGAAGTGACCATTAAAAGCAGTGGATGGATGGGAGGATGGCACGTGCAGTGATGGAAGTCAGCACTGCTGTCAATCTGATTCCACTGCAGTCTTTCCTGGTTTTATCCCTAGATAGAAAGGAAAATAAAAAAATAGTGAGAACAGATCTCACTAACATTTAAATCAGAGGAAATGAATACGGCACCTAAACCACCAAAATTACATGTACTAGCGCTGAACAATTTCCAAGCCTTCTAATACACCCAGAAACATTCATTCTCATCACTTGACTCATGTTGAATTCATTTTTTTTAACCCTGCAAACCCTACAAAATCTTATATAGAGATAAAGCATCACGTCTCAATTAGATTCACAGCTGTGGCTGAAAAACTGTATCTGAGGGCAGAAATCCAAGAGGGTTTAAACAGTTATTAGGATACGTCTGGCGTAAGATATTTGATAGTTTGGGCTTTTTTCAACAGTTAACTCAACAGGAAATTGAATCACTCAAAATAATAAGATTAAAATAAAAAAAGTAATTAAACTTGGATAAAGTAAAATAAGGGTCATATACATTAAAATAAACTATAAACATTTATTGCAGCACTTGTAGCCAATGCTCACAACATCAATGCTGATCAATCAGTCAGGTGTAATGCATATCACCCAAATCTATCCCTTTGTTCCTCAGCTATCTGTCTCTATAAATGTTCTGAAAATTAGCTGTATGTCTGAGACCTGCTGTGATCAAAATAACTCACTGTGATACCAGATAATCATTTTTCTCCCTTATCATTCCATTGCAAGGTTTACAAAAACAAAATGATGTAACCTTTGTTTCCATTTCTATCCAGTCGCATGCTGTGACCAGAGAAAGGAGTGTTTCCTCTGCTGTGCCAAGGGGAAGGAAGGGAGGTGTTGGGCACAGACTGATGCAGAATGAGATATTAACCACTCCTTCCTACTTGTTTAACTACTTATGAAGAGTGTGAACAATCATGTTGTTACTAGATAGAGCATATACTCTGAGATAAAATATTATCTTACCTGGAACGATGACAACACAAGCGGCACATAAGAGCCAGTGAAAAACAACCAAGACCCAGTGAAGCAATTTACTACTTGTAGCTACGGGCTGCATTTAAAACATCTATAAATGTTGCTTATAAATTTGAATAATGATGAAGAAAAGCTCTACTTTGGCAAAAAGACGTTTGTAAAAAAAATCTTATCAAAAAATAACTTTATGCTGCAATGAAACCCATCCTAAATATCTCATAGGACATCTAGAGGTGAATACACACAAAGGCAAAAAAACCCAACACCGACACAAAGAGAAATCTGCAAGGCTGCCTCAGCTGACCCAAAACTGTGTGTGATATATGACTCCCCAACACACCCATGGCCCTGAATCCTCATGGGCTGCTTCAAAAAGGAAATTCTGGGCAGGTACGGGATCGTTTCCCTTCAGCCAAAAGATTGGACGACCCGGTAATAAAATACACACCAACAGACTCACAGATTCACTTGGACACCTGCAAGACAAAAAAGCTGCACACTACCGCAAACACACGTTTGCCAAACTCAACACAAGAGCTCATGGGAACCAGCTCCACACTGACTGAGAGTCCAGCCCAGATTACATAAGACATCCTACTTTACTGCAGTACACTTAATGGCCTCCTACACAACACTGGATGGGACCTGTTTTTTTTATTATTTAATAAAACAACAACAACAACAACAACTTACACCCAGTTTGGGAATTGCTTTCATCATTTAGCCTTCACATAACCCACTCAGTGACTGTTTAGTGAACTGTGGACCAGCTGCTCTCTGACTGTTAAGCTTTATTGCTGCGCAGAGCACATGTGCAACATGTTCCAGAGGTGAGCCTGCAGCTGCGCAGTGTGCAGTGTGTGTGTGTGTGTGTGTGTGTCTACTTTATCCCGGCGGTCATGACTCTTTTGTCAGGCTGTCATTAAAATCAAATGTTCCAGTCAAAGGATGAAAACAAGCTAAAAAACCCAACGGTTACAGTGAGTATGTGCGCTACTGGACAAGAAGCAAAAAAAAAAATGAACAGAGGTGGTGGTTAGTATGAACAGAGAAGCAGAGACAACAACTAGATGTGACATGGCACAGCAGCCTATAAACAAGTCCAGATTCTGTTCAATGCTTCTGAATTTGTGATGAAACCTGTCTTTAACTGTCAAATCATTTCAGTATAGTTGAAGCCTTGTTTTTATATATATATATGAAACTTCACACTCGGCTTGTCGTACAATTTCAGGGACTGGCGAAGTTGACAGGTGTGAGTGTGTGTGTGTTTGTTGTAACTTGTATTTGTGTGACATTATTATTGATGTGTGTCAGCTATGTGCTTATTTAAAAAAAGTAAAACATTTGAGGGTATACTTATAAAATCAAAAGAGAATAGCACACAAAGCACGTCATCAAAATGTCTCACCCTCTCCCAGCCTGGTTGTGGCGTGATTGTTGTCCCTTTACCATAGGCAGCCTAACACAGTCAATCCACCAATATGACTACTTCCTATTGGTGGAACAGCTCTGACCCCCCATTCCGCCTTCGTACCTTTTACACACAACGGTGAGAGGTGGCATAATAGTGCAATAATCTCACCTTAAACAGGCTGTGTACAAGTGGTTACTGTGTTTAACCCATTGTACTGGAGAACAGATTCAAAAATAAGAATATGTTATATAAATCAAACACATACATTACAAAAAAAAAAAAACATCCTTCTTATTCTGTGTGTGGTCACATCCCTACTTCTGCTCAGCTGTAATGATACAGTAGATACAAACTGCAGATATGGGCCTACACAAGTGAGTGATAGGGGTGTAGACAGTGTAATTAAAAGCCCCTGGCTGCTCTAGTCTGGGAGGAGGGGGCTCAACCACTAGTTCCGGCTTGGGCCAGGATCTCCTGCCTGTGTGTGAGACAACAATGCAACTAACAAACACTGGTTCAGACTCAGGGCTGTAAAAATAGTCCAACTGGTTAGGGCAGGGCTGTAAAAGTCAAATTGGGACCACTTGTGTCAACATGACACTAAGCCATGAAAATGGCATCAAAACCTCAAGGCGGTTATAGATTAGTAGCTAGAAAAGGCCCCCGCCCCAATCAGTGGAAGAGAGAGTGTTATTATCCATCTACAGGAAGTGTGACAGGTCTATTGATGTAGGAGACGGGTCCTTTTACAAAATGACTTTCTCAGGGATTAGCTGTGAGTAAATGTAACAGATTTGCCAGGAACTATTCAATAGTTGTATAATTCTGGAGTAAATACAGAAATAATAGACTTTTAATTTCAGCCGTTTTGTACATGATGTGCAAATCTGTATTGTTATTTGGAGCAAGGACCCCTTAGCTGATAGAGACTGAGTAGAAACCTCCTAATAGATCTATTATATTGTATTACTTGGCTTGTGGTGCCATGTACTACAAACATACCTCATTATTGTGTGTACAATCACTAAAATACCCATGTTCTATTCGTGTGAATGTGTACGTTCAGACGTTTAAATTTATTCGAGGAAAAAGGCGTTCTGAATATTATCAAGCCATAATAACCCGCGATATACAATGTCTAACACACATAAAGTCACAGAGTTGAAAAAGCTCAACTCTCAATGTTTCACTAGTGACACAGACTTCATTTTGTTCTTTCTGATATTCATAAGTTAGGTAGTTTACTCCCTGAGCAAACCAAACACAAAGCAAACACGCGTTCGAGTTTACATTAAAGGGTGTATACAAGTAGTAGGACATTAAATAACACGTACAAACTGCATTGAAATAACTGCTTTTCGTAGAAAAGCGTTAGCTAACAATGAAAGCCTTGTAGCAGGAGCATCGGCTTCATCAGTATAAACATTGAGCACCAGCAGACATCTGCCATACAGCAGATAAACATCTTTAAGAACAAAACACATTCTATCGACACATAATAATGCTGCTTCATAAAATCCATGAAAGCGGGGGTTGTTGTCGAAAGAGACGCTTAACCCTCCGAAACGTGTTTTTTGTAAACAAGGAGACGTGCTAATATATCTCCAGACCTTAGCGGTCCATCACATGTACGGCGGTAGCTAGCTCGCTTCGTGGTGTTTTACGGTACCTGCTGGAGGTTCGGGAGCCTCGTTTTTTTCTCACCGGGCTGAACCGGACTCACGCTTCACAGATACCCGCAGACTTCTCTCCGGTACCGTCCGTGAGGCGACGAGCTGATAGCTGACTTCAATGCCCACCGAACAAAAGCTAGCAGCGAACTCTGAGCAACGCTACAGCCGCAGACCACTGACGGCTTGCTTACGGTGACGGGTTGCCATGTTTAGGTAAGGTATCATCCAACGCCGAACACGGTTGACTCCGTGTTACATTCCAGGATAAATTAGACCACTTTTTTCCGAGTATGTTTTCGTAGACAGTGAAAATGTAACTTACATACTCGACATTTTGCCACAATTGTCTTTACTCGCCTTTCAAATGCCTGTTTTAGCCATGGTTTTTGAAGCTGTGTGTCAAACCTGGCAACCCAGTGGGCCTCGCTAGCTGCTACCAGTCTTCCCCGCCATGCTGCGTGTTTGCCAACAGAGGGCGCTGTCGCCACTAATGCCAGCGAGAGAACAGTAAACTCTATTACACAATAGATATGATGATAATCATATTTCAAGATTGAGCATGTTTATTTAGACCAATAGGTTGATATTATATGTACTCAATCAATTGGTATTATTACAACTAAAGTGTGTTCTGGAATTATTATTCCAGAAATGGCTTTAATAGAAGTTAAAGTCACTTGTAATGATATTATAAAGTATATGATATTTATTGCACTCAAGTATCAAAATACATTTTTGATAATAAATGTACCTAAATGTTGAAAGTAAAAGTATATGTAAATAGTATTAGTGAAACTGAAGAGAATCACTCGAGGCTCCAGGTTTCCACATCACACTTGTATAAACTGAATATTTTAACCAGAATTGTCTTCCAAACTATATGTGATGTCACAAGTCATGCTCATATCAGGTTGTTTGCCATCGGTTTACAACAGACTTCGATTTTATTATGTCAGAATTATGGAAATGTTTAGTGGAAATGTAGTGGAGTAAAAGAGTTAAGTGAAATATAAAAACTCAAGTAAAGTACAGATATTCTCAAAGGATAATTACGTATTGTCACAAAGTAGTATTACCTAAATAAATTCTTGCTCACCCATTTATTTATTGCCAACAGTTGGCGATGGAGTTTAGAGATGCAGTATCATTTGCTTCTGTGGATATCTTGAAGATATCTTGTTTTTGGTACAATTAGTAAAATATTGAATAGATCTATCTCATTACACTGGCAGGCAATTTAGCTCATTTTGATTTTTTTTCTGTTTTGGGTCATTTTGGTCTTGTTTAAAAAAAACAAGATTAACATTTTCTTAAAAAAAAGATTAAATTGACTAAAATCAAGCAAAACAAAGTTGAAATACATTATTATACTCAATATTGGTCTAATTGTACCAACAAGATATTTTCACCTGTTTTTGCAGTGTTGTGCTCTCTGTTGATGAACAATAATATATGAAGGCAGCTCCCTTGTGGAACCTCATAGTGGCTGTAATGTTCCTCAGACACATGCTCAACAAGACTGCCCTAACACTTTCTTCCTAGAAGTTCTGAACCACAGTTTAACACACAGTCCAAGAGATCAACTCATTTTTTAAGCCATTGATCAGGATGCCCCAGCCAGTCATATCAAACGCAGCACTTACGTCTAAGAAGATAAGAATTCAGGCCTCGTTTTCATCACTTCAGCTTGAGGTCGCTGATTATTCTAGTAAGAGCAGGTTCTGTGCTGTGATATTTTCCAAAGCCCAACTGAAACTCCACCATGATGTTTTCTTAAAAAAAAAAAAAAAGTGTTTTCTAACAAAACTATTTTTTCAAGAATCTTACTATTGTGTAGCACATTGGTCAGGATATTATTATCCAGATCCGGGAATCTTTAATAAGAGTTTGACACAGCTGTTTTGAAGGCATCTGGGAACATTCCTGTTCTTAGTGATGTATTTATGGTGTTGAGGACAAGGTTAAACAGCCACTTAAACAAAGCTGAAGGTACATGATCAATACATGAAGGGGGAGGACTTACACTCTGTGACCGTCCTGCAGGGCTCGCTCAGTGCGATACATGTGAAACTTTCCATGGTTGCATTACAGGGGTTGATGAGATCATCTCTATTTACACCAGTAGTGTTAATACTGGCTCTATTTGAGGATATTTTGCTCCTCAGACTCAGGACTGCGGAGGGGAAGGGGGCAGTGTGTAGTAGCTGCTCAATGCTGGAAAATAACACTCTTTTCAGCGTTTTTTGGGACAATCTTAGAGAAATAACCTCCTCTTCCTCGCAAAGCATAGTTTCGTTATAGGCAGTCAGGGCTTCTTTGTAAATCTCATGGTGAATAATTAGTTTGTTAGGAAAGGACTAATATTCTGTTCAGTGGTTTTAAACAAAGTTATACAAAAAGTATATATGCACAGACTAGTCAGGCACAATTCAGATGATATCCTTAATATTTCCTTTTTTTATCTTTAATTATAGCCCAGTTCAGTTTTGTGCAATTACCACCATAGTTTCAAAGTGATAGTCTGGCTTTCATGAAAAAAATATTAAACCTGTCAAATGGTGGTTTAGGCAAATATGACGTGAACTGAAATAAAAGTCTTGTTGAGGACACACATGAACCCTCTCGGAGAACAGCGTGAAACGCCAAATGCAATAAACAGAGAGCTAGGTTCGAGTGTTTTATTGGCACATACAACTCACCGTTTAAAAAAAAATAAAAATAAAAGTTAATGGTAGAAGAATCAAAGTGTTATCATTCATTTTGACACACAATTACAAAAACAAAAAAAAAAAAAGATGAACAACTGTTTTCAGGTAACAGTGTTGAGTTGGCTACTTCATTTTAGGGCAACAGCATTTATATAAAAAAAAAATCACACAGATATATAAAAAAAAGTAAGAAAACACTTTTACAAATGTGCTGACATTCTGCAAAACTGCTAAGGAACTGATTCGGTTATTCATTGAACATGGTATACAATAAGCACCCAACTAATTCAAAAAAACTGCAATTCCATTGAGTTTATTTGCATTAATGAGTGATTCCTAGATTTGAGATTTATAGAGGTTATAGTTTTATGTTTCACAAAGATGATATACTCTAGGAGATATCAATCAACATGCTACAGAGTACTAAGGCCACCTCGTTATACTGCATGGTGCAGAAAGTATGACACCTTAAAGTGATACTTCACACAGTAGCCTATCTTTTTACTATCAAATCTCCACTGCAGGCTTGACAGCTGGTTGCTAAACTTACAGAATTTTGGTAAATGCACCTTTTTAAGACAATAAGGCACTTTTGATATTAAAAAGACACATTTCGGGTGAAGGATTGGTCTAATGATAGGCAGTATAAAATTCAAAAAAGGGAACTAAGTAGACAGAATGTAGGTTTGAGTGTACCGTTACCAGTTCTAATGTTAGCCTCATTTTCGGTCTTTTATATAGAACAACATCATACTCCCACCAAGAGGTGAGATATCAGGACAGATAACAGCAGTGGAATGAAGGAACAGAGAAATAAAAAATATATATATATATCAAAATCTGACTTTCATCATCCAGGAAATGGAACGAGTAGCATCAGAAAGATGGCAGAGCATCCTGGAACAAGCAAGAGGACAAAAAAAACAAACAAAAAGAAAGGAAAAACAGGTCAGCTGACATGGCTCGGTTAGGTTTCCAGTATGTGTTAACAAGTTCACAACAACAGCATACTTTAGAAGTCTGGGGTAGATCACAGCAAAACGCTCATTTAAAAGAGGAAAAGACCACACTGTAGCGACTGATTTACTCTGGGAGTGCTCTGAAGGGATAAAATACATCAAAAAGAAAAACACGCAGTGAACAGGTCCAATTATTAAGAAGATTGTAATTGTAAAAAATAAAGATTCAATTTAACTTTGTACATGAAGTGCTTTACCAGATTACAGGAAAAAAACAACACAAAAAAGGAAGGCAACTCCTCACTTTTCCTGAATCTTTGAGTTGTGCTTATCTTAGGGCAAATGTTAGAAACAACCAAATAACACATTATTATCATCATTAGATTTATTTATTCATATTTTTACCAATTTGAAGATGTTCAGCAGAAAATCATTGGTACTCGATCGTTTCATTCTGCTTGAACGGTTTTAGAAAGTTCAGAAATGTATTGTACCACAATTAAAAAAAAAAAATAAAACGAAATCCATCATCTAGTCTCATTTCAAAATATTGTAATAATATCAAGTTATGGTCCAGCTCAGAGTTGTTTAGCATTCACAATACCTTATCATGAAAGGGTGCGGACTAACATCAAATGATGGGGACTGAATATGACTCTAACGTGACAAGGTAGAATTAAGAGTGTGTAAATCAAGTGGACAAAATGATTGTTTAATATGACATTGCGAAATTTATCTAAAGTTGTCTTCTAAATTATTCTTTTTAAATATAAGTGCACTTAAAGGGAATGGGGAACCTTTTCAAACTAAAGAAGCCTTACATATTCCTCTATCTTTAACATCTTAACTATTTTTCCTTCTTTTTGGTCACAAGTGTAAATTACAGATAGAGGATGGTGTGTTTCCGCACGCTCAAAACGCAACCTGCACAGGTGCTGCTAAACACCAGTGTCCTCCCTCTTTGTTAGATAGCCTCTGGTTTACTAGCTTCTGTGTCTGGGTCAGTCTCATGAGTCAGTCTCATAAAAAACTCTGAATAGTTTGGCTCACTTGACCAGAGGGAAAGAAATCCTACTTCATACCATTCTTGACCTTTTCATCCCTCAATTCGATCTATTACCTCCTCGTTGGCTAATATGATTTGTGACAATTTCACTTATTTAACAGTTTTTGACCGAGTGCTGATGGCTGAGACTGACAAGATATGGCTGAACGCTAAATCCTTAAAAGAAAAAAACACTGGGATACAGAGGTTAGTAGAACAGAGACAGCGAGGAAAGACGGAAGGAACTGTGGCTTTAGTTGCACCAGCTATTCCCGAATCTATCAATAACAGCGTGTTAAGTCCAAGTTCTTCCAGCCAGAAATTAAAACTGGATAAATCAGGTTGCACCATTTAAAATGAAACTATTTCAAATCACCTCAAAGTAAACTTTGTAAATGTATTACAGTTGCTTCACAACATAGCTTACAGATTTATTATGTAACAGCCAGTCCTTTGTAAATATAGGTATTATATCGATTCATATATATCTCTGGAGAAATGAGTTTCATGTAATTTAGAACAAGTAGGAATAGCCAATTATGCTATGCAATGCTATTTTAGTCAATTATTATCATTTAAGATTCAAAATTTATATCATTTATCTTTAAATAGCATTTTATCAAAGGTCAAGGTCAGATATGTTGAACACATTCTATATTATCTCTTTTTCTTCATTCTAAATGGGTTACGTGTTAGCAGGCTACTATAAATTACCAAATAATAGCCGAGTTTCAATTAAACGCTGGTTGGTAATTAATAACATCTGTTTCCAAATAAATGCAGTCTAATTTATAAAAAAAAAATAATAATAATATCAAGAAAGAAGATGTGACCACTGATGTTGCATGTTTTTCACATTACTTTCATGCTCAAAATGAAAAAAACACTCAAACGAGTGTTGAAGAACACCACTCTCGGGTAATACTGCCTAATTGTCCTTTGCCCTGGCTCCGGTTTAGTGGAAAAATAAAAAGTACGACATGAAATTCAAGCTTTCTGTCGTAAAATATGCAAGGAAAAACACGGGAAAAGCAGCAGCGAGACACTTGACTACAGCGTTGTAATATAGCTTTAGAAAAATAGAATCGAAAAAGTATTGAACTGTTACACCTGGCTATTGGTGGGTGTAGTTACCACTTTGCATGGTGCAACCCATGACTTTTGCTCTCATGTTATAATGAAGTTTGACCTGCTGAAGAGCTGGTGCAACTGGCAGTTCTCTGCCCCTGTAACAAATATGTGCCTTCACTGCTGTTCGCTCCAAGAACACGTACCATTCTCACTGTGACCAACAAATGAAACCGTACGACACCCGAAACGGCCACATAACCTAACAAAACCTTTATAATAATGCTACGCAACAGGAAGGGCTCACAGCAGCTACTTCCTCACTAAATCTATTAGTCTATGAAAATCACTGGGAGCAGGGCTGTGTGGCTTATTGTCTAGTACAATACATTTGAGGTTAAACACTGACACAAAACAGCTTCACAATCTTTTGACAGCTTTAGAGCAATGATATTACCAGAGCAATAATGGCAAGATTAGATAAGCTTAGACTTGACTACTAACAACAACGTGCCTTCATTTTGGCCTTCAAGGGTGTGGTTTTTGTTGCAGTGTGTGTTTCCATCGCCCACATGTTAAGACAAGGTCTGTACAATTACTACAATAATAAATTCACAGCAATTTTTTCAATCAGGAACGAGCAAGAGGAATTTGTTTCCCCCTCCTCTTAAGTATCCCTTTCTTCTTAGAAACTTCAGTACCCAGAACTCTGTTCAACAGATCCTCGTGGAAGGTCATTATCCAGTGACCATTTGAATGGAGACTAATAATCATGTCAACAATAATAAATAAATATGTAGAGACACAGGAATTGAAAGAACAAAAAGGGAAAAAAAGGAGTGGAAGGCCCCATCCTGCCAAAGAAAAGGTGTAGGAATGGATGGAGAGATGACGGAACCGTTGCAGTGCGACACTTGTGTCTTGTGACTCTGCTCCTCAGAAAACACATTGGAATTCATAGATTACGTTGTCCTTTGTCGCTTCTGACTTGTTCTATAGTCTCGACTGGCAGCAGTTACTTTTTTCAAATGTAATTCTACTTTTGGAAGCCAAAAGTTATAGTCCTCTATTCCCTCCCCCTTTTGGGAAGCCATCTTTGGCTTCTAACGCTTGCAGCAACTTCAAATGATCATTGTGAAAGCCCAGTCATTGTAGTGCTGTTTTCCCCCAAAAGTATAAAAGCTAGGCTACAGTAGCCGGCTGCCCCCGTGTTTCAGCCATTGTACTGCTGCTGGTAGCGACGGTTCAGTTCGCGCAGCTCCTTCTCGCGCACCCGCCGCGCTTTGTTGGATTTGGTGGAGCGGCTGGAGCGCGTGGACTGGGCCGACTTGGTGCTGTGGCAGCGGGAGGACGCCCGCTTCAGGAGGTTCTGAGATATGCAGCGTTGCAGGTTCCTCATGGAGGAGGAGGCGGCCATGCTGACCACCCAGGGGTGCTTGAGGGCCTGACCGGCCGTCAGCCGCTCGCTGGGGTCCACGGTGAGGATCCGCTCCACGAAGTCTTTGGCCAGGTTGGACACGCTGGGCCACGGCTGGAAAGGAAAGAGACGTGAGATAAGACTGGAATTACCAGTCCATTTCAATGCTTGTAGTCTAAACTAATGAAACTTTTTTTAAATATCCAAAGTATTACAATTTAAAATATCTGCTTTGGAAAAAAAGCCTGAACCTATATGACTTTTAAGTCATATAGGTTTTTTTCACAGCAGATATTTTGGTGCAGTCTAACTAACAACATGACTAATTTCTGCAAAGCTTTGCAACAACCGCTGGATGGGAGCTGTCGTTAACGTTATTATTTCCACCTGTGCTTTTTCCTCTGAAATGTAGAAATCCATGCTATGAATCAGACTTTCTTTTGTAGAATCCAAACGGAGGAATGACCTCGGTAAGTGCTGGTTTTCACAGATAGTAAATAAGGAATATGAAAATGAAGTTAGAGGAGGGAAGAAAATACTAAAAAGCTCACCATGTAATTAACTGTTGATTGTAAGACCATGAGAGGAAATGAGCCTAATGAAAGTATTTTCCATATATAGCAGGTTTCTTCCACAGAACCTATTTATTTCAGCGCTGCCTACTGGACACAAGAGGGCAGCAGAGCGTTGTAAAGCTGAGAGTCTTGTAGAAAAAGGACAGAGCTTTGTTCCTTTGAACATTCTTTGTTATGAAGTCGGTTTGATAAGTGGTTTTGGTCTTTTCAGTAATATCGGATGCAAATTGCGTTGTGAATTTTATGTGTCCTGCTCCCGCTGCCGTCTCACTGACAAGAAGTTTGAATGTGTTTTTTCTCCTGAACACGAATTCATGTTTCTAAAAAAGAAATTGCGTGTAAAATAAAATGTTTGTTTAAAACAAATGTTCTTGGCTGCCGTCGACTCCTTTTCTGAGAAATAGACTGTGAGTCAAACTCTACCCCCTACTTAGACAGGAATTGGGAATCAACGCTGCGTGCCTTTCCACACGCACAGACAGACACACACACGTTGCACTTGATGTCCTGCTTGGCAACCAGCTGTGTTTTCCGTCTCCCAGTAGACGACCACCCCCTAAATCCCACCGCCCAGCAGGTAAATCACCAGTGTCAGCCAAAGATATATGACACACACATATATTTGATTATTTATAAAGCCCAGACATACATTTCTCCTTCACCTACAACAACGTGATCAGATCTTGGACCGCAGCTGTAAACGTGAACATTATTTATCTCAGCTGTAAAGACACACGTCCCTGAGGGAGGTGCTCCACCTCAGCTCCTCATCTCATTTAGCAGAGGACGGGAGTTTCTTTAATCAGGACTCAAAAAAAAAAAAAAAAAAAAGTCAAAGGCCTCTGAGCCAGACTTTTTTTTTCCTAAGTGTGTTGGTTAGAGCCAACATATTGCCTAATACCAAACAGACTCTCCTGGCTCCCCTTGAACAGGGAAACTACCCCTGTGGCAACTGTGCACAATGCCATAATACTTGGAGAACTTATGATTTCAGACATGCCAGTGCAGGAAAAACTAATTCCAGTAAGGGGGGGGGGGGGGGTTATCACATGTGAAACAAATAATTTGTGTCTACCTGTTGAAAATGTTCCTGTGAACAAATGTATGCCGGCGAAAACTCCCCCGTTTTATGAATTTGTAAACACAAATGTTCTGTAAGATGCACCGATATGAACTGTACTGTGACATGCGATAAAAGTCCCTGGCCAAACAAACCAGTAATGTCTTGGTCACACACTAAGCGTCTTAACCACAAGATCAGCAGATGTCCTGAATAAAGAACAATGACCAAAAATACTTCAAATTCAAATTATCAAGAAAACAACTAATCAGTTCAGTGCAGAAAATTTTCACAAGCTTCCGTCTTTCACAGTGGTTAGTAGTTAAAATGTACACAACTGGAATACCTTTAAGGGGGGGGGGGACACAGTCACTTGGCTTATTGGTTGAACTCGGGTTTTGTGTGTTTAACCCTGGGGAACATATTTCCAGGTCTGTAGATTTACTCTAGTGATGTACTGGGATGTCTTTGCATGATTTGCAGTTCAAAAGACTCCTTAATTATCATTTAGTGCTACATTTCACACAACCTTCAGTTTAGTCTCTGTCTGAAACAGGCTGTTTTAGCTCCCGTCTCTTTAAGACTGCTCCTCTGATGAACCTGCTTGGTTGTGATTGGCCTGTTTCTAAAAGATGCATCCTGGCAGACTTCCTGTCTCTAGAGGCGATATAAAAACAGTAATAATCATACTTTGCCTCTTTTACCTGTTGTTTTAATCCATTAATCCGTTTGATATCAACTTAATGGGGAAGTGGACTGTATTTGTTTTTGATATAAACTTTGGGATTATAATCTTATTTAACTTTAATTTCTGATTGTTTTCATTTTTTTGTATTTTAAATTTGATGTTTTTCCCTTTTAATCAACTAATTTTAATGTTTTATTTAAAGCATTTTGAATTACCTTGTTGTTAAAATGTGGTATACAAATAAACTTCCTGTACCTTGCCTATGGAGCCTTTTAATCAGGCAGGACCTCTAACTTTTTTCTTATAGGGATCATTTCACAAACCTTCACCCCGCTACATTGACATCTGGCATTATAAAAGTATATAAAAGACAGAAAATTACAACAAACATATTTGTGTATCCTTTAAATCAAGACCTCAGTTTGCCTTCTCCCCCTTGGTTTTAAAACTGAGACAGACTACACAACTGAATGAAGATGAGATGATTAATCCTCACAGAAATATCAATTGAGTCATTGTCTGTACTTGCTTTGATGGAGAATAAAGGATTCTCTGTCATGATTCTCATGAGAAATCTTCATTTTTCACTTCATCTCTACCATAATGTATGTGATCAATAAGCTTAGAAACTTAATGGAATACACTGTCACAGGAAAAATGCATAATGGTCAATTTGAGTGAAAAGCTCCCTTACATATTCACACTTAGTATTCATCCAGCAGTTCTTCTACACTATTTACAAGCCTCAGCTAAAATACGAGATCCCTGGAAGTGAATTCCATTAATTAAAATGTGTCCGATTTGCCGTTATCTTACCTGTCAAGACACACGTTTAAATCTGGCACATCCACAGAACACTGAGCTCATTCCACTGCTCTGCATTAAATATTACAAAACTACTCAGCTATTATTTGCACTGGAGTGGCTGCATGTGGGGCAAACATTAACCAAGGGCCCCTTTGTAAAGCTCACTGGTAACATAAACATTGTACGCCATGAAACAAAGGAACAGACTACTCAGCATTCTTGCAACTAGATACACAGATAGAGCATAAATTACAGTGCACACATACTAAGAGCGAGGGCATATTGACTCAGAGGGGCCGAATAAATGCGAGCCAGTACGATGAGGTGAAGGATGTGATAGAAACGGACAGGAGCCGAGACACAGGGAGTTGTGAGAGAAGTGTGTGTTACTGCACAAGAAAAGCTGAATTTCTTTAGAAGTCTTTTGACAAAACTTCATGTGGAATTTATTAAGAATACAGATGAAGTGTGTGTGTGGTATACAACTTCTCACCTCGCCAGAGAAGCTGTACTTCCCTTTGAGGATCTGCCGGTAGAGCCTCATGCGGTTGTCGTCCTCGAAGGGCATGGTTCCGCTCAGCAGGATGTACGATATCACCCCCAGCGCCCACATGTCCACCGCATTTGTATAGGGTTTCCTCACCAGGATCTCAGGGGCTATGTACTCTGGCGTGCCGCAAGTGGTCTTCATCAGACACTCGTCCCCCTTCTTCCTGCTGCTGGCCAAGCCGAAGTCGGTGATGATGATTTTGGAGTCGGCCCCCGGGTGGTAGTAGAGCAGGTTCTCTGGCTTCAGGTCGCGGTGGGTGATCCCCAACGTGTGCAGGTACTTGACGCCGTCCAGCACCATGTTCAGCACCCGCGTGGCGTCGCGCTCGGTGAAGGAGCCGCGGGCGATGATCCGGTCGAAGAGCTCCCCGCCAGTGGCCAGCTCCATCACCATGTAGACGCGCTCCGCCGTCTCGAAGACCTCCATCAGCTGAATGATGTTGGTGTGGCGGACGCGCCGCAGGACGCACAGCTCCGACTCGCACACCTCCCGCCCCTCCCGGTACCGGGTCTCGATCATCTTGATGGCGTAGGGCTGCCGCGTGCTCTTATGCTCTACGCGGACCACCCGGCTGAAGCTGCCGCGGCCTATCAGGGCCTTGATGTCATACTTGGCGGTGACACGCGGGTCGAACTTGGCGCGGTATTTGGCCACCTTCTTCCGCTGAGGGTCCGACAGCTCGGACGGGTCCTTGGGCAGCTGAGCGGAAGCGGTGGGGGTGGCGGCTTGCGCCTGGGCCTGGTACGGGGAGGTAGAGTCGGCCTTGTCGCCCCCCCATCCCCCAGCCCCACCCATCTTGCTTGACGTGCCATCCCCTCGTATGAAGTGCTTGTAGATATCTGTCTGAGGAGGTTGGGGAGGATCAACCTGAAAAAAAAAAAAAACAAAAAAACAACCACAGCTGATCCCAAATGTGTCACACACAGGAATAACACAGCAAGACTTAGTAAGAAGTAGATCAAATGGCTGCAAAATATAAAAAATGATAAGGCATCAACTCTAAATCCATAATTGAAGATTAACTGCTCAATTGATTATGTCTTTAGAGATGACAGGGTGTCATCTTTAAAGCCTCTCTGCGTTTTTCAATATCGTCAATTGCTTGGAAATGGATGCACAGACTTGAAGCACCACTTGCGCCACATTTCAGCAAGATTCTAATGAGTAACTAACTTATTATTAAAAAAAACTCTAAACTTTGATCCAGTTTTCCACTATCCTTATCTCTATATATCTCTCTACTTTTCATGTCATTTTAAAAACAACATCTTTAAGCTTTTTAAACTGTAACAATCGTTAGTTGCAGCCCTAAATCAATCTCATTATCAATAATGATGTGATAAAGTACAAAGCAGTGATAGTACTAATGCTGTTTATGGTGTCCACAGTGGTTTACTGACCTTTTTGACCAGGTCCAACTGAACATCCCCTGGAGGCTCAGGGAGGACCTTACTGTTCCTGCACCCCATCACATCACCAGGGGCGCCTGCCCAGCCAGCCACACAGGCCACCAGGAGCCCTGCCTCATCACCGCAACAGCTGACACAACACTCTCAGGGCATCCAACATCCAGGATGTACCCAGACTCAGACAGAAGGTTCATGAATAAAAAGCTGATTACACCCACTCCGGTTCCAATGAGCTGGCATCAGCACAGTTCATGCATACACCCAATACATCCACTTAAGTCCAGTTGGGAAAGTCAAAGAGTTCATGAATGCATTTTGGCGAGCTTGTTGTCTTTTTCGCTACGATGTACTTTTGAAGTGCCCGTGACACTGGGTCTCGCACCATGCAGGCAGCAACTACCTCAAAAACCTACCAGGGCCTCACTCAGATGGCATAATATTAGCGTTTGAGAGAGAAATCGCATTAGTAGAGTCAGTATGGATGCTCAGCACACAAAAATGACCAGGGGAGGGGATGGAATAGGGGTGCCCCGGAGTATCCAGCCTTCCTAAAGCAGGCGTAAGTGTCTTAGGGAGAAATACAAAGTTATCTTCAGGATTCACGCGGAGCTTCCGCAGAAATAACTTCATCAGCTCCGATCCATTGGGAAAAGCTGCAAAGTCAGCAGCAGTCTTGCCACAGATGAAAACAACTCCCCTGGAGAATCACATGCTGGAGAAGAGCGGAGGGAAGCTCTGAAATGCAGAAAACACAATGAAATATGAACCGTGAGTGATTTGAGTTAGGCTCAACAAACACATGGATACTCTGTCTGAGCCAAGTCACTGATCTGACGGACGATGTATAATGATATGACATCCGATATCCACAGCTTTTATTCATTTTGATGTCAAGTTACACTTCATATGTTTGCATAGAAGCAGCATGATGAGGCCATATTGTGAAACCTTCATACAAAACATCATTACCAGCTACCCAGATATGTTTAGAAATGGCCAAGAAAACAAAAAATAGCTTTGCAATTGTTAAAAAATACAAAATGAATAGTAAATGCATTATCACAGATGGCCATTTACATCTGAATATCAAATGTTGGAAGTCTGATTGATGTGTTCTTAAAAGGTTTTCAGTGCAAAAAAAAAGGTTATTTTGTCAGGCCAGGAAACGTCCCACAAAAATACAGTTTACCACAAGATAAATTAATTCTGACACTGCAGTAAATCTACATGACACTTGGTGTTAAGTTTAGTTTTTTTTTTTTTTTTTTTTTTTTTTTTTTTTTTTTAAAGAAAAAAAAGGCCAGGCCCTCATATCAATGTGTTTTTCCTTAGCCAAAAACACAGTTCACAGTTTTTTTCCGGCACCACTACGAAACATTAGTGGAGCCTCGAAACACTGCCACAGACCCTCCTGGCATTCCAAGTGTAAAAGTGACATTCAATCTCACCTCATTACTTATCCGAGACAGCGAAGTGTCTAAGCATGCTAACTAGCCTGCTAGCAGCAGGGCAGGACTCCCAACTTTGCCAAATCCAGCCTCCTCACCCCACTCTCACTCAGCTGGGCTCTCCATTTTCACCTCGGAGTTTCCTCACTTTATTCCACGAGGAGAAACAAGTCAAATCCATCACTTCTGGTGTCAGTAACGTCTGGAGTCAAGTCCGGAGTTTCATGGTTCGCTTCGTAGACTTTGTAAAGTGCGGAGAGTCTGGACAAAAACACGCTAAGTTGCCCCGTCGGTTGCTTTTCTGGACGGTGTTTTTCGACCAGGACCACCTTCTCACAGCCAGGCTGAGGTGAAGGGAGAGCGCGTGCGACACTGTTGTTCCGCTTTGCGCTTTCAAAATAAAACTCGGGTTGAAAACGTCTGCAGCGTTTTCTTGAAATAACATTTTTTGAAGAAAATCCAGCATGTTATATAGAGGAAAATGTGTTCTCCCCAAAACAAGACCACCTTGAAACCCCCCCTCCACGCAGTCCCAAAAGCCTCTTTCACAAGTGAATGAACAGAATATAAATATAATATAAATACATAAAATATTAAATAAATCTGAAAGCAAAATTTTGCAAAATAGGGATGAGGACCTGAATCATAGACCATTGTGATAATAAAAGTAAAACAGTCAGTCATTTTCTATACCTGCTTATTCCTCATTAGGGTCGCAGGGGTCTGCTGGAGCCTATCCCAGCGCATTACAGGTGAGAGGCAGGGATACACCCCAGATGGTCGGCAGCCAATCGTGGGGCACACACACCATTCACTCACACACTCACACACTCACACCTAGTGGCAATTTAGAGTCTCCAATTAACCTCAGCATGTTTTTGGACTGTGGGAGGAAGCTGGAGTATCCAGTGAAAACCCACGCAGACACAGGGAGAACATGCAAACTCCACACAGAAAGGTCCCAGACCCCGGACCAAGGAGGTCTTGAACCTGCGACCTTCTTGCTGTGAGGCAACAGTGCTAACCCCTGCACCACCCAAAAGTAAAACATAAATATGCAAATAATATGAATATTACAGTTATTGTAAATACTTGTTTACTTTGCACTATTGTACATACTGTATACAGTATACAGTATGTACTATAGTGCAAAGTAAATAAGTACACTGTATACTCTACTGTTGCACCTACGTTATGGTTACTTTTCTACTTTTGTCTTGTATTGTATATATTAATATTTGCAGATTTTTTCTGTATACTATTTGTCTATTTACTTCCTTTGCTTTTACCTTTTAACACTTATTCTTTGTCTTTTGTTTATTATATGTTTATACCAATGTACAGAAAGTTGAAATATACTGGTGTCAAATTTCCTGTTTGCCATGCACAAACTCAGATTCTGATTCTGATCACAACATCTCAATCAATCAGCTCATATCCCACACCACCCCTGTCTCACATGGAGCTCCTCAAGGTTCAGTCCTCGGTCCCATGCTTTTCATTCTGTACATGCTCCCACTTGGTCACATCATTCATCATAATGTGACCAAGTCCATCATGGACTTCATTTCTATTGTTACGCTGATGATACCCAGCTTTATATCACCCCCAAAACCATCACCCATCAATCTTCTCCACAATCACCAACTGCCTCACTGACATTACATCCTGGATGAACCACAACTTCCTCAAACTCAACAGCAATCAAACAGAAATCATTATTTTCAGTCCGAAAGTCATGCTCTCCACCTCAAAATTTCTCACTCACCATCGATGGTCACTCTGTCACTCCCTCCCTCTGGTCACAAACCTTGGTATCTACATGGACCCTGCACTCACCTTCAAGCCCCACATAAACCATGTCATCAAGACATCCTTCTTCCACCTTTGAAATATAGCGGTCTACTCTCTCCACCACTGCTGCTGAAACACTAATCCATGCCTTCATCACCACCAGACTCGACTACTGCAATAGCATCCTCTATGGCCTCCCCTCTACCGTCCTTCAAAAACTAGAATATGTTCAAAACTCCACTGCCCGACTACTTACTCGCTCCCCCTCCAGAGAACACATCACCCCCATCCTCCGTTAACTTCACTGGCTTCCTGTAACTCAACGTATCAACGTATCCTCCTCATCACCTACAAGGCCTTAAAACCTGGCACCACCATACCATACCACCAGACTGTGCTCCTCTGATGCCAACCTCCTCACCCCATCACCAAGTCCAAGCACCGCACCCTGGGGGACAGGGCTTTGGCCATCACTGCACCCACCCTCTGGAACTCTCTCCCCCCAGCCATCCGAAACTCTGACTCCCTGCTTTCTTTCAAAGCACATCTCAAAACCCATCTATTCAAAATCGCATACAACGCCTGACATTTTCCACTACTCCGCTACCCTCTCTCTATTGCTGTTTCCTTATTATTATTATTATGCACTGGTATGCATTTGATAATCATACAGTGAAACTGGGCAGCTTTCACAAGGCTTCGGTCTTATTAATTATTTTCTGCTAGTAATTTTTATTTGGGGGGGGGGGGGGTATGCAGGACTAAAGATCAATAAATGACACAGTGCCATATGCTGCGTCCTAGGCTTAACTACTCAGACTTGACAGTGTGTCACTGTATCTAAATCAGTTTGAAATCAGTTATCTAATCAGTTATCAGTCATCAGTGCTTGTTTGCTGCATATTCCTAAATTCATATAAAGCAAATTACTGCACAACAAATAATGAGCCAAACTGTTTTCTAGCAGAGTTCAGCCAGACTAATGCACAAACATTACACCTGAAGAAGAAGAAGAAGAAGAAGAAGAAGAAGAAGAAGAAGAAGGAACAGGGTAAACACATGTGTTACCAATAATATAAATTATCATCTTTCTATTCCATTTAGTGTAGTAGTGCCTTTCCAGAGCCAACATGTACAACAACAGCACCTGACTCAGTTTGAAATGAGTGGAACCTGAATTAGGGTGGCATGGTAGTGCAGTGGGTAGTGCTGTTGTTTCATACCAAGAAGAAGGTCACAGGTTCAAGGACTAGAGCTGGGACCTTTATGTGTGGAGTTTGAATGTTCTCCTCATGTCTGTGTGGGGGTTCTCTGGCATCCTCCTAGTTCAAAGTCATAATTAGGTTAATTGGAGACTCTAAATTGCCTGTAGGTGTAAGTGGTGTGTGTGCACTACAGTAGACTGGTTATCTGTCTGGGGTCCTTTTGCTCAAAGTATGCTGGGATTGGCTCCAGCAGACTCCTGTGAGGAATAAATGGGTATTGAAATAATTTCATTTATTTCATTAATTATTTCACTGGTAACACCTGCATTTACCTACATGGCTTGTGCTGTGTAACTAATTTGTAATCAAGATCTGATCACAGTGTGGGTGGAATGTAAATAACAACAATGCTAATTAATACCAGGTGCAATAGGGGACAAATGAGGAGAAAAAGTGTTAGGGCTCCAACAGAACAGTAGATTTTTGATTCAAGGCCCGCAGTAGAGTCAGAGAATAAGAATCAAAATTATAGAGAACTAACTAATTAGAATTATTATTATTATTAGAATTGGAAAAATAATTTACAAAGCATACAAGAGACATATTATTAACTTCACATAACATGAACTTCAAGAAGATTCAGAAAAAGAAATAAACGAATTATCCATGTTTAAAACAGGAAGTGCTAGATAACAGCATCTTATTTAAATTGCAGGGTTACGCCCACAGATTCAATTAATTGCCTACATGTCGGCTTTTACGCAACCCACGTTGCGCGCTCTTATTTTGAACACGACTTCCGGTGTGGACCCGCGTGTCTGCAGCGAGCCTGACGGAGCTCCTCTTCCACCCAACTTCTTTTGTAGAGACGGGACGACCTCCCTCGGCTTGTTTCGACCCCGTTAACTTAAAGTCCTCACCGTCATTTCCTGGATACAGAGAGAGAGAGTCCCTCCGCCAAAGTGCTGACTTCTCTCTTGGAAAAGTACTAGAAAGTCTGGGAGGCAAACCTCCAGCTCACTTAACAAGCTCAGGTTGGAGAAGTTACATAGAGGATGACTCTCATCTGACCCGCGTGTGGTATGATCATGGCTCAAAAAAAAAAAAAAAATCAACAAATCTGGGAGCATTTGCGATGTTACAGCCCGGATCTAAAGCTTTCTGCAGCCGGCTGAGCAAAAAATAGGAATGATATGGAACTTATGAATTATAGATCGCAGTTCATTTTGTTATTCCTTTCATGATGGGGTCTCGCTGGAACACTTCTCATCATGGAGCCCTGGTGGTCCATAGATCTCTTTCCAGGATCAACTAAAAGCCACTTAATTCAGTGCAGTCATGCAGAAGGATCAGTTTCTGTAATTCATATGTGCAGCAAAGCCATTTGAAATTCTTCAGCAAAGCACTCCATTGCTGAGCCGGTCTAAAAATATCAGAGGATTACACCAAACTGCATGTTTGTGTATGAAATTGTCTGCGCTTATGCACTTTTTTTTTTTCAGTCTGAATATATTTCAAGTGCTGAAAAATATATCCATTTATCATGGATATATTTAAAGGTGTATTTGCAGAGGATAGAATAAAAAGAAGAATACATATCATTTCAGCTCCTGCAGCATGGGGCAGCTCATACTTATGTTTCAATCTGTTTCAAGGTTTTTCCACATGGTGTCACTATACACATAAAAGTCACCTCCAAGCTGTCGAACTGTGGGGCTACTTCTTTATTCATTTTATTAGTTCGACTGTCCCTTTACAGGCCGACACTCGTCTCCGCTACGCCTGTAAAACAACCTGGTGTGAGTAGCATTCACTTCACCCCGCTTGTTCACGAGCATTGGACGAGGCAATAAAGAATACATGGCCTTGACTTTCAATATTGATGTGACAGAGCGTTGCTGGACTCACTCTCGACTGACCGTGACTTTGTACGAGCCTGTGCGGGACACGGCTCGAGTTTTGTGGAGCAGCATTAAAAAGTGGGGGGGAATTAGTAAGAGGAAGACAAATGTTCCGGAAAGAGAGGCAGAGAGAGACAGTAAAATTCATCTTATGATGCCAATAAAGCTCCTTGAATTGGATTGAGGGAGTGAAAATGAGTGGGAGAAAGGATGGGGGTGGGGGGGTGACAGAGGAAGACAACGGATGACAGATGGTGGGTACCAGACAGAAATATAGAGAGAAAGGGAAGGAAGGGAGGAGAGTCAGCGGAGAGATGAAGTGGCAGAGAGTAATCAAAATGGAAAGAGGGGGATACAAGGGGATGGGGGGGGGGGCAAAAAAAGACACCATGAAAGGAGGGAGAGAGAGAGAAGTGATGAAGAGATAGAGGGCATCAAAGAGAGAGAGAGAGGGAGGAGAAGGGAGAGTCTCTGAGGGCCAGCGCAGCCTCGCCACTATATCTGCAGTGCAGCTGAGGTCAGGGCCTCTCCGGCTCTGCAACTCGCTGCTGCTGCTGCATCGTCATCCTCGTGATTGATCACCGCTTTGTCGCACTCTGATTAAGATGCTTTGTCTGAGCGGCCCCGCTTCTATTGACACTCGCGTGTATTCCTCTGCGTCGCGATGCACACGCAACCCTCTCGGTTCTGGGTTCCCCCTTCCCGCCCCCACTCTTCCTCGCCATCCTCCCGATCTCCTCCATCTCTGTCGCTCTCCGTTTCTGCTTTCGCAGGCCCGTCGCTCACTCTCGTTCTCCCCCAAAAAGGTCAATGTCATCTATTAGATCTGGATTTTGCTGACTGCTGTATTATTTATCCATACGGTGGAAGAGGAGCTGCTCTATTAAAAGCTCAATTGACTCTGTCTGTGTCTCTGGCTCCATTAATATCCCCATGGTACCTCCCCCTCATTTGTGTATGTGTGTGTGTGAGAGAGAGAGTGAGAGAAAAGGGAGTTTTAAAGAGTTAAAGTGTGTATATGTGTGTAATTTTGTGTGTGTATGTGTGTGTGTGTGTGTGTGTGAAGGCTGCAGAGGATGAGTAAGCTAGTATGAGTTGAATGAAGAAGTGTGTGTGCTGTTTACAGGCACTCTGGTGCAATGGGACAAGAGGAGAAAATGGAAAATGACTTCCTGTGTCAGATATGATGCTTGCTTGCCCGCCCCCCCCCCAAAAAATAACACACACACACACACACACACACACACACACACACACACACACACACACACACACACACACACACACACACACATACACACACACAAACATACACTGTAGCTGGGGACTCCCCTGGAGAGTCAGGGGTAGAAGCAGAGCAAAGAAGACAGAAGAACGAGACCACTACTGCATGCCGTCAGTACAATCAGGTCATAGTAAACTCACTATTGATTACCACTGGCGCGTAATTCCCTGAAGGAATATCGTATGAGTACTACACCAACCCCGCAGGAGATAAAAATATTGTATATAAAATACAGCATGCTCATTGCAAGGATATTATTGACCACATCAGGCAAGCTATTTGGTTACAGGGGAACATTTCAATGATTTTTCTATTCTTGTCAGCAACATCTACATGATCACAGACAAGGAAGAAATTTTAATTTCATCCAGTGAACTGTGCAGGTCTGAAACACCTGTGTTAATAACTTTTATAGTCCAGCTGATGGCCCGTAAGTTGCCGCCCCTGCCATGTCATATAATTTGCTTTTTTTTTTTTTTTTTATTGCAGTTGTTCTGGAAGCTTCTCAAAATCTCTAGGGAGGTGTTTCACAGGTTTTAAAATTGAGCTCAATGTCCCTGATGTCCTCTTAAAATTCAATATCGAGATAAACTTTATTGTCCCCTGGAGGGATATTTGTCATGGGCATCGCAGTACCGTACAGAAGCAGATCACTCTCAGTTCAGACCTGACGTAATTTAGATCGGGAGTCCATTGTTGAAGTTTTGTTAAATTGATGGTTAATTGTTAAAGGAAACAATCTAATATTTAAGAAATATAGATGTGAGAAGGAGGAAAATTATGGCTACAGCTTAGAGATTGACAGATATAGTCAAAACTTGAGGATACAAATAAAAAAAATGTTCATAGATAAATAGACAATTGAAAAATACAGAATGGAACATACTACCTCAACTAAAGATAGAAAGAAAAAACAAAAATGACAGAGACAAATAGCAGGAAGACTGGCTGCTAGACAGCAGGTAGATGGAATAAATTGACAGCTGAAAATATGGTAGCACATGCAGAGTTGAGAAAAGTGATATATGTAAGTTAAAAGAAAAAAAAACTTTTACTTTTAAAAGTTACTCAAGTTAAACTTTAGAGAATAAAAAACTATTCAGGTGTTGAAGTACTTAAGAACTCATTTGGCAGTGTGGGTAGATGTTAATTCATTCGCCTCCAGTTTAGGAGACAGGAGTAGAAAGGCAGGCACAGAGGGATCCACAGGTAGACAGAGATAAATAGAGCAGACCGGTCTCACAAAGTACAGACACAGAGATGTAGAGAAGGACCAAATTTACTCAGGTACATTTGCTCCGTTACTGCTTTAATGTATAATTTTGACCATATCATATACCGCAGGTAAAAGCAAATGTGATTCACTGGAAGAGATATATTTGTCAAATTATTGGCTTAGCCAATTGAATCTTCATGATATGCCTGACTGGACAACCAACTCCTGAGGGTTTGTCATATATTTGAATGCAGTAAAGTCTTTAAAGCACTCTAAAGGAAGACATGCTGGAACTTTTGAGTTAAAGTGCAGCTTGCTCCATATCAGTAAATATGGTTTTAAGACATTTTTGTGCTGTTAAAGTCTATTTTCAAGACATATAATTCTATTGCTAAACTAAGCTGTTGCGCCTGTAAGCGAAAAGTGTTACTTTTGTTTGATGGTGATGCATTTGTGTCATTATCCAACTGATTATGAATGCGTTATGTAAACCTATGAGGTTAAATAAATTCCTCAACCCAGGAGCGTCAATTTATCAGAAAATATGTAAATTGGGAGAGGAGAGGATTCTACAGAAATCACAGAGTGCACCGGAAGGTCAATGGTAGATTACAGAATTATTATCTCATTTGTTTGGAAATGGCTCAGTTTCTTTTTGTAGCAGTCTTTGAGTTCCACAGACTCGCCGAATGGAGAGATTCATATCTGCTAAAGGTTTGATTGGAGTTGATGCCAGAAGAGTGGAAATATGACAGTGTGGATGCATGATCTCATTACTGAGTGGAAATCAAACTTTGAAGAAGTAAGTAACACAGTGAGACACCGCAAGACAAGTCCAAGGTTGTTCAGATCTTGGTCTGGAAATTAGTTAACCAGTTTTAAGCAAAGCAATGCAACTTTAACTATATAACTGTTACATTAGCAATACATATTTGTATGTTTTCTGGTCTACCACCTTTGTGGTTTAGGTTTGGTTAATGTTAGGGAGTTTTATCGCTGTTGCTTCACAGACACAAGTCATTATTTAAGTGACCACAAGAGAGCACTTGTCAGGAAAGTGCTTTAAAAGACGGGTTTAACATCTAAATTGATGAGAAGATTAATCCCACTCATATAGCTGTCCCTTATATATGAAGCTAAACCTGAATGCCGTTAGCTTAGTTTAGCATAAATACTGAAAGTATCTGTCCAAGTTAAAATTCTGCCTACCACCACTGCTGAAGCCAAAATCCTACTTTTTGGTTTGCTTTGGAGTGCATGAGGGTCTAGTAAGGGTCTCTGTGCAGTCATCTGCATGCATACCAATTTTTTTTGTGAAAGTGCAGACTGCTACAGGACTACTACGGATCTGCAGTGTTCACGTAAACATCAACTTAGGAGTATACCCAGGCCTTAAAGCTCGCTAATTAATGCGTTACTTCCAAGTGTAAAATCAATTGTGCCCGGCCAAGCAAAAGTAATATAAGCAAGTATATAAACCCCACTTAAAATCACAAAGAGTTGTTTTTACTGTAAGTGTGAGGATAGATTCTTACTAGAGAAACCCAGCAGCAGCTGAATTCCCATATGATTAATGTTCAGAAACAGCAATGCATAAAAATATCTTGTGAGGATATAAAGTGTGAAGTTAATCTTTGCTGATAAAGTTGTGCAGACTCTGCTCTTTCCTTTGAGAATCGTCACCCTATCTTGGTGGAGGGGTTCTGGGATCAGGCTAGGTTCTCCCAAGGCAGATTGGTCCCAGGTGAAGATCTAGACTAAGAACCATTCTTAGCATGGCAGCATCTTTGCTATCTATCTAGGGAAAAGGCAGACACCCTGGAAACCAGGCCTGGGAGGGAATCTTACTGGTGAGCCTCTGGTGGCCTGGACCAACGAAGTGGCCTGGACCATCCACCCTGTGGGCTCACCTGCAGGGATAAAGACTAGAGTAGGTGGTGTTGCCAGGCCGGCTGCAAACAGGGGCTGTGACTCTGGTGATCCTGGGAATTGGGAAGCAGCTCTGGGGATGTGGAAGGTCACCTCCCTGGTGGGAAAAGAGCCGGTACCAACTAGATATAGTTGGGCTTGTCTCTGTGGTTGGCGTCAGCTCTGGAACCAAACTCCTGGAGAGGGAACTCTCTTCTTTTCTGGATTTGGAGGTGCTGGGCAGATGTGTATGGATATTCCAGTGTTGGGCATACACATTAGTGCTCACCTTTGTCATCATTGCTGCTAGTCTCAACAGGGATGTTGCTGACAAGTTTTCAAAAAGCTGGTGATTCTACTGTTGAGAGTGGTGTCCATCAGCAACATCCTCCGGCACAAGTCTCCTAACATCTTGATGCTGAAGAATCTCAGAGCAGGAGAATGTTAATTTCGGCTGTTTTGTGGTTTTATCGCCACTCTCATACTCTGCTTGCTTCCTTGTTAACTTCATGGCAACTTTATGGCACCTCTGCAAATGTTAACATTTCTGAAGACTCACTCATCTCCATCTTCTTACTGATGAGCCAAAAGGAAATAGAAATAAAACATTTTGGGTGTTTCACTGCTGCTGGTCTTGCGATGATTTTAATAAATTTATATAAGGAAAAACAAAATAATGACCACTTCAATCCAGGGTAAAAATCGCATCCTATTGCAGATTACTGACATTTGTACCAAGTAAAATATTACCTTTTTTTCTTCTGTAATGCCTTACATTACTGCGTTACAACAAAAAGCAATGTATTACAGTAATGCATTACTTTTGTAATGCAATACTCCCAACCTATTGCTTGTAACATGTTACAGCAGTATTGTTACTTTTTTCAGTAACAAGTAGTGTAAGGGATTGTAATTTGAATTCAATAATTATATTGCAGTTGCTAATCCCTGTAATGCTCTGTTACTTTTAGAAGTGGTGCCTCCTTGAGGCATAATGTTGCTAGGAGGAAGCATGTGTGTACAAAAAGCCATCGACTGGCGATGTTTACTGAGGGTATGGGCTGGAGAATTGAAGCATGCATGTGCTGGACACCTGGAGCAGGCACACGTGGGAACCAGGAGAATGAAGAGTGAAGAGATTGATGTCTGCTGTCCAGAGAATCCATTAGTCAGTTAGGACAGGTTTGGGAAATACTGGTAAATTGAGGACAGTGTATTCCTAGTAGAGACCACCAGCATATTTAACATTTGACCTCGTATCCCGGCGCAGTACTCAGGGGACTGTTTATTTCATAGGGTTCTTCTTGCCATGTGAAGACATATTAGATGAGGCGTAAGAAACACGCTTTGGTACAGCGAGCTAGTGGCTGAACAGGAAAGCTGAAAACCCAGGGTAAGCCCTGTTTGGGTGGTGTGTGGCTTTGTAGTCATATTCCCATCGACATTACAGGATTTGTGGTCAGGGATTTGAGCAGGCCACAAAGAAGTCTTCTGAAGGAGCCACTGTCCAAAATAAGGAGGTGTCAGGGGCATAAAAGCATTTGTCACGGAGGTCTGAGAATTTCCCTGAGGTGGGCAGTAAAAATGTATTTTTTTCATGTCTTTGGAGATCTTACCAATGAACACAATCCCTCATGTCCTGTACTGTAGTAAATGCATGTGCATTTCTCTTTTATGTACCAGTCATTAGACCAAAAAAAAGCACCTTATGTGTTCATTACAGGCATAATGATCATTGTATAATAATCTTCAGTGTAATTTGTGCAATGCCTAAAATCTCTCAGCAATGAATCCTTTCTGCAGGAACTCTGTGGGTAACACTCTCATAACACAGTCATTATGATCCATAATGTATTATGTGATGACAGAGTGTATGTAACCTTCAAATGTAATAGTAATGAAGCACAACAGTGCACTCAATGTAAACTAAGGACTTTAGGTCATACAGAAATACCCAGAGAGTCATAAACAACTATAATTTGGTCAAACATATCCTAGTAGAAACAATTCCTACAGCAGGTCAATGATGTGCTTTAATTACATCCATGTCAGTGTGCTTACACTAATAACTTTTCATTGTCAAGTGTCTCTATAACATACACCACACAAATATGCTGCCCACTCAGTACATATTCAACAACTCCAAATATACATATTTTATGCAATATTACATCATGTGTATTTCAAGGGATATAAAAAATACATAAATTAGGCCTTGTGCCATATTGAAATATGCATAACAGATATGTTAGCATCATGTCAGTGTGGGCTCATCAGGGAATTTGGTAATAAAGGTGTTGCACCCCCACTGTCCTGGTGCAGTTTTTTTTTTTTTAGTCCAGACCACAATATCTCCACTATGGGATGGATCAGTAGACAATCCCTATAAAAATAGAAACGTGTAAAATAAAGAAAAAGTATAAAGATAGATATAAAGGAAATAAATGAGAAAAAAATTTAAGATTTTCAAAAGATAGCAAGCTTTCAAGGTACTTTGGAATTTTATACCAGTACATCATAATATCTAGGAGAGTACTGACCATCTTTCAGTCTGTAAAAAGGAACATGATCAACTTGTCTTGTAATATAAGAACGAATTTGAGAATTGGGTTTGAATAAGTTGCTAAACATTAATAGTAGAGAAAAAAGCAATGTTATTTATGTTATATACTGAAAAAAATGTCCAGTATTGTGAAGAGAGGAGAGAGGCCTTATTAAAATTTTAGAAAGTCTTCAATCTTGAAGAATATTTTTGGCAGCAAATAAAGATTATGAAGATTAGAGAGGTATTATCATAAATCAAATAGGAATAAATATTTGAATGCTATAAATTTAGCAAACAACAGACATTTATGAAAAGTGGTATTTTGCTGATGATTCCCAGCACATCCAGTGTCAGCATGAAGCGACTGAGGGGGTGGTTACAAATTGTGAGGGGGCAGTTTTTTTCCATTAAAAAAAAATAATTGATTTCACCATGCAATTACTTCAGAAAGACTTGCAATGCATACAAAAGCTACATAAGCTACTGTTTCAAAATCAAAGAATGCATTATTAATAAGAACTCACACAAGAACATAGCACTATAGCAGTATCCCCCATCCTCACATACACACAGTCATGCCTTGACAGGCGCAAGTCATCTCTCAAGGTAAAGATAGAACACACTGAATGCACTTGGAAAGAATAAGAAAGGCTGTTTTATCTAATTTTAACATTATTTATCATAATGTCTATCATGGGCGACATGGTGGCGCGGGGTTAGCGCTGTTGCCTCACAGCAAGAAGGTTCAAGACCTCCTTGGTCCTGGGTCTGGGACCTTTCTGTGTGGAGTTTGCATGTTCTCCCAGTGTCTGCGTGGGTTTTCACCAGGTACTCCGGCTTCCTCCCACAGTCCAAAAACATGCTCATGCTAATTGGCAACTCTAAATTGCCCGTAGGTGTGAATGTGTGATTGAATGGTGTGTGTGCCCCATGATTGGCTGGCGACCATCTGGGGTGTATCCCTGCCTCTCACCATAACGCGCTCCAGCAGACCCTTGCGACCCTAATGAAGAATAATCAGGTATAGAAGATGAGATAATGTCTATCATTTTACTATTTTTATTGCACTGTAGTTATTAATTAAGTGCATGTAACTGCACAGTGAAATTACAATAAATTCTTGAATGAATAATTGAATGAATGAATAGAGAGCTAAATGTCCTTTGAATTTATGAAAGATTCTTTGCCAAAATCAGCTGAGGGTGGCCTGTATAAACTTAGGGTTTGGCGATGATATCCACAGTACGCATCAGAACATCGAGGGTAAATTACTCTTAAATCTTTATCCAGACTACTTCCACCTGGCCTTGTCGGCTCTATGTGTACAGCTCCCTCCTCGCACGTACAAACAGTGAAAAAGAGCAGTGGAGAGCAGAGAAAAACACAACCGGAACAACCACAAAAGACAATTGAATGCAGCACAGACTCTCATACTGAGCAGAAATGAAATGAGTGCACATAAATTCTATTAATAACATAAATAAACACAGCCTCTACTGCTTTTTGCTGTCTTTTACAGTTGCTTTCACCCTCCTTTCCCGTTCCCTGCTCTTTCTCAGCGCGGGTGGGGTCGAGGCGGCTGCTGCATTCACCGACACAGACATCTTGAGTTGGGAACTACACTCATTACATTACTGTAAGTGCAATAAAAGGTAATTGAATCTGCGCAATAGATTAATTTGCAATGTTACGACAGTATAGAGGCTCAGTGGACGTCGACTGATAATTTATCTCTTTCATTTATAATTTAAACCGGGGAGGCAAAAATACAACACTAATATTAGATGAAAGCCTATTGAGTCGAAAGCATTTTGCAACGCTTAACATTTCCTCATTTGTCATTAGCTAGGAAACAATTAAGTTGGTCATCATGCTAAACATCAGAGTAGTACTAAATATAAGAATATGAAAAAGCTTACTGTCTGTACTCTTTAAATGTTTCAATTCTGGATTTAGAAATATTTTGAAGAAAAGGACTATAACTTAGATATAAAAGCAGTTGACACAAACCTATAGGGATTAGTATCATTAAGATTTTATCAATACTACTCCTATTGATCCTCCTAATTGGTTTGGCTCTTTATCAATACTCCTAATTGTTCTTTTTCATTATTAATAATTGCTTTTTAAAAATATCTTATTTAATTAAAGAATAAACTTAGAACAGGATTAGAATTGATGTTGTCCTAAATGTTTTTTTTTAAAGCAGCAACAGCAAAGTCACTGATTCAGAGCTGAACTGTCACTAAAATAAATAATATTCTTGAAATACTGAGCGAAGTTTAGAAACAACGAAGAATCAGTTCCTCCTGTCCTCTGTCCTCCCTCTGTTAGACAGAGGCCAGTAGAGAGATGAAGAGCTGCTTTGTCTCAGCCAGCAGTTACAAGTTTACAGGAAATTCCACATCTTAAGATACATGGCAAACAGACAGTTCGACTTTGCAGACAGCAGATTGAAATATTGTTTTTCTACATGTTTAATGCTACATGTTTATGCTCGTCGAATGGTTGCTTTGATAAAGTATCAGCTTTTTACCCGCGAAGATCAATTCCCTGGTTTCCTTTTTTTATTTCCTGTCACTTCAGATTCAGGCTTTTCATTAGCTGTTGTGTGTTTCCTCTGATTAATGCTTTAATTAGTTGTAATTTTAAGTCCAGGTTAGCACTGTCACAGTCTGCCTCAAACTGAAACCTGCTCTTACTGACTTAATATAGACAGGATGATAGATGCCTAAAACACCAAATGGGGGAAAAATTTGAGTAAGACCCATCTTATACCACTCTGAGTATAAAGGATGGGTCAAATGCAGGGAATGAATTTCCCCATGGGGACCGATAAAGAAAATCTTCTTCTTCTGTGGTGGCGGCAAACACTTTTTAATGTCAGTTTTCTGATTAACTTATCACCTGTTTATATCTGGGAACTTAATGCTTCATGCGGATCTTAGCTTGACCTTTGCTCTCTGTGGTGAATCGATTTGGCAGCGGATCTTCGAATGAGCATTCGAAAAGGCTTTTTGGTGTTTCAGATTTATGTTTCCAGATACTGATACGACCAAAGTGACGCGCTGAACAAGCGGCGAGACAAAAACACACACGAGGGGTGGATGAGCAGTTAAGTGTAAATTTTCCAGGAGGGAAAACATGTTGTGGCTTTCACTTTTTCCTCCATCAGCAAACACACACACTCTCTGTCTCTCAATCTCTTTTCCTTATTACTCTATCTCTCAAACGTCTTCTACTCACTTTGTTTTTCTCCTTCCCTCCCTCCCTGTTGTATTAACCATCACTCCATTTCTTCTTTGAGTCTTCCCCTCCCTCTTTCTGTAACCCTCTATCTCTGTTCCTGCCTTTCCTTCGCTTGCTCCCCATCTGCCTCTGTACACTCCAGCGCTCTCTATCTCAGCATCACCTCTCTCTCTCTCTTTCTCTCTCTCTCTCTCTCCCCCTCTCTCTATATGGATAATTCATCAGTGTTTCTCATAGCTGCTGTCTGCCTGCTTGCCTACTGTGATTTCCACTGGGACTCTTTCAGGGACCATTCCCACGTCAGCCGGGAATTAGAGCCACGGCTACAGAGGGAAATTAATCACAGCCATCTTATAGTAACCCGTATACACAAACACACACACATACATGACCACACCAGCACACACAGGAGAATTAACTTTTTTTTTTTCTCATACTTACACTCTTGCTTACACATCCTTACACTTCAAACTTACACAAACTCAGAGATCACATACTTTTACACATTTGATCTCAAACACACACACAAATACACACACACACACACACACACACACACACACACACACACACACACACACACATACACGCCAGCAGCTCCTCTCTTTGGTCACACATGTGTTCCTGTGGTTGAGCAGTGTATCTGGACTGTAGCAGCAATCATGGTAACTTTTTTAAATGCAGAATGCAGCAATCAATGGATTCTGTACATAAGAAATGAGTCCATGCAGATGAATTGACAGGATAAGAACACACGTATAATACACATATACACACATATACTTTCAGACCGGGGGAAGGATGTCACATTTGACAAACAGCTATCAGGTATTTCATATTAGAATGCTTCTCTTATCAGAGGAAAAAGAGGATATTGCTTAGGAGTCAGTAATTTGTTGTCATCAATATGATGCGATTAAGGACATAAAGTGTGGAGAAAGGAGGAGAAGAAACATAGGAAAAGGTGAATAGCGGAAAGAAAGAGGATAAGATGGAAGATACGAGGAAAGAGATGAGCAGGAAAAGAGACATAGAGGCAGAGGGGGATGAGAGGATTTCCACCCTTACGACTGGATAGAGTAGCAGTTCGATAGTGTGTGTGTGTGTGTGTGTAGGGGGAAAGCAGAATATCGAACACCGATCGAGTAGCTCCCTACAGGAGCACCAGAGGGGGGGATTGGGAGCACAGTGAATGGCACCGCATGCACTTATGTGTGTGTATGTGTGTGTGTGCGTGTCATGAGGGGGAGTGGGACTGTGGGACTATCTGGCTTCACGCTGTAGAGGTAGCCTATAGGAAGGCGTCTGCTGAGATTTGGCTGCATTAGAAATATATTGAACAGTTTCCTAGTGTAACATGTTGCAACTAAAGCTGGTGCAGTGAGTTATTTCATCGTGGCAGTGGTTCAGACATGGCCAAATGCACAGCATGTGCCATGTAAATCTAGGATCTATTTCGTCCCTTCTTCTGGAGCTTTTTGACTGTGTCACATGGTTCTCATTAGCAGGTGGAATTTTTAAGTTATGATGGAACTTTCAAAGGTTCATACTTTCCATTATTTCAGGACTTCCCATATTTAGCATATTGATGTTGGCTCAACAACTCCCTATACTTCTCACATGCACAGTGAGTACCATAGAACTTAACAGTTTTAGCCAGAAGTGTCTTTCCTGTGAACAGTCTGGAGTGTGGAGCTGGGTGGAAGCTGAACTTACAGTATTTGGCAGCATATTGCAGCCCCCCAGTGGTGAGTTATTTGTCACTCACAGCTGTAACTCCTTAATTATATATCATTTATAAGTCTTCTGTATACCTAGTCAAAACATAGAGTTTTCTATATGTCATAAAAGATATTTGGAGTGGATCTTAAAGGTTGCAATTAATGTAGACCATGTGGTACAGTCAAAAGCTCCATAACAAATGGCCGAGTGTACCTTAGTAGTTTTTTTCGACTGAATTATTATGATTGGAATTTGCAAGGGCGACACACGTTCCAGTCGGGTAACAAACTTGGCTATCATCAAAAGCAGAGCTGAAATAAAATCTTAACATTTGCACTGCAATTAGTGTCACTTCTCTTTTGAAGAGAAGGCTCGCCAAGTCAATTACCCATGGGGACATACAGTAGAAAGATTTGGTAGAATAGCAAAATAGCAAACTTGTATTACTCGTAAAAGAAAGCCTTAACTTTCTCTTCTCGTTATTGACTATAAATTTACCACTTTATTGCGTCTCGGTACACTTATAAAAGATTTAAGCGTTTAGAAGAGCACACCAGCTGCATTCAGATTCAAACGTCAGTGTGTTAATGTGGAGCTGTCCTTTTTTTGGAGCTGGGATACTGCACGTGAATGGTGAAATCAGGAGGGAGACCTCTTTTAGGATGATAAATGAACTGCATTTATATAGCACTTTTCTGGTCTTCTCCAAAGCACTGTTCAAGACGTGCCGACACCGACCCATTCTCACATATTTGTACACTGATGCCAGCAGTTGCCATGCGAGATGGGTATATGCTCACCAGGAGCTATAGTCAGCCCTTCATTTCTGATGCGTTTTACAAATGTATCCATGCTCACCAATTCACACACATACTCAAAGTAATTTGAGATGTAGTATCTAACCCAAGGACACCACCGACCTTCTGATAAGTAGGCAGCACGCCCTACCTCCTGAGCCACAGCCGCCCCTTATCTTAAGAGAAGATAAAGGTTTGATTAGAACATGCAGTGAGTGAAGAGGAGCATCATTACTCTTTAGAGTGGTCTGATAGAGAGAATGGAGCTCATTGATTAGAGTCAATTAGAGAAAAGGTCAAGTCACAGCTGGGGCAATAAGGCTACTGTCACTAGGATTACTGAAGGGCTGACACTATGGAAACACATGCTTGCAGATCACATGCACCCCGCTGCTTATCTGATTCTCCCAGGGACATTTCTAGCTTTTTGGTGGTTCCATCAGAATGAAAAAAAAAATCTCAATCAGTAGCTGGAGTCAGAGGATACGTTGAAACAGTTTTGCAGTGAGCCTATATAATTAGACCTTATGTTGCCACATTTTAAGTTAGTTATGTTTAAGTTAAGTTATTTTCCCACAGACATGTTATCTATTCCTTCACAGAATTTCAGCATTTAAACATACTGGTATAACCGATATCACAAAACTTGAGGCAATTTTAATTTACTATATCGATAGCCTTCCTTTAGAGCAATGTCCATTATGGTGTAACACAGATCAGTTCTTGGTATATTCAAGTCTCCTCAGTCCTTAGTTGTAGTCAGTCTATAGCTCAAATTCAGTCAGTTTTCAATCTATTAATTCTGAGATCAGTTTAGAATTCTGGGTGCACCTAGTAATAAAAAAAGGACTTGTAACAATCCAACCCCACCAATGTCAGGACATAATAGTGGCTCGCCCTATCCTTCATCAAGGAGAGAATGCAGAATCTTATGTCTAAGGGGCGGTATGTTGTGGGAATCTTGAAAGGCTACCTTGCACAAGAACAGGGCTTTTATTTTAGATTGAGCCTCCATTATCTGTGGACACTGTAAATCAACACATCATTAAACTGTACAGCATTTTATTTTATGAATTGTGTTTCTCCTCTTTTTAACATCAATTGTGAATTATGATCACACATCTTATCCATTTAAAAAAAATTTTATTTACATGAATTTATTGTATTTTAACCATCCACTGAGGCACAGTACCCATTATTTATTTCCCATTCAATTTCTTTAAGTGTTTTTATTTTTATATTCTCTCCTTTGGCACAAATGAATTTGTTATGTTGAGAACTGTTATGTTGCTATGCATATAACACCATTATGAGCCTGTGCAAAAATATTTAATTATAAAACAAATAAATTACCTACAGTTTAGATCTCACGTTTTCTTATTAAGTAAAAACACCACAGACATGTAACTTTAAATTAAAGGTTGAATATGTAGAGTTTTTATTAAAAACTATATTAAAATAATGACTTTTCTCTCCAATCAGTAAGTCTCTTGCTAACTTAGCTAACATTACCTGTTGGTCAAATTCCTCTTCAACAATGTTACTTGTTTTCTTTATATGATCTATTGATTGTTTGAAATTTGTAGTTGCCCAGTATGATTCATCACTTGACATGGACTTGCTTGATGCTATTGGCGACAAACCTGGCAACCCAACCGCTGGATTGTTTTTTTTTGTGTTGCAACTATGATTTTGAGACACTAGATGTCGGTATTCTGCTCATTTTACATATTCCATCTTTAAGGTCAGCGCTGTACAGCGCTGTGTCTCACAGCAGTAAAATGTCATATTCCTGTATAGAACATACACACCCTCGCTCCAGTAGGCCCACCACATGTCGACTGCCTCATGCCACGCTGTTGTCAAGATGTCACCCGGATTTAAACTGGCCATTGGAGACAGAGCACAGATCTCACAAGATTCAGCGGAGCAAGAACAAGAACAAACCCTTTTGAACCACAAACAAAACTTTCTGATTTGCAAACAAACCTTTTTTTTTTTTTTTTTTTAATTATTTGCCCTTATACATTTTTAATCGTACATTTATTTTGCTTGCAAGGCAATATTTCTTGATTGCAGTTGGAAAAGTTTTGCTCTCAAATCTATTCTGTTTGATTGCATAAAAAATACAGGAATGTCACTCCATACGCCCTCATGTGTAATGGGCCTTGCAGACTATTTACTACTCTGTTAGATCTTGCTCACTGACACTGAATATGTGTGTTAGTGCGTGCGTTTCTGCGCTCAAATTTCTTGCAGCTACTGACTTGGCCGTTCAAGGTCACATGCACGCACACACACACTCACACACACACACACACACACACACACACACACACACACACACACACACACACACACACACACACACACACACACACACGGAGACCTTCCTTTTTTTCTTATAACAAACCATCTTTCTTTAAACATCCCCTGACACCCGCGCATTCTCTTCTTTTCTTTCTTCTCTCTTCCTCCGCCTCCTCTTCCTCCTCCTCTTGTCTGTCTTCCAGTATAACCATTCATTAGTATAACCTTCACTCGTTTTCTTTTCTTTCTCTCTTTCCCCCGTGTTCAACCCTCCCTTGCATATATCTTCATAATCTGTCCTTCAAGTCTGCATATTTTTTCTTATCCCCACTCTCTCTCTCTCTCTCTGTCAGTTTATCCTCTTTTCTCTATCACTACACACCCTGCATTTATCCATTCTTCTTTTACTTACTTACTCACTGCTTTAAAAGCAAATGCACTGAGAGGAAGCAGAGCAATACCCCCCCCCCCTCTCTCTGGCATCTGTACTGTTGAATACTTTTTGATTATTTGTACTTTACAGACGTCTTTTCTCTATACTTTTTTTTTTATCTGCAGTGAATGTCAATGTTCAGAGGGAGAAAAAGCTTTCAGTCTATTGTTTGATGTATAGCCCCTTTAGGGGGGAAAACGGCTGCTAGAGAGAAGTAGCAGATACTGTGTATTGTTGTTGTTAGCAATGCAATGTCTATGTTACACATATAAATGCAAATAACTACAGTCATCAGATAAATTTATTGGAAAATGTGGAGGAGGGAAAAAACAAACAAACGCTAGGTTTCCTGAGTAAAAGTCACATACAGTATGCTTACAATTTATAGCTGCATTAATGAATATTTTTCATGTTAATTTTAAAGCAAGTAAAATGAAAGGATTTGTCATAGTGACAAACTTGCAGTGTATTACGAGCCAACACTGCAGCTCCATGGAGCTTTAATGGGTCCTAGCTCACTGTTCTGGTATCACAGCCCCGTTTTCAGCAGCAAGTCGCAACTGGCAAACAAGCTGGTGAACGCAGTGGCACATTTAACAGCTGAAGAGACAATTTTTTTTTTCCTTAGGAGCTAAAAGGCCAGTGGTAACAGACATTCATCAAGGAGCCAGAAACAAGACACCAGTGGGATAATAATGTTGCTCTGTGCCCGCTGGCTCCGAGCATTGTAGACATCTTGATGCATGGTCTTTTGCCTCGCCAAACAAATTTTGTCACAGCTGATTGTGGCTTACTCCAATAGTGTACTGGTGGTGGAAGTGGCAGCAAAATTTAACACCGGGCAGGGTATTCATCTTAATTATTGATACTCGGCTACAGAGAGAATTAGGCAACGAGGACCATCTGTCGGGATCGGACAGAATTTTCTGTAGTGTGTTGTTAAACATAATTATGTTTAACAATTGACTAGATCAAAGGAAAAAATGTCTTTTCCCATGTCTGCTAATGTTTTAACCACTGGGATCGGAGGAGGGATGCAGGCATTGGCCATCGCCTGGTTCAGTGGTAACAAGTCCAGACTGAACAAGGGCCACTCTAGGCCCTGGTTGTGGCTTTGGACACCATCTATGATATGCAGGAGCCTCCTTACAATGTTAGAAACCAACCTAGGCTTTTTAAAGCCTGTCTGATCCCTATACATTCATTTTCTCCTCCTTCAGAACATCACAATGATGCTGACACACCACAAATCTGTAGATGCAGAAGACAGAAACTTTCTTTCAGTAAGGTAATAACAACAGTATAAATTAAAAATGATTGATTTGTTAAAGCCATTTATATGATCTTATTGGGCTGATGCTATGTCAGTATATAATTATTAGTGCTGTCATTTTAACGCGTTAATTCGATTAATTAATTATGCCGCAATTTATCGCGTTAAAACATTTAACACAATGAGTATCAACGGTGGTGAGCTCAGGGGTGAAAGTGAACCGGAACGGTTTGGAACTTCATTCCGTTAAAAGATTCACGACCGGAACGGCGTTCCATTAAAAAAGGAGAAGAAGCTCCCTGTCAAAATCCCATGTTAAAGAAAACGATGTACTAAAGTCACATTAGTTACATTAATGTTGGAACAATTCCACTGTGCTTGTTTCAGTGTAATCTACGCTGTTTCTGTGTCTGTCTGCGACAAGTCTGAGCGCGTCTCTGGTTGCTATGCAACGCAAGGTGAGCCGAGCTGAACAAATGCATCTCTGGTTGGCCGACGGACATGTGGTCACGTTATCAGCAACTGCTATATTGATCTTAAGTGCCTGTTTGAGACAGCCTTATTTTATTTCAGAATTTTATTTATTTAACTGAATCGCTGTATTTGTTTTACATTTTTGAAGACAGCTTTATTTTATTTATTTAACTGTATTACTGTATTTGTTTTACATTTTTTAATAATGCACCTGGTCTAACTGGTTTAATGTGCTTGACCTTTACTTTTGGATTTAATTCATGAAGTACAGTTCACCAATAAAAATTGGATTTCAGATCTTCTCTTCTTACTGTATTCAATTGATTAGTCATGCACTGCAATTTATTAATATCCTAGAATTCAAATTCTTTATCAGGAGACCTTTAGCAGATATGACATTAAAATGTGATTAATTTGATTAATTAATTTAAAAATCCTGTAATTAATTTGATTAATTTTTTAAATCGACTGACAGCACTAATAATTATACTATATCAATATATAATTCTGATGTGTTTTACTTTGTATGTGGTGACATACTTTAGTTGATAAAAGTTACACAACATTGTTTGCAAAAAATTTGACACTATTTTTGTTTAAAATACAGTTGTAGAATTTTGAAGTATTCAAAGTGCTGCTACATTGTAATACATCTTCAATAAATGAGGAGTTTCCCAGATGAAAATGCTACACAAAATTTGAATTTGCTAGCATATTTTCCAGCTTTATTTATGCTTGTCAAACCCAAAAAAAGAAGCAGCCCGAAAATAATTTAATGAAGGTAAACACAGTAAACACAGCTTTGGAGGACCATCAACCTATGCAGTCACTGTACTGGACCCACTTCCATCCAGTGATCAATGCAGACTGTGCTGACTTTCCTACTTTAGCCACCTTAAATGTTTTTTTCTGTGAAAGTTTAATTGAAATTTACTTCTCCTCCCACCTGTGAATATGAATATGTTAGCATACTGATAAAACTGAATAAAGAACAAAAATCATCTTTCATTATACAGGGCTTGACATTGCATGCGCTACATTAATCTACTTATGAGTTCTCCTCCCAGTATTTTGCACAATAGCCTGTAAACGCCCCATCTTGCATATTCATTGAGGCAAAAGTAAGAACTGGATAAAGCGTATTATTTTGCACATTTGAAAATCACGATCCTCAGTGTGCACGGTTAGTAGATTATTTTGTATTTCTTTGCAGGTGCTATGAGTTTGCACACATTTTAATATGCACATATGTATATACTTCTCAATAAATGATCACCAGCAGCGTGGACAAGCAAATTCATGTTTATTGACTCTCAGATTGTCTATGAAGTGTTTGTTGGTTCGGAGCCTCGATGCAACAAATTACAAGGTCTGGCAGAATGGAAACAGTAAGTCTGTCTGGTTTTGTTCATAAAAAACTCATCTGTACCTAAGAAGGGAATAGAACAATTCCTTTGTTCTTGTTTTTGGAGGGCAGGAGAATCACTGTAGGAGCATTGTAAAGCAGCATCGGGAGCAGCAAACCTTAGTTCTAGTGTCTCTTATCTGGCTACATGTACCTTGTTTTGGCTTGATGCATACAGAGTTGTGTAGCTTCTCATACAACTCTTGCTGTTATTCCCTGTTCAAATGCTTGTACTCTATTTTTGAATAATATTTTTATTACATTTTCTGACAAGAACACAGATAACAAGAAAGAAAACAACATGGCCACAAAAATAAATATCTAGTTGTGTATTTGTTGCATGATATATACAGTGTAGTACAATACGCTTGAAAAAATCATCTCCCTGTATTAATAAGCTGTGAGAGTATCACTGGGACAGGGAGGCAAGTATATGTACTCACACATATATACACAATCACATATACAGTAAAAGCCAAAAGTTTGGACTCACCTTCTCATCAATGAGTTTTCTTTATTTTCATGACTATTTACATTGTAGATTCTCACTGAAGGCATCAAAACTATGAATGAACACATGGAGTTATGTGCTTAAAAAAAAAAAAGTGAAATAAGTGAAAACGTGTTTTATATTCTAGTTTCTTCTAAATAGCCACCCTTTGCTCTTATTGATAAAGCAAGAAATTCCACTAATTAACCCTGATAAGGCACAACTATGAAGTGAAAACCATTTCAGGTGACTACCTGAAATTGTCATTCATCAAGAAAATACCAAGAGTGTGCAAAGCAGTAATCAGAGCAAAGGGTGGCTATTTTGAAACTAGAATACAAAACATGTTTTCACTTATTTCACCTTTTTGTTAAGTACATAACACCATAAACATGTGTTCATTCATAGTTTTGATGCCTTCAGTGAGAATCTACAATGAAAATAGTCGTGAAAATAAAGACATTGAATGAGGTGTGTCTAAACTTTTGGCCTGTACTGTATACGTAAGGAAACATCCAATCCTATTATATTAATTGACAAATACATATCTGCAAAGAAAGAAAAGTCAGTCATTCATTCATTTTCTATCCCCACTTATTCCTCACTAGGGTCACAGGGGTCTGCTGGAAATTTAAACCTGCACTTACATGCAACTATCACACTTTTAGATTTTTGTGGTTGCAGGTGATTTAATTTATTTGCAAAATGACCAGCGTCCTTCCAAGAAAAAAAGAAAAAACTTGTTCCAACTTCTTGTTGGCTGTCCACAACTGGACAACCACATCCTATTTCAGTCAGTCATTTTCTATACCTGCTTATTCCTCATTAGGGTCGCAGGGGTCTGCTGGAGCCTATCCCAGCGCGTTACGGCGAGAGGCAGGGATACACCCCAGATGGTCGCCAGCCAATCGTGGGGCACACACACCATTCACTCACACACTCACACCTACGGGCAATTTAGAGTATCCAATTAACCTCAGCATGTTTTTGGACTGTGGGAGGAAGCCGGAGTACCTGGTGAAAACCCACGCAGACACAGGGAGAACATGCAAACTCCACACAGAAAGGTCCCAGACCCAGGACCAAGGAGGTCTTGAACCTGCGACCTTCTTGCTGTGAGGCAACAGCGCTAACCCCTGCTCCACCGTGTCACCAATATCTTATTTCAAAGAGAGAGAAAAAATAAAATGTATTATTAAGGACAATAATAATGACGCAAAAAGTAAAGAAAAAGTAATCGTAGAATAGATTGGGTAAAGGGAATAGAATAAGTGGAAAAGAAACATTATTATAGGTCTTTGCATGGTGCAAACAATTAGAAAGGCTGTGTATGGCCTATAAAAACATATTTCTTTATCTTTTCGTGTACCACATCTCATTAACAGCATTTAAGACCAGAACATATACAGTTGTGTCCTGGTAGAAGCATATACAGTATACACACATGTGCCTGCTCACACACATGCTTACATGCTTACACACTTCCTGCTGCACATCTGTTCTATGAGAATAAGATCACTCTACATAACTAGATTAATATGAAAAGCATAAGCAAACATATTGACTGACATATCGCTAATATAAAAACACTGGGATGTATCCATAAGGAAGATGAGCTCCAACGCTAATTAAATGAGGATGCAAATGAAAAACAAATCTAACGCACAGTCACTATACAGCCCGTTAATTTTAGAAGGGTGATGAAAAGTTAAATGAAATTGAAGAGCAGTCCACATCACGGCTGAATCTGTACTGCCTGTGTGAAATAAGATCCAGTCAATGCTCTCCCCTGTCAGTAACATGCAGGTCTAGACAGAAAGTGAGAGAAAACACATCTAAAATTCACTCATGCAAATGAATGAAGAAAAATAAAAATCAATATTCAAAATGTCTTACCAAAGTACTTTAGCGTCAATAAAAACTGTTAACGTGTCATATATAGACGATTTAAAGTTCTACTTTCAATATTAGCTATTCGTAAATCTTAATGTGACACTACAGCAACTTCACATGATTGAGTTATGGAAATTTTTATTGCAATTAAGTTAGTTTCTAGTCCTAAGAAATTAACCAAACCAAGTGCTGGGTTTTAGTATCTTGCGTTTTGGGATTTCCCTGGTGGAGGTTGCATTTTCTCTCCGGTCTGTTACGATTTTGCTCCTGCGACTGTGAATGTGAATGAGTTTTTCTGTCTGCAAGGTAACCCCATGACAGACTAGTGACCTGTCCCGGATGAACCCCACCTTTCACTCAAATGCATGCTGGGATAATCTCCATCTTCCTGTTATGCTCCACCGGATGGGAAGGTATGGAAAATATCTTCATGTTTCAATAAATACAAGATTGAAACCCTTTTAATTACATCCCCTGCCATTCTATGTGCCATTCTCCATTAAAAAATCAAAACACAAATATAATGTATGTAAGTAGGTCCTTTAATTTTCTGAACAACCGCTTTGACTTTCTTTTAAACCACAATTAATTGCTATTACAATACAGCTTAGTGTTGGCTTTAATCATGCCCTTCGCTGCATTATGCACAGGATAGCTCCTGTTGGAAACATTTCCACCTCAAGGTCAAAATGAATAAATAACCAACTTTGACACAGAGTTCTATCCGCTCTTTTTTTCAAAGGAAAAACAGGAGAAGAAGTTTTCTCTATAATTGAGAGTGCTGGGGCTGGATGTCAGCGGCTCATTGTCTTCTTGGAAACACAGGAAACTGTGGCCTTTAAGGCAGACTGCTGAGTCCAAACTAATATTTTAACACCTTTCCACTGTCTCTAAGTGCACATGTTGTTTTTTGAGTCTGCAAGGATGTGTGCTGCTGCTGTGTGTTATTCGAGTGTATGTTTACACGTGCTTATGCACTTACTGTATAAACCTGAGGAGCCCCGGGACTGCATCTTCACTCTATAAGCTGCTGCTTCTGTCTGTGTTTACTGAGGCACTCAGCTGTGATGAAATATTAATTTGCAAAAACATCCAAATAACTTGAAGCAGCTCCTGCATAACATACATGGCTTTCACCTGAGACTCATGCGCTCTCACACCATATTTGTGATGAAGCACAGTGCAAAGACGAACGAAGGCCACACACACGCGTGCACACACACACGCACACACCACACATAACACAGATTGATACTGGCTGCTTTAATCACCTTAAGGCCTGATCCAAGGTCACTTTCAATGGTTGACCATTGTTAACCATTGAATTTTGTACAGAAATTCGTGGTTCCCAGAGGACCCTGACAATTTCAGATTGAATTCCATGAAATGTGGAACATTATTATTTGACAATCAGAAATGTCTTTTTTTGGGGGATAATTGTCTCTTCCTGGTTTGAGTCGATCAACAGGATGCACATAAAGGTCTGATTATGAATTAATTCGTCTTCTATACCCACTTATTCCTCATTGGAGTGGAGCCAATTGCTGGAGCCAATCCCAGCGCATTACAAGCGAGAGGCAGGGATACACCCCAGATAGTCGCCAGCCTATCATGGGGCATTTACAACATTCACACTCATGGGCAATTTAGAGTCTCCAATTAACCTCAGCATGGTTTTGGAAGCCAGAGAACCCACAGACATAGGGAGAACACGTAAACTCCGCACAGAAAGGTCCCAGACCAAGGAGGTCTTGAACCTGCGACCTTCCTGCTGTGAGGCAACAGCGTTAACCCCTGCACCAATGTGTCACCCAAGATCTGATTAATATTTTAAAATTTCAACTGATATTTCATCACTTATGTTCTGAAAATATTCAAGTTGTAAAAATGCATTAGACTTGTGAAAAGTTTTTTTTTCTATGTCTATATGTGATATGTGACTTTCAGGTCTTGTTAGCATATACGTATACTATCTATTTAATTTCCATACATACCTACATGTCAGGCTTAGGTTTTCAGATCCTTATATTATGATCTATATCTTTGATTCACTGTAAGCAAACAGGAGCAAAAGGTCAGGAGGCGTAGCGGCCAATGCACGACAACGTCTCTTACCGCACGCACACAGGAGGTATTTTAGGAGGCTCAGAGGGTAAAACTATCCCTGTGGTGGTTTTGCAAGAACATGAGGAACTGAGCCAGTGCGTAAGTATCCTGAATCGTATTTCACATAATGGCTATAATGTGCAAAAATAGTGTTCCTGGAATCCACTCTCAAAGCCTTAACCTCAGGGAAAAACATTGAATCTTAGCTGTTATTTTCAAGGGAAAGACACAATATGTTGTGCGTGACATCTTTAGGCACGAAACTGGAAAAAAAAAATCAATCCGACTAAGCCCATGTGTTTAGCATGGGCACTGATATTCATCTGCTGTTACAGAAAGCAGCAGAACGTTGTCTCTTTTAGCTGGTGTTAGGTTTGGTCTGTTTCAAACACATTTAGCCAGAACTGTTTGGCACAGCTCAAATACACATTATTTGCAAATAAAAATTATCCATTACAGTGTGTGAATCACTAGTTGTGAGGTGAATTGACAAATATACTTTCTTTTACAATTATATTTTAGAATAAATCATGTGTAACTGCGACAAAGAAGTATGTGGCAGTGAAGAATCAACATTTAAAAGTGAATTCAGTCTGTTTCGCACACAACAGAAAGAGCAGCACTCTGTCCAGAAAAGGCTGCACTCAGCAATGTAGGAACTTTACCACTTCCAGTACTCTACTGACGCCACATTAAAGGATTTCTGAGTATTGAAGTTCAAAAATGACAGTTATCTCTTGCAGCCATTTGGAGCTGCAAACATGCTGAGTTGTCAGGTGGTGCTTTAATCTGTAATGTCAGAGAAACAAAAAAAACATTAGAAGAATCTTCTGTAGTCACGTCTCAGCCCTGTGGCACAACATACCTTGTTTCAACATCATGACACTGTCAGAAGATGCCTGCGGAGGTGAAAGTTGAGGGGTTGCTTTCTTGCAAAGGGTCAGATGAGGAGACTGAAAGCTATATATGTGACTGTTAAAGATAAATCTGCTATCTTTAAGGAACACTGTGTACATCTCCACCATAGTTAAAGTTTTAAAACTTCCAAAGATTAACTAAAGTGGATATAAAAAGTCTACACACCACCAGTTTTTTGTGATGTAAAAAATGGTACCAAGATAAATAAGATCTTAACCTTTTCCATCATAATGTGGCTGTTTAGATTTAACCACTTCAACCTTGTGTTAAACTGGACACACACACACACACACCTGTCACCATTTAAAGTTCCTCACCCCAAATAAAGTTCAGTTGTTCTAGTAGCTTTTCCTGACATTTTTGTAGCCTCATCTTCCAGTACAAGCCGTGGTCCACAGGGGCTTCCAAAGCATCATAAAATCTCATTTTCAAAGATATCAGTCAGTTGAAGGATACAAAAGAATTTCTAAGGAATTAAATATGCCATGGAACACAGTGAAGACAGTCATCATCAAGTGGAGAAAATATGGCAAAATAGTGACATGACCAAGAACAGGATGTCTGTCTAAAATTGACAATACGACAAGAAGAGAACTGGTCAGGGAGGCTGCCAGAGGCAGGCATCAACATTGAAGGAGCTGCAGGAATATCTGACAAGCATTCCCTTTGTAGTAGATGTGACAACTATTCACTGTTTTCTTCTTATGTCTGGGCTATGGGGTAGGGTGGCAGAATGAAGTCTTATCTTACAAAGAAAAACAGCCAAGCCCGGCTTCATTTTGCAAAAACACATTGGAAACCATCTATGGTCTGAGGAAGGTTGAACCAGTGTGGAACATTTTAACCATCACCAAAAGGTGGTATGGTGGTGGCAGCATCGGGCTGGAACTGGGACCTCAGTCAGGATGGAGGGAATTTTTGAATTTTGAGCCAGAATCAGATTGAGGTTTTGGAACGACCTAGCCATGTCCAGTCCTGAATCTGACCAAACATTTGTGGGGTGATTTGAAGAAAGCTGAGCACAGCAGATACCTTCACAACAAGGTCTGTAGTGGTTTTGGAAAGATGAATGGGCAAATATTGCAACATCTAGATGTGCCACGCTGATAGACTCCTACCCAAGAAGACTGAGTACTGTAATAAAAGCCAAAGGTGCTGCAACAATTTATTATTTTAAGGGTGTTCACTTTTATGCAACCAGACTATTTTAAGTTTTTTTTTTATTTTTCTCAGTTAAAGGTTTCTATTCAGGTGTATCCCTGCCTCTCGCCTGTAATACACTGGGATTGGCTCCAGCAGACCACTGCGACCCTAATGAGGAATAAGCGGATATAGAAGATGAATGACTGATGAAATGCTGCCCCCTACTAGTTTGGGAATTGGGCCAGGAGTATATAACATTGCTCCTTTATCTTGGCATTATGGGGCTGATAGGAGGAGCAGCTTGCCTAGCTCTGTTCAAAGGTACAAAAATCTGCCTACCAGCAGTAGGCAGATTTTTGAAACTCACTAAAGCACAGCTGTCAAACTATCAACTGCCCAAAGCACGGCTGAGTTATCAACTTGAAATGAGCACCTGTTTGGTGGCTATGTCTTTTATTTATCTTCGGCCTCTGACAAAATTTGCATAATTTTAGCAAATGTCAATGAAGTAGCACTAGAACCAATCTTCATTTTATCACCTTGTAACGAGTTGTGGACTTCCTGTTGCCAAGTCTTATCTAAGGTCCATCTTATTTAGTGAACTAATGAGGTACATTTACATTGCATGAGAACTTTATGGGATGGCAATCCTTGTTTAATGGTATTAGTCAGGCCCTCAGGCGTTACCAAGGAAACTGAGTGAGGGCTTTTACATCACTTTTAATTTTGATTGCAAAAAGCACGCTAATACGAATGAATGGTCTTCTTTTCACTGGCAAATGACCCCAGCGTAAGCATGTTTGTCAACCATTAGGTGTGCATTAAACAATTTTGTGGCACATCTTTTGGGAGTTTAATAGAAGTTAACACTACAAACCAATATTCAAACTATCATACCTGACTTAACCTCCCTTATTGCACATACACAAATTATTATGTTGTGGAAATCTTCTCTACTCACATCTTCTTAATCCTGGTTGCACAATGTCATGTCCTTTACCATAAGCAGTTCCTCTAATGAATTCTATTCCTATTGGCAACCACTAATTAGTCATTTCCATCGACTGCCTTCCGGAGAAATCTTATAGCGATGTGCTCTGGGCTTGTCTGTGATTTATGAGCACTAAGTTACCAAGTTACCATCCTCAAGTTACCATTGTGCTGTTATTGCACCGGACTGTACATATGTTTATGTAGAGAACGAGAGAGAAATATGAGCACACTCAATTAGTTAGTCAGCACCAGTTTAATGATTTTCTATAAAGGTAGCAAAACATACTACATATAGATGAGTATAAGGATGGAAGGGACAGAAAGAAGAGCGGAAAGATGGAGCAGACACAAGCAGACATAACAAAAGACAGCCAAGGACAAATACAGAAAAAACTTCACAAATACAGAAAATTTCCCTAACAGTAAAAGTTCTTTTCAAAGAGCAGCTGTATATTGTTGCTGCCCACAGAAGACAAAGCCATGTGACCTGTATGTACACAAGATCTTTTGTTGTGTAGCTTCCTGCTTTCATCCCTGGAGAAGTCCACCCTTCATCCATTCATCCATGATCCCAGATGTTTGGATCTCCATTCTGTTTGATGGGAACCCCCGAGCAGCAGCAACAGCACCACTTTAAAGGCAGCCCAGCGGGATCTTTTTTTTTCTTTTTTTAATCCACAGGAATGCACGCTCTTTGTTTCTCAGCTTCACATAGGTGTGTGATGTACTGTATGTATTTAAGGACTTAACACACGTGTCACAGGATCATACATGTACATTTACAGTAGTTCTATTTCTCACACATAGAAAGGCAAAGAAAGCTTGGCGTGGCATGCTATTTCTAGAGACAAACAAGGCTCAAGAGCGACAGTCAGATCGGAAACAGCAGAGAAGAGCAGTTCAATCAATGAACATACAATGTGTTGTATGGTTAAATGAATCATACAAGAAGCTAATTTACACAACAGTGGGATATTTCCACAGAGTTTATTTTGCGCTGCTATACTTTTTCTTTTTTTTTTACTGTGCATTTGACTGAAGGTAGACATTCAGTATGTGACAAGATTTGAACTTCCTGTTAGACTAGTTATATTAAATAACACAGTATATGTATTCTGCTTGGCCCGTGAGGTGTCACATAAAGCACAACCAATAGAAAACGTTAAAGCTTTAAAAGTAGCACTTGCAGGGCATAATATGACATTGTCTATATACACATGAAATATATTACTGTTTTATAATTTAATATAGAGCTGTTATTATTCACACTGTACACAGTGATGTGACCAAACTCATTGTTAGTCTGTGCCTTTCTTGCCATGAACCACATGAAAAGACTTCTTGGAAATAGCTGTTTTAATTAATTCAAAATAGGATATTTGTGTGCCTGTGTGTGTGTTTGCATCTGTGTGAGTGTGAAATGAAGAGAGGAGGCTTTTAGATTTGTCCAAATACACTCCTTTCTCCTTGAGATTAGTGATATATTTAACAAAAGGAAGAAGTACAATTATTCACTATCATCACCTGCATCTTCAATGACGTGAATAGGTCAAAGCCATACTTATCTTGTACTTTTCCAAGTTTCCACTCTCTATTAATTTCTCTTTTGACCTATCTTTAATTAAAACCGGGAGGCCTCGGGTTACAACTTTTGATCCTGTAATAATAGTCACTTGCAGCTGAAGGTGAGTATATGAATCTAGCAGCCAGGTGAGAGCTTGTCTATCATGTTCGTTGACACTCACACATTGCTAGCTAAATCAATGTTTAGTTGGAATTGGTAAACGTCTTGTGTAAAACATGCACTTCCTGGATTCATGCCATGCATTGTGTATGCATTGACTGTGTATTCAATAGAATAATCAAACAGGATATAATTATTTAATGTAATTGTTATGAAATTGCTATTAATCTCCTAATCTAAAATAATTCATAAAGATACAGTGTTCAGTTTTTAGTGACATCTAGTGGTGTGGTTGCTGATTGCAACAAATCAACGATGGTGTGTGTTTGGTTTGGCCTTCTGGGCTTCCATAGGAACCTGGCAGGTTCCACGTAGGGAGACCCCTCCTCGTGTAGATAAAAATGGCTCAATCTTAAAGTAACAAAAACACACATTTTACAATTCCTGATTGAAATATATCCGAATTAAAACACAGTATTCAATTCCTGCCAAGCCTGTTCCACCAGACACCACTTCATCTTAAAAACTGGACCTTTGATAACTATTTGTTTCCAAAAGATGCATCAGAATAATTACAGCAAACAAGTGAGACTGTTGCTGTGAAGTTATGCTTTGTCTGTCAGCTTCTACAAGTTTTACAAGCTGCACCACCAACAGGCTGGATTTGTAGTGAAATTAATTGGAACACTTTGTGGCACAAACCAGATGCTGCTGTTCCCACAGAGAGAAAAACAATTCATAAAACCTATGTTTTTTTAGTCAAGTTGAATCGGAAACTTATTTTCTCTTCTGGAAGGATTTGTTTGGGAGGATCTGAACCCATTCAGGAAGTTGTCACAAAATAAATTCTGCAAGCATAAAAATGATATATCATATTAAATATATGTTCTTGCTTCCACCCCAGACATTACTAACCAATGAGCTGAATGAATGTTGTCATGTGGTTTTTATTGAAGCATTTTGGTTGCTTGATTTTGTTTCTGTGTGAATATAAAACCAAAACCAGGGGAGAATATGACAAGTTTACCTAATATACTTTAAGACTGCTTTAAGAATGTAGAGAATTTAATTTACTTACATATTACCAACATATTTCATGTTGGGTTCTGAAAAAATGGTTTTATTTTGGATCTGGTTAACTGGTTAGCAATACACATTGATTTGCTAAGCAGCTACGCTAACAAATCTCTTATCAAAGCCTTTATCTATATACATTTATATATTATAGTCATATTTTTTTCTTTTTAGCAGAAAAACCATTAAAAACTTTCAGTTCATGTTAGCAAGCGTTTTTAGCTCACACTGACATCACATTCACCAGTTGAAGCAACAACAGAAGATTATATGAGCTGTAGCTAAATAAATTTTAATGGTCCTGGTTAATGTGCTACAAGATCGTGCCTGTACTCAAAGATTGTCTCATAAAGAAATGCTATCTGTTTCTGCTAAGAAAAGAACAGAGAAATGCCTGGTGAAACACTCTTTGACAAAGGATCGGAAAAAAGTTGATGAAATGTGCGTCTCTGAGAAGAAGGAACATAAAGTAAAAGCTTTGTGTAAAACGTCTTAATCTGAAGGAACATTCGCTTTAACATCAGTGTGATATAGGGACTACCAGTCACCACTGCCAGTTACTCACAGAAATAACACCAAACGTACTGTACTTGTAATGTGACAATGATATATCCTATTGGTGTTAAAGAATGTTTCACTTTCTCCCGCAGTCCTCCGTGGTTCAATTTAACCTATTTGTCAGAGCAGCCAGCTTTTGCCAGAGGCGAAGAGATGTACAGTCTCAAACTCAGTGCTGCAAAATAATTCCCTACACTGCTTAGGTCAATAACATTGCATTCACACTGCACTGTTACTGAAAACCGCTCATAAATCAGATTTGGCCATCTGCCTTACATGAAACACATCATCAAATAAAAGAGATTTTATATGTTTTTTTCATATTTCATACCACTATGGAAGCAATTCCTCTGCACAAAAAATGTAATCTGAACTAGTTCCCATAAAACAATTCTGTCAGTGAGATTCTGATGACTATGCTCACTATACTATACGCAAACAGATCCGATCTGATTTTCAAACCTCGGTAGCCACATGTTTATGATCTGCTCAGATTTAGTCTCCAGCGACAACACTTTATCTGAGCTCTGTGGAGATATCTTTCAGATTGCTGCATCATAGTAATTTAGCCATTGAGGCCCCTAATTGCTAATTCTGTCAGTTTAATTAAAGTTCAAAACTACAGCAGCCTCTTTAAACCATCCAAGCATATCTCTGGGTGTCCCTTATGTAAAAAAAATAGCTGTGGGCTGATCTGTGCTTTTTTTTTGGCCATTTTGAAAGCTTACTTTATTTCTGCTCTTTCCTTTAGCCTGTGAGATTTGCTCAGCATTACGACTGTGTTTTCCCTGGAGGTTCTAGTGAATGTGTGTAAATCCTTGGTCGATATGTAAAATTGTCCAAACTGGTAAATTTCAAATATTTTTTTTAGTTTTAGCTTGTGTCAGTAAAAGTTTTTTGATGAAAAATCTACTTTTGACATCTATGCACAAATCTAAACAAATAAAAAAAAAATATCTAGCCTCTATATAACTGTCTCCAATTAATTCATCCTTGTAGGTACTGTATGTCTAATGAATTTGCTACCGGCAAGGTAGACAGGCTCAATCAGTTCTTAAGGTGAAACAGAGCTCTCTTTGTCCCATAGCTACTTAGAATAACAAGCAGCTTCAGGAGGCCTGCAGGGCCAAAACTATGATTCCTGGAGCATGAAATACACTTGGCATGCGAGAGGACTGCCAGTCTGACTGGAGCATATTGGTTCCATGCTGTAGGGCTACAGTGCAGGATGCCAAGGAAGATCTTTGGAGGATTTCATACCTGGGCAAGTACCAAATAAAAACAACTCGAGCACACTGTCTTTACTTTACCTTTAGCTGAAAAGTCATGTTTCTGCAGCTGCTGCAGAGGAAGCTGCTATGTCTTCCTGCAAATAAGGAACGTGACAGTCTATCCATTGTTCATGGTTTAATGATCAAAAAAACAACTGTAGTTGTTATGCAAATCTGAATCTTTCTTTTCTACAGTGTTTGCTACCTATATGTCTTTCTACTAGGTTTTTGTATAATAAGAGCTGTGAAAATGCCAGAGTTTATTATACAGATACCTAAGAACCTTTACAAATACGGAAACAAAGTATGACTTTTTGAGCACGCGCTAGTTCGTTAGTTTGGAGAGTTGTCTGCACTACTCCGTTTTCTGTTATTGAAGCATTATTTAGAAGCTTGGCCTTGAGATGACAGGAGTACTGTAAGTGTTCACTATATTAAGTACGAATTTTGGGGAGAAACTATATATATATATATATATATATATATATATATATATATATATATATATATATATATATATATATATATATATATATATATATATATATATATATATATATATATATATATATATATATATATATATATATAGTCTTCTACATATCAGATTGGTCATTGCATCATTATTATGCCTTGCTAGCTGAGAGGAAAAGCTTCAAGGAACCTTCTGTCTTCCCGCAACAGGTACAAACACACCTTCCAGGTTGTTTGAATCTCTTACACCAATCAAATTCATGAAGGTTTTAAAGACACAATGAAATATCAGAGGACCTAATGTAATTTTATGTCTTTGTGGGGGGAAGAATATGAGGGAGGGTTTCATTTCCAAAGGAAATTTGATTAGAACATTTAGGGATTTGATGTGATCACCAAGGGCACAGATCTCATTAGAACTTAGGGGAGGATCATAAACGTAGAATTTTCTCCGGAGTATTTTCTGGAGGGAACATCAGTAATAATGTGACGATGGGAGGGGGGCAGTCTCAAACCACAAAAATCCACACCCCACTGTGCTAACCATTCAGCTAGATGGTCAACTATTAGCTAAAGGCTTCATCCAGGGTTGTTACAATGTCATCAATGTATAGGAAGGGGGGACTTATCTGTTTGTTGGTGACATCAATATCACCAACAAAGGCTATAATTATCTGCTGTTAGACAGTCAATATATATTAAACACTTTTAGGCCAATACTTTAGATATTGACCTATTTTATAGACCCGCTGGCAGTATTCGCTTGTTCAAGCTCCAGCAGTAGGTCTAATAAACATTTTAATTAAAAAACATTATTAAACATTTTCTGTGTTTTGCAGAATTGAATGGTTGTATCAGAACAGGATTGGTCTCAAACCTGTAAGTAAACTTCTATTTAGTGAGTGCTGGACTCAAGGAAAATCTCCATCGCGGCTTTGTACGAATCAGATAATCAGAACAATAATCAGACCAGACCTAAATCTTAGGGTACAACTCAGACTTTTTCCCTCATCAGCAATCATGTTTTAGTCATTGTAGTCATGGAGATGTAGACTTTGACGTGGATCAGTATTTCGGAAACCAGGCAGAGAGGTGGGGTTGTGTTCCACATCTACTAATTTTGATGTAACTGGTAGGCAGGAACCGAGATAGGCTTCTATATCACATTAACTGATAAATATGAGAGTTTAACTAGAGCCAGTTGTGACATCTGGCCTCATCACTTTTTTTTTAAAGTTTAATAAGCAGAAAGTATTTAATATTCTGCTCAGCAACACAACTCCCACTGGGAGAATCATATACAAGCTCATACTAATAAATGTACTGTAAGAAGATAGGAAATAAAGACAGATAACATGTAGCTGCTCTACACATCTGTTTAACTATGTATGTGTTCGCCAGTCTGTTTGTACAGTGTTTGTGTATCTTTGTATGATTATGTGTGTTTTTCCAACAGAATAACTCATTAAAAGGCAAATTATGTGCATGAAACAACCAGGGGAAAAACAGTGGCGAGTCTATGGAATTTTGGAAAAAAAACATACACAAAGTTTATATCACTAGTCCCATTTCTTTGGGGGTGGTTATATCCAAAACAGCAGCAGCAGCAGCAGCAGAGGAGACGGTAGCATGAGGAGGTCAGGGCAGAAATGATTGGCGCGCCCTCTTAGAGACTCTTGGTTGATCTCTTCCTGGTTGGGCGAGCCGTGCGGGGAGACTGAGGCCACTGGGCGGCTGTGGCGGTTGGAACACATGTCGTAGAGGTTCCCTGAGAACTGCATCTTCTTGGACTCCTGGCGGAGAGACTCCCAGACAGCTGCTGCTTCCTCCGGACAGCCGGCCATCACCACGTTGGCACAGTCATGGAACTCATCCCACGACCTGAAGAAACAAAGGTAAGGAAAATGAAGATGGAAAGACATGGTGATCAGATGCAAGACCAAATGCAGTTGGTAAATGAACAGCTGCACATAATTTAACATAAAAACGATGGACTGTTTTAAATTACATTACAAACCATCAATTCCTTGGCTGGAAATCGTGGTTTGTTGATAGGGTCTGTTGGTCCACCATTGGTCCGAGCTGAAATATCTCAACAACTATTGGATTTGCCATCAGTGTTTGTACAGACATTCCACTGGCACCACCAGGAGGTTTACATTGTGTTTTTGATGGAATTGTATCATTAACTATTGGATTGATTGCCACAGAATCTGGTAGCTACACTCATCCATGTCCCCCTCAGGATGAAGAATAATAACTTGGTGATCCTGTATGCTCATTATATCCTGAATCCTAATTAGTCTTAAAACAAACTACTGAAAAAAGTAAAGATGATCAAAAGAAAAAGGGAAAGAAGGGAAGTTTGAAAGGAAGAAAGAAATTTGCAAATTTCCCTTTTCCAAGGGATCTTCCATGCAGATCGGAATCAGCTTTTTGGAAAAACCTGGGGAGTTAGACTTTATATAATTATAAAATTATCTTTAACTATAAATTATTGGTTTGTTAGATATGTATGAAGAAAATCATTTCTGTGTTTTTCAGACTGTCCTTGTTTTGTCCACTGCAGTCATGTCACGCCATGACATTGACTGCTTATTTTGCACCTAAAATGTCTTGTAACATTAGGAAAACACCACATGGACATGTTAACAAGGTTAAAAACTTGATTTTTACTGGAGATGGTCTTAAATTAATGAAGATCTGAGCAGGCAGCAATGAAAATTACTAATGAAGATGTTGTGACAGTGAAGTATGAGTCTTTTCACTGAGAAAATTGAATTTGATCTATCTGTTTGCTCCGTCTACTTCTTGTGGTATTTGCCAAGACACCATCTGCTTATCATCCCTGCTCTGAGAGCAAAGGTCACCCTGTGGGTTAGACTGAAAGGTGAAAAACCTTCATTAGTTCACAGAGATTGGAAAGACTGTCATAAAGTGGGTCTTTGTTAAATTCCTACTATAGTATATCCAGGCCTATAATTTCATCATTTAAAGGAGTAATTCCACTTGACCGAATGCCATGCCATTTAGTGGATTTCAGTACCACGCAACATACAACTATAGCAGAATTGAAATTACGTTTATCAGTGCTGTCGGAGGACAGAGCAACTATAGAAAAACAACTGCCTTGACTACTTTGATTCTGGTTTACATTTTGCCAGATATAATCTCCTGTACCAACAGCGATACATTAGTAATTTACCATGAATACTCCAGCTATAATAGAACAGGTGGTCTAACTGATAAGTGTTGGGGCCTGCAAATTCAAACTGTAGTAGAACAAATTAAATGATGCTATCATCCAATAGTGCACTCTGAGGAGGACTAAACTTTTGTTTGAAAAGTGAAAGGCAGGTACTTTTTAGTGAAAAAAAACCTTCTCTGCATTATCAGTTGCGAGCCTGTTTCTGTTTTCACCTACAATGTGAAACTCGGTGTGTTTAAATGCAGCTTCATGAAACAATGCTCAAAATTTGGTTTTGGCATCTAAAAAGATTTCTGTCCTTGTCCCAGTTTACATGCAACAGAGAAATTTGAATTAGTGACAGGAACGTATCTTCCCACTCAACACTAGGGGGCAATATGTGTTGTTTCAGCGGGTTAATACGGCCCCTTTTCTGGTTGACCTATTATGTTGTCACGTGGTGAACAAACAACTGGGGCACTGTACAACTCTGGCATATTTGAACAACAAGATCAGTGGTGAACAATCCTGGTCCTGGAGGGCAGGTGGGTACAGGCTTTTGTTCCAGCTAAGCTCTATTCTATTAATGAAGACCTTAGCAAGGGTTCTAGTGGTTGATTAGTAGAATCAGGTGTGTTACTGCTTGGTTGGAACAAAAACCAGTGCTCACAGTGGCTCTCTAGGATCAGAATATGTAATGTACACTTTACTTATTGTGCATTTCTTCTACTGTGATTATATTCTTCTTCTGCGACTGGGTTTCTTCTATATTTTGCTCAGGGGTCATACACCAGCATGGTGGTGTGGAGCAGCCCCACCCACCATCCAATCACATTATCTGGCTGTCTTATATTAATATATTAATCAAAGTAATGTGTTTACATGCACTTCAGTTGTCCAGTTATACTCAGATTAAGGCATTAATTTGTTGTTTTCAGTGGTGCTGAGAGGTATCTGCAAGAGTGGGAAACCATACTTTGTTAATCTCCTCCCTCCCAGTATTACAGTGGTTTGTCTTTCTGAGAATTTGTGTACTTTCTGAGGTATGTCTCTGACTCTAAGTAAATGGCAGTACCCACTAGAGCACTGCTCAGTGAGGTTGATGCTTGCTCATCTGCTACTTCTTCAAACTGTCCAGACTGCTCCTGGCCTTGCGTAGCTTTCTGGCAGGTGGTCCTCACAGATCCCCCTACTTGTCTGCCTCAAAGCACCCTCTGCAGCTCCAGTATGACCGTCCTCTGTAGCCGTGTTGACGTACAACAAAAAAAACAACCTTCACACACACACATACACACACAACCTTGGGTCGAGCAGAGTTGCAATGCAGTACAGTTTTTTTTCAGTGCCAGAGAAGCGTCTGATGGCTGCAGCTAAAGTGCCCTTCATTGTTTTTCGCCATAGTCCTTATCTGTTTCTTTCATCAGCAGTCTGAGAAACACATCTGATGCCAAAGCATCAAAGTCACTCACTTTTTGAGTTAACTCTTCAAACTGAGCTGGAAGATAGCATCTTTTTCCAGAAGTGTCCACTTGCTGAACAGTGAGTTTAGTGGGGTAGCTCATACTCGGACCCAAATGTACCCAGAGTCCAATTCTTCTTGATGACAGACTGCAGCATGTGATATGTGCCGTTGCAGTGGCTCTGCGCGTCCTTGCTGGAGTTTTCTCAGCTGCTTGAGCTGCAGTTGAATGTTTAAAATGTCCAAAAATGTTATGCCACCCCATCAGCTAATCTTCTCTGAGCCAAAAGCCCCTCATTAACAGCCACCTGGAGGGTGTAAGCGAAACACGGCGAGCATCTCTCATGACCTTGATCAGGTTTTTGGTGTTATCTTGGGGCACAACATGAAGAGTTTTCTGAATCTCCAGACCAAAGCAAAATCCAATGGCATTATCTGGGTGTCTTATATTATTTATAATAATCAGAGTTTACATGCACTTCAGCTGTCCAGTTATACTCGGATTAAGGCAGTGATTCATCAAAACGCTTCAAACCAGCTTGAAGAATATCCTCACCAATTGATTAAACCAATGAGAGACATTAGGCTGAGGCCGCTTGTTCAAATATCATGAACCTGAAATGTACTGCAACAAGCAGTTGATGTGGTGTTTCAGTTATGCAGCTTTGGTACCATGGTGTCTGTGATATGTCGACGGCTGGAAAACTCATACTGAGAATAAAGAAAACTAATATCTAAAACTGATGACTGGTCATCAAGAACAATGTGCTGGGTAAGAGTTTCTGTTGGGTTTCCATGGGTTGTCTCTGGACATTTTCTCTCCCTTCTCCACCGTTTGCTGCAAAGTTGGTTGTTGCCGTTACCTGCAGCTAGCAATAACAAACCCCTTGAAACCCCTTGGATGTTCTTCAGGTGTTTTATAAAATTTTTGAATGTGGCTTTAGAATGAGCACACATATCTGGTCATTTAATATAAAGAATAACTAACAGTGAATTACTATTTACTGTTTCAGAAAAGAAATTATTGGGATTTACAAACTTCCAATATTTATACAATCCCTCTAAAATTATACAATAAAAATAATCTCTTGTCAACTGTAGCCAATCGTGGCAAATGTGACCCTGAAAGAGAGCATTCGTCGTATTTTGTTGATTTATCATCCTGAGGCATTTACAAGATTATAATTGTTGTTATCATCATTGTTATTATTACTATCATAAATTATGATTATCACTAGTAGTAGAAATAGTTGTCAAGTCAATTTATTTATAGAGCACATTTAAAAACAACAGATGTTAACCAAAGTGCTTTAAGGAGAAAAAATAGATTATGTGATTATTTGATTGATGATTACAAGCAAAACCAAAAATGGCACATACATAAACACAAGCAACACTCATAGAATAAATAAATTCACAACACAAACAGCATGGCAAAATCTACATTAATCAATATATGAGGCAAATCTTCAATTAGAACTCAAGGCAGGACTCAGAGAATTTAGGGCGCTTTCACACCACTAGTTTGATTACTCAGGAGGCACTAGCATTTTTGACCATGTAGCATATAAACTCAGCACTTTTATACCTGCAAATGAACCAAAATTGGTCCAATTGATGTTTCATCAATTTATTTATAGTCTATTTTCTGGTAGAGATAGGCTCCAATTCTGACTCACTATGGTGTGACACACATTACTGCTTGCTCCTATTTCTGTGTATTACATCCTCTGTGTTGGCCATTTTTGTCAAAATATCCAATTCCAAAATGAGTCACAGTTGCATTTGGAAAACAATCTGTGGACGTACTGGAGTCATCGATTATGCATAGTGCATCATTTCAGGAGGAGGAAACAAGCTATTTTCATGAATGAATGAGGTCATATGTGATGAACGTTGTTCCAAAGCCCCACAAGTTAGAATATGAAATAATTAGTATCCGCTCTTTTGGACCTGAGTTTGCATTCACACCAGAAGGACTGCACCAAAGTTTGTCACATGGTGCAGAGTCAAGTAGACAAAGACCAGCTCTTTTTGTAGGTCTAGGTACGCTTCTTTTAGTACAAACAATGCTTTCACAACAACGAAAATGAACTGAATGAATTAGGCGCCTTTGTTTTGAATGGACCGTTTGGTCTACACCAACTGCTGTATGTAGTATGAAAGCACCTTTAGTGATATCAGATTTTATTGGTGTTAAAATTACTGAGAATCTATCTTGGAGGCTCTGGGAGGAGAGGCACAATAAACTAAAAAGACTGAAAGGTCAGGGATAACAAAATCACACCAAAAGGAAGAAAAAGTCTAATCACTACAGGGAAAAAGACTAACAAAAAATGCTCCAAGAGGAGGAAATCATGACCTGGTAATGAAAAATAAAACAGCTCACACCCAAAAGCAGAGGATATAAAGTAAGCTGAAATGTTCAACACAAAATCAAAATCGTTTATAAGGAGGAAAACAAACTATGAACAAAATCAACAGAAACTATGACTAAACTAAGGGGTCGTCCTCACCAACATGGATGTTTTTAAAACCATGTCTTTCTCTGCACAGTTCAGCCTTTCATCCACACGTAACCGCCGTTGTGGGCTCCTGAAACCAGAGTTTGTTGTAACTGGAGTCCAGGGTGAACTTTTTTGAAAACTCCAGTTTCAGTAGTTATGTGTGGATGGGAAAACTACAGTTTCTTCTTCTTCTTTGGGGTTTAAGGCAGCTGGCATTGCATTGCTGTCATCTGTAGGACTAGCTTATTGTATTACATCCTGCTAAATAATCCCAATGAAATATTGTCTTCCCCTCCCACTTGACCCTATTTCTAAAATGGTTTTCAGGGATTCATCTTCCAAGCCAATCTCTTACAATTTTCTGGTTAACTTGTCTTTGGTAGACATAATTTCTGCAAAAAAGTAAAACATGTACTGCAGTTTCTTGTTTTGTCAATGTTTGACTTCACACTGTGCGACAGTAAACAGTAACTTGTATCCATGGAGACTTGTCCAGCGCTCTAGCCTTGTGATTGGCTAAAATGGCCTTCCTGAAGTGCTATCGCCACCTACTGCTTTGGCATGTGCATGACATTGTTTAAGGCGGATTATCCGGCTTCATGTGGTCAGAGAGATTTATTTATCACACAGGTTGTGTGGATAGACATTTTTTTTACAAACACATCTTCTGTATTTGCTTTTGCATACACCTAAAATTTCTATAAAACCACGTTACTCAATGAATTTCATTAAAATGGCAGCACAGCAAAGAACACACATGCACACTCACATGCAACTTTATAACACTTACAGTGAACAAGCACCATTACTGTGAGTGTGTGTGTGTGTGTGTGTGTGTGTGTGTGTGTGTGTGTGTGTGTGTGTGTGTGTGTGTGTGTGTGTGTGTGTGTTTGGCTTGTGTCCAAGACTTAAAGACTCCAGTGGTCCACCTCTGGAGGAGGGCTGCTCATCTGCTGCTGTGGGATGAGCAGCTGCTGGGGGGAGTGGGGGCTGTGGCGTGGCAGCATCTGGCTATCCTGTGCGTACCTGCATGTGTGTGTGTGTGTGTGTATCTGTGTGGGTGTGGGTGTGTAAGACATAAGAGAATCTCAAAGTCAGAAAGAGATAGTGTCAGACTTTCAGTTGTGTAGGGGTCTGTGATATAATTTATGTCTTCCTCTGTCTGTGTGTGTGTGTGTGTGTGTGTGTGTGTGTGTGTGTGTGTGTGTGTGTGTGTGTGTGTGTGTGTGTGTGTGTGTGTGTGTGTGTGTGTGTGTGTGTGTCATTGAGTTTGGCTGCAGATGTGTGGTCCCTGCTCAAGTCGCAGGTGGTGCAGAGAAAGCAGAAACACTTTTGAGGACACTGACAGACAACCAGCTGCTTTTGCAATAATAAAACCTCCAGAGTGCCTCTGTTCTGCTGCTAACATGCTACTGCTGACATCCGAAAACCTCCAAACCCCAGTTCTAGGCTTATTTATTTATTCATGTGTGTGTGTGTTTGTGTGTGTGTGTGAGTTTTTTTTTTTTACTTGAAATTAATGTATACAGAATTATGGCCATCTGGGTCTTGACTAAGTTTCATAATTACTGTATTTCACAGCAAACATTAACAAAAATCTATGGGAATATTTAACATATTTATCTGAAAAGTTGCTTCAGTAGATTTGATGAGTCAGAGAACAGAGAGGACTGAAACACAGTAAAGCAGCATGCTGTATTAGGAATTAAGAGAGGAAAGAAAAAGGAACAAAAAGGGACTCTATGTGCAATTGCATTGTTACAATCTGTACCTTGTACATTGTATTAGAAAAATGAAAAAGATATTCCCTTAATGAGAACAGGTTTGTGACAGAATCGAATGGCCTTATCTGTTTCATACTATGGAAGTTTGGCCTGGTTCATTAGTCGGGTTAAGGCCTTTTTATTGTGCCACATATTCGTTAATGACACTTTCAGCCTTCTTTTTCACTCCCCTACGAAAAGCAGGGGACTTTAGCCTGGCTAAAGGCTAAAGTCTTGAGCCTTTAGTCAGTGCGATTTGCACTGAAATGGATCAATAATGGCATGAACATACATTAATAACAATGTATGCAGATGACATATTAATCAGCCTTACTAGATCGGTATCATCCCTGCCAGCAGTTATTATATGAATGAATCAATATCTTTGGAAGCTTTTCCGGGTATAAGATTCCTCAATTCCCATACATATAGGTCTGGCCTTGGGAATACACAAATTAATGGAATGGAATAGATTAATGAAATATTTAGGAATCAACATTACATCCCCTGCAAGAAAAATATCCAGCCTGTATATTCCTGCCATCCTCTGTGCAGTGAAGGATGACATTAATAGATGGACATCTTTACCACTGTCTCTGTGGGGAAGAGCTGACATTTTGAAAATTAACATATTATCTAGGCTTATGTACATATTTTCTTCTTTTCCTCTTACGTTCCCGGCAGTCAGTTCAAAGAAACACATTCCGTCTTCACTCGATTCCTTTGAAACAATTTAAATCTTTTATTTGTATCTTGCTGCACTGTTTACCTTTTCTTTTTCTTCTTTTTTCCTCTTTTTTTTAATAGCTCACTGTTTTAATTTCTTTTATTTTCATAAAGGCCCTTCTAATGTCAGGTGTTGCTAATTAGCATCCGTTATAAGCACTGTAACACTTCACACAGCTGTCTGACAATATACATCGTACCTGTCCCCATCAAATAAACCATGAAAACAGAAGAAAAATGTACTTCAGAATCGCATACAAAAATCATTTGTTCCTACTATTAAGTACTAGTCTCATATTTCTTAAGGTATCTATTGTCATGGGCATACAAGGAACGTTGTCCAGTGGACAGTTGTAAATGGTTGGCGAAGTAGATTCTGCCATTCCAGACCACCGTTGCCTTATATAGTATTATTATATTATAGTATTATTCTCAGGTGCCATTGCTATAATATTTCATCAGTGGTTTAATATTCTCAGTGGGCTTTGTCTTCCATTGTCAAAAACAAGGCTGCATGATTAATAAAAACAAAGGGAGATTCATTAAAAAAACAAAACAAAAAAAACTTTGAAATATTGTTTAAAGTATTGTTTTATAATATATTATATTGTATTGTATTATATATTATTGTATTATAATATATATAGTCTTTTATTAAATAAAAGACAATATATATTATAATACAAAGGAACCTAAACTAACAATGGCAAGTTTAATAGGATCAGTAGTGCAATGTTGTATAGTGCAGCAAATTAGGCCAAATGCCAACCAAATACAACCAAGTACATTGTAATTGAGCTCAAAGGTTTTTTTTGTTTTTTTTTTTACTGTAGCATTTGCCCCCTGGGACCCCACTGTAGACTGGAGATCTGTCTGGAGTGTATCCCTGCCTCTTGCCCAGAATACGCTGAGGTTGACTCCAGCAGACCCCCATGACCCAAGTGAGGAATAAACCTCGTATGGATGGATAGACAGATGGATGGATGAAGTGTATAGAGTGTGTTTCTGATTAGTTTAAAGTTATCTTCATCGAAAAAACTGTCCTTTTCTTAAAAAATAAGGAAATTTCTTAGCGACCCCAAACGTTTGAACTGTAGTTCACATATGCAGCGCAATTGACTTCCATCATGAGAAGAAAATATATATATATGGTACAGAGCTTACCTCTTGCTGTGATCCTTGCCATGTTCAAGCACCTTTGAATGGGAGCCGGGGTCTCATTTATAAAATTGTGCACAGGATCCACACCATTTTCAGCTCTTGTACACTAAGAGTATGTAATGTAATGTACAAGAGCCGAAAATGGTCGCATCAAAATCAACAATCCAACCTATAAAAACCATGCATAACTACACTGCTGGCAACTTTCCCTCATTCTGTCAGCAATGTGTGCACGTGGATCCACTCATTTCCAGCTTTCTATAGCCCACATTCAACCATAAAGGGCTGATGTGTTTCTAGCCGCAACAATCAGTCTCTCTCGAGACACCTGACCAATAAATGTCATGACTCAGCGTCTCGTCCCTTTTGTAGTCACTTGTAATCAGGTAGTTCAAGTAAGGGTCACTGCAGCCATGAAAGAATGTTTACTGTCTCATTTCCCAGTTTTCTCACTTCTTGAAATTACACATGTAACTCAAAACAACCATAAACCAACTTCAATAAACATAACTGTGGATCATAAATTCATGCATCTCTGTTAAGCCGGACCTGTTCCCGCTTAACCAGCATTACTGTAGTTTCTACATCACACCGATTCTATAGCTGTAAGACTTCCAACATAATATCTATCAAATATATTTCTTTCAATTACTATGAACAAAGTGAATTTTTGGCAAACTACATTTCTTTTAATAGAATTTGTGTGTCAGAACTTCAGAATATTAAATCAGTCCATTCACCAAGGTTCACTGCCATCTTTTTTGTAGGAGCTGGAAATATCACGACATGGATGTAGCAAACTATTAAAGAAAAAACTGCTTATACTTAAATAACAACAATTGTGTGGGTGTTTGTTTTTCTACATCCTTCAGAAACTTCAGGAAGTGTGATGATCAGTCTGTCCAAGGTTGATGTAATAAAAGGTAAAATAAATAAAAAACAGCCTGTTGCAAACCTCTCGGCTCCATTGAGTTTTCGAATTGAAAAGAACCTAAGAAATTAAAGGAATTCAGTTATTCTTGGGGAAGGGTTTGAAAAAGCCTTTATATTAAAACCAACACACTTCAGCTGCAGTGGCCTTCATCAGTGCTACCAGGCTTACATGCTTCATGAAGGTTTCCTTCGGTTTGTTCGAGAGAAGAATTCTTTCTATTTACCACTCACACAAGACTCGATCAATATTTTGCAGCCAGAGTGTCATAACAGTAAAGGATTAACAAGTAAAATGACAATACATGTTATGTTCAGAATCAGACATGGAATTTGCTTTGTTGTAGATGACGCTTGACAAATAACGATATTAAAAAAAAGAACAAATAATTTTACTAAATATATAAAAATATAAATGTATACACTACCAAGCACTAAAGTTTGGGGTCACTTAGAAATGTCCTTATTTTTGAAAGAAGAGCACTGTCGTTTTAATGAAGTTAACTTTAAACTAATCAGAAATACACTCGTTACTTTTCTAATGTGATGAATGACTATTTTAGCTGCAAATGTCTGGTTTTTGGTGCAGTTTGTACATATGTGTATAGAGACCCATTTCCAGCAACTATCACTCCAGTGTTCTAATGGTACAATGTGTTTGATCATCGCATCAGAAGGTTAATGGATGATTAGAAAACCCTTGTACAATCATGTTAGCACAGCTGAAAACAGTTTAGCTGGTTAGAGAAGCTAGACTGACCTTCCTTTGACAAAAGCAAAGTTTAAAGGAAAAAAAAGAAATATTTCAAATAAAAAAGATTATTTCTAAACTTGTCAATGTTTTGATTGTATTTTCTATAAATTTTACAACTCATGGTGGTAAAGTGTGAATTTTCATGGAAAACACAAAATTTACTGGGTGACCCCAGACTTTTGAACAGCAGTGTACTGTATATATAGAAGATGAGATAACAGCTTACAAAGTAACAGAAATAAATATATATATATATATATATATATATATATATATATATATATATATATATATATATATATATATATATATATATATATATATATATATTTTTTTTTTTTTTTTTCTGTGAATTATTGAAGTACATACTGTCTTCACAGTCTTGGAGGTGTACTAGTGCAGGGGTGGGAGACTGCATCCGATCACCTTCTCCCCTGAAAAAAATTGTATTCCTATCTTTTATGAGTTTGCGAGCAGTCGAGGCTATTGCAGCTCTATATTGACATATATTCTTTTTTGATTTTGACAGTTGTTTTTTTTTTGTGAAAATCTTGACTCCTTCCATTATTTCTGGATCTGCATGAGAGTGGGAGATGCTGGGCTTCTATCACACTGTCTTTGTTTGGCCTTAAATGAAGGTGACTCTAAACTGAGGCAGGAATAGGAAAAAAGGGCTGCAATGAGATAATGTAAATCTGTGGAGGATAAAAATATAAATGCGAATAAAGAGACTGCGGTGAAAGAAAACTCAACCTTGTAAGTTTTCTAATAACAGCCGTTTTAGAGAATGGAGGACTCTGCCTCGGTTTGTGTGACTGTAACCAAGGAAACAAATAGGACATTGGAAAATAGCATATTGGCTTCTCTTTGTACTCAAAGTACCTTTATGTTTTGCATAGATTATGTACAAAGAAAATTCTGAGATTTGTTTCCAAAACCACAGACACTGAATTGTGGCATTAGAGCATTTCTCACCAGTTTTGTGTTTTGAGCTAAACTGGTGGCCATGACCCCTCCTCTACTGGGGTAGACACACAGAATCCATCCATCCAATCCATATAATAACTTTTTTAATCATTCAAACTCAAAGTTTTTTTCCACAGGCTTTAACAAACCTTTCAGTTGAAAGATCTGAATGAAGACTAATCACTATTTTATACTATGACTATTGTCATTGTCTGTCATTCAGGCCTCACATTTATCAATTTAACCATTGGGACAGTGTCCTTTAAAAATTACGTTTTTTGAATCGTTTCAATGTTGGATTGCATTCAGATATTGTTATACAATTGATCGCTTTCTCATCCTGCAGAGGACAATCTTTTTTATGAAATAGCAGAGAAGAGTCCTTCAAACCACACTGCTAATAAGAAATGAATAAATCCAATTACAAATAGTCCAATGCAGTGTAAATGGGGTGAACTGAAAATAGAGAAATACAGGTACTTACTGTAATAGTTTGGGTTTATCATTATTCATTGCCTATTATTAGCTTCTTTTTTTCTCTGCTCTCTAGCATCCATATATCAGTGGTTGCAATGAGCCCATCTCAAAGAACTGCATATTATGGGAATATCTGTGGAGGCAGCAACAGAAGAAACAGTCCAGTCATGTGAAATAAACATCACCATGTCAGACTGAATTTCTCTGCTTCCATTAAACTCTTCTAATGCAACTTCAGAAGATGTGCATCAATATACATCAACACAGACCCTGTCACTAATTTAAGAAAGCAAAGTTTTGAAAGGAGCAGTCTGTCATCACAGCTATTTCCAACAGATCCTAGAGAGCAGCGCTTCAGTAAAAAATTCATTCTCATTATAAAATGCCTCAAAAGACTATCACTGCTCATTCTGATTCTTCATGCCGAATCATCCTTGAATTGCTACACATGTACGTTACAAATATATTTTTTTTAATCTGTGGGCCATAGTTATAGAGAGGCGTCGAAGTGTGGAAGAGATAAACCACGATTATGTTAGTTACCAATGTTGGTATGTCATTAAAATGAATTTAGCCCTAGATCCTTCCTTCGCTAGGCTTCCACAATAAAAGAGTTCCTTCGAAAAGAAAAAAAAAGCCTGAAAACCTGATAACCAAAATGTTATTTTCATTCATGGATTGTAAAGGGCTTATATTATAAAAAGCTTTACCAAAGTTATTTTAATGATTGTTGTAATATAACCTATATACTTTGTCTTTGTGGTGGCTATTTTTCACCTGAACCTCCTCTGTTCTTTTTAAAGCTGCAGCAAAGGTTAATGTTTAATTTTATTGTGCCTAATTCCTTCGTATCTTTAGCCCCACATATTTCCTTTTCACCTCACCTGCTGTGGCTCGACCATTGCCGCTGCATAATGCCTATTGTGAACATGAGGAATAAAAGCAGTGCTGCTCTCCTGGGACAGCACTGACAGTGGTGCAGCCTTGGCCTAGATGCAAATCATAGCCTCCTATTCAGTCTATTCAGTTCATGTGTGTGTGTGCACATTGGAGCGCGCACACGCTCGCAGATCTTCAGAGGGGGGACGCCATGCTACTTCCTCATTATGTGGCTCTGATAGAAGCACTAAAACCATTTTCTTGAGTGTAGAGAGGGAGGTAGAAAAGAAAAAAAAGTGAGCGAAAGAAGACAAGTGAGAGGGAGGAGGGAAAGAGAAAAAGAACAAAGAGATGAAAAATGAGAGCGGGTAAGGGAGAGATGGAAAGAAGAAGTGAGGCAAGAGAGTATAGATTGGGGGAAGTGTGTGTGTGTGCGATGCAACACTCACACTAAGGTGACTGGGTTGCAGGATTAGTAATTTAATTGGTACCTCAAGGAATAAAAGAGGCTTAACAACAGTGGAGTGGTACCACGGGTGGGCTGCAGGGCCATGGTGACACACACACATACTAGTTGTTATTTTGCTTTTCAGTTTTTAAGGGCTGCCCCCCTAATAGTCAACCAAACCGTTAGTCGATGAGAAGTCTTTAGTCCACCCGGTTTTTGGTCTTTGGGATTCATTAAAAGTGTGGGGTCATGTTGAGCATGTAATGGACAACCCCAAGAATGAGACCACTTCTTTTTGGACCACCTCTTTTAGTGCACCCGAGTGAACCTTTGATTGGATTGGACCTTTGGTTTGGTCTCTACCGCCAAGGAGAGACTCAGGGAAATGATCCATGGAGATAGAAATTTAGAAAGTCGTTTAAGGGACCTCCTTCGTAGTGATGTCAATTTGGTGTCAGTCTGCTTTACCAGCTGACCAGCTGTCAACCAGCTTTGACAGCTGTCAGCCATCTTTAACAGCTACAGTGACTTTAGACAGAGTTCGTAATCTGCACAAATTGCACAAACGTGCTGTGCTGATACTAATAAAGCTGCCAGAGCAGCAGTGTTTCTCTCTGCAACCTGTTACCTGTTTAACAAACACCTGCACATGAATAAAAGCCTGCATTCTGTATTCATACCGTATACTGTGTATTACTCAGAAGCACATTAACCATTTCTACTGGCAGAATGTGTTCATATGATTATTAATTATTTGTATTTGTTTTTTTTATATTCTGGTTGTAAAATATATAAATGAATGATCTAGAATATGATCATAGTCTTTTGAGCACAGAAAATTATTTCTTAGACTCAATATTTCATGAAAAAAATGTAAATGATGTAACTTCATATTTTTTATACTCTTCAGCCTTTTATGTGGCTGAATGTAAATGATAATAAATGATGTCAAATATAAATGAGTTCTCAATGTGTTTCTGATCAACTCTCTGACTGTGAGTTAATTATATCCATAATAACATTTAATAAGAAAAATCATCATGAAAAGATAAACTACATCATCTAAGAGATGAAGAAAACTGTTTAATTAACAGCAACTTAAGGGCGTATCAAACCTCAGACTCCCGGAAATCAACAGCTGATGCTGACTACTCGGCAAAAGGCTCACCTACAAGCTGAGGGCCCTGAATTTGGTCTTCCAGGGTCACCATTACATGAACAAAAAGTTCAGTTTGAACTAGTTTTAGCTAGATGGTGAATTATAAATCACATAAGATATATGATACTTCAGATATATAGGCTACTTGAGTTTATCCTGTATTCTGCTCTCATTCTGGTATGAAAACGCAATGAGCAGCAGCAATGTCCAATGGTCCACTCAGTAACTGCTTTCCAATTAGGGGGCATGTTGGGCTGGTAACAAAGATCTCCAGGCAGTCTTCTCCTGTATTCCCTATGGATGTATTATAAGAAATAGATACCAGGAAAATGACCACTGTTCATTTTAGTGGAAGTTGTTTGCCTGTCGCATATGCAGAAAAAGTTCCTGACTTCCGGGTTTAGTTCTGTGTGATGTGACCTGTTATGCTCTGGGGCCTCCCATCATATCCTGGCGTGATGAGGAAAAAAAAACTCACCTTTGAGTTGTTTAATTATCTTTGCCGACCACATTGAGCACTGTTCCGTGACCCCATTAATTCAACAGGCATCAACCTCGCTCCTGAGACAAAAGCACAACTTTCTCAGAGCTTTTGTGACCATTAGAAAGGTTTTGGACAGATTAGTCCATGACTAAAAATATAGAATACAAAGAATTGTAATTAACAGGGTTATAGCTGGGGGTTTTCCTGTCAACAGTTTTACAGGCTTCTCTTTTACTACTGCGGTCTATGGGAAAAATGCTCTCTGCATCGCATGGGATTTTTTTGTTGCAGTACCACGAGTGGCCACTGGGAAAAATCTATGCGCTGCTGAGAGGTAGCTCCATGTTTGGGTCTTATAATACATCCAGGGTGTTCCTTCAGTTTGCTTCTTGATACACTACTAAAAGACATGGGCCAGTCCTCAAGATGGAACAGCTTGAACGACTGAGGAGCAAGGATCAACGAAATGACAAATAAGACACAAAATAAGTCCTATAGCTTTTCTGGCACACCTAATCATCAAATCACCTTTCCTGCATTCAACCTACACTCATTTGCACTAAAAAGACAGCACAGAGGGCCAGTCCAGTCAAATGAAATTAAATCATGTCTGTGTACACAGAATCTGCATAAACATAATAGAGGATGTCTTTTGGATGCGTGAGACAGGTGTTCAGTTACAGCGTGTGTATCCCTCTTTTCGCCAGCACCTCATTGGAAGTTGAACAGTTCCTGTCACAGGGCTCCGTGCCCTAATGTCAGTGTTACAGCTGTGAACACAGAAGTGCAGTGTGTTCTACAAATCTTCAAGACAAGTTCCCGTGTGGAGGAGATTAGCCCCGGAAGGACTGAGCAAAGTTCTTGTGACGGAGCATAAATGAGCTACATCTGGTGCCGGTTGGAACCTGACCAGGCTCACTTAAGGTGGACTGACCTTTAAGGTGGTCCAGCTATCCTCATTAACAATCTCAGCTACTCCTACAGACACAGACTCTATGGTTGACCGCTCCTGTATCTGTACTCCACTGAGAGGAGTCTGTGTACTTCAGATGAATTCAATATGATTTTGGTACTGTACAAATTTTACGTGACAGAAACATTGCTCTCAGATCAGCAATCCTATTCTAAGACCCTTCACACATTAATGGATCCCTTCCCCATTCGAGAGGGTACAACTCAACGAGAAGATGGATGACAGAGATATATATAAATAGAGCGGTGAGCGGAGATGACAGAGAGAGTGGGAGGAATGACCGATGGATACAGGATATAGAGAAATGAAGTGGTGAGAGAGAGGAAGGGGGAGGAATAGAAAAAGCCAGTGAGAGACGTTCTGCATCTTTAATCAGTGGCATCAGGCCTCAAGCCGAAACAAAGAGGATAAAAAGAGAGGTGCAGAGTGAAGATATGCCGGGAGGACAGCTGAGGATTAAAAAAAGTTGAAAAAAGTGGGACAGAAACTGAAATTCCTCTTTTGCCAGTGGTGAAAAGTAACGAAAATAATGTACTTAAGCACTGTATTTAAATAACATTCGAGGTGCTTGTACCTACTTGAGTATTTCCTTTGATGGAACTTTATCCATTCCACTACACTTCTGCAATAACTGCTGTACTTTTTACTACACTTATCTGGCAGCTATAGTTATTTTTCAGATTTTGACACAATGAATAATGTAACAGCTTTTAAAATACAGCACATCTTTAAAGGTGAAACCAGTGGTTTTTTGACATCTTATAAAAGGCAGTGTCTAGTCAGGTAACATTTCACAGGGCTTGCTACCAACTCCACCAAAAAAAGAATATTTTTCTTCTGACATGGTCCATTCTCAACATTCTCACAGGGTTTCATTTCATAAATGTTCAAACAAACCAATATTTCACCAAAAGTCAAAGATTAGAGAAAAGGTCCAAAACGTAACAGAACAAAGGAGAACAAACACAGGAATTGTTTTTTCTTCTCCTGTTAATTGTCTCACAATCCCACAGATTTATCTTAGGACCTTTTGGAGGTGTTCGACCCCTAGGATGAGGACCACTAGACTTCATTAGGTAAATGTATATAGAGTGATGAGGAGAAATTCCTAATTGAAGCATTTATTTTTTTTCTAAAAAAGGCTCCTGGTAAAAAAAAAATCCCTGAATGAAAATTACTTAACTCCATCTTTTGTTATTTCTTTGATTGAACACTATCTCCGAACACTAGCTCAGAATCCAGTTACGTAGGTTTAATTAACAGAAAACAAGAAACTCCACAGACCAAACTAAAATAGCATGAACATAAATTTATCTTCATCTTCTTCTTCATTAGAATGTTTTTTATTCTTAATTTTAATTTTCACTGATTCTTATTTTGCATTTTTGCTCATACTTAATCCACATTATTTTCAATAGAAAAACACCAATGCCAAATTCTACTTACTTTTGGTGGGTGGCAGGTGTTATGTCAAGCTCCAGTTACAATACATGTTTAATGTTGGATTCCTGCATAATGAGGCATAATGTTCATTTGAATAAGGTAAAAAAATTAACAGTGATGGCCATATTGTTCAAACAAAAAATATATAAAACAAAAAAACAGGACCCCTAACAGTTATATAGAGGATCTATATTTAGAAGACATTGCACTTTCAAAATATGCAGTATAACATTTTTTTTTATGTCTGCAGGGTTACAGAGTTTTGAATTTACACTCCTGACTTGAAACAAACAGGACCAGATGCTATCAGTGGGCGGAACCTCAAACTCAGCTTACCAACTAGTGCTGGTGTTCACAATGATTTTCGACCTGTCAGGAAAACATTTCACAGTGATCACATGTGACAGATAAAGATTGATTGATTGGTTTTAGACTCTGTGACGATATTGAAGCAGAGTCAACTTTGATTTGTTAAAAAGGGGAAAAACATAAATCTTGTATCATTGTTGGTAGGGTAGGCCAGTCTGTAGCATGCCTAACAACGCTGATGCTTGGTTGTCTTTATAGTTTACCTTTCCTTATACAATGTAACTGTGATACCTTCATATAATATATAAGGTCAGGTAAACTTTATTAATCCCTGAGGGGAAATTCGGTTGTTACAGCAGCAGCCATGTATTAAAGCAACAATAAGAAAATATATACTCAATATGAATAAAACTTAACAATTGTTTGCCTTAAACTCTTGATTGTTATAGAATAAACAAAAAATAAACAGATAAGAAATAGGAGTGTTGAGTAAAAGAATAGGAGTGTTGAGTAAAGAATTATAATTATATATATATATATATATATATATATATATATATATACACATGGGACTGTGTACATGCTGCCTGTGGTACATGCTTCACAGTTTGCAACAGTGGGAGAAGAGAATAACATGATATCAGTTGACATTAGTTTAATCTTTAATCAGTATAACAGTGCACTCTTCATTGAGGGATTATGCATTGTGATGATTAGCTTTATTATTGGTTAACTAAGTCATTTGGTGATGCTTCAGCAGTTATAACACACAAATAAGAAAAGTCACATAGACTAATATGACCCATTTGCATTGTGGAAAGGAGCTGCAGAGGACCAAAATATTAACAAAGGATTATGACCATTTAAAACTGGAAAATAGAAAAAATAATCTCTTCTTATTCAAGGCTTATAAGGAATCCATAAAACATGATTTATTATACTTTGGTTTGCAATTTAAAAACTTATTATAAAAAAGTGCCTTGTTAGAAAAGAGTACCACTTTTTTTACAATGCAAATTACAATGATGTGGCCTCTATGGTCTCCGAGGAAATTTGGTAATAGGAGCTTGTGAATAATTTTATTCTTGTGAACACAGGTGTGCTGCTAAGCCCTCTCATTCAATGTATGTATGTGTTCTCACAGCTTGTGTTTGCATCAAAGAAACTGAAAGTCTGCACATATCCATGTCTTTATTTCTGGTCTAATATAATAGCTCATGATGTCAAGTGCTCATATTCTCCGATAATACAGACTACGTATCTGAATAAAGAAACTTAGTCGTCTTTCACTTTCACTGTGCCAGTGGGTTTCTGTTCGCCTTTGTTTTGGCATGTGTTAGCGTCTCATATTCTGGTTTACAAATACACTCAGCACTAACCTGCAGATGGAGTGTATCTCGTGTGTGTCCTCGTCCTTGCGGGCGCTGTCCGTCAAACTGTCGCCCAGAGCCATCAGACACTGAGCGAAACCCTTATAGATGGAGTGACACCTTCTGGTTGAAGCTGCAGCGACAGGGCAAGGGCTCAGCACTGGAAAAACACACAGAGAGTACATAACTACAAGTGCAAAACCACACATACATCGAGAAAAGATGAATTTGCAGCTCAGCTTGCCTTGTAACATGAAATGGGAAATCAATCTCAACAGAAAGAGATGTGCATCGGTTGACAATAAATGTATTTCTTTTTCTCTTTGTTAAGTGTTGAGATTTAAAAAAAAACCTGTATCAGTGCAGAGAGTGATGCTGCTGTCTCTGCAGTTGTTCTTTTCAATGATGGACTGAGAGGTTGAGCATTATCCATCATATACACAAAAGCCTCAGTCTGCTGTGGGTCCCTCTTCAATCCTTTTTCCTCTTCAGTCTTTCAGTTAAGTCTTTTCCCGATCGACTCGCCTCATCAAAAACAAGACAACTCAGGGCATGTTGACGAAGAATGTAACAGCACAACAAAAGCCCAGACTGACATGCGTTTAGCCTCAGTGCTCCGATATCAGACCAGTTCCATAAAAATATAGAGATATTTCAGCCTTGAAGCTCAACATGTTTATTGAATGACTGAGAAAACACCACATAGGGTGATAAAAAGCCAATGATTCAAGTTGCAATGTTACAAAGCATCATTTTGTGCATTGCATCCAATAACAGCTACAGCTCATTTTACTCTACTAACTGATTGCTATCTATGTGATCCATTATCTTCTACACATATAGTAGTTTTCAAATTAATAGCAGTCCAATGTGACTAACCAGATTAGTCCAGGTTTGTATATTATTTTTATTTTTATTGCTACATGGCAAACAATTTACCAGTAGGTGCTGTAGATTATCAGAAAAATTCTCAGCTTCTAACAAAACCCAGCATTCATGATATGCACACTCTTATGGCTGTGCAATTGGGCAATTAATTGAAAGGGGTGTGTTCACAAAAATAGCAGTATTGCCATTCAATCAGTGAGGTCATTAATTTTGTGAAAAAACAGGTGTGAATCAGATGGCTTCTATTTAAGGATGAAGCCAGCACTTGTTGAATATGCATTTCTCTTTGGAAGCCTGAGGAAAATCAAGTCATTCAAGACATTGTTCAGAAAAACAGCCTACTTTGATTAAAAAGTTGATTGGAAAGGGGAAAACGTATAAAGGGTACAAACACATTATAGACTGTTTAACTAAAATGATCCCCAGTGCCTTAAAACAGTGAGCAAAACCAGAGATGTGGCAGAAAACAGAAGCCAACCATTAGAGTGGATGGAAGAATAACCAGAATGGCAAAGGCTCAGCCAATGATTAAAGACAGTCTGGAGTTACCTGTAAGTGCTGTGACAGGTATAAGATGTCTGTGTGAAGCTAATCTATTTACAAGAATCCCACAGAGAAAGTCCCTCTGTTAAATAGAAAGGCGTGTGCAGAAGAGGTTCCAGTTTGCCAAAGAACACAACTGGCCTAAACAGAAATGGAGGAACATTTTGCTGACTGATGAAAGTAAAATTGTTCTTTTTAGGTCCAATGGCCACAGACAGTTTGTGAGACGACTGCCAAAACTCAGAATTCAAATGACAGTTCAATCTGAAGCATGGTGGTGCAAGCATCATGATATAGGGATGTTTCTCTTACTATAGTGTCAGGCCTATTTATCTCATACCAGAGATAATGGATCAGTTTGCATATATCAAAATACGTGAAGAGGTCATGTTGCCTTATGCTGAAGAGGAAATGCCCTTGAAATGCACCAGTAAACCAGCAGCATCCTAGTTCCAAACAAATAAAACTGTAGTCATACAACTAAATATTAGTTTCACAGATAGATTCACAGGATTGCTAAATTAGTTTTGAGTTTGTAAAGTGAACAGCAGAAACTGCTATTTTTGTGAACACACCCCTTTGAACTAATTGCCCAATTGCACAGCCTTAAGAGTGTGCATATCATGAATGCTGGGTGTTGTTGGTTTTCTGGGAAGCTATTACACCTACTGGTAAATTGTTTGCCAAAAAAAAATCGAATAAAAACCTGGATTAATCTGGTTAGTCATATTGAACTGCTATTATTTAATAATAGTATTGATTATTTTATCATCAACTATACTCGAGGAGTGAGGAAACTGGATTTCACCACAATAGCGAACAAGTTTGCTGAGCAGAAGGCACGTAAAGTTCACTTCTGTCTCTTCCCTTTTTGATGGTGCTGCAAGGGAAGGTGGTGTCTTCAGTTGAATGAATTTGTTTTAGCTCAGTTTTTGATCATAGACTGTGTTACACAAATAGTCACTGTCTGTGGTTCTAATAATGATTGTGTGCTTTCTTCTTTTCATCTGTGGTCAGATGTCAGTGTGTGTGTGTGTGTGTGTGTGTGTGTGTGTGTGTGTGTGTGTGTGTGTGTGTGTGTGTGTGTGTGTGTGTGTGTGTGTGTGTGTGTGTGTGTGTGTTGAGAAAAGTAGGAATGCTAGTTGTCACTATGCATGGTTAAAATAATGATTGGGTGTCCTTTTTTGTTTTTTGGCCACTGGGTGTAAGACTTAATTAGATAAAAAGCAGATTATTGCTCATTGTTTTTCCTGATGAGCATTACAGGATTGATCATTCTTTCAGTATATAGGGAAGCATTTTATTGATCCTGTCATCCAACTCTCAGAAAAAAGATAATAACCATATTTCCCCAAATTCTGATGATGGCTGACCACAATAGCCCCACATTCTGTGATTGTTACATACGAATGGAATTATAATGAAAATACAAACCAACTACTTAGTACTTTAAGCAATAAAATCAAAATAATTGTAATGTTGGTGAGGGTGACTGACTACTGTGCCCCCCAGGTCATAGCTTCCATCAGGATTTCAGAATCAAGTCACTAAAGCGCATACTGCATGAAAAACACACCCCTGAGAAGCCAATCTCACAGGTCATTTACTTTGTTACTTTTTTACAGCATCTCAGCAGAGCCTAAATGTGTTTATTGAAGGGGAGAAAATTCTTCCAACGAGATGAGCATTTTAAAACAACTACATTATTAACAATAATATTAATAATATTATTATTAAATTAATACTTTTGTTTTTAATTTAACCTTTATTTTAATAGGAAGTCACATTGAGATTTAAATCTTTTTACAAGTAAGACCCAGATTTACTGAGGCTTGAAATAACAGTGAACTAAGCTTTCATGTACACACTGCAGAGGAGTAGATCTCTTCTGAGGAGTGGGCACCACTGTTTGATTAGGCTGATCCTTTCTCATCTTTTAAGCAGCAGCAAAATGGATGTGAATCAGGGGCATTGAGAAGACTCGAGGCAGTGGTAAATTGTCATGAAAACGGCAGTATTTCACTTTTTGAATCTCTATCTTCGTCAAATCCAAATATTCTATATCCTCAACATTTCTAGCCTGGTTCCACATTTACAGCTTTCTCAGTGATTCAATTAGGCCTGGTGTAGGCAGGATTAAGAACTGGGATGTTAACCTTCTTGAGCCAGAGCCAGGAACACAGTGACAGGAAAAGACCATAAATACAGAATATAAAACCAACAAAGAAGTACATAGGCCAGATAGAGATAAAAGAAATAATATTAATAAAAGAAATATCAACTCTTAACATTCCACTCTATAAGTCCTCAAGACAAGTTGCTCTCAGATGGAAAAAAGACAGCTGATCAATAGATAAATCATCAGCTGTCACTTTTATGAGTTGATGGCCCACATCTTCCTTGTAGCAGCAAGCAGTGAGCCATCATAAGGTAATCACGATGGGCCGCAGCGTACGCTATTATGACAAGCCCGAATGCACACTAGTAACTTCTCAGACGACAAATGGAAATTGGTTGCCGGGCAGCGTTTCTAAACGTGCAGGGTCGTCCCATTGACTTGAAATCTCCCTCATCATTGGAAATAGACGGCATGAAACCGATGGAATGCTGCATTAGGTAAAAGCACTTCTCATTTCCAGCAGAAATGGGCATTTTACTGATTATTTTAATGAAAGCGATGAGTGTTTTTTGTGCCTAAACCTAACCAGACCTCAACCACAGAATTGTTTTATCATAAAGAATAGAGAATGAACGTAGGATGTAGAAGTTGCCCGGCACAGCGCCACAGAATGAAAACCGAGTGCCACAAATTGATTCCCGCCTTTTTCATTTTCTTTTCCAACGCAATTATTTAAAAAAAAAATGTTTTATGAAAAAAAGAAAACCACAACAACGATGGCTTTGCCTTTTTCGGGGACATACATATCAAGTGGCACCATTTTAACATGTTAAGTTGAATGTGTGTGTAAGGTGGCATCTAATATTTACAAGGGCCCATCACCCTGTTGTTGGGGGGACCCGCTCGCTCTATGGGCCCCAACCCTACGAGTCCCAATGCAACGCCACTGTCTGCACTGTGTATATTTACGCCTGTGGAGGTGAGTGTTGCACAGGGAGGAAACATAAAGCTTCGGTGAGAAGTTTGCCAGCCTCTTTCTTTCTCCATCTGTTGTTCTGCTCTTTCTTCTATTTGAATTAATCTCTTTACTCATTCATCTCAAAGCTGCTCGCTCGTGACGAGCCGTGCACACCAATGACTACCTGTCTATCGATATACGCCGTTTGAATATTTATCACCACATAGATACGAGAACGCATCGACAGTGTTAATATATTTAGAGGGAGGGGAAGGAATGTTTCAAAATTCAGATTAGATTAATTTTCTACCGTTTCCTGAATTTGCTGTGGTTTCAGTTATTGCATGGTACACAAGAGCCTAAATAAGTTAAACTTCATGATTTATGTAATCTTTTCATAAGTCATTTCAAATAGGACAGGTGACTATCAGTGATTATCAAGTGACAGAACAGTGGGTCAGTGGACTGGCATCAGCAGCATAATGATGTAAAGTGTGTACTTTTTTGGAAATTTGTTGAAAATAAGAGAAAAAGTTCTTATGCTCGCTGCATTTATGTATATAAACACTGATGCATAATATGTTCATATTCAATACAATTTAATAATCCAAAAACTTAAGATACTCCATGTATATCCATGCTTAGTTACACGGATAAAAAGATAAAATTAGAGAGAATTGCATGTCTTCTCTATGCTGAAGGGGTCATGGGGCTTTATATATGCCAGCTAAATGAAGCGTAGCTGAGAATAGCTGAACATAAAGCATGATTAGGTTATTGAGAGGTGGTACGAGCAAAGAAACCATGGTCATATACAACTCAAGACATATTAAGACACACATCTTATCAACTTTGATTTCAAACACTTTCAGTTTCATTTCCTCCGTGCTTCCAATTGCAAATATTGCCCACCATGGTTTGCTTTGCTGCACAGGGGGTGCTCCTCTCACTCCGAGAAAGAACTGTTACAGTCACAATCGTCAGCAGCCTAGAGTAGGTCAGAAGTCTTATAGTTAGGGAAACAACAGCGGAGGCAACCACTGGTGATTAGCATAGTTTGGGACCCTTTCTTAGACTGAAAGTCCTGAAATCTTCACAATTAATTATTAACATCCAAGCAGTGTAGAAAAAAAATTCTGTTTTTGCATCACTGGAGGCGACAGCTGTCCAGTCCGAAGAGGGGGTGAGAGGGACCACCTTCATGACCAGTGTGATGCTGTACATGCTGGAGAGGGCTCCGCACGCTCATTCTGTGACATGCTAAATGCTAATAACTGAGTCTAGTGGTCACCCCAGACACACAAGCATAGATAGTTAATTAGTTAGTTAGTTAATAAATGATCGTGAAAGTACAATTGTCTTTGGTCATGATCATTGTGAAGCCTTCTGAACTTGTGAACTCCAAAGTTTACCCCCCCAAAATGTATTTTTTTTCTGTACTTTTCTCCCTGTGTGCAACTCAATAATAAAAATTGCTGACATTCATAAATCTCTGCAATGCTTACTGAAAGGAATATAATATAATCCACTTCTTACTTCTTCTTTGATTTTCTTGCAGTTTTTAGACAATTATATGTCCAAAATAGTAGACAGTTTCTTTGATAAGAAAGTGTGCGCTGCAAAAACTGAAATATGAAGGTGAAGATATCTTGTTTTTGTTACAATTAGTCAAATATTGAGTAGAATTATCTCATTACACTGGCAGATAATGTATGTCATTTCAGGTGTTTTCCTGATTTGGGTCAATTTGGTTTTGTTTTAAGAAAACAGTGTCTTAAGAAAACATTAAATTGACTAAAATGAAGAATAATAAGTTAAAATATCTATGATAATTCTACTCAATACTGCACTAATTATGACCTTTATTCTATTTTCACCTCATAAGAGTTCAGATTTTGCAGTAGAGCGTATTTCTTCAATATGACTGAACAAATCTCAGTTTATTATCTCTTTACAAAGGAGTTTACTAAATATCTTGAGAATCACTAATTAGTTAAGAGTGAGTTTGATGGGTTTCCTAATCCACTGATATAAGTATGAATCAAAAATCTAGAAGATGTCACTGAACTGTGTTTTTTGGGTGCAGGGAACGAGTAACGCGGTTCCAGAAGAACCTCCGGACTGGCAACAGAAGCTGAGACAACATTATGTAACAGCTTACTGCTCCCGGAGGAGCCTCATCGTCACTTGTTGACAGCAGTCTCTACCGAAGAGTGAGATCATTTTAGAGCTGGTGGTGACTGATATTTCACCGAGCCGAGATGGCCCTCTCCAACGGTGTGACAGGCACAGATGCATCATGTCATGATTAGTGTACAAGACAGCAGGGATGACTCTCCTGAAGAGTGTGACTGTCCCAGAAGAGGCTTGTCATGATGAGTAAAAGTCAGAGTGGAGCCACGGCTGGAGTCTGGCAGGTGAACAGGAGATGCTAATTGGGTCAGACACTGCATCACCACAACTCTTCCTCCGCTCCCCGAAGACCCGCTGTTTAATATTTAATAAACCAGACCTTCTCCCACCCCTTCTTTTCTCTCTGAGCTGTTTTTTTTTTCCTTCTAGGAAACCTATTGATTTCAGGCAAGGTTGTTCAAGGGGCCTGAAGATTATTGGCTTCACTGATCTCCATCAATGAAGACCTTTTAATGAAGACCTGAGGAGGAAAACCTGTCGGAGTGAGAAGAGAAGGGAGAAGAAAAGAGGATGGAGAGGATGGAGAAGATAGAGGAAAAAGATGGATAATTGGGAATGATGAAAAAGCACAACATGAGAAAGAAAGTGACCAATAATAAGTTTGAGATACAGCTCTGGAAAAAAAATAAGACCACTGCAAAATTATCAGTTTTTGTGATTTTACTACTTATAGGTATGTGTTTGGGCAAAAGGAACATTTTTGTTTGAGTCTATAAACTACTGATAACATTTCCCCCAAATTCCAACTAAAAATGTTATTAGAGCAGAGACATTTAGAGCATTTATTTGCGGAAAATGACAAATGGTTAAAAAATAGATACGTTTTCAGACCTCAAATAATGCAACAAAACAAGATTAAATTCATTTTAACAACATAATACTAGTGTTTACATAATAAGCGGTGCTTAATTTGTAAAGTGGGAGGTCCCGGAGCACAGAGGATGATGGACAACGTAAATGTTTTTTTTTCTTAAGGCTCTTTGTTGTTTTGTGCTCGAAATGTTTATATAGTTTTATACAGACCCAAGCATCCCACTTTTTTGCAAGTTAGCATACCCCAGTCCCGTTTGGCTCATAGTCAGCCATGGATATGTTTTTTGTTTTTCTTTAAACTGTTCTTGGGTCCAGATTTCCCCACTTGCTGCTTCACCGCCATTATTAACAAGACCTTCCCGCTCCTCATTCGCTCTGACTGGTGCACTAGCAGGTGCACTAGCTTCGCTGTCGTCCTTAGCTGTCTCACCATGATCTCCCTGATCCTCAACATTCCCGACTGATCTGCTACCTTCTCCGTGACCACCGCAAGATTCGCTCGTTTGGGATCTGGTTGTCCGGACGGTTTGAAAAACTTCAGCAAACTTTCTTGCATTTCCCCCGAAAATGCGAAAAAAGCGAAAAACAGCAAAAAAACAGATGTAGACTATGCATGCTACATGCTCAAATTTGGCTGGCTTTTATAGAGGAGGTGTAGCAAATGATAAGTTGGAATCGGGTTTTCACCGGGTACTCTGGCTTCCTCCCACAGTCCAAAAAACTCTAAATTGCCTGTAAGTGAATGGTGTGTGTACCCCATGATTGGCTGGCAACCATCTGGGGTGTGTCCCTGCCTCTTGCCATAATGCATTGGGATTGGCTCCAGCCAATCCCTCCCTGTGACCCTAATGAGGTACTTATACTTCTATGAGGTATAGAAGATGACTGACTGTTTCATGAGAAATAAACCAACAAGACAAATATCCAAATCAAACATAACACTAAATAAACTTGCATTTATTTATGTTATTATTATTTATTTTTTTTACATAGTCAAGAGAGGTGGCGGATCACCGATCCAGTATAAATAGCTGACGGAGCCAACATCAGGGGTTCCGTAGCGCGTTCCAGCTTGCTCCGCCTCAACTTAAGCCCTGCATATAAGAAGAGTTCAGAAATCAATATTTAGTGCAATAACCCTTATTTTTAATCACAGCTTCCATGTGTCTTGGCATGCTCTCCACAGGTCTTTACCATTCTTCTTGGTTGAGATTTCACCTGTGCATGTGTTGGAATTCAATAGATGCTAGAATAGAATGGCTGTAATACATGTAGAGATGCTGATTTCAGGTAAAAAATGCAGTGGTGTCTTTTTTTTCCAGAGCTGTATTTGGGAGATTGTACAGCTTATTTGTTATTAAAAGCAAGAAACTGTTCCGCACACCATGGAAAATTGAGAATTTGCTGAACTCTTTTGGGGTATTGTATATAGAGGAGGCATCAGTAAAGAGATAACAGGAAATAAGGGGAGAGAGAAAGATGGGGAATAAGTTGTCTACTTGTACTGTAAAAACGTATCTGTGAAGCGTAAAACATAACTGTCTTTGGGAAATAACTACTACTACTACTACTACTTCATACAGCAAAAGGAAAAAATGAATTAAACCAGTCATAGCTGTCGACTGTCTTTATTTACCCTCACTGGACAGAGCCAGGCTAGCAGTTTCCCTCCTCTTCCAGTCTTTAGGCTAAGCTAGGTTATCACTTTGGAGAAAAAAAATGAATTTAACTGAAAAAAAATTGAATTAAACCAGTCATAGCTATCAACCGTCTTTATTTACCCTCACTGGACAGAGCCAGGCTAGCAGTTTCCCCCCACTTCCAGTCTTTAGGCTAAGCTAGGTTATCACTTTGGGGGGAAAAAATTGAATTAAACTGAAAAAATTGAATTAAACCAGTCATAGCTATCGACCGTCTTTATTTACCCTCACTGGACAGAGCCAGGCTAGCAGTTTCCCCCCACTTCCAGTCTTTATGCTAAGCTAGGTTATCACTTTGAGGAAAAATTGAATTAAACTAAAAAAAAAAAAAAAAAAAAAAACTGAATTAAACCAGTCATAGCTGTTGACTGTCTTTATTTCCTCTTGCTGGACAGAGCCAGGCTAGCAGTTTCCCTCCACTTCCAGTCTATATGCTAAGCTAAGTTATCACTTTGTTATATTGAGTGATGTAAATCAGCAGGATTTGGCCCGGTGCCACAGTAGAATGCACTGATTTTATCTTCTCAGGCGTTTGTGTCCCTCTTCAGAAAAGTAGGATTGTCTCCACCAGCCACTATTCAAACTGAAATGAGTTGTGGCTGTGCAGTTGGGAAATCAAGGCAGTGAGGCACATCTGTTCAATTGGCAGGAATTTGTTGTTTCTCTCCTGGCTTGTAAACTAATGATCTGCATGCAGGGCTTGAATGAACATTTTCACAAGGAGTTCACCATGGGGGTGGTCTGACAGGGCAACACGCTTTAACACTAATGGCTCAACTGCGGATTCACAAAAGGTTTCAGTGGCTTTTGAAGCTCCTAAACCTGCGCAAATGGGACAAAGAGATGCCTTATTCACAAAGCACCCGCACAGGGTGAAAAGCGCCACAAACCGCAAGCAAATGGTGTCTCGGTGCACCTTTGCTAATTGCACCTCTTTGAATTAGTTGATATTCATGAAAAAAAAATCTTTCCCTTTCTATGTAAATGAGCCTCACTGCCAAAACCGTCTAATTCAAAAATTCCCTCTGGTTGTGCCCTCTAGCTCGCTGCCAGGCAATACGATCAACAATGCCCACTTCACTCAGTCATTATTTCAACACATTTCAGACCTGCCTGAGTCACAGTAATAGCTGTATTTTTTGATGTTTGACATATCAGTAGATGATATGTTACCTCTGCTAACTAGACACACAATTGGAATGTTTGTGCTGTCTGCTGTCTTCATGATGGACCAATCTGTGTGTTGAAATGTGGGGAAAAAAAGTCACATACACTACAAACAATACAAGGACAAATTCCGCTCAGCTGCTGAGTGTCATATCCTTAGTGCAGCAGATTTGCGATTATCAGCAGCCACAACCTTAGAATGAATCTTAGAATGAATTAATGCCACATAATTTATAAACTAAGCCAAGTTGTAATTGTGATTAGTTAAATTAGCAAAGTCTGTCATTTGGAAACAATTCAAACTTGTTAAGCCTATAAGTCCAAAGTTTGTGCATGATATCTGCAACATAAAAATTGTGAGGGGTGGTATTAAGTTGCTAAATACAAATCCACAAACAACGACCCAGGCACGTCCCCTGTGCAGATCTACCAGCTATATGCACATGTTTAAGTGTGCATAGCAGTCTTTCCTGCTTATATCACTTTAATAAATACGCTGTGTTTCTCTATTAAACTTTTATTGGTAACGATAATTATAGGGTAACAGCATGTAGTAAAAAGAATTATCACTTTGATAAGGACGGTGGAATTGTTGGCGCTGTTCCAAAAAAGACGCTGTTGTCAAATTATTGACTCCCGGTACAAAAAAAGAAGCACAAGAATATTTCACCTCTTTAGTAGACATGGAAAAAAGGTTGCTGTAGCTTTAAATAGGATTTTGGCTAAAAAGACGCTCATTCCGCTTACCATCAGAGCAGAAAAACTGAAAAAAGAAAAAATTCTATTCTCTCTTCGCAGTGTGGGGATGGCCGGGTGCTTCTGCCCTGTGACCACGCAACAGTTCACTCGTTCAACAGTAGGATTGGTATCGGGTATCGGGCGATATATATATAAAACGCAAAACTCAAGAGTACATATGCATACAAAAGTAGCATCATGTCTCCACTTTTTACTCTGCATGCATAGAGTGACACAAAAGGTCACACAAAAGAGTTCTTCATTTAAAGCGACAAGAGCATCTTTGGACATCTACATCAACTACATTTTCATAAACTACTCTTTCCTCAAAATTGTCCCACTATTGATTCGGTTCTCCCAGGTCTCATCCATAGCTTCTAAGCTCACCTCTGATGAATTGGTGTATCCAAAACTTCCAAAAAGGTAATTACAGATTACAAATTGAAGATCCAACGCATGGAAATACTCAAACATGTTTGTTTATTTGCCTGGTACTGTGTATTGAAGGTTTCAAGTCTGAAGGGTTGTTCCACTTCTTTGCATTTTTAAGCATAAAAAAACATTGTCACCATCTAAATCAAGGATGCCAAACTCGTGGCCCAAGGCCCAGAACTGGCCTGCAGGTTCAATCAACCCCACTGGATGACGGTTTACAAAAAATGGTGCAGTTCCTATTTCTTCACAGAAATGTAAAGTCAGTGATCCTCTGTCAGGGCTCAAGGGATAAAAGGATTTACAGTCTTGATTTGTAAATGGTTTGTAAAGCAGGAGATAACTTTACCTGCTTCTTAAAAAAGACAATATTGTTCCGAGATTAAATGTTTGGAATTAAAATGCAACAGAATACTGACTAAATACAACAGTCAGTCAGTCATCTTCTATACCTGCTTATTCCTCATTAGGGTCGCAGCAGTCTGCTGGAGCCTATCCCAGCGCAATACGGCGAGAGGCAGGGATACACCCCAGATGTAGTTACTAAAAAAAAGTAACTAGTTACAAGTTACTAGTTAGTTGTGAAATTGTAACTATGTTACTTTACTAGTTACTGCATTTGAAAAGTAACTTCACTACTAGTTACTTTACTTTCCAGTTTTTTTTAAGCAAATGTTAAAAGTTACCGCATGGATACATGGACAGATATCACAGCCTTTTCATCGCTTTATTTTCAACTATCAGTAAAAGCTTAGCTTGTTTAGGTGGGGTCAGTTCCTGAGTGTCTTCTTTAACAGACTGGCTCGTAGAATCTTTGGCCACAAGTTTTGTAGTGCGGTGCTGGGCAGTCAAATGTTTCATCAGGTTGCTCATTCAGTTGGCAGCAGTAGGAAAGATCACGCTCACATGGACATAGAGTGCATTTCACTCGAATGTTTTTGTCCTTTCTAGCAATAAATTCAAAATAATGCGAGTATCGCCACTGGCTGAATCCCTCTGTCTCCGTCTCTGTGTCCTCCATTCTCCCTCTCTTTCCTACACACCAGCAACTACGTCACTCAATGCACTCAAATCCGGTTGCATGCACCACTAAAACATATTAGAACTTTTTAGACTGACAAGAGTGGTTTGGGTAACGCAGGAAAGCATGTTCCTAAAGTTTAGTAAAGTAGTGTAGTTACTGATATTTTGAGTGTAACGCGTTACTGCACTTCGTTACCCATGATGGTAATAACGTTACTGTAATCCATTACTTTGTAACTCGTTACCCCCAACACTGCGTGGGGCACACACACCATTCACTCACACACTCACACCTACGGGCAATTTAGAGTCGCCAATTAACCTCTGCATATTTTTAGACTGTGGGAGGAAGCCGGAGAAAACATGCAAACTCTACACAGAAAGGTACCAAACCAAGGACCAAGGAGGTCTTGAACCTGCGAGCTTCTTGCTGTGAGGCAACAGCGCTAACCCCTGCGCCACCGTGTCGCCCATGAGACAACATATTGTCGAAATTGTACTTTTTTCACATCATCACTCTTGTTTTGTAAGTTGATGGTTAATTAATAGTGTAAATTGTTGTACCTTAGTGTAGAAAGGTGGTATGTTAACATACAAAGTTCTCCTCATACAAGTTCTTCTCAGTTAATTCTGGGTTCCAAGGAGGATCAGAACTGAGTTTAAAGTGCACAGACACTTTATTTTTAGTTGCTTGCTTGCATGCTCTCATATGCACATGCACACACACACACACACATACACACACACACACACACACACACATGGCTACTCTCTCCAGCTTCCTCCTTCCATCCGGGGCCAACACACTACTAAACGGGTACTGGCAGACAAAGAGATTGGTGACAACTGGCACCATCTGTGCCCAATCAGCCATTCCATCTCGTCCCACCTGTGAGCCCCTCCCCTCCCCACACTAATTCTTCTCTGCAGCCTCCACCCAGATCACACACTCCGCCACAGTCACAAAGTCACTAAGTTTTGGCTCTAGATGGAAAAATCATCAGCTTGAAGAATGAATGCTGTGTTTGCAGACAGGCTTGTGTTTACAGTCACTGCCAACACCAGAAAACTTGACCCCGATAGTCCCTGACTTATCGAAAACTACAAACTCTGGGGTTAAAACTCACCCCAGACCGACTGTAAACTGTGATAAATTAGATTCATGCAGTCAAAACGCTGGTTAAATCCCAAAAAAGGATTCTGAAATGGCTCCTGGGATCAAAAAGGGCCAACACTTAAATCTGTTAAACAGAGTCCAACCTTGATTCCTGCTTAGATGATGCTGGGATGTGCTCCATGGCCCTTAGAGGGGATAAGCAGGTAAAGAAAATAAATCACAGAGTCCGAGATGTTGCCAACTTTGAATTTAAATAATCTGGACCGCAGAGAATTATTAAAGCTCTTGCAGGACCTTCCTATTAGTCAGTGGCAGGAATCTGTTAAGGTTAGTCCAGATGTGCGCTGACTGGCCTGAATTTGAATGGGCTGTTTCAACACGAGCAGGGCTGGGCTGGAGATGGACGGTTTGAATTTTGGAGTTGAAAGATCAGAGCCTTCACCTGCATGGGACACATCGGTGCTGAAGGGAGCAGGCGGATCAATGAAGGGACAGCTGATCAACAGCCTCTCAGTCTGCCTTGATTAATATTTGATATCTGAACCCACGGAGAGAGAGAGAGACAGAGAGAGAGAGAGTAGTGGGAGTAGAGCAGGAGAGTGACTAATATAGACAGCAAGAGAAATCTCCAGGCTTTGCAGACTTGATTCGGAGAGAGATAAAGGGGATAAAAAGAGATGAATAAGTGTAGAGAAGCATTTTTTCTGAAGGGGTTGATGAACTGCAATGATAAATAGTATTTGTTTGGTAGAATTGTTCAAGAATATTGATGTGAGGAAACATTGCTCTCATGGCATCTTGGGTAAATTATCAATATGACAAATGGCAAAGGATAGGGTCTGTATTTTTCTAGTGTCAACGAATACCATGAAAACACTAACAATGTGTTAGTCTGTCTCTTACTGTAATGCTTTACTACTTCCCGACCCCTGCCTGTGGCAATCATCTCCAAGACCAAATTGTGCTGACTGACGACGTAAATCTTTAAATCATTTTTTACACTTTGTCTCTGTAACACCAAAGGGGTAAATTGTACATTTGTTGTACAAGGCTGGATTACTAACCAGATCCCCAGCAGCTTTGAAAGCCTCAATTTCACTGTGTGGCTATTGTATCTTGGCAATAGGCTTAATTATAACTTTAGGAGTCAACTATGTGAATATGTACTGCTATATATATCTTGGTCCTGGTCTATCAACTGATGTTAAGGCCTGTCATGAAGAGGGTCTCTCTGCCAAAATCCAGTCTTATGCATAGTATAGTACACAGTTCTAAAGTAAATTGTGTTCAATTAGATTAGCGGACAGAAAATATGGGTTATTGTGATCATGGAGATGTTGTACACAATGCACAGAGAGGAGTGGAATTATTGGGGCCATGGCAGCTCATTTTTACCCTGGGGCCACAGCAGGTTAAGTGGGTATTAAGGAGAATGCTTTAAAAGCAATTTTAACAGCGTTAGGTCTTGGGGAGTAAAGCTGCGCATGAATCATTTGGTGGCTCCAGAGGGAGCTGCAGAAAGTCCGATGTCACTTGAGTGAACACCGGTTGGAGCCGAAGACTAAAGAAGCTTAAAAAATGAAAAGAATGTGTGGTGTTAGAAAGAAGTGGGTTTACAGACCTATAGCTGCTGCACACTATGTTATTATAATTGCCATCAAGTTGCATTGTGGGCAATGTAGGCACCAGAGTTCGACAAGAAGTGTGTGGAATAAAAATATGATATCACTGGTTCTGCTGCATTGGTTTAAAAAACAAGACAAATGTCCATCCTGAGTCTGACAACGTGAAATGAGCACAATTCTAAACAAGCACTCAACCGAAAACAACCCTATTATAAATAATGCAGGGAGCATTGCACCAATAGTTAAGAGTATTATGAGAAATCTCTCAAATGCTCGGAAAAGTCTGAAAAAAGAAATTGTGATGCAAAAAGTAGAAATGTGTTGTTCACACAGCCACTTGTGCTATGGCCAGCAGCTGTCCATGTTGCTGGAGACTATCAGCTGCAGTTTAGTCAATTTTGGTGCAGTCAGTGAGTATTTATAGCACTAGGATGGTGTATGTGGCATTGATTCAAACTAGCCTAAACTACAGTGGCTGCGCCTGTGATAATAAGGAACATGTCAGCAACAGTATGGTTAAATTTGTGTTTTTAATAGTTTATGGACAGTGAAAGTCAAAGCCAGTGGTCTTGTTAAACACAGGCAACAGAGCCTAGAGCCTTGAATGTTTTATGAATAATCCCAGAAGAAGAAAAACATACAAAATATATACAATAGAGAATATATTCATCATTCCAATCATGCATTAAAGGCCTCAAAAGTATCAACTGTCAGTGTTACTGTCAGTCCAACTAGCAACTGTTATAGGCCCAGATGCCATTTTTGACTAATCTCTGTAAAAGCTAATAAAAAAGTTAATAAAATCTAAATTGTCTGTAGAATCTTATAGGTCCCAAGATAGCATATACTGTAGCTACATAAAACATCATAAGTAAGACACCAGTGTGCTATGGCACAGTTCAAGAACCACGGCTCGTGCTAGCCTACGCTCACTGTGATATTAATGTGGAACATGGGCTTTGCATGTAAAGAAAGTGAGATGATTTTACTTGCCCTTTTAGAATCAAATTAACAGTTAATGAGCCTATAAGCTGTAATTCATTTCCCTGAAACATTATGTATGAAGGCTGCATCACTGCTACCGATCGGGCGTTAATAGCTAGGTAGCTACCATGCTTCTGTAGTCCACTTTCAATAGCAAGCAGATATAGATAGCAGTAGGTACAGGACATGGCTGTTGATACTAACATGTTATGATTATTATTGTTGTTGATATAACAATTTACAGAGTCAATTATGCCATAATCCTGCAGGAAAAACATGTGTCTACTCAGTCAGTGTCACTTTTAATTATTCAGAAAAAAGAAAAAAATCGACACATTATTTGAGTGTGTGCCACTCAGAGAAACATATGTGTATTAAAGGTTTGACATTTTGAGGATGATATTTATAGGTTAAAAGTTTAAAATAGTTTAAAGTGCCATGTTAACTTACTTGTTTATTGTGTATTAATGACATCTAGTGGAGGACATTTGAAGACACTATGCAGATGTGTGTGTGAGTGTGTGTGTAATATGTAATAAAAAAAAAATGTTAACTAGATGAAACAGAGAGAAGCAGTAGATTGAGTTATGTTGTGGGTAGAGTCATTTACTGCTGCTGCTCCCTGAGCCAGAGAAGAGAGACAAAGGAAAGACAGGAGAGAGCTGTAATGAGACTGATTTAGGTCCAAAGCAAATAAAAGATACCTAGTTCCCTTCCAAACATTTTGGACATCAGAAGAGGTCCTTTCAGAAGAGCTGGTACAACACTTTTTACTGGCTAGAATATTTAGTCAGCCTAAATTCCATCTTCAGCAAGCAGCAATGCAGACATACCAGAGATGGTGTAACCTCCTCTGGTAGAGGATTCATTCAGGGAACATGAGGCACAGGTTACTCAAGAAAACACACTTCTACTACACCTGTCATATGTTTAATATACTGCAAATTAGTAAAAAAAAAAAAATGTGTTCATCATAGCACCTGATTGATCACTACCTCTTTACTCATCTCATTGTAATTATTTAAATGTGTTTTACCATAATGTTTTCTTGTCTGATTTTCATTGTTACATTAGAGGTGATTTGTACTTCTTTATACTTAATTTTGTAAGAAAAATATTTAAAAATAATAAGAATATAGTATAATATAATCTACACATAAAATGATATAATAGATGAATATTGACCCTCCAACAAAAATATTTGGCTCATTAACAAAATTTTTCCCTTTTAAACATTAGGTCAAATTTTTAACATGAAGGGCACTCGAAGAGCACAGGTTTTCACTAAGGTCAAAGGTCAGTCTGCTCTCTGACATGCAAACGTGCAGAAAAAAAAAAATATATATATATATTTCCAAAAGTATTCAAATTTTGCTATAGCTGAATCACCATTATAATTGGCCTGGGCAAATGCATTAAATGATATTATTAACGCAATAAATTTAAGTTTAAGTTAAGGCAGAATTCTGTCAATTGGTTATTCAACTATTAACATTTTTTTGACCATTTCCCCCTAATCCTGTTCACAGGTAAACAGACAGACAAAAAGCAGAGAAAACAATACCTTCTTGGCGCAGGTAAAGATGGAAGTAGAAGGATAAAGGGAAGATTGGCAGCTATTGTAAGTGATATTTGATGGGACTTTGAATAGGAGTTCTAGTAAAAACACTCTTCCCTGTAACTCTGCAGCCCAGCAATCGATTTGTGAAGTTTTTTTAAAATTGATTTTTTTTTTTTTAGAGAAGGGACAGTACATATAAATGAACTTTTCCAAGTTAATGTAAATATGATAGATCATAGCCAAACCTTTAAATGTATGGATACAAATTAGCATCTGTTGCCCCTTTGGCACATTTAAAACATGGAGGATTTGAAATACCTAGGGGTTATTTTTTGCTTATGTGGACTTCTCTCTCACAGTTTATTGGCACATTAAAACAAATGTGTGGCTTGACTCGCTGTGATGAAACCACAGTAAAAATTGCTTCTTTGACCGCCTGCACACATAATGACACCTGTCACACAATCATGTTACTGGCTTTTGTTTGGATTGTGTGTGTGCATGAGAACTTTTTTTTAATATACAATATTTAAAAACAAAAGTTTTTTTTTGTTTGTTTTTTACAGATGGGTGAAAAGGGAAAAGCTGGAAATTAAAGCAACCACAAATAGTAAAAACAAGAACAATTAAAGGAAAAAGTTGGATAAATAAAAGTTATAAAGCAAAGACAAACACAAGACAAATGAAACCAAGGGGTATTTATAGATGCTTTTTAAACCCTGCTGTTATCTTCAGGTTTAGGAAGGAAGGAAGGAAGGAAGGAAGGAAGGAAGGAAGGAAGGAAGGAAGGAAGGAAGGAAGGAAGGAAGGAAGGAAGGAAGGAAGGAAGGAAGGAAGGAAGGAAGGAAGGAAGGAAGGAAGGAAGGAAGGATCAGTGAGGTCAACTTGGGTAGACAGGTAGATGTGAGCAGATTTGGAGACAGTTTCAGAGTTGAGGAGCAACAGCAAAAGCATGATCACCTTTAGTTTTCCATTTTCTTGGATATGGAACAACCGCAAGTCTCTGCTTCAAAGATGTAATGGTTGTCCCAGGTCAGACAGCACAGCAAAGCCGTGTACTGTATTCTACAGTATAAATAACAGGGAAACAATGGAGAGAAGCTAAAATTGGAGTTATGCTTTATCAAGGTTTTCTGGGCAGTACCGTAATAAACGCGTTTAAAACATTTGCATGTGTTTACATTTTCACAGTGTTTCTATGGGTTTGGTAAAGATAATGCTTCTGCACAGAAACAAGAAGTTGTTTCCCTGCAGCAGTGACCCTGAACAAGTACATGGTTTGTTTTTTCTCCACCTCTGAACAATTAAACCACAAACCACCCTATAAACAACAAATCTGCAACAGGAAACAGCAGAACCAATGAAAACAGGTTGACAGGGAAGGAACTCATGAATAGGTGAAGAAAGTATTAGCAGCATTTTATTTATTTTTTTCCCTGTTTTTTGGGGAAGGCATTTATTATTATCTACAGCGGTGAGAGGGATCACAGGAAATGAGGAGAGAAAGAACAAAATGTGAGTTTGTGAAATGTTAAGTTCACCTTAACCTCAACGTCGGATTGAAATAATCCAAATGGCGCCGAATAAAACTTTTCCACAACTATTTGGTTAGTTTGATAGCAATAAATCAAAAAATAAATCTGAGCTGCAAAGTAACTAGCAACTTAAATCATTATATAAAGTTATTGGAAACACTATGGCCTCATAAAATAAACAAACTGGTGTAAATCTCTTTTCATTAAAGGGGCTCTGTGTATCGTTTGTAAAGGTATTTATTTTGTAATCCATTTTGGTATGATGGGTTACAACTTAACTAGAAAAAATTCAACCTTCGCCAACTTTCTCAGACTTTTACAGGCTGTGGAATCACATTGATGTAAGGTCTTGGGTCGGGAAATATGCACCCTCCCATGTGATTTGCCTTCGCGCAGCCACAACAAACGCGGGGTTATCCAACTGAAACACCATGCAGATATTAGCTCTCCAGCTAATGAGACTGATAGCGCAACCACCAAACACAAAAAAACAGCAGCAAGGAGTTGCCCACTCCTGAGTCCACACACACAGCTACAACACACTTTTTCCTCGACAAAGAAGCAAACAAAGCAGCAGAAAACAAGCAGCAGAACATGTCTCACCCCTCTTTGATTCTCCTGATGGTAATTAGCCCAACAAGCACTTCTGTTGAAGCATGCTGACCTCTTATCTCCAGTCACAGTCACAATATTGAGTCAATCCATCTTCAAAAGATTAACACAAACCATAAGAGTTGCACCTGGAACCTGCACTTAGGAGTCCTTCTTCTTATTGCATTAGATGTATTCTTCTAGTTCTGTTGCAAAATGTGTAAGATATTACATGTTTTGTGCCACTTTTCATGCTTTGGTGAGCTAAAGACAATTTTCCACTCTGGCGGGCAATGAAGTTGTATTCTGTTCTATTCTATATGTCGAAGTCAGAGTTTGTGAAGACACAGCAGAAATTCCAAAGTGGGATGAAGGCAAAAGATGAGAAAATAGATCTGCTTTATTAAACCCTTGCCATGGCTACTTTTAATAATAACTTCATTTACACACCACTTTTCTCACAAGTTCACCCTTCAGAAATTCTTCCCAAATAAAACTCATGTAAAACAAAAATTAAGCAACGATCAGATGGAAACTTGAAAGTGTTTTTCCTTACAGGCTGAGTCACTCTGGGGTTGGCACAATTCATATGAATAACATATTAATTTTAACTCTGCAAAACATGTGCATAAGCATTAATTTAACCCCACCCCCCATTTTTTTGGTTAAATGCTCCAAGTCAGTTTAAAAGCCTTTCATTGCAGAGGTTTCTGATTGGACACCTTTATTTCCTTTCTTTTGTACTTTCTTTCTTTTTTTCCTAGCTTTCATTTTTCCCCTTTCCTCACTTTTATTTCAACTGCATTATGTGCCCCCCCCACCCCCCGCAGTGATAACAGGCAGTGTGAAAGCGCACAGACACAGAGGTGTTAATGGAAAGGTTTTGTAGAGCAGGTTTCCCAGTCACAGTGAAGCGTCACCTGACCTGAGCCGGTCTAATTATAAGGTGTTGTTGTTCACTTCTGGTCCCATGAACACACAGGCAGCCACCAGAGCAATGCACGTACACACACACACGCACACGTGCACGAACACACACACACACACAAGTAATGCATGCAGGACTATACTGTAAATGATTTATGTTCACATGCACTAATTCACCCTTTTAGATTATTTTTAATGAATTACAGGAGGACCCCCCCCCCATGCACACACACATACTTGCACACACACCGCACAATGACTCAAACACACACACATACACACATGATGTAAACAGTCTCAATGGGAGGCTGTTTCTCACGCAATGAGTCCCATCACCCTGAGTCCATCATTAGTTCTACATATGTGTTTTTCTCAAGTGGATGACGTACATCAAGGCCAAAGTCACCATAGTGAAAGTTACCATGGCAATATGTGTAAAAGGTGTGTGTGTGTGTGTGTGTGTGTGTGTGTGTGTGTGTGTGTGTGTGTGTGTGTTTGTATGTACGTGAGTTTGTATGTATGTGAGTGTGTGTGTGTGTGTGTGTGTGTGAGTATGTGTGTGTTAGTGTGTGTATGTTTGTGTATGTGTGTGTGTGTGTTGGTGCGTTTGTGTGTTGTGTGTGTTTATATAGAGAAGGCCAGGGGTCATGGGGAGCAATGTGCATCACTTAGGCATGGATTGACATCTGAAGAAAAATAGCTGCAGGTCTAATCAATTTGAATACGCTTCACTGAGCTACTGTCCATGTTGTGTGTGTGTGTGTGTGTGTGTGCCTTTGTGTGTGTGTGTGTGTGTGTGTGTGTGTGTGTGTGTGTGTGTGTGTGTGTGTGCCCCTGTGTGTGTTTATTTGTCAGGTGAGGTGAGCAGCAGGCATCAGCAGCATTTCAGTCCAGTCAGCAGTGATCTTGCCAGCCTCTGCACGACCATGAATAGATCAGTACACTGAGTGTGTCTGTGTGCATACTACTGTATTTATCTGTGTGTGTATGTGTATGCGTCTATGTATATCAGTGTAACTGGATGCCATCTGCTTTTTATTTTCCCAAAGACCTGCAGGCATCATGTTGTCTGTGAGTCCATCTCATGTATAGAGCTCTTCAGTGTAAACACGGCAGCAGTGATGTGTTTCCTCTGAACACCGTGCTGTCAGCAGGGCTTCATGTCGCACCTCCACAGAGTAAAAGGAACAACTTTGATGTTTTTTTTCACTACGCACACAGATGTAAATAATACCTAGCCACAATACCAAGCTGAAACACTTGCACAAAGCTACATAGCTGGTCGGACATCCTCTAGTTTACTTTCAGTCCTCAAAGTCCATAGATATCTATAAAACACTAGATGAGTCACCAACGCTGCTTTTTTTAAAAAATAAAGTAAAAAATAAGGTTTTATAGCTTCTCTAACCAACTAAAATGTTTTCAGCTGTGCTAACATGATTACACAAGGATTTTCTAATCATCCATCAGCCTTCTAACATATTGATTAAACACATTCTACCATTAGAACACTGGAGTGATAGTTGCTGGAAATGGGCCTCTATACACCTATGTAGATATTGCACCAAAAACCAGACATTTGCAGCTAGAATAGTCATTTACTACATTAGCAATGTATAGAGTGTATTTCTGATTAGTTTAAAGTTATCTTCATTAAAAAAAAATGTTTTTCTTTAAAAAATAAGGAAATTTCTAAGTGACCCCAAACGTTTGAACGGTAGTGTACGCAAAGGCAAATATACAATACATTGAAATCGCTTTATTACAATCAATGACATTGCAATGACAATTAAATGAAAAGCTACAATTACAAAATATTCAATCATTCTGTACCATAGCTAATAATGTGTAATAAACCAAACCGTTTGGAAATCAGTCAGAATTTCAGGGAGTTATGAGTGCGTTTTTGCAGGCAAATCTCTTACTTTATTGCAGTTAGAGAATCAGATTATAGCCGGAGTTGGACTGCCACAATATGGCCGCCATTGAGAGATGTCGGTACATCACATAACCTTGTACACCCCCCCTTCCCTCTTCCTGCTGCTTTTAGGAAAAGTACTTTTTGAAGACAATGATAATGAACACTACCTGCAGGAAGAGTCTGGTAGTGTTCATTATCAGTTATAATAGTCTCACATCCCTCATTGGAGTTGCATGTCAAGTACTGCACGATATGTTTTCAAGTACAAGGCAATTTTTCATTCTGTTGTCACATCACATACAGACTCTCGTGTCTGTCAGGCTCTTGGAAAGAATGATTTTCTCAGGGCGGTCAGCATTTCTTGAAGTCCTCATCCTGATGTTTCTAGTGTCCCTGGATATCGTGATAATAAACTACTCATGAAATTCTGGAACACTGGTAATTCCTAGCAGCGTGACACCGTGACACGTGATTAGGTCCCCGATCGCTACAGTAGAAGATCCATCTGATACAGAAACGCACAAACAACCCCATAATGCATTATCACTACATTTACAGCACACACCTACTAACAGAGGGACCCAGCTCTGTTTTACTGGATTTTGCATGTAAACTGATCAAATGGACAAATGCTCAATCAAGACAGAGACAAAGGTAAGTAAAAAAAAAAGCAGAATAAGAAAAATAGATATATAAAAAAAAGAAAACTAATAAGGGGAGAGGGGTTAGGTGCTGGTTGTACAAAGGCTTTATTCAGGCAGACGGGCACTGGGGAAGTTGTTAAAATACTTGAAGAAAGCTGCCACATCTTGTGGTATGTTTTAATAGAGCTTTGGCTACCACAGGATGGTGCTTTGTCTGCCATGTTTGTCATTGGGCAAGTCCCGTAGGTCATTTGATAACACGTGTTTAAGTCACGGTGAATTGTTTCTTGGAGTTTGTTTCTGAAGATCTTCATAAATCTCGAGCCGTGTAGATTGCTACTTTTATTGGACATTATTTCTTCTTTGAAACAGTAAATATATTCCATGGTACTCTGTATGAGCTATAGATCAGGATCTTCGATTTTTGCTGGGACATAAGCACTGCTGGGCGCAACAATGATTCTTTATGTGAACTCTGTAAAGACATAATCATTGTTTACTGGCTTCAGCTTTGCCTCAGGGGCTGATGCCTGTTTCCTGATGGCTGTAACAGAGACGAGCATTTAGTCCTCATGAGGACTAGTGTCACAGTTCAAATTTTGTCTTTCTGTGTCAGATATCACAGCATTTGATGGAATTTACCAGCTTCACACGTTTCGGGAGAGAATTTTCAGGATGACTGGTGGATTGTCTTGCTTAGTCTGGTGTGAAACCCAGTATGCTGCTGTTCGTTTGATTCGTTTCAAATTATACCAAATGTCCAATTTAGAGAAAGCGTCTTCAGACAGAAAGCTTCGCTTTGATCAGGAATTTAATTTGATAGATAAGCAAACAAATTTGACATTGATCTTCCAGCTCATCTGATCACTCTTAAAGGCCCCATGAAGCAGAAGTTAGGGTGTTTTTTTTTACTTATTTCCCAATGAAACAAAATATGCGAGGTTTAAATAGTTCCAAGAGAGATTTATTTATTAATTTATTTAATACTAACAACAATGTTGAATAGATGAACTTCTGTAAATGGCCGTGAGTGCAGCATGACTCATCAAACATTTGAAGCAGAAGGAGGAAAAAACAGGGATTTTAATGAAAAAATACCTGCAAACATGTTTTTTATGACAGGTCAAATTTTAATGTCAATCCACTTTAGTCCAGGTGAGAGGAGATATGAACTGAAAAGAATATAGAATTCACTTTGGGTCACTAATCCCATGCACTAAGACTAATAGACAAACATCTGCATTGGCTGTTGCAGCAACTGCGTGGGGTTTGATTTTTTTTGCCTTGGGCTTTGCCTCTCAGGTCACAATTTGTGTTCTCTTGCTGATTTTTACTCAGGAATGAAAGCACTTTAACTTAATTATATCAGGATTTGTTTTTAAACATAACATCTTAAATTGACTTACAGTTCATCCTGTCATAAGAAACCACTAGAAATGAGCATCAATCCAAACGGTAAAGCACAATTGTTATTTGTGAAGATGCAAATTCGACATTTGAGAAACTTTGTTATGAGATTGTGAAGTTTAGTCACTCTTTGGTAATTTATTATAACCACAAACAAGAATAGGGGATGAGTATGAAAAGCGGCTGAAACACCGAACATGTGTAATGTGGTTTATGTACTCAGCTGCGAAAGAATATGAATGATAGAATGAACGGCTTAGTTATCTCATAACAGGCATCCATTATAAATGATATGCCAACATATTAGAGAAGATAAAATTCAATCACTGGTTTATATATTTATGTAAATCACATATTTAATAGCTTCAGCTTCTATTGTGTGACAAGGGCTCCTTCTAAACTGTGACTCATTTAAACAGTGACAAACTGTCCTATCTGTCTATCTGACACACTCTTATTCACCTTTGTTCTTTGCCAGCCCGTCATCATTACATCCATGGAATCTGATCCTGTTCCTGAGTTTTATTTTACTGCCTGCTAATTCCCCCTTTGAACTTTTTTTTTATTTGGACTCCCTTTGTTGATTAATGTAAAGGCCTTTACACAGCTGGAGCATTCCTTTTTTGAGATTTTTTTTTTTTTGGTATTTTTATATACATTTTTTAACTTTTATGTCATGAGTATGTTCACACAGAATGTGAATTCTACCTGGTGAAATAGCAATGTAGTTTTTTTTCCTCAAGGTCAATGTTTCGGAACTCTTGCATGGTCACAACAAGAACAGCAGACCTGTTGATAATCTGTGCCTCATCGTCCTGTGCTCAATGACAAAGGAAACAAACATTACAAAGGACAAAGAATTGGATTCAAGGACAAGTTGCTGAAGAACAGCAGCGAACAACTAGGCTACATAAATACAGAGTACTTGGATTTTGAGGATTTGGTAGCTAACAAATGGCATATTAGTCAAATATGGGAGCCACTTCATATAGCTTTTTTTTTACCTCAAACTGACCCACCAACATATTAAAATATGTCTGGAACCAGCTGTGATAAAGCCTCCTGGATGAGGGTGTGGCACTGACATTCTCTCTCTCTCTCTCTCTGTCTCTCTCTCTCTCTGTCTCTCTCTCTCTCTGTTTCTCTCTCTCTCTCTACCTTGTAAGACCATAAGACCATATCCAAAATCTCCTCTTTTTCTGTCAAGTGAGGAGGAGAAACACATCATCATCCCTCAATGATGTTGAATCAATCTTATCACTAAAGCATGAGCTGAAGCAAATTATTCTGCTAATTATGTTCCTGTGCTTTTGTCAGAAATTCATAAATTGAGCCAATCCATAGTGTGCTTGAGCCAAGTATTTAGTCGCCAAAGAAGACTATCTAGATCTCTCACAGCTGAAGCTATTGACCAGGATGGTAAGGGCTACCTGTCTTAGATCTTTACGCTACCAAGACTTCTTCTGTGACTAATTGCATAGCGTAATGCAAGGCTAAGGCAACTGTACTCCTTAGCTGGCACAGCACTAAAATGGGTTGAATCCTACTTAAAGGACAGAGACTACTTTGTGTCTATAGGCAACTACACATCTGAACATATAGACATAAGCTGTGGGGTCCCCCAAGGTTCAATTCTGGGGCCTCTACTATTCAACATTTACATGCTCCCACTCGCTAAGATTATGAAAGAAAATAAAATAAGTTACCATAATTATGCAGATGACACACAAATTTACATCAGTATATCACCAGGAGATCATAATCCAATACAAACACTGAGTAAATGCATTGAACAAATTAATGATTGGATGTGCCAGAACTTTCTCCAATTAAACAAAGATAAAACTGAGGTAATTGTTTTTGGAGCCAAGGCAGAACGATTGAAAGTCAGCGCTCATCTTCAATCAGCAATGTTAAAGCCTACAAACCAAGCTAGAAATCTGGGTGTAGTTATGGACTCAGACTTGAATTTCAATAGTCACATAAAAAACGTTACAAAGTCAGCCTACTACCACCTGAAGAATATATCAAGGATTAAAGGTCTTATGTCTCAGCAAGATTTGGAAAAGCTTGTCCATGCTTTTATCTTCAGTAGACTAGACTACTGCAACGGGGTCTTTACAGGCTTCTCTAAAAAGTCAATCAGACAGCTGCAGCTGATTCAAAATGCTGCCGCTCGAGTCCTGACTAGGACTAAAAAAGTAGACCATATCACTCCAGTTCTAAGGTCCTTGCACTGGCTTCCTCTCTGCCAAAGAATTCACTTTAAAATACTCTTACTGGTTTATAAAGCCCTGAATGGTCTAGGGCCTAGGTATATTGCAGATCTGCTGATCCCTTATGAACCATCCAGACCTCTTAGATCATCTGGATCAGGTCTGCTCTCTGTTCCTAGAGTCAGAACTAAACATGGAGAAGCAGCGTTCAGTTTCTATGCCCCACAGATCTGGAACAAACTCCCAGAGACCTGCAGGTCTGCTGCAACTCTCACTGCTTTTAAATCACAGCTGAAGACTTTTCTGTTCAATGCTGCCTACTGCTAATGTCATTCTTAATTACTCTGCACTGCACTGTAACTTGTTCTTTGTTTTAATTTCAAAGTTATAAATTTTAATTCTTAATTTTTATTTCTTATTTTTATTTTATATTATATCTATTTTTTTATTTTAATCAACTGTTTTAAATTGTTTTAATCAACTGTCTTAAATTGTATCTTGATGCTTTTAAGGTTTTATGTAAAGCACTTTGAATTACCTTGTTGTTGAAATGTGCTATACAAATAAACTTGCCTTGCCTTGCCTTGCCTTGCCTTAGCTTGTGTGAAGATGTCTCACCTGTCATCCAAAAGGATTCTTCGGTTCTGAGATTAACATCCTATGCTGTCATGTGACAGTGTTTGACCATGTGTGGCCATGGTCCACCCATAGGACCACCCACTCTGGGTTTAAATTCCTGGGTTTCTGGCTTTAGTCTTAGAAATGAAGAAGCCTCTTGGTTGACAGGTGAAACATCTTCAAACAAGCTAAGAAGTCCAGTTGCCTTTTTTTTCTACAACTCCTCAGGAATAAGATGGATGACTGAGAACCTTCGCAGACATAAAGGAAGGCTAGTTTTTCTAGGGATTGTGAGAACTGGAAGGTTTCAGCAGCTAGATGACAAGCAGTGGGCAGTTGAGTGATGCAGTGGTAAAAGAAGAAAAACCTTTGCTTGAGATGTTATGAATCCGGAAGACACCTGCACAAGAAAGTTGCCCGACACCAAGCTACTTTTTGAACACGACCTAATAAGTAGACCACAGTGAGTTTTGATCACAGACCTATAATACTGTTGCTGTTGTGATTGTCTGAAGGGATTTTATGACAGCAAGAACATTCTTCAGGAGTGCAATAACAGTGCAAATGACATTACCATCAGGTGTATGACATTTGAACAAGCTGGTTAACAGACATGCTGAAAAATTATTAATGTTTTTAAGCAGATCAAAAATATCACTGGCTTCAGTAATGGCCTTGCAGGTATGGCAGAGGACTGTGGTTACGTCATGTGCATAGTAATGCATATAGACAGCCTCTAGATGATTCCCCCAGAATCTATCAAACAGAGCCATTCATCAGTGTTGCAATCAAAAGTGTCAAATGTTGGGGCCACAACTTTCAGGTCAGAAATGATGTTGGACACAAGAACCTGCTTGACTACATTTGTTGTTTTTCCATCCAGATTCATCAAGCAAAGGAATCTTTCCTTGGCGTTACCATTACATGTACAGGGAGTTGTTCTGTGTGCCCATCCTCCCACATACGTCTTTGATTTCTTTATTCATTGAATTATCCGCACCTGTGACCTCTACAGACTAACATCTGATTAATTCACTACAATAGTATTGACAGGAGCTTTGTATCTCTGCAGGAAAGGGTCGATCTTTTGCAGCAACTGCATTGATACATTCAAGGAAGTTCCCTTGGTTTTATCCATTTCACTATGATCATGAAAATGCCCTGTTATCTCAAAAAGCCAATAACCAAAACATCCAGTGGAGATACATGATTCTTCCACTGATCTAAGCTACATAGAGGTTTGTAGCTGCTCAGCTACATCGCCACCATGGAGGCCTTTTGAAATTAAAAGTCTTCTCGTTCATTTTTTTATTTTATGTAACCAAGTTAGCTTCATTGAGATAATAATCTCTTTTTCAAGAGGGACATGGTGAGAAAAGCAGCCCTTATTTGGCATTACAGATGCCATACATTATACATAATCTAAAAATAATCAATGCATAGTATAAAAAATAACTTATAGGAAATGTTTTCTTTTGCCATCTTACCTAACTTTTACCCATTGTTTTAAAAACATCCATTTAGCTCATTCCAAGCCATAGGGTCTGCAAACTAAAATGCATTTTCACCAAAGTCTGTATCAACATTTCTTACATTCAGTAAAACAAGGTTGTGTGGTTATAAACAGTAAACAATGTTTGTCTGCTGGACAATGTATGTACATAAATAAAATGGGATTTGTTCCAATATCACCTTGTAAGTAAAGATATACCAGTGACTCATCCTTTGTAAAGTCAGGGAAGGCCAACCCACATTTGATAGGTGGTGAGGTAAAGATTTACAGTTTGCCATAAACCTCAGGGCCCCGTGATATACAGAGTCCAGCAGATGCAACAAAGCGACAGGTCCATGCATGTACAAAATGTGTCCATGATCTCTTACAGCTAGACAAATAGTGGAGACAAGCCTTTTTCTCACAGTCACAGCTTTTTCATGAAAGAGTTTATAGGATACTGAAAATACCTTTGTCTAATAAAAACCTATGTACTGCAATCTTTCTAATGATGTATCCTGCATTGGTAATACCACAATGATCTGAAGTAGAGATTGTTGCTCTTTCTCTTTCTTCTAGTAAATACCATCAACTTAGTCTTATCATCATTCAAAAAGAGTTTCAGCTGACACAGCTACACTTGTATGCCAGTCAAGCATTGAAAGCCCTTTTCATTGTGGTTGTATCTGCATATATGAAAACAAGTATTTTCTATACCTTTGCCAGTGCAAATAATGTAAATTGTGAAAAGAAGAGGTCCAAGGACTGAGCCATGTGGCACCCCTTGTAAATAGTTAAAATACCAGACATTATACCACCATACTGGGCACATTGTTTCCTATCTCAGAGGTAGTTTCTGAACCATCCTACTGCCATGTCAGACTCATTTTGTATCATGGTGTCATGATCAACCATGTCAATGAAGAGGCAGATACAATGATGCTTATCATCCCAAGCACTAACAACATCATTGCCATGTCATTGTCATGCCATGTTGTTTATTGAATCCTGACTGGTACTGAACCATATGATTATCTCTTAAAAGAAAAACTTTCTGATCACACACCCACTTCTCCAGAACTGTAGCAACAGCTAAAAGCGTATTAATATGCCTCTATTTATTTATAATTGACCTATAACTCCACCTTTTCTCCACCTCTTCACAGAGCATGAACAAAAGCTGAATGAATGTAGTCGTTGAAACAGGTCAACACTTGAGCTCTGTCAGAGACCATTTCAGCACCTTTTTTAAATGTGTGGTGGTAATTCAATTCTTTTTTTTATTCAGGATTTGATCATCTCCCCAAATTTATGTGAATTGTTTCCATGTGTAGTTATGTTCGTTTTAATTTTTATTAAAAAATGTCATTTTAATCTGTTTTTTTTTCGCTTCCTAAATCTAGACCGACACTGAGCCATTTTTCTAGCTCTACTCAAGTTCGATTTTTCTCATTCTTATGGAAACATGCTTGTTTGTGATGCTTTATGAAGTTATGTCTTCATACAGACCTGTAGTTATGTATTTATCTAGGACATTAGTTATATTAGTCAAGGATCTGGGCCAGGATTTGTTTGCACATTTACTGACATCACTTCTCTTTCCTCTGCTCTCTTCTACCCATTCTATATCCATCTGACAAAGTTGCATTTTTGAGAATTAAGGTTCCTACATACATCCCCTTGGATCATTTGTAAAGGACATAATTGTTATCACTAGATTACTTAGGTTTGCAGTGTGAGTGCTGTCCTAACCCTATAAAGCTATATATATCATATATAATACATTATCTTTTAAGACCTTTCTATCATCTGTACAGTATTTTGTTTTCCTGAAAAACCTGACGTATACAATCAAATACATGTATTGTGCGGATAAGCGCCTTCACCTGTGTCTACTGTGAGAAATGCAAAGTCGATCTTTGCCTTAACAAGGAGAGAAACTGTTTTCAGGACTAACACCATGCAAAATAAAGACGTTGCAAATGAAAAAATTAGCCAAACTAACTGAAAGGTTGCTCTTCCACCTTACCAGTTCCATTGGCAAACACTCTTGTGTTTTACATGCTTTTGTTTGTTAAAAAATAAGTTGTGAGGACTCTAAGGCCTGATGTATCAGATATAATACAAATTGAAAAACATACTTCTAAAATGATAATTGAATTTTTTTTTGTTTATGTCTGAAGGACCAATAAAGACTGCAGTTTCAAAGAATTAGAATTTTCTGTCAATTATTTCATGGTTCAGGCTTTACAGGGTTAAATAGTTGGTAAGTGTTCACCTGTGCCGCAGCTACAAAGTGTAGTGACACCTGGATAACAAATAGCGCCAATTGTTAGTGAAATCTGAGGTATAGAATAACAGTAGTTTTATTGTTGAAATGGGTTCACAAAACACATGCCCGTTTTTTTTGTTTTTGTAAAGTCTGTTGGTCTCTAAACAATGTAATCTGCCTGGAAGTAGTTTTTCTCTGCCGTTATCTCAGTCAAGCAGCCTAATTAAGGCTTAAAGGGTAAAAAAAATGCTGCAGAAACAAAATATTACCATGATAATCTACAGTATTATATTCTATAGCCAAATTGATATTGGATTTTTGTGGCAGATACAATATTTTATAAAAAAAAAAAAAAGAGACTAAAATCAATGTGCAGCAATAAACTTAAAATTAAGTGTCAATTAAATTTTATCATTAAATAATAGTGACTGCAGGATGAACTGAGCAAGAACCTTACTGACATGCAATTAGTAATATTCTTTATTACTAACGAACTCAGCTATAAATTGTTATATAAATATTATTAGGGGTGGAGAACTCTACTCAATGCCGTTCCTTTTCTCCTCAGGTTTATATTTGTGGCCACTGCAATGAGACTGAATTCCTGCAAATAACTCACTATTCCAACCCAGAGACCATCCAGTGCCCCATGAGGAGTCATTATATATGCAGACCATGTCTATGCCATAAGACACTCGCATAACACATAAAATCTATAACATGAAAAGAGATTTGATCAGCGTCAGTTTTAAGCTGGTTAGACTGACAAAAACACACTGAGGGCAGTTTTAGAGACCGGTTTAACCTACATTTAAACATTTGACTCATTGCTCTACTTTTCCAGGCTTCAAAACGCCCGTCTGAGCAGCACAAAGACCTCCCCTGGGCCAACACTTGGCATGCATTGTCCTCCATGGTGACCTCCTCCAGCATCTTCAGCATCCAATTATTTGTTGATTGAATCAATGTTGTTGGGGTACAGTTGAGTACTACATCTACAAAGGGTGAGTGGTCTGAGGCCTGTGACATTGAGAGCTTCCACAGCACTCTGAGCTGCCATGTGGTGTCTGAACTCCCCAACGTGGCTGAGTAGTGCTTTTTTTCCTGTTTGAAGGACGCCATGATGAATTCAGTTGATTCAGGAAACTGCCGTTGCGCCATGATAAAATTCAGCTTGCATGTAACTTAAGCTTTATATTGATTATGTATGCATAATTCTACATCATTGACTGGCAGAGAGAGAAAAATCATTGTTGAGGAGTTAAAGATGGGAAAACCCTGCAGCAAAAGACATGTACAGAATAAACACAGAAAGATGCGTTAAGAGTGTACCGTGAGTCAATAGTTATGGCCAGAACTTATCTTCTGAGAAGCCAACATTCATATGAATTGCCTGGTTAATGTGCAGGCCATAACTCATCCACCACAGCATTTGGGAGTTGCTGGGCCCAGGCCCAGGCCTTTAATGGACTGAGGCCACAATTAGAGACAGGCCTCTATTTCTATTTGAGCAAAACAGGCTACCACCAGAATGAAGAAAAATAAGATTTTGTTTCTATTTGAAACTATGAAATATAAATATAGAAAGAACCCATTTAATTATGGGGCGGCTCCCATTCACCAAATTTTCATTGAAATTGACCTATTGGTTGTTGGGAAGGTACGCGTTCCCCGCTCGCCGATCTAGTTAGGACTGTAAACAGCAGAGAATTTATTCTTCACAATTGGGCCAATGTTTATTTATACCAACAAGCCATCAGCACAACTCAAGTTGTGAAAGTGCTGGCAGACCCTGCTCTGATATTAATTCATCTGGTGCATGAGATAGTTGGCAGGAGCAAGATGTTCAACTGCAACATGGCAGCCTAGCACAAACTTTCCTTCTAAAGCAGAGACAACATGAAATGAGTCTCACAGACTTTACACAGGACTCCTAAGACAGATAAGGCTTGTGATCAGAATGAGTAAATTGGCTTTAATAGCGTGGAGGTCTAAGCATGTGTGAGTGTATTCTCGGGTTTGATATAAATTGGTCAAATTGGAGCTTGTAGCCATGTTTACATCTCTCTTCTGTCGCTGCGGGGCAGGTGCTCTGAAAAAGCAAAGGAAAAAGAAAGAAAGTAAAAATTTAGTTTCATATCTTTGATATCAGCTCAGTCAGTAAGCAGATGCTTCCCCTCCTTCTCTCCACCTCTGGATGAACTTGGAGCTCCATTGAAGGTAAAGGACATAACAGGGAAGTATAGGAAACAGTTTTGGCCCCTGCTGGCAGGCGCCATGTGACTGCAGGTGTATGAATATTCATTGATATACCACACATCTGAGCTCGCAGCTGGAGTTTATCCTAGGAACAGTCAGAACACACGGGCTCCATTCACCCTGCAGTGAAATATGACTGTTTCTCCTCATTCTCCTCGTGGGACACTTAAATCCTTTACACATGCTAATGAGCCAGAGTGACAACCTACTCTATTATCAGGGCAAACATGAAGTGCTGATTCAGATGATCACTGCAGTCTGCACTAGAGGAGCTCTGGACCAGTAGATTAACATTATGATATGATGTTCTGATACGACACAGGTGCAACAATCAAGGTCATTTTCCACTCACTGTATATGTCCAGAATACCTCAACTGAATTGTCAAAGTTAAAGTGAGAAATTACAAGCCATTTGCTGTTTTTTTGGGGGGGGGGTTGTAATAAAAGTCACTATGGTTACAGCATATGATGTTCACACTAACTGTGCTTTGTCAGCAGAATATTTGCTTCTACTTTATATGCTGTTGTAGTAGGAAATCAATTCCACTCTACATCAGGTATAACCACTCAGACCCGCTCCAGTTTAACCATCTCCATACAAACAGGTGCATTACAGGTGCTGTGGAACCCAAACCCCTAATATCAACACCACCAGAGCTTCAATCTCATCACATATGCAGACACAGCGGGTGGTTGCTGCTGACCACTCTGTAGAATAAATGATGGTAGCTCGCTGCTTCTCTAGACCCTGACTATTCCTACGAATTGACAGCTTTACACCACACAGCTGATGGTCTGTCAATGCTCCATAATATGTCCATTGGTGACAACTTGAAACTGGTGTTTAGCACTAGTTGTGAAAAGTAGGTGTTATTAGTAGTTTTGACAGCAGACCGACTAAAAGAACAGTTGAACAACTGCACTCTGCTCTGCTGTTACATGCGCAACACGTTTTTATTCCCTTTCATATGTAATTGTCACACACACAACAAACAAACACCTTTCTTCTACTGCCACCAGTGTGGGCTCATACTGTTGGACGGCACTCAGGCCAACATCAGCTCTGTGAGGGGGGAAAAAAAAGGCAGCCCTCTCAGTCATTTGAATGGTGGCAGTGCATTAACGCAGCAGATGTGCCACAGAAAATACTGCAGGGTCGTTCGGCAAAAGAGTTGAATCAGGCCCAACTTTTGGTGCAACGCAGGTTTCCTGTGACAAGTTGGTGGATCCAGATATTGACAATAGAAGCATCTATCTGAAATGTGCTCCCGCAATAACGAGGCAAAGCAGCAACAGATTCTATCTATCTATCTATCTATCTATCTATCTATCTATCTATCTATCTATCTATCTATCTATCTATCTATCTATCAATAACAAGGTATAGCAGCTGCATATATCATCTTTATATAGACAGTAAAGTCATCATATTTGAATTAATAAGCCTCAAAAATGTCTCTTGATGATAACACTGATAAGGGTTTCTGTTCCCTCTCACACACAAAAAAAAAAAAAATTGCCGTATACAAATGCAGCACTCTGGGCTTCGCAACTAATAACGCTGCACTGTGCTGCATTAGCACTGCAATATCTTCCAAACTCTGCTTTTTTTACTCTCATACTCGTTTCAGTTCACCAGGCAAATCCGCTGCACCGTTCCAAAGAGCAAGACGCCATTCAAAAGAGTGAAATGACTGCAGCACTGTGCCGTAGAGATCACTCAGGTGACTGCGTGTTGCAGATGGGTGTACTGTATCTCCACCGGGCGATACTCTATATGTCCGTGGCATTCAGATCAATAAGTGCGAGTGTGCTGGAGCAAGAGGTGGGAGGAAAAGCCTCAGCTACAGCAGCGCTCTGTTTGTTTCCTTTTCTTTTGTTCATTCAGAAAAAAAAAATTGTTCAATTACGTCTTCACTGATTCATGCGCTTGTTTATTGTTTTATCTGTTTTTTAATTTGTGCAAACTATGCATTTACTTATTCATCCGTTCACAATAACAAAATCCTGCACTATGTGTACCACTATCTACCACTGGATGAATTCCCAATTTGTTAGGATTTACTGAGGAATAGCTGTGTAATGAGGCTCTGTCTTGGCTTTAAGTTGCTGGTGCATAGCCAATTACACTGACTGGCTGCCAAACCTATATTGCCCACTGACAAACAAACATCGAGAGTGTGATTAAGGTGAGTTGAAGCACAGACAGGCCGGCACCTCCACTAACAAAGTTGGACAGATCAGAGGGAGACTGAAATGAGGTGATACTTGTGGATTTTGACAAAATTTTTGGCTCGCTAAGCCAGCCACTTTAGCAAATAAATAACACGTTGACTAGTGGAAAAATAAATCATAAAAACGGGTTTACGTGATTAAATGTAGTCTTACATTTAGCTGATTTGATTCACATTTCCAGTGCATGTCCCCCCCTTCCAGATACATGTTATTTTAAATCCATTTGTACACCCAACATTTAAAAGCACCACTCTCCATTAATGAAGTAAGTCCTCAGATCTGCATTAATATTGGTACCTGATTTTAATTTGGTTTGACTGATGAATATTTGTAGTCACATTATAGACACTGACTGTTGTAAGTAGACATTTTAGTCTACATTTCACTTAAAATTTGGTTTTACAATTCAATTTTCATCTTTTCAAAGTATTATGAATCCACAGCTAAATAGAGCCGCTCGATCCCTGCTGCTTTAGTTTATATTATTGCAGCAAACTGTGATCTGCACTGCTGAACAGAGTTATTATTCAGTCATGTGTTTGCTAAACTACTGTTCAGCTCAGCTTCAAACAAGCTACTTAAATATCACATAACAGTAAAGAAGTCATATTTCTTTAATGATATTTCTTTAATGGATATCCAGAGGAATATTCAGGGGGACTGACAAGCCAATAATAATCCTACACTCACTTCTAATAGCCTTATAAACACAAAGATGGATAACTAAAAGTAGATGCTAAACTAATTCTAAACATGGAGCAAGAGAGCTTTTCAAGCAGTGGAGGTTTTAGTGAAAAATATTTTACACCAAAATAGCTCACAGGTTTTGTAAACACAGGTAAACTCACTAAAATAGGTGAGTGTCTCCTTGCACATTGCCAGTAGATGCGTTTTTCTTTTTCTTTTTTTTTCTGGTGTGTCACATATGGCCTTACACATGCAGGGCTAATAAACAGCCAGCCCATAATACATGCCGGATATTCCACAAAATGAGTAAAAATCCTGTTTAAATGGGTTTACCCTCCACTAAATCCCCAGGGCTGCTCCATCACCATCATCTCAGCAGGCTGATATTGCACTCTAATAAAGTTGGGCTGAAACACATCAGACATTTTGGGGAAATATTCCGAGTTACGTCAAGGGATATGTAAAAAGCTCAGCCCAAACTGCCGCAGCACATGTGTAAAGTGAATTTCTCCTGAGACCAACTCTGATGGGTACAAGCTCACTCTTACACAAGACGATCTAACGGCTACGATCCCCGGAGTGGGAGCGACTGATGCACTTAATCTGAGAAACAGAAAGAAAGAGCAAGAGGGGAAGCCGCAAAGAGTTTTTAAGAGAGGACAAAAAAAAATGGGGAGGAAAGTTAAGAGTGGGCTCTGGGGAAAGTAGGGGGGCGATGCAGTGAGGAAGAAAGAAAGGAAGAAAGGAAGAAAAGTTAGTGAGGAGAAGTAGAGGAGGGAGGGTGATGCTGAAGAGGGCATCATGAGACAGGGAGAGAAAAGAGGAGTAAATGATAGACAGCGGAGGAAGTGTGTGGTGTCTCTTTTATATCTGTGAGTTAGTAATGCTGTACTGGCAGCAGGAAGGAGGGAAAAAAATGACAAAAAGACAGAGTAGAGAAAGAAGTAGTGAAATGAAAAGAAAGAGATTGATGGGTAGATAGAGAAAATGAGACGGAGAAAGTCGTTCTGCTGTGGTAAATATCTGTCAACCTATCCTGTAAAACAAAGAAGGCAGCGATGTGTTGCCATGATTGTTCTCGGTGATTTCCCTGCTGGTCTTGCACTCACTTACACACACACCAACTGCCTCTGCTTCAGTCCCCTCAGAGCAACACTGGGTAATTAAAAAGACCTTTGAACAAATGGCATTTGTTGAGGAATGTCTGTTCACCTTTCAGCAAAGTGTGTATATATTACTGTATGTGTGTGTCTGTGTGTGTTTGCGCGCACGCGCAAAGTGGTTGGGGATACTGACATTTAAAAGCTTTCTCTACAAACACACACCTCGGTGACTGTTGGACCTCAGGAGGTGGAGGATCTAATCAATTTGGAAGTTTTTATTCAACAGACTTGCTCCCCGTGCGTATCAGGACGGGGTCCTGACGAAAAAAAAGAAACGCACCCGCGCACAGGGGACGAGAGGAAAACACTAACTTTATGTTCAACTTCCAACATCAAATAGAAGCGGCAGCTGTTTCTTGGAAAAATGGTGGAATATAGACACCGTATTAAACTTACAAATAAAACCGATTTTTTGAAAAAGGTGAAACCTTCACTGATGCATTGCAGTCCCCACCTTTGCTCTTTGGACTATTTGGACTGTCAGTAATTAAAAACTAATTAAGCAAATTCATTCCGGCTGTTTTTTTGGTCGTCTTGTGTGATGTGATGACTTTGTCAGCTCAGAGGGTGTTAACCTGCAACCTGCTGAGCAATTAAAGTGGCTGTGAGCAGATTTATGTCAATTAAGCAGGATTTTTGTTTTTACTCCTTCATGACAAAACCCCCCGAGATAATTGCCCTGTTTATAATCTTCTAACTGCAGCCATCTCCGGTTCTACTCGAAGCTTATGCAAATTCAGCCGCGCTTCAGAAATAATCATCACAGTTTCTGTCAAAACGCTGCAGTTCCAACGTGTGCTTTAGTGCCCATGCAGCATTAGGAGGTTTATTGTGTGCAGGGATACACAACATTCTGTAACAACCAATCGGTGAGCGGCGAAATGGCACAAATCGTGCTCCAATCTACACCGCCCAGAGCGAAAACCTCAGCTGTCACTGCAGAGAGCAGATTTAGTTTATGTGACAGGCCACACTAGCTGGCGTTGCACATTAGCAGAGCGTATTATGATACTCTTATAGCTGGAGCCTGGTACTTTCAAACAGACAAACATGACAGAGGATCCACCGCCATGCTGACATTGTTTTCATGCAGCATAACAGAGAGTTCCAACCCCTGCGTGCAGAGGGTCTTCTTCATCTTATTTCACTAGCAACATTCCATGACAGCAGTGGGAAATTGCAGGAGTGAAGGCATGCAGCTCAAGCCAAACCACAGTTGTTGTTGCAACCGCCCGGTACCTTCAACTAAAGTGTCACTCCAGCATCCAATGAATAGGGCCTGACAGGCAAAATGCAATCTACCAACAGAACAGGCCTGTATCAGCCCCTCAACAACATGGCACAGTTACACTAAGTCCCATGAAACAAAAGTGCACAGTTGTGTCTGTCTATTTAATAAAGTAGGTGTTTAAAGCTGTCTGTAACATCCACTCACAGAGAATTATTTCTTGGAGGGGAATGGGGGGGACCTAATGAATCATGACACAACACCAAAGCGTCACTCCTCTACTCTCACCACTGTCTCTCACTGACACTTAGGTCTCTTTTCTCTCTCACCTCTCCTATGATTCCCTCTCCAGTCATGTCATCCCTCTCTGCTTCTCCTCCTTTCTTCTTTAAGCTCTTATGATGCATCCCCTTTTCAGTCTTATTTGTGAAAACTGGGCGACATGATGGAGGAGGGGTTAGCTCTGTTGTCTCACAAGACCTTGGTCCGGGAGCTTTTCATGTTCTCCCCGTTCTCTCCGGCTTCTCCGGCTGTGTGTGACCCATGATAGGCTGGCGACCATCTGGGGTGTATCCCTGCCTCTCACTATTAATGTGCTGGGATTTGCTCCAGCACATCCCTGCGAACCTAATGAGGAATAAGCGGGTATAGAAAACAACTGACTGACTAACTGATGTTACATGTCACATGTTGTTTGAAGCCCTGGCTACTTGCTATATCAGATTTGGATGGTCTCATCATGGGGGGCCTAGGTGGTCAAACTTTTGTACAGTCCTCATTAGATTTCATGCTGGCTATCTCCAGATGGTATCAATCGATGTGAAACAACTTTGAGAACATAATTGTGATGTGATGTGTAATGACCCCCCCACCCTGTGTCAATCACAGTACAATATGTCTTAAGAGGTTAAACTCCTCTCCATGTTTCCTCTCTTCCTCTCTCCCCAGTCCTCCTCTCTACTCCACTGAAACTTCCATGCACACACACAGGTTAAATACTCCAGGTATAATTGGCATAGTATTAGGTTAACATTAAGAAGCATGATTCAAACCTGCCAAAAATCAGACATGCTCTCACTAGTCATAGGAGAAAGATCTGTGAAGTGGTCAATGACTGCCTCCACATCCCGTTCTTATCACCCAGACTTCTGGTTCAGGCATCACTGTGGCTGTTCCTCAGGTAGGTTTTTAAAGGGACAGTTCAATATTTTTGAAAATCCATCACCATGATTCCCATAATCATAGCAATAGGCTAATGGCTAATGGTATTTTTTGGTTTTCTTCATCAAACTCAGCAAATGCATAATACAGCAACTGCCACATTCACCACGTTATGAGATAATAGTGGAACATTACAAGACAGAATTGTTTTCAAAGTAAATGTCAAGCTGGACTTTACACTACAGACAGGGCTGCTCAGCAAAGTGATTGCAAAAGTGAACGTTTGAATGTTTTTTGGTTTTACAGCCCAAAACTGTAACTGACAGAATGTCAGTGTCATTTTCAGAAAAAAAGCAGCGACAACCCATGTACACTACCTGTCCAGACCAATCACCAGACAAAGTTGGCAAGTTGCTGGTGAAGATAGTGGCAGCTAAAGAGACAAATATGTTGATATTTTTATTGGGAGTGAATAATGTATTTACATTCATCAAGCAGACACACAAAATAAAATATTGCTAATGCTCTGTGCCTGCTTGATGTGTGAATTAGACGATCAATCAACTTTATAAGGCCAAATTTTATTCTGAGGCAGGTACTAAATAATAAGGCTAAGAAACCTTGTATTTCATACACTTGAGAGGGCAATATGACATAACTAACTTACTATGAATAATCTGTTAGGCAGTCAATAATAATATTGATAAATGAACAATAATTCATTATATTTATATTTTTGAAGGAAGTGACTTAATTATTTAAACATGTACTGAATATTGTAGCGGTGACCTTAATAATCCTCCTCAGAGTCTATATCCATCGTTTTGACTTTTTTTCATGAGATACAGACAGTTGATTTACAATAAAATGACATTTTTGAGGAAACCAAATTTAGAAATCCCATATTTGACAATTTTCATTGGAAGATGATATCCCTAATAAGATATATTTTTGCCAAATTCCCAAAGATCATCTCAATATAGTTTGACAAAATCATCTCAATATAGTTTGACATCTACTCTCTCAAGTTTCTCTTTGGAACTCTATAAAGAACAGTTTGTGTTGTATTAATATTAATGGGTCTCTCCCCTAAATGGCTGATTTGAGTGGGTGATGAATGTACAATTGTGACATCACAACTTCATGGCATTCCATGGCATTTTAAGGCACAGTTTCTGTATATGGTTAGTTTTCATTTCTCTATGGATTGACTGTTTACGGGACAGTATTTACACAATTGTTAAGAAGTTTGAGGTCACTTAGAAATTTCCTTATTTTTAAAAGAAAAGCGCTGTTTTATTCAATGAAGATAACTTAACTAACTCAGAAATACTCTCTATGCATTGCTAATGTGGTAAATGACTCTTCTAGCTTCAATGTCTGTTTCAATGCTTCAATGTCTTCAATAACTGCATCGGTGTATAGAGGTCTATTTCCGGTAACTATCACTCCAGTGTTCTAATGGGACAATGTGAGACAATAAAATGACAATAAAAGCATGATTTTTCATTGAAAACACTAAACCAAAACCAGTAGTATATAAAACTTAGACCTTCTTATAGTCAAAAAGATATTAAAATCTCGCTTTCTCACTGGTTTGTGGCTGAGAGAAGGATCATTCACAGACGGAGCTGCATGAGGGACAGCTGCAGCACTTAGAAGATAACTGTGGGAACCAAATAACTGGGGCCAACAAACAGAGAGACCAGAGTGGCAGTGAATTATCTTGTGTGTTTTGTGTGTTCATGCACAGGAATGAACTTCCTCATCAACATCAGTCCTCAACAAAGTGGAGACCATGCTCTCCTTTGCCCATTAGTCCTGCTGAAACACATAAACTTAACCCTGCAACTGTTTTCCAAGGGTACAGAGGTGTCTGCTCCAATGCCAGCAGCAGACGGATCAATGGAGTGACCACCTGCTCCGTTTAAAAAAGGATGTGATCTACGACAATAAATCTGATAATACACAAACACACACACAACCAATGTTCACAGTCCCACAGCAGAGGCCACTGGCCACCAGTTGGTGCATTATTCAATCTAAAAGCTTGTTAAAAAGAGCTCACAATGGAGCTGTAATGAAAGATTGATGTGTAAAAAAAAGATGTTTAGTTGTGCCGTGGTTGTGTAAAGCAATGAAGCAGTGGTTGAACGACAGGCATGTAAATGCACGGAGAGAGAGACACATAAAAAGAATCACACACAAAAATCCTCGAAAACCACAGAGTGAAAGGGATGGAGCAGCAAAAGCAAAGCGACTGGAGAGAAAGAGATCTCAGATGAATTAATGAAGTTCTCCCTAAAGCGCCAGCTAACGTCTATATTAGACACAAGTTGCAACCTCTGCGGACCAAACACAAGTCTGCAGAACACAGCATATTGAGGCACAGGCAGACATTTTTCATTGCACCTGCAGACATCAGTCAAAATATCTGCCATAAATAATATCTGTTGCTTTTCTTAAACCATTTTCAGAGTCAAAGTTGATTCCCAGGCTGTTCTGAAATGAACTGAAGACGATCGCTGCCAGAACAGCGAGACATCAATCTGAATAGCCGTGATGCGTTTTGGGAAACGGCTGACAGTCTTTTAAAGTAGTATAACAAATCCTGTCATAATCGCTGTTTTCATTGATCATGTCATTGTTGTTGCTCTGTTTCATTTGTTTTCCCTCCACTTCAGCCCTCCTCCGCTCCCTCTCGGTTCTAAAGTCGGAGGAAATGAACCATGTAGTGCCATTGATCCATGGCTCACACATGCATGCATACGCAGAGACAAACGCAGCCGCCCTCACACACCTCGCTCCCCTGTGAAGAAGACAAAGTGGGAGGTATATTGTGGTGGACGCAGCCACTGACCCTCTTGTTGAGTTAATGAGCTTTTATTGACTTCAGCACCTGAAGCTGCTGCTGTAACTTATCACTGTTAGCGCCTCACTCCCCAGGTGCAGAACACACAAGGGAGTGTGTATACTACCCTTTTGTGTGTGTGTGTGCGTGTGTGTGTGTGTGTGTGTGTGTGTGTGTGTGTGTGTGTGTGTGTGTGTGTGTGTGTGTGTGTGTGTGTGTGTGTGTGTGTGTGTGTGTGTGTGTGTGTGTGTGGAGAGATCCATGGAGATGCAGAAATGCACAAACACACCTTCAACTCACAGATAATGTAAATAGAGAGTCTCCTGGGATTCAGAAACACAGAACAACAAACACGTTTCTCATAGTTAGTGCTTCAAATTATGAAGTGATGATGGGCACAAAGATAACATCATGATATTGTTTGTGTCTTTACAAATGGTGTTTGAAACATGTCAATGATTGGCTGATTTACACTAGAGAGTTAGAAAGGCTGACACTTGGGGTGGTGAGTGGCGCAATGGGTGGATCAGCCATCTTGTATTTAGAGGCTTCAGTCCTCACTGCAGGCGGCCCTGGTTCGAATTCCCCCTCTCTGCCTCCCACATTCCTGTTTGTCTCTACAGTACTGTCAAATAAAGGTGAAAAGCCCATTTTTTTTAAATTTTTTTTTAAAGTCCCCATGAAGGAATATCTATTAGTAACCATCTGCAAAGCATTCATGGATGAACAGACAAGACAATGTATTCATTTGATATTGAAGAAAATATTTTCAAAAAGTAATGATTCTCAAATAAGTTGAGTTATAAGGTTGAATATCACTGTGAACACTGGCGCTAGTTGGTCAGTACGGTGCCCGCAGCTTCCTTGTTGTGCCTTGTTGGAAGCTCTCCTGACGTCCAGCTCAGAGAGGGTGATTAATGTGAAAGGTGCAACTACCCATCCATCAAGCTCTGCTTTAACTGTTCCTCCTTGCTGGTTACCAATGGTCTCAAAGATAAAATATATGTTTAGTTTACTTGCTAGAGATGCATCAACACTCTAATTGGCTTCGACAAAATGTGGGTGTTGGGGATTTGTAACTAATCAGTTCTTAGTAAACTTATTTACATAGGGATCCTGCACAGACAATTCTTCATTATACCACCTTTGCCTTTTTATAATGAACCAAACAAAGCTGGCGTAACGCCACAACTTCTGTGATTTTAGCAAGTATGGCAGCTTTCCACAATCAGAGATGTGACCCTGTGACGTAACAGCATAAACAAGATGTTCATGTTGGTGTGTAATGGTGATGTTCACCATTTGTGTAGGCCAAACATTTTTAATCTGCCTGGCGTGTATGCGTCCATGAGTGACTGAATACTACCGGTAGCAAAATTGGTTGGCAGGATCTGATTCTTGCTAAGCGGTGGTTGATAAGTTAGCCAAACCTACATGTACCATGTTTCCCCTGCTAGTTGGAAGCTAAGACAGTATGGACTTGGCCAATACTTGCATGGGAGGCCTCCTGGGAAGACTAAGTAACTACTAGAAGTGGTATCTGTGGGTCAGTAGGGGACAGTGTTCCCTCCGGTCTTAATATGTTAGCTTCCAATGCTCCAGTGCAGGGAAGGGGCCATTTTGCTGTAGGACACTGACTGATGCACTGTGGTCATTAAAGATCCTAGGGAAGTAATCACAAAGATTTAGAGGATCCCCCAGTGTCCTGGCTTTCTTCATCTGTTCCTATGTAGTTGTAGCCTGGCTAACATCAGACCTCATCTCAGTGTATATAGTTCTAAAGTCTGGGAACCATCTGCACATTTGTTCATATTGGAGGTGTGATTTATGAAAGCCCAGAGCTGTCTATTGGGTGCTACGCAGTGTGCGAAATACCCATTGACATTCGGGGGGGTCCCCATCTCCGAATTGTTGCTCAATACTGATCAAAATTTTCTTCAGTAGTCTAGCCAATGCAAAGTTGAAAAATTACTGTGCAGACACAATAACAAATGCTACCTATCTGGCGCGTTTAAAAGGCAACTGAATAAATTATGGTTTCGTCGTGCAGCTGGTGTACTTGAAAGCCCACAGCCTATGACCAATTGTATGACACTATTTAACCACCCATTTAGCAATTGCAATTTATTTTTCATTTAGAAAGATATATCTTTCTACAAATACAAACTCAAGGTGGAAATCAACACAGTGGATGATAGACAGTTTACAACAAGCCACACAGCACCACGGCGGGTGCGCTCTCTCTCTCTCTCTCTCTCTCTCTCTCCCTCTCTCTCTCTCTCCCACACAGCACCACGAGCTTAGAAAACATTGTAATGATTATTGTAACAACAATAATATGTACTTTAATAATTTTATTTAATTTATTTTAACGAATTTTGAGACCCCCCCCAAAATTTTGCATTTGAGGCTTTCGGGGGTCTCAAGGGTTAATCGGGGGGGTCGGACCCCCCCGGACCCCCCGTATTTCGCACTCTGGTGCTACAGATGTCTATCAAATGCATCTGTACGTAGCTTAGAGCTACGTCTCAAACATACCTGATGATGTACCCGATACCCAATGACGATTAAATGGTTTAGCTCTTAAATATGCAATTTTTTCAGAAATAAACTTGCAGTCTAATTAAAGTTAGAACACTTTCTAAGGCTGCATCAAAAGGTAAATTACCATGCCATGTTGGATCCAGAGTTATGAGCAAAGCTGCTTCTGTGTTTTGTCATCATCTTACTGCACCATCCCCCGTTATGTGATTGGCTGCCTCACTGAAGGGAAAATTGGGTCCTTGGTATCCAGACTAAATTTCACAACGAAGTGAATTTGTGTGCAAGGAAGGATGGTTATACCCAGGCTAATGTAATTGGCTCAATGATCTTTTCCACCTCAAGCTGCTGGTATTCTAGCTCATACATTCCTGCCATGCATCACTCAGGTAGGTGTTACACACACTGGTTAAGGTGTGTTGCCCTGTGAAGATAAAGAACTATATAAATGGAATTTAATTAAGTTAATAAACCACTCTTTCTGAGCTAAATAAGCTGTGGTAGCCAGCAGTTTATTTCACAGTCAGTCACAATATGAAGTGACACATTCAATGTGTTGCTGCAGGGTTTCTCTGACACTGTGAATCTGACGGGTGTGTGTGTATATGGGTGAAGTAGTAATGTGTGTCAGCTGTGTGTAAATATAGGAAAATAGGAAACATTGGATGATGAATTGAAGAGAAGTGGGTAACATATAGCAGGTTGCAGAAATGTCTCACCTCTGTCATGGACAGTCAGGTCTCTAATCTGACCCCTGCCAGCCTACACATCTCTGACCCTTCCATTCCACCTTCACACCTTTTACCTTGTTACAGTGAGGTAAAAGGTGCCACAACAACCCTACAGTGTAAAAAGGGGCTAGTCCCTCCTGGAATTACAGATCTACTTTCTATCCATAGTCCCTCCTTCTGCTGGGTCTGCTGGAGCCAGTCCCAGTGCCTTACAGGCGAGAGGAAGGGATACACCGCGGGGCACACACACCATTCACTCACACCTATGGGCAATTTAGAATCTCCAATTAACCTAAGCATGTTTTTGGACTGTGGGACATGAGGAGAATGTCTGTGTGGATTCCCTCCAGGTTCTCTGGCTTCCTTGTCTAGTGTGCTACATGCACACTCCACACAGACCAAGGTCTTGAACCTGCAACCTTCTTGCTGTGAGGCAACAGTGCTAACCACTGAACCACTGTGTCACCCCAGTTTACATTTATGGCAACCTAAATGGTTCTGGAAATTCATGGATTCTTATTGTGGAATGACTTCATTCTTCAGTTTTGGATACAGACTCTTCTGTTCAGACTGGAACTAGCTCCGGACCTCTGATTACCCTGACCATATTCTTAAGGAGACAACATTTCCTGGAAGGTGGGTTATTGATAAAAATTGTAAAGCATATACACCACCGGTCAAAAGTTTTTAGAACACCTTGATTTTTCAGTTTTTATTAAAATTTGCATAAATGAATGTCTCATCTGACAGATGATGATTTGACATGGATGAACTCCTGACTAACTAGGTCTAGATCATGGGGTTCTGCTTAACTCTAGAGCTCTAGTCCTAGAAAAGACCCAGACATCAGGCTTCATCCATGCTGATATACAGGCGGGGGTTAATTAACCAGAGAAACTTGTGGCACTTGTAGGAAATGTTTGGATCAACTTTACACACTTTATTTAAATCCATTACTGCAGGAAAAACTGTAAGTCTAAGTCGTTAACTATTACTTGATTCCTGAATGTATATCTCTCTTTTTTGGGTCGGGTAGTTAACTGATTATTTTTATATCATTTAAATGTCCCATATTCTACACTTTCCTGTTATTTATCTGGAATTTTGACATCCCTAACAATATTTTAAGTACCAAAGATCATCTCAGTATAGTTTTACACTTTTTTCAAGCTTTTTCTAAGCCTCTCCTCCTCCTCTTTAAATGGCTGTGGGGGGTGTTGGTGGTGACTGTATAGTAGTGACATCACAACTTCATGCAATTTTTTCTGTGGACTGAGTGTTTTAGAAACATGGTACAGTATTAATACACTCTCTCTCCTGTCATATATACAGTAATATATATATATATACAGTAATATATATATATATATATACAGTAATATATATATATATATACAGTAATATATATATATATATATATATATATATATATAGGTATTAATTAGAATTAAACTGCTTAAATTTCAATAAACATGTAAAAATGTGTGTTCTACAACTTTTGAACTGTAGTGTAGGTTTATTAATGGTTCTCGCTGATCTCCAAGCAGCTATCTTGCATTATTAAGTATAAATTGATTGTTCTATTGGTATGTGGAAATATATGGGGTTACAGTACATTCATCTTCATCAATGAAGCTGAATTGAGAAAAACATAAAGGTGGCAGGCAAACAACAGTGTAGACAAGCAAAACAACACAATTGAGTTGTTTGGTTTACATGGCAACAGACACAGGAGTAACAATGAATTGCTGGCTGAAGGGACTGATGCTGTGCCTCTCTGCAAGGTTTCTCCCGCCGTTGATTTAAGCGATGTCATTATGTAGACCATCTCAAATCATCCCTCAAAGGACAGCAGCCCAAGGTGAGAATGATCCGTTACAACAGTGTTTAATGACAATTTAGAACAGAAACAAAAATCATGGAATCGACTTAAATATAGTCAGTTAACAATGAAAAATGACAGCTTGGCTCTAAACCTTCACCTTTTGTGCCCCACACACATACACAGGAAGCTTGCATCCTCTGGAGGAAAACATAACCTCCTATGCCTACAACATAGAAATCTAATTTTCATTCCTGTCCCAGGGGCTGTGCACCTTGCCTGTTGTTGTGTTAATAAAGAACCTAATGTATTTGTGTGTATCAATTAATGCACAAGAAGTGAAGAAGACCCTTTTGAATTCTGTTGCTCAGCTCACGCTATATAATTAGGTGCGTGTTGTGTGTTTGTGTGCGTGTGGTATGTGTGTAAATGTTAATTTTTATCCACATTTACATTTCACAGCAAGTGATAAGGATTGGACCTGAACTTGTGCCACTTTATCAGCATTTTTGCATATCTTTATATTTACAGCCATGTGCGCATGTTTTCTAAATGTGAGGGCTTTATGGTGCTCTGTTAATCTACAGGTTAGTGTTGATCTTAGGATTTAAGTTGTTTTGTATTCTTACATAAAATTAAGACTTTCTGTGCAATCAATAATATGTGGTGGTTTCAGTTAATTCTGTGTCTCAAGTCCATTGTTATTTTGGCAGTTTTCAGATAGAAGAATAGATGCTTTTAAATTTTATTGTCTAGCCGAGGCAGGAAAATTGTCATCAGTCAGCCCAACATAAAAAAGTGCACTATGCTCATTCATTACAATAAGCCACAGCAGAGAGCTCCTGGAAAAAAAAGTAGAAATACAGGATTGTGTTAAAGCAGATTGAACCTTTTGCAGCAACATGATGTCATCTATTAATTTGCTTCATTGGTCAATTAAATACATGCAAGTGCACAGCCCTGGTACATTACTTTATAACTTGAATGCCATTTTTGCGCTGTTCATTTCTTGGCCAATGTGAAGAAAGAGATAAATTAGAAAATGCCTGTTCAGCATTTTACATTCACAGATCTCTTATTCCAACTAGATTTCCAACTTTTACTGCCTCACTGATAATGGAAGCAACAACCCCATGCCAATTGTGTTATAACAACGCAGAGAGCCCCTTTTTCCTCTTTTTTCATGCCTAGTCCAAAAACTTAACTTTTTCAAAACTTGCCTGAATATAATAACCTGCTGTAATCCACTGAACTCTCTGTTGACTCGTTTACCAGACATCGTCCCAATTTTTAGAAAAGGGATTTCATCACTGCAAAGTGCAGAAGCCTGCAAACGACTGCTCATTAACACGTAGCGTTCGGATGATGATTAAAGCAATGTTCTGTACTTGTTTCGTTGCCCGAACAACAAAGAATAATCTGCATATCTATCTATACATTAAAACACAGTTCATGTTATTTCAAACAGCATCCTGGCTGTGTGACAGCGAGACTCCGCGCACGCTCTAACTTTCTCTGTGATCTATATTGATTTTAATGCTTAATATGGCTGATCACACAGCTGTTGTAATTAACATGTATTTATGTTGACAACATTGCAACCAGTAAATAATTATTTAGTCAGCCGGGCTGTCTGTCTCACTTCTTGCCAGATGGTGGCTGTGGTGTGAAGCTTGCAAACTGAGGTGAGGATAAAGAAGAGGCTTGATCGGGAAATTCTTTTATTAGTCGGGTGTTTGATTGTGGTTAAAGGTTCAGAAAACACAACGGGCTCTTTCAGTTTCACACGAAATCTGAAAATTTTGACGCTGTAGGGAAGATGTGTCGTCTATGCACCCGGTTCACTTAGGTGTTGTTATGCAGGTGCTGTCGAATGTGAGAGCATCTGGCCACCAGATCACAGCAAAGACTACTGCAAAGCACACAGAACAACAGAAAAAAAAAAAACATTTTAAAACTGCAACGGCCATGACTCGCACTTTTGCAAACATGCATTGTCAGGCAGGTGATGGATTCAGCCTGATAAATTAAATATGTACCAGAGGATATCGCATCGCTTTGGAGAATTATACAGTCAGCCAACGTTGAGGAAAAATGAAGCGAGGTTCTGGGCAAATCAAGGACGCAGCTGAGCAAACCAACAAAATGATTCAATGCACCAGACCTCTTTATTGTACACCGTCTATCATGGTTATTTTCCATTCATGAAATATAATGGGAAAAGAACTGAGCGTTAAAGGCCCGGGGGTCGTTAAAAGTTTACGTTGTGCAGAGGTCAGAAGCTATTAACTGCTGTGTGTCTGCGCGGGTCGGGGCGAGCTGTGAGCAGACGAACAGACGAATGGCGTCTTCCTCAACCTTCACGTCTTTGATGACTTTGGTTTGATTTTCCCGTCGGCTTGCTTCTCTCTCCTCTTCCACTTTGTCTGGTTTTATCTCGACTGTCTGGTTTCTGAAGGAGTTGGCGGTCGATTGTCTTCTTTCTTAGCCTTTAAGCCTCAAAGCCCTCAGCCCTGCAGCCACAAACCTGGGCTCACGCCCGTGTCACCTTCCCCTCTCTCTCCCGCAGACACACGGGCGGTCATGCATGCAAGCGCATGCAAGCACACGCGCGCACACACGCGACCGAAGACACACGTCACACGGGGGCAGGTGCAGGCGTGCCTACGCGCTCATCCACTGAGGCATGCACATCTTTTTTTAATGGCAAAGTCACTTCACATCCTCATGGGTCGCGCTCATTTATTCAAACAACTTCCTCTCTCGTCTGTGGCAGGATGCAGACAGACAAAAACACAAGAAAAATGACTTCAAATAAACTAAACTGCTATTTGGAAGGAATCTGCAAAAGCTGAGTTGCTGAATGCAAATCAGTATTATGAATCATCTTAGAAGAATAGCTCAACCTTTTTTTTTTTAGGGGGGAAGGCTCGATTTCTTTCTCTGTAAGATGAGGAGATTGATACCAGTCTTGTGTATTTGTGTTAAGTAGGAATAAGCCAGGAGACAATTAGCCGAGCTTAGAATAAAGACTGAAACTGACAGTCTCTCTTAAGAGGAAAGAAAAACTGTGCCTGCCAACACCATTTGAAGTTCTCTAATTATCACGCTGTATCTCATTTGTTTTGTTTGTAGGTAGTGGTTCCCCTCTTTCCAGTCTGTATGCTAAGCTAAGCTAAATGCATTCTGATTCCAGCTCCCTACTGAAAGCTCAGGCAGACATGAAGCTGGTATTCTCAAAACTATTTCATTTTGTAATTTCTATATTTGAAAAAGCTAAAGTAAAATGGCAAGATTCAGTGTATACATTTTTAAACAAAATCCTTGCAATACTTAAGTGCAAGAAGATCACATCTATTAAATTAAATGGCTCTACATGCTTCAGTGTGTATTTCAGGGTGCCTCATGACAGCTTCTCCAATGCTTGTGTAACCCTTTCTGCTCCTTTGCTATGTTCCATTATTTTGATTTTTGATTAGCTTTTCTGTATGGAATTGTATCTCATGCTGTATTTTCCAAGGTTCAAAAAAGATAAATTGTTACTGCAGAAGCACTGAATTAAATACATTAGTGGTTAGGCAGCAGTCTTTAAAAGTGCACTACTAATATAACTAGGTGTAATGTAAGAGGGATTGCTCATAGTGATGAACCCACAGATAATTATCCGCCAACTCTGCAGTCCCCCTCAGCTCTTTGAGTGTTTCAACATCTTTAAGATTCATTTTCATTTGGTTCACTTTGCTTCCATCCGTGTTGTTTCCAGTAGCACAGTGTTAATTTTGAAGGATTTTTAACTTAGTCTTACATGAACATACATTTAATCACTTTGTTTAGTCATTTTGTTTGATTTAAGTCAAGATTTAGTCAGTGGAACTCAGTGTTTAGTCTAATTTAAGTCAGAGTTTTATTCATAATTTCCTCAGAGTTCCAGGATACTTTAACGTTTTTTGCTGAAGGAATAATATTTAGTCAGCTCGGCTGAGAATATGTTTCTGACTTACCATATGTTCAGAAAAATGGATGCCTAAAGTTTGCTAGGAAAAATGCAAAACAATCACATTTCCTCACACTTTTTGTTGTATTTTCTTTCAGACCTGCCACCCCTGGAAAAAAAAATTGAGTATCACGAGATGGGTCAGATGCGAATAACTGCTGTTCACACTGAATTATTATATAAATATATGCATCATAGAGCATCATTTGCATACACGCAGCAGTCAAACAGACAAATCAAGTGAAGGAGGCACTGCTATGAAAATTCTTGATACAAATAATGGATTTCTTACAAAAATATCTGCAGATATTAAAACTGTTTGTCATTAATGCCTGTCTAACTTACCAGTACTGCTGCACTTATCTAGTTTCTATTATTTATGCCTCCACAATAAATCAAACTTCAAGCTGATTTGACTTTTGAAAATATGATTTTCAGCTAGTTTGAAAAGATGACAACAATGGAGCTGTAAACCCATAACCAGACAAAACAGATAATACCACAAATGTAAATAGTTAATACTATTGTTCTGATTATAGTTTGTGATTATCTGATGTACAATAACAATACAGACTGAATATGAACAAATGATAGATGCAATCACATCCATCCATACAGATAAATAAATTAAAGTGCAGTGTGGTGTTTCCATTACTTAACTGTTCCTAGAGTAGGACAACATTAAGTTACAGATGACACAGTGCCAACACACACTAATTATGAATACAGATTAATTCACAGGAGTCAGGATTCTATCTTTTTTGCGTACTTTGATCTCAAAATGTACGCCCACGTTGCAAAATGTGAACAGGTTGGCAGGTCTGTTGTTTTACTCAAGGAACTCCGTTTTAATTTGAGTTACATTCACTTTTTGTTTTGTTTTTTGTCAGGCTGAGACTCAAGGCAGAGAATTTAGTGATAGCAGAATGTATTGGTAAAAAACGGCGACTTCTTAAAAGAGTGACAAATGAATGGCTGTGAAGTTACTGAGAAATTCTGGAGACACACAATAATCTGAAGAGATCTAAGGAAAAGGGAAAATATCACTCCAAGAGGAGAAAAAAAATCTAATAACTACAGAAAAGAAAATAAGACAAACAGAAAACACAGAGAGAAAAGGAATTCCTGACCTGATAAAGAATTAGCAAAAATAAAACAGCTCACACCCAAAGGGCCTGATGATCTGATCTCTTATCACAAAATTAAAAAATTACTCATGAAGAGGAAAACAGACAACTATTAATAAAAACTATGAATGAGAATCTAATCTTAGTAATGCAAATTACAAACAAAACATTTTTAAAGTGGAAAACAAACCATCATGAACAGAAACCATGACTGAGAACCTAAACCCAGATATACAAGTTTTGAAATAATCACAATCATTAACAAAAAAAAAAAATAGCCATCTATAGGTTCAATGACTTATGTGCCGCAATTTCTATAGCTGTGGACTGACCAACGGACAAAGACACTGGCACAAGGGCAACATAGATTCCTATTTACTAGACTATATAGTGGTCAGGATTTTTGCAGAAGCTGGCAGCCATTTTTTCAAGGAAAAGTTCCCGTAAACCTGCTCTACATGAAGAACTGTCGACAAAAAGCTAAAACAGGATCTGGTGGAAACATGAAGCATGACTCCAAAATAACGATAATGTTGCATTGCGTCTGTTATAGACAAGCATTCGCTAACATGTTAACGTTAAATACAACTTTGTTAGGTGATAACATCAGTTTGTTCTGCTGCCCTGAAGTGCACAAAAATAAATCAATAATGCAGCTATGAAACCAAACCGCGTGCAGCATATGAAGTGCACTGTTGAACTGTGGTCAAGTCTCTTCCTGTTGTTCATACCTTTTAACATCAACAGCTGACCGTATTGTTATGTATCGCTCTGCCCATCAGGGAAAAGATGAGAGCATTATCAATCTAAAGATGATACATAATTTGGCCATTTATTACACTAACAGGCTTTATCACATTCTCTGCCCATTTAGAAAGATGCCTGATTACATTTGACGGCATCAGCGGTTGCTACATGCCTCCTGGTCTCTGTTCTCACTGCTGCTGTGGACACATCTAAGACATCTGACCTCTTGCCTCAGAGAGAGATTGATTTGCACCTTTGTCTTTCAGAGAACTGCAAGTTTTCTGCGTGTTTCCACTTCTTCCAATCTGTTTCTCTCTCTCTCTCTCTCTCTGCTGGGATTTATTCAAAGTTTCCAGAGTTGGAGTGCTTTTGCAGGATCTCTTTTGTTGGCTTCAGATCATATTAAATTGAATTGTCCAGAGGCTTTGGTCAGTGATCCATGATGGTCTGCCTTTTTTTGACAGGCTTGATAAATACAGGTCCTGATCTCTCTGTGTGTCTCTATTCCTCCCTCCTACTTCTTCTTCTCCATCTTATTCTCTCCGCCCTCGCTTTCCACTTGTCTTCTGGCTCGCTCGTTCCCCCTCCACATCGCTCCTCTCACCTCGCTCTGGTATTGTGTTCCCATAAACTATGTTGCAATTTTCACTTTTCTCAATTTCTTTCACTTCTTTCAGACCAAAAGCCAATGCTCACACAGTCCCTATAGAATTATGTGTGTGGTTGTGTGTGTGCGTGTGTACGTGCGTGTGCACGTGTGTGTGTGTCCTCGGGAGGTGGACAAAAACACGAGCTCCACTGACCTTGGACACCCAGTGTTCCCCTCCTTGCCAATAACCTTCCTGCACACACTGCAGGGTGAAGAGTGTGTGTGGTGAAAATGTGTGTGACTTGAGGGAGAAGAGATAGTTTTTGAGAGTGATTGAACCCACACATAGAATATGTAAATGAACAGGCATATCAAACACATGCGTTCTGATTAAAATTTTAGTTTTAGGAGCCACATGCCAACACACACATGACCACACAGTGAGAACAGGAGATGAATTAAATTGGGTGATTACAATAGGAGGAGAGTGGCTCCTTACAGTATATGTGTGTGCGTGTGTGAATATTCATGCTCAGTGCAGTTTGGAAATAAGAAGAAAAATGGCGTGCTCCATAGGTACTTCATTACTTTGTATTTTACATTATTATTTTTACACACACACAGGAGAAGGTTGCAGGTACCAAAAATCTAAATAATCTGTAAGAGAAAAATGTGTGTGTGTGTGTTACATGGGCACATATCCTGTTGTATGTGTATGTGTGTGTGCATGTAGGCGTATGTGTGCTCTATGCGTTGGCTGGTATAAGATTCAAGTGTTTGCTTGGATGATTTAAGTACTTGTGAATGATTTAGAGTGTGCACATGATCACTTATCCTTCTGTGGATTAGATTTGTGTGCGTCCGTGTGTGTGTCCGTGTGTGTGTGCCTGCGTACATGTGAGGACATTACTTTTCCCACCACAAGTGTCCCCAAGTTAATTAACAACTGGAAAGCAGGGCTGAAGATTTCAGCGCACACACAGGGAGAGGATAATAGATGGATGGAAGGAAGAAGAGGTTTTATAACAGGTAGAAGGTGTCTGAATGGAAGAAATACAGCATAGGACTCAACCACCAACAGGTGATCCTGTCATATCTGCTCCTTAAATAGACCTATGCTATGGAGTATGCTTGGAGTTGTAGTTCTTACAATTGATCCTTAGAGTGACATGAATGTCTGCTTTCGCAGGAAAGCATAAAATAGTTGTTGAGATATTTCAGTCTGGATCATAGAGAGATCGCTATCAAGCATTATGCTAATAAGTTAAAAAAAAAATGCACACATTCTAGAGTAAATTAACACCCCCCAAAAATCTTGTCTTTGCTGACCTCTATGGGTTTGTTTTTCTATTTTCCTAGTTTAATATTATTATTTTTGCCACATATTCATAAAAATGAACATGCTTTTATGGTCCAAATGCACCTAGACCTGTAGCAGCAATGCAGTCAGCCTTCTCACACATTCACTCTGGAAAACCTTGTTTTTTCTCTTCCCCTCCCTACTGAAACATCCACTTTGCTGTGATTGGCCTGGCACTATGCACATAACATCAACAGAGGTGAGCGAAAAGGCAAACTTTGACAGGCTGGTGCAAATACTTCTCATTTTGAATTATTCTTTGGTGCAAAGTATTCATTTCCATAAGGATTCCTCTCTGTGAATCAAACAGTTGCCCATGAGACATATACAGCATATATATATATATATATATATATATATATATATATATATTATCTTAGCCCATGAGAAGTCTTAAGACCTATAACTGTGACACAGGATTTTTGCAATCAGATTTATCAATATCTGTGAATCCCTGATGAAAAGGACGAAGAGAGGACAGAGAAGAAAGACAAAAATAAGTGAGGCGATGATGAAAGAAATAGAACCACAGAGATGAGAGCGGTTTTAGAATGAAGAAAAAGAAGAGCGATGGAAAGATAACATAAAGATATAAATGATGGCAGGGACGAGAAGCAAGGTGGAAAAGAGGAAGAGAGGTCTGGAGAAAAGAAGAAGGGAATGTATAGGAAAGAAAGGAAGAGGGGGGTAAAGAGAGAGAAAGTGTGCATTGTGGTGGAGGCAACTGTGTGTGTGTGTGTGTGTGTGTGTGTGTGTGTGTGTGTGTGTGTGTGTGTGTTCATTTGCACAGAAACTGTGATCTTTGTGAGTCCAACAGAGGGGAGTGGGGGGGGAGCAGGCAATTTTCCATAGGACTTTTAAAGCTATTTTAATGAGGAATCTTCCACTTCATGTGATGCAGTTAAAAAAAACAACAACTTGAAAACGCTGCAGTCGACCCACTGAATAGGACACAGAGCGAAGGAGGCTCAGAAATGGAGAACAATTAAAAGGCAAATATAATCTCTCCCTCACATTTGGACTGTTTTAATGTGATTATTGGGGTTGCTGATGACGCAGAGAGGAGACCTGCACCCTGGAGAGACACATCCCCCTCGCTCTGGTCCTGATACTTGCCGTTTTTTGGGGGGGGGCAGAGATGGAACAGACAAAACAGATTACTGAAAACATACAAGGTATGAAGCTTCCAATATTCTACCAATAAAAAATACAATATTTGTAATTCTGAGGTGCAGTTGACCAGTTAGATTTAGTCATAACAGAAAAGTGTATGAACCATCCTCGTCTTCTCTCTAAATTGAAGACAGAGGAGCTGGACTCACTAGGGAGCAAGTGGTTGGCCTCATGTTGTCAATAGGGATCAGAGAGTGGAGGTCAATGGTAGAATATCTGAAACCAAATCTATAGGATGTGGGGTTCCACAAGCAAGCGTACTAGGGCCCTTGCTCCTGCAAATTGTGTTATATGCTGATGATTCAGCCCTGCTCATTCCTAATAAAGACCTGGGCACACTTCAGTGGAGGGTCAAAGAGGAGCTCTCAAAGGTCAGCATGTGGCTGTCTGACAACAGACTATCTCTACAATCATATTGTTGTCCAGAAAGGCCAATGACAGCCTGGTTCAGCTGCATTTTGAATATGCCAGTATAGCATGGTATGTTGGGGGTATTAGAGGGACTTAAAAAAGCTACAGGTATGTCAGAACAAGCTGGTTAGGGTGGTAATGGACATGGGTCCCAAGATCATGCAGGAAGGAGTGAACTACTTTCAGTTAATTGGCTACCTTTAGACAGCAGGGTGACACAACTTAGACTGTCAATAGTCAACAGGATAGCATAGCTCTCCACTCAGCGTTACACAAACCTGCCGCAATAGAATAGATAGACCCAATGAAATGTGTATCTGTGTGTGTATCAGGTTCGAGTGGAGCACTGAAGACCTCTTCACTGAACAAAAATATATACACAGTTTAAATAAAAGAGCTAAGGTTTTTTTTCTTTGCACACAAAAAGCTTATTCCTCTCACATTTTGTTCACATATTGAAATCCATCTTAGCGAGCACTTCTCTTTATTTCAAGATAATCCATCCTTCTGACAGATGCTGTATATCAAGATGCTGATTAAACAGCATAATTATTGCACAGGTGTGTCCCGGGCTGGTCTCAATAAAATGCCACTGGTTTTATTTTGAAAGACATTTACTAGGCACTGAACAATTGATTTCACAGATCTGGGCTGCATGGGCAGCTGACAGGGGCATCGTGGTGGGGCAGTGGCCTGGGTGTTGGCTCACAGCAAGAAGGTCACAGGTTCAAGTCCTTTCTATGCGGAGTTTGCATGTTCTTCCTGCGTGGGTGTTCTCTCCCACAGTCCCAAGACACTACTTAGACACTACGTCTCATCTCATCTTCTTCTTCATTAGGCTTGCAGGGGTCTGCAGGAGCCAATCCCAGCACCTTACAGGCGAGAGGCAGGGATACACCCCAGATGGTGGGACACACACACACCATTCACTCAAACACTGTTTAGGCAATTTAGAGTCACCAATTAACCTCAGCATGTTTTTGGACTGTGGGAGGAAGCCGGAGTACCTGGTGAAAACCCACACAGACACAGAACATGTAAACTCCACACAGAAAGGTCCCAGACCCAGGACCAAGGAGGTCTTGAACCTGCGACCTTCTTGCTGTGAGGCAACAGCGCTAACCCCTACACCACTGTGTCGCCCGCTTAGGTTAATTGGAGACACAAAATTTCCTGTAGATATGAATGTGTGGGTGTATCCCTGCATCCCGCCCAAACTACGCTGGGATTAGCTCCACCCCTGTGATCCTAGTGAGGAATAAGCTGGTAATTCTTCAGTTGTGCAAACCAACTGTTCAACATCAGTGGGTAGCTGGTCTCAGATGATCTTGCAGGTGAAGATATTGGATGTGGAGGTCCTGGGCTGGTGTGGTTACACATGGACTGGGGTTGTGATGTGCTGCCGAATTGTCAAATCTTGGAAATGACATTTCAGACAATTTATGGTTGTGAAATGAACATTCAGTTCACAGGCAAAAACTCTGATGGACAGACGTTCCTGCAGTCGCCATCCCTCAGACCTTGTGGAATCATGTTGTGCAATAAACCTACACATTTTAAAGCAGCCTTTTATTGTGACCAGCCCAAGGCCCACCTGTGCAATAATTATGCTGTTTATTCAGCATCTTGATATGCCGCACCTGTCAGGACGATGGATCGTCTTGGCAAAGGAGAAGCGCTCACTAACACGGGTTTAAACTAATTTGTGAACACAGTTTGGGAGGAATAAGCCTTTTGTATGCATAAAGCTTTGCATCTTTTATTTAAACTCGTGAAAAACCAAACTGATTCATTAATATTTTTGTTCGGTGTACATTAGCTCATAGAAAGTTATTGTTAAACAGGAAAAGTGACAAACAACACGATCTGAATTTCATTATTTTACTGTTTGCAAAACCAACCTCTATTTGAATTAACGTATTTCCCTATTTTCTATCATCTGTGTCCACTTGGTTTCTCTGTTGCATTCAGTAGTGTACACACACATCAGGTTACAATGGCTCAAACACACATACACCAACTTATCCAGTCTTCATTATAACACCTTGCCACACAATTACAGAGCAGCTGCCAGTCCAATCCCCTTTTGAGCTCGTGGTGCCTTGAAATGGCTGCATATGAGAGGATTAAATCTCAAATCACTTTTGTGTTCAAGTCCCCCTTTTTGTCCTTTGACATTTACACAAAGATTCTTTTCAAGGTACATGTGCAGTATTTTGTATAAATGTATCAATCAAAGGCAGCTACAAATACTGCACGGTTTAAAAATTCAAGGAACAGTTAATTATAGACTCAAGGTAATTATAGGCTATAATTAATACTTAATAGTTGTCAGTTTCGGTGTCTTTGAAAGTTTGGTTGGGACGGAATAAAGAGTTCCATTTGAAACCATCAATCAAAATTATATTACAAAGAGTCTTTTTTTTCTCCCGTGAGCAGCAGCTGGATGAGTTGAGGGACAGACCGTGAATGGGAGCGGTGATGAGGAGGGAGGAGGAGGAGGAGGAGTGTTTCCCGGTCAGGTTCATCTGAACAGTGTCTCAGGGGACTCAGAGGAGGAGGACAGATGCGATTCATTCATCATTTATCTCTATCGGTGGGACTTTCCCTTCATCCCTCATCTACATCTTCATTCATTGCTCTGACACCAGCAGCAGCAGCGGGGTGGGATGATGATCGACGGTGATGGAGATGACGCTGATGCCGATTTTGAACCGTGTGCTGTACTTTAAGGATAATTAAAAAAGAATAGAACATCATTTAACTTACTTCACTTGAACCCATTTGCTTAAATGTCATATGATCCAAGGGTAGCGGGTGTGAATTAGTAGAAATGGAGAGGTGGTTCTGCTGTAATATACATAATTGATCTGAGACTGGCAATGAATGAGACAATATTCAATTCCAGCTGTTAATCAGCAGTTTCAAGCGTAAGAGAGCTGGAGACACAGAGGCCGATCACTTCATGATAATCACAAAAAAACACTTTTACGCAACCGTATCCGCCTTTGAGCTCGAATAATCTCACATGCACAGTCGGTTTGCTGCATCCACACGAGCTCGAGGGTATATTTATTGTTTTATGATGTCTCTCTCAGCGCATCTGCCCTGCAGCAGCAGCAGCAGCAGCGGCACATGTTCCTGGATGCTGGAGGTGGATGTGCTTACGGGACCCCTCAACTTGCTGCGCACAAGAGAACCCGAGCCAGACTCGGAAGTGTGTGGAGGCGCTGAGCCGCAGCCTCTCCGTTCATTTAACACGGCTCGTTTCAAAGCACCGCTCGGGTCCAACCTGCGCTTCTCCGCCGCTTACGCGCGGTCGCTCGCAGCGACTCCAAAAATCCCTCCCCGCCGCGGGGGGGAGTTGCGCGCGTGCACAGAAACACAACTTTCAACTCATTCACAATATGTTCAGTACTCACTCAGAATAAGAGCAACAGGCACGAAGAGGAGGCACGCGGAGTTCATCAGGGATGCCATGCTGACGCGGAAAATCTGTCCTCCGAGCTCGCGAGTTTGAAGGTTTGCGCCGGAATTCCAAAGTTTGTTCCTTTTTCTTGCTTGCTCTTAACAAAAGAGGCAGCCCGCTGTCGCGCTTCTCGGTGCTGCTGAAAAGTGTTTCCCTCCTGTCTTTGATGCAGCTCTGTACTCCAGTGTGAGAGCATCCACTGTGCGCCTCCCCGCTCCGCTGAAGGGGAGGGCGCGTCCGTGCAGCAGCAGCAGGAGGAGCAGCAACAGCAGGAGCAGCAGCAGCAGCAGGAGGAGGAGGAGGAGGATGAGAAAGATCTACAGCAGATGATCCCAGGACAGACAGGCGGATGCAGGGAGTATTTTTGGGGAACCTGACGCACAGCGGTGCACAGAGTAATAAAGCTGCTTAACTGAAGTGAGCACAAGTAAAATTAAAGTATAATATTCTTTAATAAGTCTTTGATTTTAGACAACTGTAAACTGGCACAATTGGAAAAACAATTCAACATAAATACAGTAGATAACATTTAAACAAGTACTTAACTTCCACATTCATATTCGACGTGTGTATTATGCATTCAAGGCATGGCTGATAAGCTGTAGTGTCTGATCAATGGAGGCTGGTGTTCTTTAATCTAAAGGGAGTGGACTAAAGTATATGCACAGAAGTACTATTGGATAAATATACAGGTATTAAAAGTAAAAGTACTCATTCTGCAGAAGAAATGGTCCCTGTAACGAATGTATTAAGCCCCCTTTACACAGGGTAACTGCTGCTCAAATACACAGGTTTCTCTAAATATGTGTTGGTATTTTATCTCTTTGATCAGATGGTATTTAAATGTAGTTTGGATGAACTAATTCTGGACAGATTTTTTTTTTTTTTTACAGTTAAAAAGCCAAAAAAGATGAGGACCATTGGTTTAATATTTGACAATCTATTTTATTCTGCAAGATGTTAGTGTGTAATCTTAATCTAAAGATATGAAATGAATGCAGTGCATTAGAAGTGTGATGTAATTGGGCTATTGCAGCATAAACCCTGAATCCCAGTCTTCAGGGAATGAAAAAAAAAAAACAACACTCCACCCCCCCATCAAAACAAATAGACAAAGAAATTCTAACAAGTCTTCTTTTTTTATTCCAAAATGTTTTAGGGTAAAATAAAACTGTAAAAGATACAACATAACCATCTGGGCAGAGGGGAACAAATACAATGGAAAGAGAGGGGGGGAAAAAAGCCTCAGTCCGGTTTCTCACACACTTCTCCCATTCAGTGTGGAGCAGGACTCATCAGATCCTCTGAGGACAACGCAAAGCTGAAACTGGTAGTAGTCAAAATAGTACTTCTCTATTTCACACCCAGAAATGAACATTCAAATATTTGTCCAAATCAATGCCTCCATAATTGAATGCTGGCAGACTATAGGTACAGGTTGTCCTTTGCTGCTTGACTACTTTAGATGCAAACAAACGGCGTTTAATACTCCACCTGCAGAAAATATCGGGTAATGTTTGAATATTAGAAGTCGTCTAAAGGCCCAAATGGGATCAAATGTCTGAGTAAAACAGATAAAATACAATAAGGCACTTGCTAGACAAAATCCAACTTAACAGATTCTAAACACAACGGTCAAATGAACAGAACCTTTATTTTACAGTCAGCAAATCAGTGTGGCCACCCTGCAATGAAACAATGCTTGTAAATGGGCTGATCAACAAATGATCAGACGCTTTCAAACGTGAACACGCGCACACGGCGCATTTACAACCCAACGGCAGGCTTTTCGGACAATGCGAGACCAGGAATGATTTCTGAATTCAAAACCCAAATGACAAAGCGTGGTGAATATCTGCACTCTGACTAAGTGCTGCCTCCTTGAGCGCGAGAGAAGTAACTGCACATGAAGTTTACCAACAGGCTTTGCAATATCCTGTTTAAAATGACCCTAACGGTTATGATTCGGAAGTGTTTTGTTAGGTTTTATAGCTAGTTCAACAACTCTTAAAGCAAGTATACAAGTCTTACAAATACTAAATGTTCATATAAAAAAGGGAGCGACAGAGAAGAAAACATGGGAGAGTAGTCTGATCAGTTTACAGGACAGAGCTGTACACGTGGACGGCTGCCAACCATGTTAGGATCCAAACATTTCGCATTTCAAAGGGGAATTCTGTTCAGCCTGGAGGACCTTTGCAAATATGTATTACAATTCAAAAAATGTGTTTTTTTTTTATTTATCATCTTTTAAACTTATTTGTTTCCTTCAGGATGTCTCATTAGAATGATTTATGAAATGGAGGCCAGATGGAGAAGAAAAAGTATAATGAGATATGCTTTTCATTCTGAATAATTCAAAAAAAGAAAAAAGGAACAAACTACTTTTCAGTGAAACTATTCAATGTGTTGCTCCTGTGGAGAGCCCTGAAAAACAATTTGGCCCGGCAAGGTCGTCATCTCCAACCTATTAAGAAATAACTGAAAAGAAAACATGCCACCGATGTAAAAAAAAAAAAAAAATGGCTTTGAGATGTTACATACTTTTGGTTGCCAGGATTAGCTATGTTGTTTAATAAGAAAAAAAAAAAAAAAACTTAACTGAGGACGGCGTAATCCTGCAGCAACTGAACTGAAAAATGTGTCCCAGCCTGCTGTTTGCTCTTCAGGCTGAGGTACAAGTCAACATGGGGAGACCAAACGTTGTCTTCTTCTAGCCTTTGTTGCTTCTCAGAAGTTAGCCCCTGCATCACAGCTTGTTCAGTATTCCCAAACTTTTACGCGTCTGACTGGACACAGTAGAAATAATAGACGTTTGGTCTTGTTGACCGCTCGGAACATTCTTGGAGTCTTATGCACATTTAGATGAGGTGACATCAGAGGAGTGTTGGGAGTTGTGTGTCTGCACTGTTGAACTGGGAGACGGGGTGTGTGTTGGGGGGGGGGGGGGGGGGGGGTCGCCTGTCGTTACTCAAACAGTCTTTTGTTTCTTGATGGAAATAAATGGAAGAGACAACCGGAATGCTGCTTGTGAAGCGGGAGCAGCAGCAACAAAGGTCTGGGAGAATCTACAGTAAACTTTAAACACAAATCAAGAGCAGATTTTTCTGTCCAGACCATTATTGTCTTGCCTTGAAGGTATGTCACAGATGAGAAGGGGAAAAAAAAACTAAAACAGTTTCTATTTCCTTGCTTGACACTTCACTGGTACATGTAGAGCAGGAGAAGGGGGGGGGGGGGCATTCCTCTTCAGGTCTGAAACTAACCTCCAGCCAAGAAAATACCACCTAATCCCCGAATTCCTCTTGATCTTTTGTTTCCTTGCTTTCAGCTCCAGGTCCCAAGTGCTGTACTGACATTATCATCATCTTGTCGTCTCAACAAGCTAGAAGCTGCTCAAAGCGTGTGTGGGATGGGGGGTGGTGGAGGGGGGGTTGTTCTTAGTGCTTACAGAGGATCCCTTTCTCCTCTAAAACATTGCTGAAAACTTAACAAAATGTACTCATAATCTGTAATGTAAGGAAACAACTTTCTGCACAAGACTCTGGATCTAGGACTAGTGGTTGACGAGTCCCTGCAGCATCATCATCAGACGCCGCGCCCTCTTGCTGAGCTGGCTGTGGGGGTCCTGCTGCAGGAAGGCGAAGAGCTTGGGTCTGACCTGAGCCAGCACAGAGGCCATGTGGTCTCTTGTCAGAGGATCACCGTGGTCCAGGTTCATCACTGCATCCTCCAGGTAACTGCACATGAGAGAGGAAGAGGAGGGGGGGGACAGAGAGAGACAAATAAAAACTATATCAGTCTGACATACATTATTTCGATATTAAAAGGAAAGTCTAGACACATCTTAAGCCTTGAGCTGGGTGCAGACTCGGGCAGGATCAGCAAACCATTTGAAAAGAATGAAAATATGCAAAGATGTGAAATGAAAGAAGGTCCATTTGCAATCAGTTTAAAAAGGGGGTTGAATTTATTCATACGGGTATAAAGTCTCTACAAGGATACCTTGTACGTACTTTGTATTTTGACCTTTGGAGCGACAGCAGGACAAAGAAAAGTCTGTGTCAAAGGCACCTTGTGTTTTCTCTCAAATAAGGCTGCAGAAATTGCACTGTGCCATCTTCACCTGCGTCCTGTCCCCTCGCTCCACTCATCCTCCATGTCATCATCTCAATTAATCGCTTTAGTGTGACATCTGGTGGTTAGGCTGTCGGTTTCTGCTCTGCCATGCCGCCCTCATTGTCTTTACAGTTTAAATGACCATTCGGCTCCACATCCAGAGCCTACCTGATCCCAGCCTCACACCAGCAGCTGGCTTCCAGCCAGCGGTCCACAGGACGGACACACGCACACACACCACAGGCAGGTCTATCAAAAAACCACATCAAACCCTGCACACACTCTTTAAACATTTAATGTCACTGCACAGAACAGCACAGGTCCTCAATAGTGTTCTAAAGTGTGTCCTGCAGGAAATAATTTGTCTGTAACTAAAGTGTCTAACACATTAAGTTGCTGTTCATGCTCCCACAGTTCAGAGTTTTCATGAATCGGTTTAGAAAGTATGTTTTTGGCTAATGATCCTACAAGCTGCTTTTGGTTCTTTGTGGATATTTTCAATGAATGCTTCTAAAACTCGATTGTTAAGAAATACAGGAAAAGAAAACCCCTAAATCTTGTGCAAAGCTGGAAAAAGCAATGCAAAGTCTTATTCGTATTACCTTTTGAATAAATTAGGTTTTCAGATTTCTTCTACAATACATGCGCTGTAACTGTTTTCTTATCCCAATACCAAGTGGTTCGTAGTCACTCATGAGAGCAGGTTTTTTTCCCTGCAGGACTCAGATAAAATTAGCAATAAAATAAAGGTGAGAAGATGTTTAGATATTTTACCTCTTATCTACTAAAGTTCCTCCCACCACAATCTATCCGGCTATGACTGTTGTGTGTCCTAATAATGCTTCACACTGAACTACCGCTTATGTGCCCTCATCTGTCTCTCCAGATGGCAAACGGAGGCACCAGAGAGTCGTGTGAGGCAGCTGTGATGTAAAGGCAGAACCAGACAGGTGATCTGGACTCTGAGCGGCGCCGTAAAGGGACCGAGCTCTGACAGAGGAGGAGGTGTGCTGGGAAAGGGAAGCAACGGAGGAGAAGGGATACAGGGATTTGTAAGACACCGGGACATAAAGACTGAAGCAGCGGACTCTTGGGGGGGGGGGGGGGGGGCGTTAACAAATCTTGAGCAACAGAAAAAAAATTAAATAAATAAAAATAAAAAATAACAGCAGAACAGAACTAACAAAAGACCAGAAGGTAGGAGAGCGTGAACAACGCGATTAAACATACAAGGGCATCGAAAGAACAGAATAGGCATCGAAAAATTGTGATGCTATTCACAGGATCATCTGCGCTCCCCAGACAGCTGTGCAGCAAGGCTACAGACGGAGCGTGGAGATGGAGGTCAGCAGTTTACTGCTGTTTAGCACTCAGGCGATGAGGAATAATGGATATACCATGGAGATGAGGAGCAAAAGTTTAGGCAAAAACTCGCTTGTGTGGAAGAGAAACTTGGACACTGCTTGTACACACACATTTTTCCAAGTTAAAAAGAACAAGGTCCCAGCATCCTAAACGTGTATATTGTCTGGTTTTATTAGCCCTATGACAGTTTTGGACTGAACTAAAGGCATTTTCCACAATTTGTTGAGTTCATTTATCTAATGATCCATTATTTAATAGTAGGGATGTACTTTCTCCCCTACCCCCCAAAAAAGCAAGCACCGTGTCTGTGACACAGCTACGTCTGGGAATCTCATACCTCGGCTCCACTATGCTTAGAAGACGGTGGAATCACAAATTATCAACCACAGACAGTGGCTGGTCATCCAGGGAGATATAGCCTGCGAGAGCATCTGTGATTTTGACCGCTTGTGGGTCGTTTCTGGACATTTACTCCCACGTTGCATAGTTGTTGTGTCATGTCGATGTAATTAAGTTGCTTGTGTTCTAAGCGCTAGATTATGTACTTACCCGCAAACTTGTTTGCCCCTCTCATTCACCTTAAAATATTTCCACACTGCCGGCACATGGCAGTCAAGCATGTAAATCGCATGCTGCTGAAAATTTGTATCAGTGTGTGGCAATTTAGTACGAGTACAAGTACTCATGCCTGGTATCAAACCGTTACCGGTATTGGGACGTCCTTAATTAGTAGAAAAAATAACCAGCAGATACATTCAATAATGAAGAGAACAGGCTGTATTCTGTGTTTATATTCAGACACATGTTGCTTTTAACTTTTATGTTGTGAAAACATGTTTTAGATATAAAGGTAATACACAGTGGTGGTAAACCTTGAATATTATGCTCCTATTTTGCGTATTTTTTAATTACCTGGAGGGCAGAAAGCACTTGACAAGGAGTCTGAGTGCTGTCATTGAAGCCGAGTCTGGCTGGTTGGAAGCTAAGCAGCTGATAACAGACTGTCAGCCTCACACTCTGTTTGCCTTCAAATGTTTTCTGGGCTTCAGTGTGTTCATCTAAGTGCATCTGAATGTTCGGTTACACACCCGACTTTCACATACACTTACTCTTACTGCTGAGGAAATCCTTGAGACCTTCGAGTAGGGAATGGTGTTGTTATGGATACGTGCAAATCAAAAGTTACTGTGCCCCGGGGGTTTACGTTAAGTGTAGCCGTCAATACCAAACTAGGAAAAAATTGCCCAGTGAGAAATATAAATCAGAACTTTCACTGTCGGCGCTCCTAGAGAGACGAGTGAGAGGGGATACGGTGTCTAGGCTCCGTGATGGACCAGGAGTTGCCTCCTCTGCTCACAAACTTGGAGAGGTGTTTGAAAAAAAAAGAGAGACGAGAATTTGAAAAATGTTCAACTTTGGGGAAAACACTGCACTTTCTACCAAGCAGTCCAATCACAGTGGAGATGGAGCAGGAAAAATACAGCAAAGACATCAACATCGCATCCTACAAGCGAAGAAATGATGGATTGGTGAACAAGGAGATATATACTGCTGGTCTCTAAGCATGTGTAGATGATCTATGACAGCATCAATTTGAAACCATGGTAACGTTACTCACCGAGATGATTCTCACCCACAAAATCAAATGAGCCCACACAGACTGTCCTCCTCCTCGCCTCATCCAGGCTGAAGCAAGTAGGCCACTCTACTCTAGATCACTGACTGTACCTAATGCCAGCATTTTTAGCTCCATGGATATTCCGTATGATAACAACAAAAGCACCACATAAGGAAAAAGAAAAGAGGAAAAACACTGAGGTCTTCAAAGTGCTCTCAAGCACTCCAGCTGTGCGTTTTCAGGAGAGCACCTGGTGTTTTCAGCTGGGAAAATACGCTCTGGCGGGTCTAAGCTGCTCCGTTTGGAAATTTATTTGGATTAGTGCGATATCTCTGCTGGTTATTTTATCCTTATCCACTGGAGTTCTGGAATATTAAAAGCGGTCATTAAAAAAAAAAAAATCTAGCATAATCTCCGCTGTGCCCACCCACAACAAATGGGAAACTAAATGGTACCTGATTTTGAGCTCTGAGCGGGTGGAGAGGTTGGAGGAGAGCTGCTGGATGAGCGACAGCAGCACGGGCTGGCTGAGGGGACAGGGGTGCTGACCGAACACCTGCTGAGAGTCAATGGTCTCACACACGTAAAGGACCAGGTTCAGATCTGTTGCTGACAGAGCCTGGAGACAGGACAAGAGAGAAGAGATGATCAGATTTAACAGGTTCTCATGAATCTTTGATAACCTCAAATCAAATGCCTCCCTGTAATATATCTATAAGAAAAACTCTTGTGTACAGCTGCAGTGAGGTTGCTGAAGAAACAGTCCTTGTATAAAGCTGGATTAAAAAAGGTTTAGCCACAATCTACTATGTTACTTAACATTCTCCATGCTGACATCGAATGGTTTCTCATAAATTTGTTCTGACCATAAAAATACTAATACATGTAACAGAAGTGCTTCCAAACAGTATTAATAGCTGGATCCCACACTTCACAACATTGTTCCCTACACCTGTATGTAAATAACAGATCTTTGTTTTAACTACCAATGTCTATGAACAGTATCTTGTGTAACTTTAAGCACATATATCCATTGGTTAACAAGGGAAACACCCTGGCTTGAAAATGCTAAAGAAATTAGTAATTTAATTGAGAAGTAATTTCACTGAAAAAGAAATGTCTGATTTCACGGCAATCAGTTTTTCTTTGCTGCTCTACAACTGCAGCCTCTACAGCATGTTACGCTGCGCTGCCACTGGTTTAGAGCAGCAAAGAAGATTTGATTTCCAGTAATTTAGTGTAGATAACACTGGAATAGATAATAAAAGACAATGGTTTTCATTCTACGTACGCATTTGTATATGTGAAGGGTTTAATATGAGCCAGGCAATTGAACAACGGTAGCATTCATATCACAACCATACAGATACTAGTATACAGCTTTAAAAAATAACATAGAATACAGATTTGAGATCTATCTATCTATCTATCTATCTATATGTGATTCTTCAATTAAAAGGAGGAGGGGGAGTTTTTCTGTCCCCAAGGTAGATTTTAAAGAAAATTTTTCGAAAAAGACAATTATTGTAGTTGTTAAGGTTGCATTGTAGTAGCTTTGTCTCAATAATGGCATTTTAATATGTTTTCAGTGTGTTCTCCTCTATAATAAAGCACTAAATTTATTGCATTTTTTTTGTATTTTGTATTTTTGTATTTTGTCTTAAAAAGACAATTTTCTAATTCATATAGTTTATTTTGGTAAATCTGCAGCTTATTTGGAGTTATGGATCACTGTCCCTCATACATCTTTCATTACAGTCAGGCTCAACATTTTAGAGAGCAATAGTTTTTACAGTTGCTTACATTGTTGAATACAAATTAGATGCAGAGGAATATTCCCAGACATGAGGCAGAAACCTGATTTTTGATGCCGACATATACAAATAATGTGATGTTTTATACATCCTGATCTGAGAGTATGTTTAAGTGTCATTTCTAAATGACTTACCATTTTTCTATTTGAATTCATTAATAGGATATTTTACTTTATTTACATATAGTCAGCATATATTGTATGCTAGCTAACCAGTGATCTTAACAAGTCTAAAAACATTTTCTACAAAGAGTGGAAATTGTCATTACCATCACCTCCGTGTAAGTGAAAGAATTTCTCGCACAATCAAATGTATCAAAATGCTATAATTGACAGTGTTTTTCTTCATAACTACTACAATCTAACCTAACAAATACAATAAATGTTATTGCTAAAAAATATTTCCTGAAAATCTACGTTAGAGACAGAAAAACTCCTTCAATTGAAGAATCACCCATGTATTTAGAGACTGGTATCAGATCAGTACTCTGTATTGACCAATAGGAAACTTTAGGTATTGGAATTGCCATTAGGAAAGAAAAAAATTCTAACTAACAACATCTAACAGAAACTACAAAATGTCTTCACAACAATCTGTTAATGATCAAAGTAAGTCGGCCATTAAATTAAAGACCACTGTGTGTGTGTGTGTGTGCTCATGTGTGTGTGCGTTACCTGCTGGAAAGCCTGGTTGAGCTGTCCCTGCTGGAGCAGCTGCAGGATGTTAGCTTGCTGCGTCTGGTAGTCGAGGTGAGCTGTGGGGACCGGCGTGCCGGCCGCTGACCTCATTGCCTGCATGATGCTGGAGGTGACCACTGCCTGCTGCTCCTTCATCGCCAGACTCACCTCCCCTTTGACGATGCGCTGCACATGGCTAAGAATAGACTCCTGCAAACTGGGGAGGAGAAGGACAGAAGAGGGCAGAAAGAGGGTTTTTTCTTCATATTTCAAAACTTGCACTTTCACCCACTGTATTCTGCAGTGCAGTAGGACAGCTTATTCGCACTGAAAATGTTGGTTTCACACCATAATAGTATCAAGTTGCATCCCCTCGTTCATTCATTAAAACACTTTCTCTTTTTTCCATTTGATTTGACATATTTAACAAACTAAGCTAATCTAAAGCTAAGACACAGTCTGGTGTCATTTCTTTTTCAAAATTGAAAGTTTATAGAATGAGTAAGAACTACTTTCCCCCCACTACGCCCCCAACAAATCTATAAAGTGTAGAGGGCATGAAATTAATTGCTGAGGGAACAAGAGACTCGATCGAATTTATGTTCTTACATTAGCCCCAGGATTAAGCTTTGCTTTTTCTGCTCTATAATCCATTAAGAATCTGCTCAACAGGCAGTGAATAAGGCTGATACAACCGGCAGAGGCATCTGCTAATATACATATCTGATATTCTAAATATTTACTTGGAATGGAAATCAATCTTGTCCGCTTCATCACTGCAGGTAATATCAGTAAACTGCAGGAGTCTTAAAAGCTTGACAGTGACAGCTTATAGTGTATATGCTGCAGGTTCAGTGTTTCTCTGGAATGTATTTAAAAAATTAAAGAAAACTGTGAAACCAAAGGTTTGAGAAGGTCAGTTTACGGTATGAAGGCAGGACAAATAGAAGCAGATGAGAAGATTCAATTCTTTAAAATGTGATCAAATATCAAGGTTACAGTAATTTAACACAAGAGGATGACGGTGTGATCAATGAGGGATAGCGAGGATACGCACTTTCCCACCATCATCTGGATCTGGTGCTGGACCTCAGCCCGGACGTTAGTGGTGAGGTTATTGGCCAGCTGATCTGTGGAGTTTTGGAAGCAGTCGATCATCTGCTGGAGCTGGCCGATCACGGGGTCTCGTGCCTCCTGCTCACGCTGCTTCCTGTTCTTGACGTGGGTCTCGAGCTGCTGGATGTCTACAAAGATGAAAGCGACCGAAGAAAAATAATCATTGCTCCCCCCAATGCAAGCAAACAACACACACACACTCATAGCTCCATTGATTAATATTTGCAATATGAACTCGCTGTATTGTGAAAGGGTAAGAATAATACCAAGACTAAGTGTCAGGAAGCAGCTGTAGCAGAAACGTGGAAAATTTATAATGAGTAGTCTGTATCTATGAGATCTTTGACAATCAAGGTGTATTAATCCAGACTCATGCAGCTGCAAATGAAGTCTGTAACAACAACAACAACAACAACAACAACAACAACAACAAACTGTCCTTTACCAGCCAAATGATCATATCGTTAGTTCTTTCTGCAAGCATGAGGGCTGGATTCTGTAAGTTAGTCTGCAACTTAACCTTTTAAACTTCTTCCTCATTTACTGAGTTAATAGGTAAAGATGTCAGAGCCCAACTTCTGGCATCTAGCTGATCAACACCAACTTCAACTGTTGCACATGGGCCGTAAATGGAAACAACGCTTTAAATGTTACATGCTTTACGGCAGGGCTACCTCAGCAGCTAAGCTAATGCAGGGCTAATGCGTGTGGAAATGTTTTAAAATGGAAAACGAAAGCAGTCCAACAGCAGTCCAAGAGCATTTCCTGAGGCAAAAAGGACATAACTGCCTTCAATGCTACCAAATTTATATAGAGTCAAATAATAAAATAGTGAAAAAGTGATTTTCTGTCAGAAAGTGATCGTCGACCAGGGGGTTGACCAGAGGGCGCTGCCTATTAAAGCTGTATCACCTAGTTCATAAAAGTCTGCAGCTGCTTTTATCTGGATCAAACCACCATAATGTATAAATACAGCATTAACAGGCTGTGCATACTCCCATGGGTGGAACTCACTTCCTGGCAGAAAATCATCTTTTTACCCATCTGTGAAGTATGGGCTCGGGACTCTGTATTGACAGATACTCAAAATCAAATGACTCAGATGGAACACCAAAAAATAAATTAATTAATCAGGACATCCCTACTTATAGCCCTAATTTATGTTTCCAGTTGTTTAAAGAACATATGGAAAGACGTTATGGATATTAATTAAAAGCTATTTTACTGAGCTAGATACTGGCTAATATCATGGAGCAACACAATGGAGAGTCTCAATAAGGACGTTGGCCATCACGATCCACCAGAACAACTTCAAGGGACAGTTCCTAAACATTCAAGTGTCTGGACATTGGCTCATTACAACCGCAGATTCTTATACGTCTGTCCTAGATTGCCTTACATTCTTGTGTTCCTTGTTTGAAGCTGTCATTGATTTGTTGGAACATGGACTGGCAGCCTCTTTCAAAAACAGGCAGCACGATGCTCTGGAAGGCGTCTTTATATGCTGCCTGGATCGGCCCTTGCATCGCTTCAGCTGCGGCTCGACCGATGGCATCCGTCGTGTTCTGGAAAAACAGAACGACACGTTGTTGTGAAGGCTTGTGTGGAAGGTTCCGGAAAGGATGCAGGGGGCTTCCACTGTACAGCATAGGAACCAACATGCAGACAGATGGCGAGGAGAGGCCAGCAGCCACCGACCTTGGATTTGACCACCTTGCTGACGTTGTCCTTCAGGGTGACCTCTACAGCTGTCAGCTTCGCAGCGATTGTGTTGTTCAGCTGACCGGTCACTGGCTCCAGACTCTTAGAGATTGCTGGAAAGGGAAAATATTCAACAACAGATGACCGATTAGCAAGAACTCCTATAACTCTATATTAATAAGGCTTTTGATCAAGCCTGCAGGAAAAAAAAGGACATCCCATCTTTAAATTAGAGGGCAGGAGAGGTGAGATAAGAAAATATTTCTCCAAAGACCGCTTCATTTTAGTGTCACGACCCAACTCACCTCAAGTCCTTTAATTATCTTTAATTAATCTTATGCCCATGACAATCATATAACACTAATTTATTTATACACAGTCTAGTCTACACTGCTTGTGTTGTTCCTGTGCTGCACAACATTTTGCAGAGAAGATGCTATATATATATATATATATATATATATATATATATATATATATATATATACACACACACACACACACACACCATAGTTCTATACCTCTACTTCCTGCTAATCAGGAAACGTTTCCAGCCAATTTAAATCAGTGATGCACATTACAACTAATCTTAGATGGAGTGATGAGGTCTAGAAATTGGTAAAGAGTAAGAAAAAGTTCATGGATAATTGTACATGCAAGGATTTATGGTGTCAAATGAACATCAAAACTGTCGGCCTTTACTTTGGCAACTTACCCAGGGACTACCAATGGAAACAAGCTTTTAGCAGTAATTGGTAAAATAAATGTTTTATGCATTTTCAATGTAAAATAGATTATCATTAATAATGATAAGTCAAATCAAGTATATGGAAAGCATTAGCTGCTCTGTAAGGAAACTTCCCATGCATGACACAAAAACAGAAACTATGCTTACATGCTCAAATTGTAGAACTAAATAAAATAAAAAAATGTTAAAAAGATGATGTGTGGAGATGAGTACACTTAAGTCTCACAAATCAAGCAAAGAATCATAGGAGAGAGGAGGAAACATTAAAGAGGAGAAGGAAATGTGCTTGAGACAATGCTCGTATGTGACTGTCAAAAAATGAAATACCACCATCATCTGGTAAGAAGTGTGGCTGACTTGTCTGAAGAGTTGGCTCAGTCTCTGCAGAATAAAGAGTTGATCTGTTGCTGCTAACTCTGCTATTGTTCATTTTGTTAATGAATTTTTGCCACTAGAGGCTCTTGCATGTTACTACCGATATGTATTACTGGTTAAGTGTCTATTCTCATAGCTGCTTAGCTGTGAGCGGCACACGTTTCTATCGGTCACTCATTGTGAGTGTGAGTGCTTCTCACTTGGTGGGACCGTTTTCTTCATTTCTTCCCGTAGCACTTTGTCCATTCTGTTGGTTAGAGCGGAGCAGAGGGCGTGGCTGAGCTGCTGACTGAGTTGCTCCTGTAGTTGCTGCTGATGATTCTGACTCTCTGCCAGAACTCGCTCTAGTCTGCGCTCTGAGATCAGCTCAGGTCAAGGCTCACAAGAACATGCTGAATGAGGTTCATTACAAGACCAGAACATTTACTGGAACGACAACTGAGGACTGACAGAGGAAAACCATTTCACTGAGGCTCCACACGAACCTCACAGGACTGCTGCATTTCTATATCATCTATTGTTTACACCTCCACAATGAATTCCACTCAGCTCAGTGGCCTAGTGGTAGAGTGTCTGCTCCTAGACTGGGAGGTCGGGAGTTCAATACATGGCTGGGTCAAAGGCTGTAAAATAGTAGCCATTGCCTCCCTGCTTGGCACTCAGTATTCAGGGTTGGATTTGAGGAGTTATATCACCCAATGATTACTGGATGTGACACCGCTGCTGCCCACAACTTCCTCAGGGGTGGGTCAAATGCAGAGAAAAAATGTTTGGACCTTTGACAATCAATAGAAGTTTACTCAACTCAACTTTAAAGGTTAATTATGATTTTTTTTTTTTAAGTAAAATAATAAAAAAAATATTTCTGGCCACAGTGTGTTTAGAGGGGCACAGAATAAAAGCATAGCTTTTCTGGAAAAAAAAAGTATATGTAGCAGAATTAACCATTTTTAAACTTTATGTTTACACACATCAGACAACAGCATCAGGGGCGTTGTGAGCCGACAAATACGGTCTCTATGCTCGGCACAGCAAGGCTACTGGGTAAAAATGGCACTCTACAAATACTGCAGCAGCTTCAGCTTTGTGGCCATGAATAAATATGTATTTTTCAGAGCTGGTTAATACAAGTGATCTAAGCGTTTCCAATACCGAAGTGTGCCGAGAACATAATGTATAACGTTAGTTTTCAGTCTACAAAGTGGCAACACATTCACAGACATGGAATACAGTACTATGAAGTCATGTTTAACACCTGTGACACACGGACAATGCAACTTAACATGACTTTGCCAACTTCTGGAGACTAAGAAAGCCAGCTAGCAAATAGGCTAATCTTATCAATAATAAATAATTCAAACAGAGCTTTACTTTAGAGTATTAATCTGGACGAATAACAGTGGGAATGCAGAACATCTACCAAAGAAATATTCAATACTCGAAGGCTGAAGGATACGTTCTTGTTCCTGGTGGTTGGTGAGGGCGTGCTCCACCTGGGCCATAATAGAGCTCTGTATGGCTTCTATCTGTCCACGGAGCTCAGTCAACTCCCTCTGCTGGCTACGCAGAAGCATCAACAACTCTTCCTGCACCTCTGCATTCATCTACAGGGGGATACAGAGAATGAGTCGAAATAAAAATTGAGACAAATTGACCAAAACAAAGAAAACTGCTGTCATATGTCACATATGAAATGTCCCATGGGGAAAAAACATAAAAGAAAGACAGGATACAGAGTGCTATGAATCAAGCTATGACTCATTTACTGTAAGAAGTCACTTATGTTGCAATCAGCAGACTGAAGAGAATATTTACAAGCAGCAGCAGTTCCTTTTATGCCTCTGATATCAAGATGACAGACATTAATGATAGATATGAGTGAGACTAAAGAAGAGGATTAAAAGAAAAAAAAATTAAATGTGCCCTCATACTGGAAGCCTATAAATTAAACACAGCAGACAACATTGGCTTCAATAGTTAGAGAGAAGTTAGTCATAGCAATGGTTAACATGAAAACGTGTCTTTAGTTAATTCTGGCCGATCATGCATATCTGATTACCTTACCTGACCAGAGTCCATTTGCCTCGACTGAGATGATTCACTACAGAGGAAGAAAGACAGTAAACAACTGATAATATGCTCAAATCCATCCAAACCAGATTGATATTTGGCTTTTGGCAAGAAAAAAAAAACAGCTAAATTGTTTTGACTACAACCATACTTCAAACTCAGACACTGTCAATATTACCGTCAACATACCCGTCATCTTTCTTGTTTTTTCTCTTTAGTTTTGGCGAGCCTCGTGGTGACGTCTTCCAATCCTTCACTGGTAGTCTGTGAGAAGAGCGAGTGCCACAATTCCCAGAGGAGGATGCCAGGCTGGACACCTCATCATCAGGATCACTGGGATAAACAAAGACAAACACACAGTAAGACGAGCGAACTCCGTGTAACATTCACCTTGGACAATGTCCAAACATTCCTGTACTCTGATTTGCGAAATATCTGTCTGTAGACAATATAAGATGTTTGAAAGGTGTTTGTTTTACCTCTGCTCAGCACCAGGGTCCTGATTGTCATTCTGTGTGAGGTGGTAGGAACGTCGAGGGTAAGGTGAACTCAGGAGTCTGTCCTTCGACTCTTCTCTAGAGCTACAGCACACCGACGTGGAACAGATAAATCATTCCAGCAATGACAACAGTCTGTCAGTAGTACTATAGCCCCAGTATGTAACAAATAAACTTGTATGGACAACTTGTTCATATTGTCACTTCTGGCTTTACACTTCAAAACCCTAATGCCAACTGCTAGTGTTAATGTGCCTGTGTCCAGGTACTCTATATATTCATCTATATATTGTATTAATATTTGTTTATAGAGAAAATTAAATAGTCAAACAGAACAATAAAATACTCAATCTTACTATTCAAACACTTGAGAAATCAGTCATTACATTTAGCAAATATTTAAAAATGTATGTTTTTAATGTGTTTGTGTGAGATTTGTTACCAGTCTCCAAGGCCGTTGTCCCTTAGGCTGTTCCTGGTTTCCCTGGTGATGTCAGGCGCAGCCGGCCAAGGTGTGTGGCTAACACTACCATCAGAGGAGCCTCCTCCTCCTCCTGCTGCTGCAGGGTTCTCATGCGATAAGGCCGTCTCCAATAGAGACGGGGTGTGGCTGAGTCTGGGCTCCGACTCTACTGACCCGCCAACAGGCCCTTCTGCGCCTCCAAGTTCAAGGGGTAGCAGGCTGGGAGATGAAATAAAATTGTTTGGTTGATTTAAAGAAAACCTTTTCATATCTTTCTGACAGCTTCAATGTTTCAATTAATTCTGTTACTAAATCAATCACTTAGACTCAAGGCTGTATACCGTTTCATATTAAAACACTAGCTTTTTTTTTAGTAGTCTACGAAATGTTGGGAAAACAGAACATTGCACCATGAACCTGGACAGAGATAATGTCACAGACACAGAGGGACTTCTACCAAAAACAGGAGTCAGTCCCTGTCAGTTTAGTGGAGGTACTTTGGCTTTAAAAAAAATCTGATACTGATCAACCAACCATAATCTGTAATAGTTGTGAGGATACAGTTGTAACCAAGGGCAGCACAGGCAATTTTCTTCACCTTCTGCCACAATCATGTCCTAGAATATGAAGAATGCATGACACTAATCTGCATCCTCTTCCACATCTGCAGGTCACTCAAAGACACGCTTGCTAAGGAGACCGCCTCCGACTTCTTTGTGAACAGCAGCATTTTGTGGGACCATTCAAACCTGGTCATTCTAAGCCAATTTACTGCACTAATTATTCTCTGAATTCTTAGAAATGGACTTAATTTGTCTTGCATGAAAAAAATACCATCAAATATAGCAACACCAACAGAATTTCAATCGGTTTTTGGTCATAGCGCCCAGCTCTATTTAGACTCTTTAAATTTGTCAGAGTCGTGTCCGATTCTATTTTGAAACCTTGAGTTATTCCTTTTAATGAATGTACCCATTATTGTTGGCCGTGCGTGGTGAGGTGAGCAGGTGCAGGGCAGAGGCAGCGGAGGCCATGCTGTCTGTCTGGAGGGCTGATAGTGGTAAGGTCTCCAAGTTGCACCCTAGACCACGCTGAGGCTGCAGGGTCTGGGACGCGATCTCCGGCATGTCCTGGGACATCGCTGTGGAAGCTGAGGAGATGACATCAGGGGAGCGAGCCCGGTTGGGTGAGGCGAGTGGTGGCAGCAGAGGAGAGTCCAGAATCGGAGGGCTGTCAAGAGCTAGTGGACCACTAGGTGATGGAAATGCCTGGAGATAAGAGAGGAAGGTGGCATTGAAAAAGAAAAGCCATGTAATTAAGGGTAATAAGAGACTGGGGGAAGTAGGTGTGTCCGCTCTCACCTGCAGGTTCTCCAGTCCAGGCAGGAGGACAGCAGAAGTGGCTCTTGGGCTGCTGGTGGAAGCAGAGACCGACAGACTGCTGCTATTGTTCTCTGCTCTGCTGGGACTCTGACTGACGTCATCTATAGCTCTGCACACAAGAAGGCAAACAAAAATGTGATCACAACATATGGATAAAAATAACCACAAAATAACTGTTTTCAAAAAGAACAGAGACTAAATAGGTCAAGACTCCAGCATTGTATTAGCTAGAACAACTTTGTCAGACTGACATGTTTCAGCTTGTGGCCTTCATTCAAGGTCATCAAAAAAGGACAAAGCCTGACAGACTGTTACGTTGTGTAGTTATCTTCTCATTCTGCATAAGCTTGTGACATTTTCACGGTTCATTATAAAGCTGTGCAACTAAGGTAATAGCCATGACTCTCAGCAACACAACAAATCCACATGTCAAACAAAAACACAAAGAGATTGTAGAACAGCTGGATATATAGTTTATTTTAGATACATTCATGTTGTTCTATACCTTATTTAATGTTTAAAGTATATTTTATGTTTTATACATCACAAAACTGCTGTAAAGTACATATTTGTAATCTATATTTATTTTCAATTTGAAAGTTTTGTGTACATTATCAATAACATTTTTTTTAGATGGAGAAATGCTAAATAAATGCATTGTGTAACTAAAATAAATAATCGTTAATAATCGTGAATAATCTGGATTTCAATACTGACCAAAATAATGGTTGATGACAGTGATTTTTGCCATTATTGAGCAGCCCTAGTTCATTGTTACATAAATACGCTGCAACATCCAAACTAATTTCCAACTGGAGTGACTCAACAATTGTGCTGATAACGTGTTTCCCCATTACTCTTTATCATGTTGGAGACACCAGCTACTACTTATTGCTTCATTATCATATTATCCAAATCATCTACAAGAAAGAAAGAAAAGCTCACCTGTTGGTTGAGTCAGAGTTGCTGCTGATTGCTGTTACGATGGTCAGACTGCTGGCACTGCTGCCAGGGGACGCCGGTACCTAAAGGGTGACACAAACTCTGTGAGCAGCGGGTAGCAGATGTAAGAGAAAAACAAACAGGTGGTGAAATGTCCTTGTTTAGACAATAATCACAACAGGTACTGCTGGAGACCTTTGGTCTATATACGCAATCTCTCTACTCTTATTTCTCTTAGCTCTCTATTGTCCTCTGTCTAATAAAAGGGAAACAATCCCCCAACTAATTTAACGCACAGAGCAAAATACACAGGCTACAACTTGTGCTACTTGTTTTTCATGAGTCTCAGAACAGTTACATTACTGGTGAAAATCTCCAATACCTATTGTCAGGAAAGATATGGTGACTGCGGCTGTACACGATAGGATTAAAAGCATGTATTGATGTAGCAGCACTCCACCAGGTGCATAAGTGGAGGTGGTGTTATTCATGGTGCTAGCAGATGTTGCTAGGCGACAAATAAAACCATGTTTTAATAGAAGCACTAATATGCCTAAGCTAAAGTGTTTTAGTATTTTTTTTTTTTTTTAATAAAGGTCATGTTGCAGTGAAACTCAGACTTCAACCAGACAGCTCACTTCATTTAGAGCAGAGAAAATGAGACTGATGAAAACAAGGCTCATGAGTGTTGGTACCGAGGTGCTGGGTGTCATGAAGGCATCGGGAGTCATCAGCTTGGGCATTGTCCCGCTGACGGTGGCCAAGTTGGACAGGAAGTCAGTAGTAGCTGGAAGCGACGGGATCTTCCTTAAGTCTGTCTGGGAGCCGCTCCCTGATTCCTTGTCAGAGCTCTGGTCTGTCAAGTGGTCTGAAAACGATGCTGGACACATAAAATGTAAAGGGTCCTTCAGTTGTGTGGAAATAATTGACATTTATGGCAGAAAGTATGCAAATCCTGCACCAAGTATAAAGATCAAAGAAATCAGCTTGTCTACATAGTGTCTCCTTACAATCAAGGATTCATTGAAAACTTTATACTAAAAGGTGTCTTATTATGCAAATGTAAGTTGAAAAGAAGGAACAGGAAGGATCAGAGGGGGAGCAGGCAGAGAACTAGAGTAGAGAGAATTATTTAGGTCTGGGCAGAAAAAAGCTCACAAATGGTCTATCAGACAATGATTGTGCTTTACAGTGCACCAATTTTTTTTTTTTTTTTTTATTGTTATAACAACATTAATGTTGTGCCTGTGTGCCTTGATAAATGAAGTTCAACCTTTTTTCTCCTGGTCTTTATTTAAAAAAAGGTCATTAAAATTATCAATAACTATCCATACAGACAGAAATTGAATGGTGACCTACCAAAACCATCCTGAGAATCGGAATGGGGCAGGAAGACTGCAGCGCTGGAATCCACGTTGGGCTGAAACCAGATCTGGACGTCCTGCAGACTCCTAAAAACACAGAAAAACAAATGGAGAGTAAATAAATGTCAAGAGTTCCACTACTTAACAGAATACATTTTACACAGTTCTTCTTGTTTTCCAGTAAATCAATATGTTCATCATCATTACAACCAACAAGATCCCCACCATGGGGTAAAAACGGCTGGCTCAACATAGAAGTTATTAATTAATAGCTAGTCTTGGGTAAAGAAGCCAAAGTGAACAGAACACGGTTAGTAACAGTGGAATGGAACTCACTTGGTGTGAACACAGTAGAGTTTAATCTGGATCCCGGATTTGGACTCTGCAGGTCCTTGTGTTCCCTCTGACAAAATAAATAGGAATCAAATATAATCAATCAATCACACGTAATATATATTGACTGGAAAAGGAATATAGATTTTAGAGCATAAGAAATATGAATGGTAGCAGCGATGATCCTGCACACCTGCGGTCAAGCTCTCACTCTCCTCCTCTGCGTTGAGGACCTCAGTGTGTCGCAAACGGCTGTGAGTGACGTCACGGACTCCGAAGCTGAGCACGGGGTGGGTCAGCAGGAACTCGGACACAGCCGTGAAACTGGCCTTGCCTTTCTCCAGGTCCTGCCGCAGCTCCATCACATAGAGAACCTGCCATGGTGCGACAGCAAACAAGTAAGAAGCTGGACACGAGCGGTGAGGGGGCAAGCAAGATAAGATAAGATAGCAAGTAAACGATTAAAAAAAAATATTGTGCCATGTCCCTGTCAGACGAATCTTAGTTCTATTGAAAAGAAATAAGTATAATCCACTATTAACTTTACTGCTGAATAAATAGACTTTCTTAAAGAAGGCAGACTGAATGAGGGAGACAGTTTGAGCATTGCTATTATACTAACATGTATCTGAAACATTCCTAAACCCACACAGCTGACAACAGTGATCTCACCTTCCTCTGTACGTCTGTGAGGATGAGATACTCAGCAGAGAGATCCAGACTGGCCTTCAGACTTGGCTGAACTGTTGAGTTGAAGGGATCTGGAGAGAACCTACAAGAGAACAACAGTCAATCATTAGTATTTCAAAAGCTGGTGCTGTAAAATAATAACTTCAACTTAGAACTGGACTTCAAACAGCAAAGAATAATCCTCCACAAAATGTGTTGACTCCTAAACTAAATTTGGGATCTGGACTGGTCTGTAAATGTTTTTTCCTTAAACTTGGGACACACAGCCTCTCTCTGTGCAGGGCGTGTATGTTGCTGAACCGCTGCAGTGTTGGTGTTATGGTGCCGATACTGCCAGCTATATTTCTCCACACTGAACTTATCTTTAATATAATGGTCATCACAATAAAAGCCTTGTTGAGAAATGAAGGGATTCAGAAACACCTGCAGACTTTAAATTTTAAACAGTCACCAGTGTAAAAACAAACGTGGGAAAAAAGGGGTTTTGTGTCTTCGAAGATAAAGACATTGACATAGTGAGTTGTTGCAGTGATTGTTGCTGCAATTATGTCATTTTCAACTGGGTTTTTGCAGAGAACTGCACACAAAAAAAATCAGGACAACTCTGAATCTAGAAATGATGCGTGGGCTGTGTGGCTGCTCTAATATGTTACCATGGGCGAAATAAAAAGCAAAAAAAGTTCTGCAACACATTGCTCAGGCAGGAAGTGTATCCCAGGTGATACAACAAAAGGGCAGAAATTTGATGTTCAGTTTTTATTCCCTTTGACAAAGACTTAATCCTGCACATAGTTAGGGGCTGATGTATGATCCAACTAATACAACAAAGTCATTGGTTGTTCAAACCCTGAGTGCTGATCTTTTTACCTGACACAGGGTGAGAAATTGATAGAACTTCTATTGAAATAATACATAACATCATTAATTATTCAATCCTACAAAGATAAAAAAGGCTAAATGGTCTTGTAGAAACCAAAGGTTTTGCTCCTTCAATAGTTCCTGACTCACAGATTAGATGGAAGCAGGAAGGTTTGCCAAGGTTGGGCCATATTATCACGGACATTAGGGAGACATGAGAACAATTTTCATATATTATGATGAAGTAAAGCAATAACCTGATGGTCTGTAAACAAGTCCAGGAAACCGTGCACCACATCTTCAATTCCTGGTTTTGATCCGCTCCAGTTATCAGAAACCGCCAGAAAGGAACCCTACAAAAAGAGAAGTAGAAGCAGACATTAACATTAACAGCCTCAGGTTAATATATGTATGTCAGGCTGTTTAAAAAGGGCCTTAAAACCCATATTTCATATTTTTAAAAAATCTTTTAACTTTATGATTTTTTAATATATATAAAGCTACATGGGTGTACTCACTCTGGATCCTGCCTTTTGTGGTTATCACAGAAAAGAAGGCAGGAGAGGGGACGTCCTCCATGAGGTCTCAATTCATGAAGACATCTGGACAAAAGAGTGCGATTGACACTGATTTTATTTACTTCAGAAAAATCAGCATGACATTAAGTATCAAAGTATACAAGATCGTACAGCAACATCCCCAAATACATACACCCTGCTTACCGTGGCTTGTCCTGCCCCCCTTCTATGTATATCTGCCAGAATTTGATGTATCCATCGTGGCTGGCTGTGGCCAACACGGTTCCATCTGGAGATAGGGCACCTTCACTGACTCGCTGGAGGGACAGAAAATAGTCAGAATAGCAAGGAATCAAACTAAATAACTCCTATTATGACAAAAACACAAAACCATGTAGCATACCACTTTGAAATTCTTGTTACTGCTGGTGTTAGACCATTAAAAATCCAGATATCTGATCAGATTAACAGTTTTTATGTGTAATATTGTGTTCAGAGGCTCAAATGTGATATGTATATCATAGTAAAACACTATCAGGAATCATCATCATTAATTGTACTGAATGAATACACACGATTTGAATATTCTACAATTACCTGTGAATATCCCTTGACAGTGATGAGGCCTTCTTTCAAATCTGCGGCATTGACAGGCCAACTGCTGTTGTTGGCTCTCAGGACCTCCAGGTCCCACACCTCAGCCTAGTGCAATGACACAATTAGAATTTAGAAACAAATAATTATGAAATCAATGCAGAAGAAACAGACTCAAGTATTTCAACAAGTACCGGATGAATTGCCATGAAATATTGTCCAAACATTCATCATTCATAGAGAATCCGCTACTATTCTACTGACTTTGATCTTCATGACTTTTCCTCTGACACCAGCATTAAGTCGACATTTGTGGCTTTTGATGAAATGCGTGTATATCAGCAATTATTGAATTGACAGCCATAAAAATTTGCTGCTGATATCAATGTTAACCAGAGGATGAATCCTAAAGATTTTAGTGATCCCTGACATCTCCTCTCACGTCACCACGGTGTTGCGTTTCTAGTTCTGAAAGAATGGACCGCCATGTTCTTTTTAGGATTAACAGTAATCTATGATCGTCCATCTATAAAAATCTATAAAACTATCATCCGCAGACTTTTCATCTTGCAACGTAATTGCCCAACAGCTCAATATCTCAGTTTATAACTATGATACTTCTTAATCTAATAACATTCTCAGCAGCTCCAGCTCTACTTGATGTCTGCATTCTAAAACAATAAGTATAAACTACTATGTCAAACATGGTAAACCTTACACCAGCAAAAGGCCAGCATGCTGGTGTTGTCTCTTGTGAGTGAGCTTGCCAGACTCTCGACTCAAAATTTGTTTCAGTAGGAAGTTTTAATGTCCACAAGTGTTAATGTAAAACTATGTTACCCTGTCTTCATGTAGAAGGGCCAAAGTCTGGCTGGAGTCATCCTGGTTCTCTTCATTGTCATCCAGGATGAACGGGCACCAGATGAGACGCCGATGCGAGTTCAGTGGAGTGTCCTCTGGTCTTCGAATATGAACCACTATCTGATCTCTGTCAGGAAGATGGGTTAAGGAATATTGGAGAAAAAGTGCAGTTCTTGGATAAATTATTTATGCGATTTATGCCAGTATAAGCCAGGAATTTTTTATTTTAGTTTTAATCATGGTCTATTTGTTTTGGTCATATCTAGTCAACTTGTATTTCTTTTTTGTTTAGTTGACAAAAAGTCCTGACATTTTTGCAAAAGAAAATCAAAAGTATTTTAGTTTTAGCCAATAGTCTTTTTTTAGTCTTTGATAGCAAGTTATTTATCAAAAGGAATCTCGTCAAATAGATTCAGATTTCAGTCTTTTTCTCAAGGATTATCATTCATACATTCTTTGAAACAGGGATTAACAGGTGAATTGACTATTAATCAGCAGCACATTTTACAAGAGAAGCACTCACTGTGTCGCCGCATTTTGTGCCGACAGCACTGGTAGATGCTTCTCATTTAAGACACACACGCACACATATGCACGCATACACACACGCACACCCTGCCAGCAGTGCTAGAGGACAAATACAAGACACCTGCATCCAGTAAAGGCATTTTTGGGATCGTACTTTAAAAAGTCTGATTTAAAAAAAGGAAGACATTTTTAGTAAGTTTTTATTTAAAAAAGTAGATTTTGTCTCGTCTTTTGTCATCAACAAAAAATGCCTGTTAATTTCGATTTGTCTCGTCCTTATCTCGTTTTTGTCATGAGGAAATTAACACTGTACTATTCCAAAGCAGGTTGTGATATGAAGAGGTTTGTGGCTACTGTAAGTGCACTTAAACGTACACACAAATCAGAACAAACAAACGGTACAATGACGAGCAGTGATGTTAATTTGTGCTTACAGCAGACACACGCACATAGTCCTGCACATCTTCCCACACATTCCATTTCAGTATCTTCCACATTTCAGGATACAGGATCTTGCTGCCAGTACAGGTTAGCTGCCAAACCATCAGGTTGCCAGCTTCATCTACACAACCCAACAGGGAGGAATCGAGGTGGGCGAAAGCCAGATCTGTAACAGCCCCGGTGAAGCCCTTCAGCAAGGAGCGCTCAGTAAAACCCACATTCAGGACACGAATCATCGCATGGTTGTTGGCTCCTGATGGATGAAGGTTTATTGAAAAGAAAGAGTTAAGCGGCCTGGATACTGAAGCTCTCAATAGTAATTCAATTGAGCAGATGCAAACAAAATCAATCATAGTATCTGACAATATTATGTCCAATATCTGTTTCAAAGAGGAATTAAATACTACATAAAGGAAAGCGAAGGCTGCACTGAGGCTCAACAGGTTTTATTAAAACCATTTTTTACTGAAAAATAGTCCAAATATAAAAATGGCTGATGGGGTCAAATAAATAGAAAAATAGTCTAGGAATCTCACCTCTGATAGCGTAAGCCAGGAAGGAGTTGGACACAGCGATCAGTCTGCCATAATAATACTTGTGTTCCCAGTCATATTTAGCAACAGGCTGAATTTTCACCTGGATGAAAAACAAATAAAAAATAAATCAATATTCTATGCAAAGAGTTCATAATTAACGTTTGGGAACCACTGTGGAGAAATCAATTGAATTAAAGGATGCTAAACCCATACAAAAATGTAATTGTGTAGTAAATTAAAGAAAAATAAATAATATTAGGATTAAGGCCACAGCTACAAGAATCTAGATTTTTTTTTTTATCCACACACATTTCTATCCAATTCGGCCTCTGAATCACTCCACCACTGCGCTTATCCAGAGATTTATCAAACCGGATAAACAAGTGGAGAGACTCAAAAATATCAGCTCAAGTAGATTAGTATAGCGACCCCAATTTATATCACTTCAGATTCATGGCGTCACAGTGCATCGTGCATGCTCACAGACAAAACGTTGGTCACACTTACACATTCTGTTCAAAACAACAACAATGGCAGACATGTCCCAGGTAATGTCTGTGCTTTTGATACTTTTGGTATCATTTGAAGCTTTACAGCTGAATGTAAGATTACAGCATCATGTGCAGGTAGATCCGCATATTGCATAATCCGCACAGATCCGCCTGTGTTTTTGAATCAGTACCTTGTTGCACTGCACATGTTCAAAACATGGCATGATATCACAGGCTTTTAGGCAGATGGTATTCGTGTTGAGGTCTCTGTGTAGTCTGCAATATTTGTCGTTTGATTTATTTTTTTTTTTTTGAAACAGACAAAAAATCTGGTTAAAAAAAAATCTAGACGAGTGTCGCTGGGGCCATTTTTAACCCCTTTTCATGGGAAAATAGCTCAACACAAATAGGAGAATATTCAAATTGTGAAAATGAGTGAAGGATCCTTACTAGTCTGCAGAGTAGCTTGTCACTTGAAAGAAAAAAAGCTCATGACAGCGCCGAGTAATCAAAGATGCCAGCTTCGATCAATATAAAAATAAGAGTACTGATTTGGATACTTACCTTGCTGCTACCCCGAGCTTTGCTGTTAATGCTGGAGTCATGACTCGCCACAATCTCTACATTGTTGGAGGTGATGGGGATACAGGTCGATCCATCATCACCCGAAAGGCAGCTGAAAATGCAGCAGGTGAATTTAACTACGATATGGATTTTGTTTCAAACTTAAAGGAAAACCAAACCGATTTGAGATTTATTTGTGTTTCAGGTTACAAAGGCAGTTGTGTAAGTAGGTAAATGTAAAAACCCACTCACATTATCTGGCTCTCCTGAGCAATGCTGATGTCTGTGGAAATGGGTCTGGTAGATTCTGACATGGTTGACAGATCACCTAGAAGGCCTGCTGTTCCTAATAACCCGTTGAGCTCTCCATTAAAAGACGGCTTCCTCTGACCATCACTCGATTGTGCATCTGAGGGAAAAAATGGAATGCAGGGGTCATGATGGTAAACACTATTGTGAAGATCTAAGGCCGAGGAGGATCAAAGCCAGCAGGTAAGAGATAATGTTTTTCTTTTTCCCTGGAGGTGCCTACAGAATTATTTTGACAGCATTATAGCCAAATTTGTGGAACTTATGCATGTCATAATAAAGGAAATGGAATTTAAAACTAAAAGTACTTTTTATGTCTTGACAAAAGTGAGTATCGATAAAGGCTGATTCAAATAATTCAAATCTTTCCATGGTATTTATATTACATAATCAGAACCTTCTTATAAATTCCAACTGTTAGAAGTTCAGACCAATTCACTTTGCACACTGTGTTGCCAAGCCTTATGATAAAATAGTTTAAACAGATTTTTTCCTCAATCTATACTCAATACCCAATAATGGTAATAACAGAATTGTTTGTAGATTTATTAAACCCTTTGCTATGACACTCCATTTCTGCTGATCCCCTGCAAGCTGTTTCTACAATTTGATTGGAGTCCACCTGTGGTAAATTCTATTGATTGGACATGATTTGGAAAGGCAAACACTGGTGTTTACCAGATCTCACAGCATACATTGTATAAAAGAGCAAAAACCAAGGCATGAGGTGGAAGGAACTGTCTGCAGAGCACAGAGACAGAATGAGCTGAGGCACAGATCTGGGGCAGGCTACCAAAAAAGAAAAAAAATTCTGCTGCATTGAAGGTTCCCAAGAGCCCAGTGGCCGCCATAAATCTTAAAAAGGAATAAGTTTGGAACAACCAGGAGTTTGTTCCAATTGAGCAGCTAGAATTATGTCCCTTGGTTCGATTGTGTTCACAATCCACAGCAGTTGCAAAGCTGTAAACAAACACTATGCGTGATCAAGCTATTCTCTCATTGGCAGAGATTTCTACAACCGCCAGCTGCTGTCTATATAGCCGATTACACAATTAAGACTTGCTCTTTAATGACTATAATTTCTATAGCCTCTAGGTTATAAATATTATTTGGGGATTTTAATAAAATTAAATGTTTTTCTAACAGACTGACAAAAATATGAAACTGAACCCAACTCATTAAAGTTGTGCTTCGCTCTGCTTGCATTGATAACCACAAATTGCTCTCATCACTGCCGACTTCATTGCTCACAAGTGGCAGAAACTCGTCTGCGGCCTCGAGATGATGATGATGCATGCTCAGTGGAGTGAATGTGTCTGGGCCCGTGGAAGCGACAGAAACAGAACTCAAGAGATGCTTCTTTTCTCACCATAAAAACAGTATGTCCTTGTTTACTCAGGCTATCGACTGCAAAGTCTCATCAGTCTAATCAGTGCATATTAAAAAGAGAGACACCAAAAGAGACTGAACCGCATCATTCAGCCCAAAACGCTGTTCAAGGATTCAATTAGCACCACTTGCCATACATAAGCGGGTATTTTCATAATACAAAACCTGGTCCAGAGCAGTTTCCATTAGCCAGTAATTACCAAATAATAATTCCCTCTAAGCACAATATATCCGAGTGGGGCAAACTGCTACCATTCTCTGCGGGCTACAATGTTTTTTCCCCCCCCGAGTGTTTGCCACCGGTATTTATAACACACTTCATAAATAAAAAAAAATAGAAAAAAAATGCTTTTTTTTTTCAAAATCACAAACAACATAATTGTAAAGATGGGCTACGTAATATGATGTGGTTCTACTGATTTATAAATAATATTGTAATAAAAATATGAAAAAATAAATATATTGTATATAGTATATCTGCTTCAATCTGCTGCATTACAAAATGCTGTGCTGTGTCGTTCATAAATTTGCGCATTTGCAGGACAAACTGGAAGATATCTCAAAATTTTCAAGTAAAACCACAGTAGCAAAATTATAGTGCGCCACATAACTGAGATATGTAGTTAAACTACAAAAATGGCACCCCAGGAGAAAAATGTGTTCATTCATTTTTTATATAAAAAAAAACAGTATCCAGTTACATGCGGTGTACAAGCATCACACCAGTAACACCCAATATTGTGAATGTGACTTATATTTAGTTTAGACAAACAGCTCAACAATGACTGTTGTGCATGTTTATATTACATATGACAAACCATTTCAGGCAAATAACTGTCTAGTTAGAGGTTTTGTGTTAATGAAAATGACAACAGTTTTAAGCATGATATTCCCAATTAATTTGTTTTAAAAAATATTTACTAAAATTGTGTTCAATGTGTCAAGTTTACAAACTGCTCTCATGGTTCTTTGCACCAAATATTCTCTGGTCTAGCCATCTCATTGAATGGAAGATAACAGTTAACTCAGCTCCTTCACTGGGAAACTAATGGGGGAATAAGGTTTACTTAGTTTTAATGTTAGTCTACACTAGTCTTAAAGCAGTGTCTAAATACCACATTTGAGTACAGATATCTTACCAGACAACTACTTTGGTAAAAGTGTTAATTTCTACATCTGTATTTTACAATACAAATCTTGTATTTTTTAAGTATTGAATCTTTTTTGTGAATATTGAATGTATTGGAAATAAAAGTGCAATTAAATGTTAGTAAAAAGCAGTGGAACTGGAAGTTTATTTTCGGTGTTTGTCTATCAGTAGAAGCTTCAGATTTATAATTATTGACTAACTAATTATTGATCCAGAATCGGCTTCTAAACTATTTCGGATGTCACGCTCCTATCGGGTCGTTAGCTGTCCCTTTCCAACAAATTAACTTTTTATTTTGGTGTAAGTTACGAAAATGCTCATGGGAAATGTAGTGGAGTGAAAACGAAAGTTGATAGCAAGATAAAAACTCACTCCAAAAAAAGTACTTAACTCCTATAATGAAGTAATATTACTTCATTTCTTTTATAATGGAGTAGTGTTTCTTGATTGCATTACACCATTGTCCCTTAATTAACGTAAAGAAAGAAACACAGATATACGCAGCTATGCAGGATCAGGCTAATTCATGGTATCAGTGAAAATATTGATGGCTGAATGATTCGGTACAAGATACACCTCAAGTTCTCGCTTCGGTCACAACTGAGCCAGAAACATCACTACAGAGATAATTTAGACCGAGCATGAACATTCACCTACTGTAGCGTCCCTTGGTAGCAAAGGACGCTGCTTTTCTTCTACGCCAGAAAACAGACTGTGGGGCGAAAGCTAGCTCGTACCGCCGCTAACAACGGGGACGATGAAACAATCAGATGCAGTTAGCTGCAACTCTACCACGAATTAAAGTGTGAAAACGCACGTGGGGGTTTTTGACATCCACGATGCACCTCCACAAGGCGCTGCCTTTCGTTAGCAGATATAGTGGAACTGATTCTAAGCTAACTTTTCTCCAGCACAGTTAGCATTGTGTAGCAGCGTGCTAAACCAACTCACAGCTAGCTTTAGCTTCTGCGGCCTAAACTCGCGCAGCCGCTTCTCGTTCCCGGTCAAACTTACCGGAGCCGTTACCGGGACGGTCGAGCTTGAGAATGTCCCGGAGATGCTGGGTCGCACCCTCGATATCGATGTTGGAGTTTGACGCCATGGGTGAGGGAAAAGGGGGGGAGACTGGGTTGATTTAGGGGGAGAGATGTTATTTCTTGTTTGATGCGATGCTGTCAATGCTCACTCCGTTCACGGTTCACCCAGAGCAACCGTCTAAACTTCCGGTTTGTCCGCTGCGTCGTTGGTTCCGACTCGTCTCTGTGTCAAATCATTGGTTCCGTGGTTCTAATGAAAATAAAACTCTAACAAGTCAAACATATTCTATTCAAAAGTACAGATATCTGACCAAAAAGTACTTCCGTAGAAGTTGAAATCTCCTATTATAATATTACTTGAGTAAAAGTATCTGATATTTATTATAGTTAAGTATTATAGTAAATGTAATAAAAAAGCAAGCAGCAGTCAGAATTTTGAGAATGATGATAAAGTTTATTCTCAGTATCACTGGAGGTCTCAGGTTTCCACATCATGCTTGTATTGCACTAGAATTGGCTCCCAAAATATTTGTGATGTCACAAGTCATGCTCGGAGAACATGCAAACTCCACACAGAAAGGTCCCAGACCCAGGACCAAGGAAGTCTTGAACCTGCGACCTTCTTGCTGTGAGGCAGCAGCGCTATGTATTAACTTACAAAAAAAAGAAAAAAAATAGAATAATTTAATAATTTAAACAAAATAAGGTCTATGGTAATCTGTCAGCAGGTGATCAGATTCTTTCTTCATTCAGGTCTTAGTTGAGTTAATTGATCTGTTCACTTTCCCCAAGCATCCTACATGAGAGAAAAATGTGTGTTTACGTTATGTATATTATTAATTTGTAGATATTTAACCTTACATTTGAATGTAGTTTTAGATTTAACAAATAACAAATTCTACTTTTTGTAACTTAACATTCTCTGGTTCCAATTCTCAGATTAATTAGAAAATATCCAATGATAAATAAACAATGATAATAATGGCAACTGCATTATGGTAGGAATAATTACACAACAAATACACAAATTCCCAACCTGTGTACCGGTTCACTATCAACCTGCCTTGGTATCTCTAGGTTTCCATAAGTTATGCAGAGTTTATGTATGTTATGTATATGGTTAGTAGTTTTATATTAGTTGTATATATGTTTCCTCTGTTTATTTATGTGTGCACTTTATGGTGAAGCTTTAAATCTCACTGTACCTTGTATAATGACAATAAAGGCTTTCTATTCTATTCTATTCTATTCTAAATCTATGAACCAACATCTTTGAAAATAATTTAACACATTATTAAATTCAACTAAATGTTCTAATATTTTATATAAGCATTCCTATCTTCACACCAAATTGAAGTAATCTGGTTTAAACTAATAAAAGCAGTTTCCATTTTTTTTGTACTTCTCTCTGAGGCCCCCTTCTGGCACATAATTGGGCCCTCCTATCCAGGATGCTGTTTCATTAAAAATTCAACTCACTGCCAGTACCTTATCCATCTGTGAAGGAAATTATTGTATAAATATGCATAAATGCCTGTGTGAACTTGTGAAAGGTTAAAACGCTTAGTGAAAGTCGAAGAAATCTTGTTTTTACATATGTTCCTGTGTGAAAGAGAAACTAAGAACATCTGTTTATTCTGAAACAGACCCTGCAATATCTGTTTGGGTATAATCATGGATAAAGTAGTCACAACAACTCCTCGAGGTTGGTGTGATACAGATTAGGGGGATTCACCCCAGCACCCAGCGCTCACGCCTCCACAGCAGCCTGTATGACTGTATCATTATTGAATGTGCCATGCTCTGAGCATTAAAGAAAGTGTCAGAACACATATCGGGAGTTGTCACTTCCCTCGTTGAAGATATAAATTGCCACGATAAATTGGGGGCTCTTCCGGGATGCCAATCTCATTCACACCTTTGACGATTCTCTTCTAAAGTCAACCTCCCCGGAGGAAGGCTGGGAAATGACTCAAGTGGTGAGAAGAAATTGTCTTTGCAACCCAGTCTCCACAGTTTTTTATCATATCAACATATTTGATATGTATTAACATTTTTGATACATGAATATTTTTTACGAATACTGTTTTATGCTGTGACATCACTGCGGTTAAGTCAAGTCAAGTTAATTTTATTTGTATAGTCCAAAGTCACAAATCACAGATTCGCCCCAATGGGCTTTACAATTTGTACAACAGCAACACAACATCCGCTGGATGTATCTCATATGGTCCTGGCAGTCTAAACCTATAGCAGCATAACAGTGTTCTAGGCCAGCCTGGGCCAGCCCAGCCAACTATAAGCTTCTACAAAAAGCTAAGTTTTTAACCTGTTCTTAAATGTAAGATTAAGACAATTAAGGTGTGGTTCAGTTTAGGCACCAAAAAAAAAAACACTTGGTTGAGGTTAGGGGAAACATCATGGTATGGATTAAAATGATCAACATGTGATAGATTGCAATAACATAGACTGTCAGCACTGTCAGCAACACTGGGATGTTCTGTGATGACCCGAGACAATGGTTTGAGGTCACAGTGTTAGAGACCAAGGAAGATATCTGAAAGAAAATGACATTCTATTAGTAGTGATGACCCATTGACAATGTCAATTAAATGTCTGACTGAAGGATTAAGATTCCACACTGAAATCAAAGGATGAGATTGGTCTGCTAGTGCACAATAAAATGGATAAAGAACTTCCTGAATTCTCAGAATATGCAAGAATAATGAGGTCTACACATGTACATTTAGGCAATTACAGTTGTGGATTAAACACTGTGAGTTACATTGAGAAATTACAGAAAGGACTTGAAGATTGTGAATGGGGAAAAAGAAAGCATTGCATTGGAAGCGACTGAAATGTTGGAGACTTCCCTGATGTGAACGACTGATGAAGAACAGCAGAAAATCCACAAACAACTGAATATTTGTTCTCTAGATACATGAACTGTGTGTCAGCCATAAAGTAGGGAAACACTGCATTATGTGGAGGAGAGGTTACTTAAACACAACGCAAAACCATGCAATCCATGCTGAAAGAATCCAGATATCAGCAGCCCCAAGAGTCTCGTGGAGCAAAGAAAGATTAACCGAGAGACTCTGAATGGCCCAGTTAGACTGCTAGATTTACTGTATTCATAAGGAACAGCAGGCACTGCGGGGAAATATACTACCTCTTTAAGAGATACACTCAAACACTAATTTCTGCACTTCCAAAGACTGCCTGGTAAATTTGCTGGCTGGAGATTTAATGTGTGCTCTAGGGTTAATTCTTTAGTTCACCAAAGAGGGCATAACAGAGCCAGGAACAACCGAACATGGGTCAATTTGTCCAAAAGTGACAAATGTGTCAGCCCTCTGTACACCTACCGATGGGCTCTGATCTCATCAGTCTATTGCTGCAGCACTATTACTGCATCTGCAGCACACGCACTGTCTGGCTCCCACATGCTTATCAAACCAGCTGACCTACATTGCACCCAGGGTGAGTGAAACAGGGGAAACATGGGAAGAATTAGTTCAGAAAGGGACAGGAGGGTAATCTGTTAATGTGTGCATCGGCGGTAAACATGATCACTGCTGTCACGAAATTCTCCCATTACTGGTCACACCCACACATCTCCACACGGGAAATGGAAGGCTTTAGGCCCATATCATAGTGCTCATAAAAAAGGGAGAAGGAGTGCAATACTTATCCTTGCTAAAACCATCCAGTACAGATGTTGAGTTCACTGGGTGAGATTTGTACATAACCTGACATCCAAATCTGTGATTCCACAGCGGACGATGAATTTGCCAGAACTAAAAGATGCACCAAATGGCATGTGGGAAGGCGATATGTTATATAGGGTTAGTGAAAGGCCAATGCCCTTCTGATTGAGACCTAGAAGCACTTTTACAATTTTACGAGCAGTTTTACGATACCCACGTGGCACATACAGTAACGTGTATAGGCATTTAATTTTTTATTTATTTGATTTTTTTTTTTTTTTTTTTTTTTTACATATTTCTCTTCTGTTTGTATGTCTTTATAATTTTATAGGGCTGTGATGGAGTTTCAATTTTCCTGAGGTCACATCAAAGTCATATCTAATCTAGTCAGTCATTTTCTATACCTGCTTATTCCTCATTAGGGTCACAGGGGTCTGCTGGAGCTAATCCCAGCGCATTACAGGTGAGCAGCAGGGACATATCCCAGATGGTCGCCAGCCTATCATGGGGCACACCCTCCATTCACTCACACACTCACACCTATGGGCAATTTAGAGTCTCCAATTAACCTCAGCATGTTTTTGGACTATGAGAGGAGGCTGGAGAACCCAGAGAAACATGCAAACTCCACACAGAAATGTCCCAGCTCATGGTCTTGAACCTGGAACCTTCTTGCTGAGAGGCAACAGCCACTGCACCACCGTGTCGCCCCATATCTAATCTAATCTAATCAAAATGTACTAATACCCAAAAACCCAATACCCGTGTTCAATAGTTTCCTGTCAGTAGGACTGATTTTGCCCTGACTCACCTGTCAGATCCTTTAGTTTTCCGGTCAAAAAGATAAGACCAGAGGATCAGCCTTTGCAAGCCGTGAACGCAGCAGTTCATGCGTGTGCCTCCATTGCTCCTAATCCCCACACCATACTCTGACAGGTTCCTGCAGATAGCAAGCGGTTTACTGTAGCAGCGGGCTTGGGAATCAAGTCCTTTTAAGGCTGCTTTGGCCTTTGATAAATACAAATTTATCGGGGCATCATAGCCAAAATCTAGGGCCTCAAGACCGAAAACAATGGTGACAACAATAAGCGAAGATGGAAGATTCAGGAGTTAGTGTTTAACAAAAGGACTAAGTTTATTAAAACTGGACACTGAATGTATGAATTTTCCAAAAAAAAAGTACATGAATGTTTTCTTAAGTGCACAATTTGTTATTTTTATATTTTAATCATAAAGCAAACTCTATAAATGGACTTAAAACATTTAAACATTTAACACACTGATGACACAACTCTCAAGGACACACTAGGAGGACGGACTGTCAGAGTCTCCTATATCTTCAATGAGAAACATCTGTAGCAAATAATATATTATGGCTGGGAACAACTCAGGTCCTATATCAATGTCACTATAGCCACAGATGCAGCAATTAGTAATGAATTGGAAGCTGAACTACGGCTGCACAGGAAGGAACATGTGCTATTATTGGGACTTCATGCTGTTCCTTCATCCCGGCTAATGACGACAATGGGCAGGCTATTCAGTCGGGTATTTGCAAGATGACAGCTCTGGCTTGGTTGACTATGGAAATTCTCTCTTACAAAGATTGTCCTAATTGCAACGACTATTGCTCATTCTCTATTTTCAGACCCATGCACACTGGAACGATCACTCAATATGCACAAATTGTCTTTGAATTGCCTTTGGCTGAGAATTGCCACACTTATGAGGATATTATGACAATCAAAAATCGAACTCCTTATGAACGCAGCCTACAATAATTTGTAACTTTATCAATATTGTAAAAAAGGATATAAAAAAAAGGAAATGTGAGGGAATTTGTGTGAATATGTATGCATGTTTGTTTAATCTTGCTTTATGATAAGTCTTAGAAATCATATTTGTGCATTTGAAGATATCCTGTGAAAGAGAAACAGAACATTGGTTTATCCTGAAACAGACTATGCAATGTCTTTTTTTTTTTTAGGTAGGATGGCTGTCAATATTTGAGGAACATTTTATTGAAGTTTTGTGTTCCCTATAAATCTGTGTTTTAATGGACATTTAGCTTTTACCACCGCAAATTTTGGCAGACCGGCTCTTGAATATGTAATTTTCCCATCACATCAGGTGACTGGCTCCAAATCTCAGACCTGCACTAGTCTGGTGTCATAAAGGGAAACTGTACAAGAAATGTGCCCAAAACAATCAACAAAAACAACTCAAACAAAGTGCTGCTTTTGAAGAAATGTTTGCTTCTGTGAAAAAATACCTGACTGCTGTTTTAATGTACAAATCCCATTGATGCTTATTAATAATTCCTCTCCCATATAAGATCTTCTGTGCAGTTACTAGCAGTTTCCTTGTGGTTAACTAATATGAAACTCAGCTATTGCTGACATGAGACCTAGCAGTCCAAATTTTTTCTCACAATCCAAATATCTTGACTCAGACTATCTACAAAGTCCCATTCCGAATTAAAATTTCCTGAGATTTGAAATCTGTACACCACACAGCATGGAACTCACTGGGCTCATTTTTATGTATAGTAACATGAAACCAGAGTGCAGTGATACTAAAATCTGAGTCAGCAGCCTGTAATAGCAGAATTACGGAATGTTTTAACACTGACAATGAAACTACTGAAATGTGGTTCAGCCTCATGTGAACCTATGGCTGATATGCATTTATTTTACAACTACCCATTTTCAGTTTTCAAATTGGTCTTCTGAGGTAAGATCACCCAAACTGGTAGGTTTTCAAAAAGCAAAAATATGGCCTAAACAAAACTCCAAGGTCATGGTGAAGACAAACAACTGGCAACAATTAGCCATAGAGAATGATATAGAGATGGAGAAAGAAGGCCACACCATTAAGAAAAAAAGTCCAGGTTTTATTGTGTAACTTGGCTGTAGTCCATGATAACTGCAAGTCGTTTGTGTGTGTGTATGAGAGAGAAAGAAAGAAAGAGAGAGTAAACGCAGGATCAAAGCCGATCACACAGCAAGGTCGAATTGTATGTCTTTGTGAGTCTTTGGTTTGCGAAAGCAAAACCTGGCATGAGAACAAATCATGACAAAGTTAAGAATTTTGTAAAGGAAGAAAAAAAAACTCAGTTAAACACACTAAGGCAAGCTAAAGTTAACACACGTGGTATCTAAAAACAAATTACAACACACGAAGTCAGAACTGAAGAAGCCAACTCTGAACCTGAAGATGGACATGGATCTACAAACCAGTCAACAACAGTGCTAACAGAACCGAGATGACTGCAGTGGAGTCAACAATATAGTAGAATGGGTAAAAGGTTTTGAGAGCAGACTATGCGTTTAATGGCGTTGGTCAGCTGTTTATCTTGAGTGTAGATACTGTAATGGGGGGAGAGGGGCTCCCAGCGTCATGCAGAACAGCGGAGTGGCAGACAGGGGCATCTGATTGGTCGGCCGGCTCTCAGCAAAACGTCGCATTTCTACTGGCTGGGGTGGTCTGAAAACCCACCTGGATGAGGTTCAGTGATTGACATCTAGAATCCGGTGTTTGCTTGTTTGTCCGTCAGGCATAAATGAGACACCAGGAGGGAGGGATGAGTGTTCTCTCTTCTCTCCTCCGTCCTCAACCCCTCCCTCCATACTTCATCACGGTGCCCTTCACTATGGCCGCCCCTGCCCACCGGAGCGGGGAAGGGAGGGGGTTAGCCAAAGTTGTGAATGGCCAGCCTGAACATGTCATTGGTGCACACCCATGCATCGTTAATGTTCTTCAGGATGAAACTCTGATGGAAACCCATGATGGGGTCGTCATCTGCCTGCAAACACACACACGCACACAAAATGCAGGAATTCAGGTCAAAGTCAGCAGTACACTGATTTAACTGATCAATTTGACACAACAAAATGCAAAGTATCATTCTACAGTGGAAACAGCAGCTCCACCTATAACTGATTCTATGTTAATGAGAGTTCACCTTCCAACATAGAACAAGGATCCAATCAAGGCCAAATGTTTAGCTTAAAGCTTCCTCAAAGATTTATCTCCTCAACAAAGTTTGTGTTTACATCCAATGGGCCCCATGCAGCAACATTCTCTAGAAAAATAAGATGTAGAAACACTAGGAATAATGTTGTAATATTTTAAAATGTATGACTTAAAATGCATGTCTAATAAAATACAGATATTATTATACATGACTTCTAGAGAATATTTTTTGCTATTAATTTGGATGATGAAGAGACTATTCTGAAGATGTCCTGCACATAAAAATTATGTAAAATGAATGACCTCTCTGTGCTGCTGCTACTGTGAAGCAGAGAGGAAAAGTGTTTAACTGATGAGGTCGATGTGCCGCAAATGTTGCATTTATAATCACAGGAGCCAATTACCTTTGTGGATTATTGTTCTAATAAAAGACAACAGTGACTTTTTTTTATTTATTTGCTATTATCATCACATTGTCTCATGTTATTCTGAGCAGCAGTGAATCAGAGTGTAAAATCCTTCACACTGTCAGCATCACTCACTACGCTCCACAATTAAAATGCAGTTAAAACATCATAATGTGTTTGTCATGAATAATCTGTTTTAAAACCAGAGTGGAGATAGAAAACTTGGATGAAGTAAATGATTCTGCCTCTCTTTTGTCCATGTTTGGATCTAGTAAGAATTTCTAGTAAGACTTTCATTATTTCCAGTAAATTGATTAGTTTATACATTTTGATGTTGCCATGGTGATCTACCATAAATAGTGAACCAGCTTTAACCTGAAGTTAGTCGGCTAACCCCTTCTCCCCGTTTGTGACACAGGCCCCAGCAGAGAAGTATAAATCAATTCTGAGCACATACTGGAGATACTGCTGTAACATTGATTATTCATCCGTTTCCCCATGTTTATCTCTGCATAATCTCTACTTAATTTAATAAATGAATGACGAGGAGAAGACTTATTACTGGAAAAGATAATACCAAGAAACAAGACTATGGGGACAAATGTCACATACATAGTAATGTTGCGGTTTGCTGCCTGTAAAAAATTCCTAGATTTGTTTTTATTGAGCCAATTAGAGAAATAATCATTTATTGCCACAGTACTGTGAAAAAGTGGGAACTGAAACAAAGAGGAGGATATGAAGAATGCCGATGGAAGGAGTTGGTGTAGCTCTGTTAGTCATGGTGCATGGTTGTAGGTTCACCGGGAATATTTTTTGCATTAAATACACTGAATGGTATATACCAGCATGCAGTACTGCTTGGTTCCAAATCCTACTTTTACATGAAAGAATATAGATCCTGATAAGATGATTTAATTCTACAGTAAAATAAATGATTTTAAATACAGGTACATTGATAACATTGTTTATGTATGAGATGTGTGATGATCTGGCTGTAAAACAGTTCACTTAGACTTGTTCTATAATGAGAGTGTTACTTACTTTTAGCTGTCCTACAACCATACTCAAGATGCAGGAGTCTGGGGTTGGCTGGTGGTCCTGCGCTGTTATACTATGCGCAATTTTTGTGAAGGGGAGACTCTGATACACACGCGTAAGAGAAAAATACACAAGGGCAAGATTAATATTGCTACGTTTGACACAACAAGAAAAGACAATCTTAATGTAAGATTCCTCTATTATCTTGAATTAAAGAGAAGGAGAAGTACAATTTTCACTACAGTTGAGAAGTATAAAGAGATTTTCATGAATATAAGAAAGCACATCATTGGACTTGGGGGAATTCTTCAGCTAGATTTCTCCGAGAAGAAGTTGATGTCTTGGCCATCTTCTCTTATAGACGGCATTATACATGTTCATTTGATTGATGAAAACACTCACTCATGTAGTAATTGATTCTCATATTCAAAAGATTTCATTCATTTCATTTCATTCAAAGCCCCATTAAAATCGACAGGGACAAAAAACATCCCAAATGAGTCCAAATGACTCATTCTAACAAATTCACAGTAACTGAGTAGTAGTACAACTGTCCTCTCACATCATTCAGAATGCTGTGATGCAAAAAAACACACCCACACTCACATAAAGAGGAAGTAGTGATCCATTGCATGCATCACAAATACTCCAGTTTATATATCATATTTCCAAAAATCATAACCAGGTTCCTCAGAGTAACCTGATTTTTTTGTAAGAGACTGACATTGCCATTGTGTTTTCCCCCACTTGGGTCACCTGTACTAAACACACCCAACACCTGGTACATGTCTATAATGGCAAGTTAGCAGATCCACTCACAGAGAGTTTCTCAACAATTGCTCTTTTTCCCTGGAACTGCTGTCCTTCCCATGTGAGGCATGATGCATCGATCTGTATGGGGCCAAACAGAGAGAGAGAGATTGTGGGGTAAGATGCAGATGCAATAGCTCAAAAAATGCATCAGACTCAAGTGACATTGCTGCCTTTCATCCCCATTTTTCTAAGTACTTTTAGGACTAACATGAGAGATCAAATGCATGCACGTAGGGCCAACAAAATCTGAATTGTTGTGGCGCTGAGCAACCAAGTAACATTGTGGAAATACCAACCAAGTTGTCGGTTAGGTTAAGTTAGGTCCGTCCTCTCATTTGCAGAAGCTCATACATACACTGGAAAATCCAACCACTTGAAGTCAGATATGCCGACTGAGCCTTCTTTGTGAAGTGTATTCCAGGTGTCTTTGCTGCATCACTTTAACTTAAAACCAAACATTTAGCCTGTCCGTCCAATAGCAACCTCTATGTTTCTACTTGATAACAGGCATTTGCTGTTGGCTACAGATGTTTTTTTGCTGATAGCGAAGTTGCCCTGCATGGTTAAGCTCATCGAATATACTGGATATACTCAAATAGAGCCTGTATGTTGCAGAGAATTATCAGTAATATTTAATGTTTTTCTTTAATTTGATCATTTGTTAAATGCCAATAGCTTGTTTGTTTATTTGTTTAAATGAAATACCTTATTTATTTAGGTTTTCCTGTGAAAACAATCTAAATTGATTATGGGAAAAAAGTCATAGGGCACAAATAGATGTTAACATGAATTCACAAGTGCAGCCCAGATTGAGTAAAGACGTCTACTAATTGAACAAAAGCATCATCATGTCACACTCACATATATGGATCCGAGCTGTGATCTGTCCGAATCAAATATCTGGTAGTAGTGCTGCACAAAGCTGGATCCTATCTGCTCCCAAGGAGGCTGCGCCGCCATCCTGAATCACCCTGCAACACACACTTTCAAGGATAGAGAGATGGCACAGGTCAGAAAGAGAGGAAGAGAGACAGAAATACACAGTCTATGAGTGAAAAATGCAAAAACAACAACAAAGCAGCTTACTTATAAATTTCAATAAGGCCACTTGGCCAAGCCATCTTCGTAAATAAGAATTTGTTCCTAATGATCTGCCTGGTTAAATGAAAATAAATAAATAAACAATCATGGTTCAAATCATATACAATCATTTGGAGGTTGCATTTTTGTGTTGATGTTGCACTGTACTAAGTTATAAAGTGAGGTATTTTAAACGTAAATTTATATAATACATAAGTGTATCCATCACATTAATATCAGTGAGGGTACATGAACAATGACACACCCACCTAAAGCAGCTGCAACACAAACTTTTGAACCTTAATGGTGACTAAGTCTATAGCCCATCATGTGTAAATATTGAGATGTATGCAGTGTCACTATACAGTACCTTATGCTGTACAGACCCAAAGAAAAGTCTCGACCATAAATTATGCATTTTGAATTATATGGATGACAAGAATTGGTCACATTTCAAGAAAAATATTGTGCATGTTGGATTTATGAGTGCAAAAAGAGTAATAGCCACTAACCGGAAGATCATTAACCATATACATGAGAAATCATGGCAGAAAACCTTTGAAACATTGAAACCCTAACCCTTTGAAAAGCAACTTGACTTCTTAGCTTGTTTGAAAGCATTTAAACTCCTATCCTGGAGGCTTCTTCATTTCTGGGATTTAGTGCAGTGAACTCAGTGTGTGTGTGGGGGGGGGGTCTCCTGCCCCCAGGTGTGAACGAGTCACTTTTCTCCACAACTCTACAAGATAAAGATGACCAGGATGACTGAGAACCTTCAACTAATTCCATACATACTCCTACAAATTCACAGCAACATTAACTGCCATGATCAATGGGTCAATCACCACTATATTGACCCATTGATATATGCACAAATATATATGTGTATGAGTAGATGTATGGTTGCTGTGTAATCGTATCAATAAGAATATGTATAATAGAAGTAGATTGTATATATATAAAATTATGAAAAGTGAGTTCTGATCTGACATCAGTGTTCAGGATATATGCAATGAACTGCTTAACCATCTTGCTATTTCCTTGTAAACCTTTTTGTTTTGTACATGATATATGTCAATCTGTATATGTCTAAAAACAATTCTCCCTGAGCATGAAATAATACAAATATTTTAAAAAAGAAACGTTTGAACAAGGCCAAAACGTAAACTAGTTTAAAGTAGTTTGCACTTTTTTCCTTTTATTTAAAATTTCTCAAACTACTTACGAATTACTTCTGATCAGTAATAATAAACAGTAAAACCAAACAAAACCTGACTTTTATTGCAGGAAAACTTTATGTGGACTTTAGAATAACTTTACCGCCGCACAGGGAAAAACGAGCAGTGCTTTCACCCAAGTGTTCCAGGCATATTTTGCTGAACACGCCGCACCTACATTGATCCCTCCGGCTGGGTGACACTGACAGCACAAGTCATGTGCTTCCACATAACGACACACTGTTGTTGCTGGAACAATCTGAGAGCTCTGAAAATTAGCACTCAACTGGTGTAACAACAAACCATGAACCCCGGCGCGACACAAACAGTTCTACGTCCGGGTAAACATAGTTGAGAGTCCAGGGAGAGCGAAACATGGCTAATTCGTGGCTTTAATGAATGGGAATGCTAGTTAAGGTTAGCTAACTAGCAGCTGTGCTAACGTTGATTCAGCCTGTGCTGGCAGACGGCTCATATACCTAGCATGCCAGCTAATGTTAGACGCCAGGACACATTATATTTCCAGGAGCTAGCTAACTGGCTGGCTCCCTGGCGTTGGCCTTCGCGCTGGTTGCTAAAAATACCTCTTCTCCTCCAAGTGTTGGTGCCTCCTCCGGGCCCGCGGACACAGCTCTGAAGCCCCGGAGCGGCGACCCTACACATAGGCGTGCCCAGCGGTAACGGGGCAGGAGCAGCCGATTCTACAACTCAGACGACCTTATACTTGTTCAACTGGCAGACTAAACTACCGCTTTTTGTTTTCACATATGTTTCCATTCACTGTTCCCCGAGAGGGTTTCATGAAAATAAGTAATAAAAACTTACCTCTAACCAACACTGAGGCCGGCTGCACGATCGCACGGTGCAGTTTCTGCGCCTATACGACGGCAAGCGCGAGCATTCAGATCCGTCGCCGACCCGAGGGGATTCTGGGAGTTGTAGTTTGTTTATTTATGAACGCTTTTTACGGCTGGAACCATTAAGTCGGTTGGGAAAACTAACACAACGGGTTGTAGCTTTACTTTTACATCTACGAATAACAGAAGACAACAGATTAATTTAATTGAGTTTTATCATTTTACTTGTATCCTTTTATACAGTCTACAGCTGGGGTCAGTGCAAGGGGAGAAGCAAATAATAGTTTAATATTCTGAATAAAAATAAATAGACTACCTCCGAAAATACGCATTAACATGAATTAAACATATTAACAAATTTAAATTGGTTTAAAAATAATTTACACAACATTGATTATAGGCTAATAGACGAACCATGAATTCTTATGCAATCATGTGAGCAAGCAAACATACACTATATCACTGTCCAGCACCTATCCATAACACAAACTAATTAGCTACATATTACTATTATTATTATTATATGTCGTTAGACTCATAGCATAATTGCCTAAGCCATATTTTAAGGTTTAGGGATTTTCATTTTCAAAACTGCTAAAGTCAAAGAGATGACTAAAGCAGATAGTTATTTTGGAATGTAACACGTATTCTGAAGACTGATGTCAGAGTCCATGGTGATTCAGCAGTGTTAGGAGAGTAGTCAGGCAGACATCTCAGTTCAGCCAAAATATGACATAGGCATTTATGCTATGTGCCATCAAACCATACAGTAAGACTCAGGATTTACTCTTCCTTCCAAATCCAAATGTTATAATATCAAATATGACCATATGAATCTGTCAGTAATCATTATTATCAGTCAGTTAGTCATTTTCTATACCTGCTTTCTCCTCACTAGGGTCACAGGGGTCTGCTGGAGCCAATCCCAGCACATTACAGGCAAGAGGCAGTGAGGAATAAGCGGGTATAGAAGATGACTGAGTGACTGACTGTTTTCACAATAATATATGTTCATTCTACATTCACTCTATGCAACACACCCACAAGATTAGGGAATAAAGACTGGAGCAACTTGATGGTACATATTATTAATTCAGCTTTGTATTTATACTCTGAATAATTTGAACAATATCACCAAACCATATTTATTTGTTTTAAAAACACAAGGAATTCATTGAAGGCTTGTAGTTATTGTTTATAAACATTGTCAAGAACCCTCACACAACTTAAAATAAAATACATTTGAAATTCCTCACATTCATTACAATAAACATGTAATAGAACACTATAGTAAATGGGGTGCTGTGAGGTCCATAGCGAGGCTTGTGACAGTGATATATTTACAGTTCTGGCTCTAGACATAGAATTGTTGAAAGTACATGGATATTAAGTTATCTTTCAACTTTAATTAGGAGATATTTATCCACATCGGATGAACTAGAGCCTTTAAACACTCTGAAGTCATTTAATGTGAAGTCATACAGGCTGTATGTTAACAACTTGACCAAAATAAAAAGCTAGAAAATGTACTACATTAAGTTACTGCTACATTTCAAATGCATTTAGTATAAATCACCATCTTAAATTGTACTGTTTCTGTTACATTGCAGCTGTAGACAACCTGATAGATTCCAATGTCCTTGTAGCACTCAGCAGACTCTCTAAGACAGAGAGTCAGCAGGATTGATGAATCAGGAATAAGATGCAGAGGGAAAGGAGGCTCTGCCATACTGGTTGAAGATTTACTTCCAGAAGTCATTAGTGAGCTGGTCACTCCTGATCACTCAATATCCCTTAGTGAAAAACGCAATAAATTCAAGTGAGGAAACAGCTCTGAACCAGAGATGTCCTGTATACTAAAACACTTTTCACTTTAATCAGTGTATATCATTGTCTGTGCTTGATGTGTGTCGGCATTAGTAAAATGTTGTCTTCATCACTACCAAACAAATGTGCCTACTACTGTCCAGATCCCAATTGCCATGTGAGGGAGGGTATCAAGCAGGTCTTTGAGTGGCTGGGCCATTGGCTGCTGGCCCAGTGTCACACCTACACATGTCAGGCTTCTGATTCTACCTTCTTCCCATTCAAAAAACCAGAGACCCACATAATGTGTGGGGACGAGATCCTTAAAAACACGCTGCATACACAATGAGCAATATAATGTAATATAAGTAAATAGCAGGGCTGTGCAGAGACCTTTGTAGGGGCAGGTCCTCAATGTGCTAATTGTAAAAAAGAGTTGGAACCATACCCTACAATATAACTGGCTGAGGTGTAGGAACCCATATTCATGAAGTATGTAATTTGGCATCACAAAATACCATATCATTGACCACATCTGGTATATTTGATAGGGACAGTGCAAAAAAAAGTAGACTATGTTTTATCTGATGGTTGCATTGAACAGCTGAGCAGTTTCTTAACATAAAACATACAACACAGACACAAGCACGCACACACACACACACACACACACACACACACACACACACACACGCACACACACACACATGCACACACACACGCACACACACGCACACACACACGCGCATACACACACACGCACACACACACACACACGCATACACACACACGCACACACACACACACGCACACACACACTCACACATATACCATTCTACACACTCATACTATTTTTAGAAAACCCCAAGTGTGCTCCATGGTGTCAATCAAAATGTGCCCTCAACTATAACTATATCATAATTGCCAATAATAGAATAAAATAATACATAAATACTATATCTTAATGTACTTGTTACTTATATTTTATATTTATGCATATTCTTATATTTAATTTGCCTGTGTATATAAATGTATCATAAGTACTGATATCTTTAAATGAGACAATGAGAAAATCAGTTCAAATTTGTATTTTCCATATTATTATTACATTTTTGTTTATTTATAATAGCCAACATAGTAGTATAGTAGGTTATTTATAATAGTCTAAATAGATACATCATCTGTGTGCTTACCTTTATTTTGAAGGCAACAATAGGTTCCTATATTCAGTCTTTTACTGAAGCTGTGTTTCACTGTGTGACATGTGACAGAGGAGGAAAAGGAAGTTGTATGTGCACATGCTGACCAGCAGTCTTTTAATGTCCAGCAGAGAGCTTCTGCTGAGCTTAAAGAGACTACTGTTCCTGCTGCCCCAGAAGGACAGGTCAGCCTCGGAGGGAATGTGTAGCACATCTAAGCACACGTAACCCTCTACCAATTTTACACATTAAGTTCAATTTACACATCATGGAGAGTACTACTGTGATTACAGTCGAATAATCTCTGTGTTGTAGCTCTGAAGGAAGAGCTCCAAAATGGGAGAAAATAACTGATGATGTCATCTCAGACATTATAACTCCACTGTATCAGTCAGTATTATCATACTTAAGATGTACACACTTTGCTAATATTAGTGGATAGAATATTATTCAGGACAAAAAAAATATAAGAGGGCAACAAATCACATCTACAAGCATCTACATTTGAAAAGAGGGTGTACAATTTGAGTTCCCCTTTTTTTGCTGGAAAGTAAATCACTATTAATATCTGCAAATGTTGCACTGATGGTTAAATTCAAGTTATTGGTTACGCTTAAAGATGAAGCAAAAAACAAACTTTAAAGTGAGGCTCTGGTAAAACTTTCATCTTCTTAAGGCTAAGAAGTTGAATTAATACTGTAATACAGCAATACATATGCTGCAGGCAGCACATCAAGATCTACTGATTAGTTTGTCCTGATGTCCAAAGACACCAGTTGATCTGTTAATTCAATCATTTTATTTTTGTAATTATTTTTTTGTTTGGGTTTCATCATATTAGTACAGTTTTTTTCTTTCACTCTGCAGGGTTTTGTTAGTATGTTTAGTGTAGTCTAATTGATTCATGAAACCCTTGGAACTGCTCTCCATCTCCATTCACCTTCTTTAGCTTTTTAGTCAGTATCTACAAGGTACATTTTATAGTTTGATGTTTTTGTCACTTTCTTTCTTCCATGTTTTAAGATTTCTCCTGTTATCTAGGTTTTGTGGTGCTTCTCTTGCAAAAAAGCTTTAAAACTATGTGCCAGAGCATCAAAATAAATCAATAGTGCTGTTAAAGCTTCCTGTAAATAATCAAGAAAAAGAAACTGTCATTGTTTTTTATGCATTTAATCTGGTAGACCAGATACACTGTCAGGAATACTTACTACAATATCAGCAATTACAGCAGTGATCTAAATTGAAAAATTTGGGGAACGGAACAATAAAGCGCTTTGTATTATTAAAGTCTTTGCTAATTCACTCAGTTGCATTTTTTCTGTGTGATGTCTGGTTTCATAATATTTAAAGTTTTTAGTTTTTTTAGAATGTCCATTGTGGGTAACCTTTTGCCTTCATAGCAATTCTAGCCATTTTCAAAAAAAGAAAAAAAAACAACTTGTAGTTCAGAATCACATTTGCCACTTTAAAATGATGCCTGGGATCAAGGTCTAGCATTTGAAGTCTCAGTCAGATGCTTTAATTGGTTTACCCTTTGTTATAAAAATGTCAAACTGTTATGTCTGTATTTACTGCCAATGCGACAGCTTTTATTCAGACTTCGATTATGTAGTAAATGTTGCAGAAATAGTTAAAAAGCCCAACTAAAAAAAAAAAAATGAGGGGGAAAAATTTCAAAACAAGAAGTCAACTACAGTAAAATTGTCTTAATGTCTTAAAGCAGCTTATCCAGGACACTTCAAGGACACAGTCCAAATTTTCTCTATGTAGATGCAACCATATCATTTAGAGGGCTCCTTCACACTAACTTTTATTATTATTTTTGTGTGTGTTAAACTTTTTATAAGTTGAATTGTTTAGAAATGATTTGCTGCCTCTGCTGCTGTGCTTCATTTGTTAAAGAGTCATGCTTCCAGCCCCCCAGCGGGACCCTTGTCACACCACACACCAGTTAATAAGATTTTGATTTCTGTGCTATTCTATCAGTGAGAGCAGCATAGAATAACTTTCATCACAATTTCACAATCTGTACCCCTTGATGGAATACTTTTAGACAGATTATGAGGAATGGTTAAAATGTGTTACAGAGATGATGAATGACACAACATTTAATACATGTGCAACATTTCTAATATCTCCTTAAGCTGACAACTTGGCCTACCTCAGCGATTAATCAAATGAATACTTCAGCCTGTTCTCAGCTGGAAAAGTGTTTAAAAGTTTGATACGGCAGTTTTTGAGGATTCACCAGGAGCAGGAGGTACAGCTGCCGCACTGGATTCTACAAGCTGTTGGAGCATTAACTCTTAGAACCTGAACAGATGAGTGACGCTGTAAAGAAATGAAATATATGTTTTACTTTGCTGTGCTGGGATTTCCACATTTGTCTAGGTGGCCAGTTCATGGAAATAATTCAATGTCTTAGTACAGTTGCAGATGGAACCTCAGAATCTCATTTTCACTGTCCCTGTTGTTATGTGTCAGGCTGTGGAGAGATGCCATTGTGGCTGTCTGGTTCACATTGAGAAGATTGGGTCTTTTATTTTGTCAGACTGATGTCAGATTTGGCCTGAATCATCTCATGATGATGCTGCTACCTCTGGTAAAATCACCTTTTTGCCCAAATAAGGTTAAGTTATACTCATATGTTATACTTTAATAATAAGTTCATATAAAGTGCTGCATATATTGATAATTTGAATAAATATGTAGCCAAATATAAACAAAGAAATTAAGTTTCAGGATCTTCAGCCCGTTAAATATTATCATATTTAACAGGCGGAAGGGGCTGAAGTTAGGGAATTATTTCAATAGAGCATTTTACATATTTGGTTGATTCTAATTCAGAAATTACTATTACTTAAAACACATATTACACATTACTTAATGGAGCCGACAATGTATTTATTAAAGACAGATCGTTTAGCCACTTCATACCATATTTTGACAAAGCCTCTACCAGAAAATATGAGTCAGTGAAGCAGGAAACACAATGCGATAAATAAATAAATGATGACATGATTTTCTGCCTGCACTCACCTCACCTCTTTCTTCTGCAGGATGCTCCTCCGTCACAGAGCCTCCTGTTAGGTCATTGCCTGATCTGCAACTTGCTGGCATCATACTGCAGATGCAGGTTGGACAGTTCAAGACAGATGCAGATGTTCCATCTGAAGGGGAATGGCAATTAGTGGGGAGGGTGACACAAGATAATCATAATCTATCAAATCTGAACAGGATTGCTCAAACAAAACATTCATTTTATAAAGATGTCTCCACCTGTCAGCCTCACCAGCTTTTTTCATACATTCCATACTATGTATGGAATACACAGTGAAGAAGCAGGAATTCATGTGGATATTACTGTAATAAAACCTAGTTATATGCACTAGAATGTACATGAATAAATAAAGAGTTTTCACCAAAATTCATGTCATGTACCACTGCCTACGTGGCCTTTTCTCCCTCATGGCCTCAGTGTCCTCCTGCAGTTTCTGTTTCTCCCTTTTCACGGCTCTTATATCTCAGCCTGTAGCTCGAGCCAGCCAGCTTGAATCTTCCTGTCACATTCCACTGTCACCAGCCTCAGACGGGATCGCAGTGATCCCAGTTCTCGGATATGATCCTGCTGATATGCTAGACTGATAAACAATGTGGGGAAACGATCACCAATATGGCTGAAATGATTATTATTGATTATGATAGCTGATTATTTAAACAGGTCCTTTTAACTTCCCCAACTCAGAAATCTGCATGTTTTTTTTTCTCATTTCATGTCACTGTAAATTGAATCTCTGTGAACTTTTAGACAAAATAGATATAGACAAATATTAGAGGCTGGATTTATAATTGGTTATTTAAATTTATTGTAAAATTTCAATTTTGATGAAAATAAAATTTAAAAAATGTTTAAAAAGCTGTGATTGGGTTAAAAGTTTGAGGATTGTGTAACCTTGACTGGGTTATGCTCTACTTTTAACTTGTTTCTAACACTATAACTTTACCATGTTTTGGGTTGTTTTAGGTTGCTGGATCCATTTTTAAATATAGCTCAGAAAGGACCATGGTGCCGGGCACTTACTTCACTTTCAGGATGTAACCTTGATATACTACCAACATCATTAACTCTCTACATATTCTGCCAAACTTCATGAAAAAGGCATAGCCTCGAGGCTCCGACCATTTATTTGTTGCTGCTAACTTTGTGTCCCCGTTGCACTTGTCCTCTTAACCTTAAAACTGGGATGTGCTCTGAAAAATGTGGGTTTAAGAGGGCACAGCAGGCAATGTATTCCTAATTAACTTGCTCTTTTCTTGAAGAAGGGCAACCCGTGTCTTCAAAGCGTTTTGTTGGCTAATTCTGTTCATCCTCAAAGACAGCATTCTTTGTTGAACTTGTTTTTTTCTCCCGCCTTGTCAAAGACGGCTTTATTCCTCTTATTTTATAGCACATTATGAATCCATTCAGAAGTGTGCTGCTAGCATAATTCTTCCAACTTCCAAGCCACCTCATTTGCGCAGCTATAGATAAAGTGATTCATATTCTTTTCTGATGCCAGATGGAAAGGGTCGGCAGGTTTTGAACTGAGAAATGAAATGAGCAAAGACTCCCTGGTAGACCTGTAGTGGTGAAGGAATCTGAGTCCTCTTTCAGACAAACAGTGTTGGTAGCATAGATTATGTGCATTGAACCTGAACATAACACAAAAATAAGCCAATGCACCACAACACCTTTAGCTTTTTGGTTAATATACACACAATAGGCAGTGTAGATGACAAATTACCCTTATGGAATCTGGAATACTCTCGCTGTTCATCTAGCTATAAAACAAGAAATCTCTATGGGCTTTTCTGTTACATCTCTCAAAAACCGTTCAACGGATCAACTTTACATTAAAAAGGTGTGGTCAGAGTGTTGAATTTGGAGCAATTTGGTCAGATGGTGGCGCTATAACAACAAACTTTACATTTTAGCCTGTAACTCTTGAACTTAAAAGGCAGAGTATGCAGGATTTCCTGAAAAAACAATAGGCTATAAAAAATACAGGTGTAATCCTTCTCAGTCATCACTTTTGACCCATTAGAAGTTTATAGTGGGGTGTAGTGTAGAGATCCTGCCCTCTGCCTGTATTGTTTCATTGTTTTTTTTTTGTGTTTCGGGACATCCCTATCTACAATTCAAGTACCATAGTGTTTAATTTAATTTCAAAATCATAATTGAAATTCTACCAGGTTTCATATACCGTCGCCTGGCTTGGTTACCTTTGTTAACTGGAGACTGTTAGACAGAAAAAGCACCAACATTTTCTCCATCTGGCTCAATCTCTGAAATTTGGACAGTGTCATTTTGTAGTTGTTTGATATATTTGTATTGCGACATCTCCAGTCAAATTACACAGGTTAAATTATACCTCCAAAACCTTGTGTTCATCTTAAATAACCCAATCAACAATTCAGAAACAAGATCTTAAACCTTCCCAAAACAAAAAGATGTTATAATTGATTTAGGTTTTTAGATTTTTATGTTCTCATTTTAATGGAAAAAAACCTTTAAATTAAATGAATTAATCCTAACCCTATATCAGGTGTTTACATTGTGGCTTTTAAATCTTGTATTTGTTATTTCTTTAATTCACTATTGTATTATTTTTCATGACATGTTGCATGTTTTTGTTTTGTTTAATTGTATTGTATGTAAATCAGGTCTTTGGAAATGTGACTATTTTTCGATGGGACTCACCAGAATAAATAAAGTTTATAATAGAAATAATGAATATATGGGTTTGCTCTGCTCTTTCCAAGAGAGACGTCAGCGTTGTAACAAGGTTTCCATGGTTACAAGGACGAAAGACGCAGCAAAACCCACATAGCTGGCCGCGGCGCGCCTAACTGTTTTTCAGGGTGAAACTTTCTTTAGGAATAATGAATATGGAGAGAGCGTAAACCCACTTTCTAGCCACGGGTAACATATTGCGTGACTAAGCAACTAAGTCTGGCTACCTTTATCAATGATAATTATACAGTAAACAAATATCGTGTAAACAAACGGGTAACTTATACATCATATAAAACGGAACTTCCAATAACTACAATGTAATAAAGAAGTAACAACATAGAAAATAAGACAAGAAAAAACACCAAAAATTATGAAGTCACTACAATAAAGCCCCTCTTAAACAATAAGCAGAGGGTATTATACATTTTCGTGGTGGATATGTCACTATTAATGTTGTCCATTAATTTTCATATAGCTGGCAAATAAAATTATGTTCCACTTTATTTGATATGCATGTGTATATGACGTACCAAAATTAAAATATATAACAAAAAACTGCCGAAAAACTACATTTCCTAGATATCTTCCTAAGCGGAAGCCCCTGAACCCATGGTGACAGCGGTGGAGAGCGGTGTAGTCCTTTCTAGAGACATTAGCATAACAACGGACGCGCGGTGGGACTACATTACCCGCACTGCACCGCTCCAGCCTAGAGTACATTCTGCTGCTTATCCGGGGATGTCACACCACTGATATTTTCTCCCTTCTAGTCCCTCTCACTCTCTCAGCGTACAGCTCCAGCGGACTGACAACAGGGGGGGATTTGGACAGAAGAAAGAAACGAACAATACAGAAGCCACAAAAATGGCAGAGCTTGGAGCGGGAAGCCTGCCGTTAGGAGGGGATCCTGCTTTTAACTACCAGGAACACGAGCTGAACGAGCGGCTGAAACGGCTGTACCCGGCTGTGAACGAGGAGGAGACCCCTTTACCTCGATCCTGGAGCCCCAAGGATAAATACAGCTACATCGGGCTGTCACAGAACAACTTACGGGTGCATTACAAAGGTTAGAGAGCTGTGTGAATTCACTAACAACAGCGGCAGCAGAGGGCTCTCAGCTCAAATCTGTCACTGTGTTGTTGCTGGGGGGTCTCACACACTCACAGTATGCGATTATGTTGACTGTGTGTGTGTGTGTGCGCGCGCCTGTGCGCGCACTCGTGCGCGTGCGTGCAGTCCTGGTAAATCTAGTCTGAGCTGCCTCTCCTGTCCTGTAACCTTGCTTTGTTTCATGCCCAAATGGGTGACAGTGAACTCGCTAACCCTCGTCATTTGATCTTATTAACGCCCCACTAAAAATATACATAAAACATAACCTTCAACAACACGACTCTCTTTTTGTTTATTTACCGTTTATGACGTTATTTGTTTGCAGTAAACTGACCCTGCATGTGACGTGCTCCACAGTTTGTACTGGAAAGGGGGGGCATTGACAGCAATAACGACGCATAGACTGGGAGAGGGGGGGTTGTCCAATAAGCTAACTAATGGTATTTCATAAACAGAAGCTAGCTAAAAGCTAGCTGTCTCTAGCACATACAGTGGTTAGCCGAGTGGCTAACTGGCTAACGTTAGCTAGCTTTTCCTTGTGACTAACGTGCTGAAAACAGCAAGATAAGCTGCCTACAAGATGGACACCGGCCAAACTTGTTGTTAACTTTCAACAATGTAGCACCGTAATGAGTATAATTGTTGGTGGCGTTTGACAACAGCAAACACCAAAATAGAATAATAAAAATGGCTTTGTTTTGTTTTCTCGCGTGATTTCAGTGACAGTGCTTTAACTATTACAAAATGGATAGATCGTTTTGTTTTTTCCTAGCTTGGCTGGAAGCAAACCGGCCCAACTCCAGTCCAGATCTGTATGTACCCTGAGCACAACAACAGTCTCATGTCCAGCCTCCAACAGGCAGCCAGTTCGTTCTCAACAGCTGCTGTGAAGGAGGAGGCCTCTGCGCATTACATTAGGCCAAATGGAGCGATCTTGTAATAAATCTGTCGTATCGGCAGACTCTGGCATTTTCACAATAACAGCAACTTTGCTCATCAGACGCTGGAGTCAACCATCAATCCGGATGTATGTATAGTCAGGCCTGTCAGATGGATTCTTTTATATATCCAGCTCCTCAATCAAAACAAGTGACGTCTCTGTGAAGTCCTTGTTCTCAGTTTTAGGCTACTATGTTGTTTTTCGTCAATCAGGGCAGCCCAGAAGTAGCAGGCAAGCTAGCCCTGCTCTGATAGGAGATCTATGCTTCTTAGGTGAGGAAATATCTAAATAGAAGCGATGTAAGACCAGTCTGTGCCCTGTTGGCTGTTTACACCGGTGAAACATGCAGAGGATGAGAGGATGCAGGCAGGAGGCTGTGTAACCCATTTTGAAAGGCCTATTTGGCACATAGCTAGTAGGTGATCCTCCTGTTTATGAATAGCAGATCAGGCCTAATATTTGTTTAAATCTGGACCCATGGGCAGATAGCCTGATATAACCCACAGATTCTTTCATGCATAATTGATCAGGTCCTTGTTGATGGGAACAGTGGTCACATACTATTAATCATATATCGCATATACTGTAGATGCAAATGGTGCATCATTTTCTTTTCATGTATCATGGTCGACATGGTGTTTTGATAATTACTTTGTTTCATTGTGTTCCATTTAATTAGATTTATTGATATTCTAGCATGTCTTTAATTATCTATACGCTTGTCATATCTGTGGCATTAAGATAAAATGATGAATGGGCCCATGTAGGTCTTCAGATAAGACATGTCATTTTATGTTGGTGTTATATAGGGCGTTGAGTATTTATGTCTATGAAAAGTGCCTATATTGAGTGACACTGCACAATTGTTCAGGGATGACACATAAATAGGCCAATTCTGGAGTGTGTAGGATATTTTTCTCCTCCTGGTTGTTCTAGCTCCCGCTCTGTTCCTTCACCCTTGTGGTTTGGATGCTATTTTGACCAGTGTGCCAATTTTCTCTGTTCAAGGCCACTGTGTCTACCTAGTCCTTTTGTGCATAGACACAGATTTATTTACCCAGTCTTTACAAACAGATATGAACACAGCAACATATATAAACAAACATTGTGCTCGAGGAATACACCGATTGAATAACATAATTTGTATAAAACTGCAGAATTCTTTTCCATTATGGATTTCCCAGCTTTACTCTGATGTAGAAATAATTACATTGCTTATTTGACAAACCTTATGGTTTTATTTATATACCTTTACAATACTGAATATAACATTTTGTAATGTATTGTAATATAGTATACTTATATTGTTAGCGCTGGTGTAACGTATGAAATAATATATTGCTGAAAAAAAAACGACTGGCTAGGATCCAATGAATCTTTTGATGGTCCTCTAGAATGACTTAGATGATGATTAAAGACTATAAAAAATAAATATCTCATTAAAATATATGAATACAAATAGGTTTTCTGTGGGTTTATGTAAGATAAACATACTGTAAACCTGCTATTAGGTGAGTCAGGTTTTTTTTTTTATATTAACCATGAATTGATTATTAAGTTAATAAAAAAATGGATTGCATTTCCATACAAAATTTTTAACAGGTTTATCTGATTGATCAATTAATTCATGACTGAAAAATTTTAAATGAAGATGAATGGCTAATAAAGGGCTGAAGTAGTAATAAAGGTCCACCTTCTTTTGTGCCCACTTGCCTCTCCTACTTGAAATGATTTCCAATATATTTCTCAAAACGTGGGTGTCTCTAAGGCCCTGATATACACCAAAATGGACATGGATGTGGTTTTGTTTATACTTCACTGGTTGTCTGCATAGTCTATGTTGTATTTATTTATTTATTTTTTTTTGGGGGGGGGGTCTTTTTGTCCAGTTATACAAGGACCCAGTTGCTCAAAGTAACAGCTCATAATCACACTGGACCCCCTTTAGGGCACCTGGGGCTGTAAGAGTCCATTAAGCACATTACTACTTTGACACAGAATCATAAAAAACACCTAACCTCATATGAAAAAGAGCAGAATACAGCAGGGACCATTATATTTACCTACTGTTGGCAAGTAGGGTGCTGAATTTGACATTAACTCATGATTTGCTATCTACACTGTCATTGATTCTAAATAATTCATCTGTTTATATGATAGGGTGAAACATGTCTAAAAAATAAATCTGTCTAATTCTTCTCTCTCTCTCTCTCCCTCTCTCTCTAACTCTCTCTCTATCTATCTCTTTCTTTCTTTCTTTGTTCAGCGGTTGTCAGTTAAGGCCATTAGTTGACTAATCGTCATATGACTTTACCTCTAAGGCCACCAGGAAGTTGCTATTTTTGGCTTTTGGTGGAAAAGCTTGACAACTATTGGATGAATTTTTAATGAATATAGTGCAAGAAATCACGTAGCCCTCAAGATGAATTGTTAGATCTTTGATGATCCTTTTCTTTAAATTTCCATACAGCATATTAAGTCAAAATAATAGCATTCATCAGCTGTACTTTGTGTGTGTTGGTGATTAGCAAATGTTAGCATACTAACAGGTTAAACAAATGTGATGAATAAATGAATGGTAAACATACCTGCTAAATTTTGCATAAATATAATACAGGAATCCTAATCTTAAACCATGTTACCATTGTTTTTGTGAGCATGTTCGCAAGCTGAAATTAGCATTTAGCTCAAAGCACATCTGTGATGAAGTATAGACTCACGGAGCAATTAGCATGGTAGTGGACTCTTAGCCTTGGAAGATTTAAAGGGGTAATATTATATCCCTTTTCCACCAGGTGTTAATAAAACGTATCTGACATGATTTGGTCAGAACACCGCGCGAACAAAGCACCACGGCAGCCTCCTCATCCTGTCTAAACAGCCCTGTTCACACAGCTGGTTTGGGTGCCCGTCCCACCCACCTTACCCCTCCTCTTCCACGGGGTGTGCCAGTGACCATGGCAACTGTGGAGAAACACGGCTGCCAGAGGAAAAAATTATGGTGCAGTATATGGATGCAATTAATTTGTGTTCATACACAAGTTTGATCATTTGTGTTTTACCTCAAATATATAGTAATATAAATAATATAATATATATTAATATAAAGTAATGGCAAAATACATTTTTGTGCGATTTAACAATTTGGTACAAAGTTGTTCTGAGCCAAATCTAAACTGCTCCAAAAAGGCGAAAAAAAAATACAAGTCAGCCCACATTTCATGTGTTAGTAGAAATATCAGAAACCTAAATATATGCAAATAAATGTGAGTTTTTCCTTTAAGCTTTAAAGCTCCTTTAAAGAATTTTTTTTTAGTTTTTAAGTTGGATATTTATTGCTTTTCTTTGTCAAACATGATGATAGAGTGAATATATTTGGATTTTGGATTGGTTTTCAGACAAAACCAGATGTTTGGTTTGGGACTGTGGACTGTAAAGAACAAAATAGTCAATTGCACATAGATTTAGCTTTATTTTAAAGGATCTCAGGGCAAAAGGGTTGGGAAGCACTGGCCTCAGGAATATTTACAGTCCAATACAACTTGGACCTTATTTGTGTCGTTTGAAGTTTTAAAGACTAAATGATTGACTTTCTACACCAGCCTTTACTTATACCGCCACACCTCCGTTATGCATCGGTTAGATGGTGTGTAATTGGTTTATTTATGTTTGTAGTGGCTGCCCACTATGTAGCCTTAGCCTTAATCTCCATAGACCAATAGATCTGTTAGGGGCGACAATGTTAAGGTGATGCATTGTAGCATAACCTGTTTTGACGTCAGCATTGGCCAGAATTGTTGTTTGTCATTTAAACTCAGCACATTGCCTTTTTATGTGATAGACCTATGGCTTCTGGTGCTGAACAATTCTACAGTCTGTGTTTCTTTCATCCATTCACAATGAGTGGCAATCAAAACTAGGGGTTGTTTTGTCTTTCGTGCTTTTGTGAGACGCAACGGCTAAAATTCAGGTGTGAGGAAGCGGTCAGGTGAAAAGAAATCAACAAGAACATTGACGCCATAGCTCTCACTGATCTCTGCTGTCTCTCTTCAAGGTGTTTTTCCTTGTATGTTTTAGTGTGCTTGTAGCGCTCTGTACCCGCTGTGACAGTGTCCATGTAGCCTTCGTACTTATGTCCTCTAATTCAGCCAGAATCTCTCGCTCTCTCCTGCATTGGTTCTTCTACTGCTGTCTTTTACTTGCTGCCATTGAACTTATAGAATTTAGAACCTTCGGCTGTTTTATGGTCAAAGGTAGAACCTGCCATACCCAGCTTCTATCTTTGACCATATAGCTGATTTCCTTATCAACAGCTGTGGCCTCACAGTGGCCATAAGAACAGAACATTAACCTTTGATCCATGACCTCTGGTGGGGAGGTTTGATGTCACATAACAGCTGAGATGTGTGACACCACAGTGCCAATGCTGAGAAGTTTAGTTTCAACATTTCCCTTCAAGAATATGATGATATTTCTTTGACTTTAAACTTTTACAATGCTTAGTGCTGGTGTACTTATAGTTATTGGGGGTATGAGATGTACATGGTTCTGTTACAACCTCTAAATTTCTACTAATCAATCGATTTTACAAAATTCCAAAATAATTTTACTGGCTTTATCCTTTCATAAGCATGATACATGAATGTTGAATCTAGGTTTGTCCTTAACAGCGTGATGTTAAATGGAGCAGCCATTTCTCCTACACATTCATACTGTTGTAAAGGGAGCTGTTGTCCCACACTGATCACCATTGAACCTACGATATGATGATCATGAAATTCTTCCCATCATAACGATGTAGCACAACAAAGGCAATTCTGCAATACACATTATAACACATCTGCAATATATCACGATATCTGTAATTGAAGAAGAAGAAAGAAAAGGCATCTTCAAAGAGCAGGACATAGTCAGATAATGTACAATTTTTAACTGCTATATTCAAAGATTTTTAAGATATTCAGGTTTGATGGCGGTAATGTTAACATGTTAAATAGCAGGGCTACACACACACTCTGGAGAGCCTCCCATAGAGCCGCTAGCTCAGCTACAACACAGGTACTGCACAGAAACTTTTACAAAGGGCCATGAATATGCTTCTAGTGACTGTCAAAGCTCCAGTGGACTCTCTGTGTTTCCAGCATGGACACAGAGTCTGACGGCAGCTGCTCATGGCTGTTCATTTTGCTTGCATTCTTCTTCATTGCCATCTATAAATGCTGTCCATCTGACAGGCACCAGTCTGTTTAGCGCCTCCATGAGGAGGTGGAGGGTATTGGCGCTCTGGAAGTGGAGAGCCAAAGTAGCTGAGCCTATTCTGAGCAGGGGAAAAAATAATCCATCCATACTCTGTGCCAGTGTATTGATAACATATCACAAGTAGAAATATCACCACATTTATTTGCAATATTGATATTTATGTCTCATCTATAGTTTCCACAAGGAGGAGCTAAAAATAGGCTTCATGAATGTTGTTGCAACCATGGGACCAGACACACACACACACACACAAATACACACGTGCACAGGCATGCACGGTACTGGTGTCATGAATAAACATGTTACAAGTTTCCCTTTTCACCTTTTGAAATGTCCTAAATATTGCAGGTCGCTATTACACTTGGCTGAGGTGGTAAAGTTTGTAAAACAATGAAAGAATATGCAAAAGCAAAAGTTAAAGGAGACCGATGTGGCGAATAAATCATGACGTGTGTGGAGCATGTGAATTAAACGTCTACTGTAGCTTCTGTTCCACCGAAGAGACAAAAACAGCCTAATGAGACGCACGATTTTATTTGTGCTTTCTTTCAGTCAGCTAAGATAAGCTTCTACATGCGACGTTTGTATGGCGACACACACACACACACACACACACAGAGCACCAGCCTCAAGGTATCTGTTGACAGCCAGCTGCTTCGTGTAAGGTTACAGCCGATCTACATTTCATACATACACATACAAACACACACGGACACACAAACATAACAATGGCTTGTCATGTATCAGAGCAGGTGATCTCAGTCACAGGTATGATCACATGTAACAGATAAAGATGTACATGCATAATGTCAAGGCTGGGTAGCAGTTATACAACATACTGCTGAACCCCCCCCCTTCTCTCGAGACCCGAGGGATTGCATAAGCAGCCGTCTGAATAAAGAATGACAGTCAGTAATGACTGTTGTGCTTGAATCTAATTGGTTTAGACACAATACATGAGCCCTCTGACCTTGTTGTTTACATTTGTATCACAGATTGAATATACAGAATAAAATTATTACACACAGGAACACAAATATGGATGTTGCCTTATCAAGTATATGCACGTTATACAGTCCCCTTGAAAACAAGTGTGCGTTATTGGGTGAAAATCAGCCTGACTTGAGCCAAAGTTATCGTTTAATTTCAATTTACGCTCCATATCGGTCTGATAAGTGGATCGATAAATTGTATTGTATTAAAAAGAGAAACGTGTTCATCATTCACACTCTATAATATAAATTAGTAAAAGATGAAAGTACAGTAAATCAGTTCAGCTACAACCACATAATATTGTCACACGACTGAAGTGCAAACCCCCCCCCCCCCCCCCCCCCCCCCCACACACACACACACACACACACACACACACACATCTACACTATGCTGCGGATTGTACAGAGGGCAGCTGTGTTTTGAAAGCCCTACCTCTACTGCTGGATCGGATTAAATATAGAAATTGTTGATGCCATAATCAGATAAGGGAATTTGCAGAAAGGCAACTTCGACACCAGATTTGCTTCATATAAATTCTTCGTAGGTTGAATTTGTGGCACAGGAACATTTTGGGATGTTGAAATATATGAAATACCACTAGCAAAGAAGGAAGGATTGAGTTGTTTCTTCGATGATGGAAAGAAGTTGACATTCCAGCATCTCACATTTACAGTTGCCACTACTATAGCTGAATTTTATTTCTCAGATAATAGACAGTTTAAAGCTTGCTACATTGCTGTGACATCCATACATCGACCATTTTAAAATGCTTTACCCAGTTGGTGCTGTTATAAACCGTTGTCTGTAATATCTGTGATATATAACGAGCTAGTACAGCAGTGGAGTGCAGAATTGTTAAATATATCCACAAATACTTTTAGGTCAGACTGTAGAAAATCAGCAATCAAATACAGGCCATTGATACTCTGAAGCTCCGTTTTGCTGGTTAAATAATAATGGAAGTGGCAGGATAATGTCACTTAACTGTCAGCCTACCTCTTTCCAGTGAAACTGAAGGCCACCACAAACCTTCAAAAATATTGACTTTCGGTATTTAGTACAGAAGAGTTTGTTCCTTATGTGAAATCATGTTGCATCGTTTCTTATTTAACCCTCATATTTCTCCTCCTGCAGGCCATGGTAAGAACCACAAGGACGCAGCATCAGTACGAGCCACACACCCAATTCCCGCTGCCTGTGGGATCTACTATTTTGAGGTCAAAATTGTCAGCAAAGGTCGAGATGGGTAAGCAGATACTGGTCCTATAATAACTTTTTCTAACCTCCGGTCAGTAGGTCAGTAGAGTTCCAAGTAAAAGATTTGGTTTTATAAATAAAACTTTTGGATGTGCAAGCATATTTTTGGAGATTTGCATTTTAAGCGGACATTTATTTGACTTACAATAATGCAGTCTTGATACTTTAGATCTATTGCAAACATATTTGATGCATAATATAGAACCAAATGCAGCTCCATACAAGAGATGTTTGAACTTCAAATGTCAATAATTGTCACGCTCATGGTAGGCATCTTATAGCACGCTAAAAATAACACTTTAAATGTTAATATGCTAATAATAGTGTATAATAATGTATGCTTTCCTTAAAACCACTTAAGCCCTGCGCTTATTTTTCAGTTTTCCTGCTAGAAGTGATAAGAAATATGGAAATCGCTACAACCCCAAGGGTTATGTACATGTAATGGTATCAAACGAAATCTACGACATGTGGAGTGTCAGAATCAATTTATGTTGCAGTTACAGAGCTAATTTGGTTATATTATTGCAAAAACTATCTGACATTGTCTTTTATTACACATACAAATATTTCATTTAAAACTTAAAACATGGTCAAACTGACCCAAATCAGCAAATAAGCAAAACTATCTGTAATGCAAAGTTCACTGATTAATAAGATAAGAATTCAAAGATCAATTATTTGTCTATAAAATCATAGAAATCACACTGAGGATCATTACGGAACATGAATATATTCTGAAAAGCGTTTAAAAATGGGATTATAAAGGATCCATATAAATAATCGCACAAACAAGCTCAAATCCAAAATAAAAATAGTTGTTAGTTCCAGCCCTACTACTGTTATATTAAACTATTTTCTTATTGAATAATGATTTGGATATTAACAATATATATTGACACTGTAACAGTAACATTGTGTTTTACTACAAATATATTATATTATAATATTTAGTGTTGTAGCTGAGGTTTTCTTATGTTATTTCGGCATAAAACTCAATGCTGCCCCCATATCAAGGTTTTTTGGATTTTGACAGCAGGTTATCTATAAAACCTGGTATATTCTGTTATTTTAATAACCATCACCAGTACAAATGAATTAAGCATGCATAATGTGAAATCTAATGGTTTCAGGCTCTTTAGATCTGCCTGTAATTCTATAGTTTTCCTCAATAATGTGTTATCTTGGCTTATTTAGGGTTGTTTTGTTGGGGTCAGACATCCCTGGGTGCTGTGGTGGCTAGAAAATTTGTAAACTTGCTTTCAATAGCATTTCATTCAACTTGAGTCTGCATGAAAAGAGAAATGTTTATATCACTGGTCCAAGATCTTTGCCAACTATGACTACTTCCAAATGTGTCACTCATGGCCTTCATTAGTTTGCTCTCACTTGTCTTGTTACACATATCTACATCAACTTCGCTGCTGTACAAATGATTCAGTGCCACGACAGAGAGAGTTGCATCAACAGTGGTAGACATGTAAATTTGTGTTCATCTGCTGCATCGGTGAAAGCAGAGACGTTAGAACCCAAAAATGACAGCTTTAGCAACAAGCCCTGGCTCGTCAAATCTGAGGGGCATAACTGGACTGTCGAGGTTCAATAGAGCTGAAAAATCAAAAGCTTCATCTTGCAGTAGCGGCACCAGAATTTGTCTGAGTGTGACATTTGGCCTAGCTATTTCTGGAAACAGGAATATGGCAAACGGATCATAAAAGAACATCTAATAGAGATACATGATGATTTATTTATTTTTAAGTAATATTTTATGTTTGCAAGACTGTAAAATATGCTGTAGTTTAACAGTAGCAGTTGCTTCTATAGATTTGTTGAACAGAGGAAGATTCATTAGCACTCAGTACTAACCCAGTGTTTCCCCCTATGATTAAACCAATCCAGGCATTGTTTGTTTCAAAATGGCTGTCAGAAAATATGACATCATGCTGATCTGGATATTTCTAGGGATTGTATGAGAGTTTCCCATAAAACTGAATGGAAATTCAGGTCTTCAGTTTCAAATGATGCTATACAGCAAGCTGTATAGCTGTGTTGTTTGTTTATAATAGGAATATCCATTAGCTGATGCCAGGGTACCTAGCTAGTCTTCCCTGGAGTCTGGACAACAAAACAACATTTTATGACAGAAGAAAAGGAAAAAAATAGAACAAAATAAAATATATGACTAATATTACATTAAGGGAGACAATACAACATCAAGACTGTAGCTGCAACCAATGAAATTAGACCAAAAACTAAGTTATCAAGAGCTGAATACTGAAAGCAAGAAACAATTTGAAAATCTTCAAGAAGAGAATGTAAGCATGAGACTGATCTTAGTTTCTTTTTGAAAACACACTTTTCCTTTGATGGATTGGTATTACTTGGGGGAATTTCCCACGACTCAATAGGCGTGTGTAAGACATTTTCTTTTTCCTCAAATAATTAGATTATTCTATGGGTAGAGTGATCTACCCACTACTGCTCCCCCAATATAAAGTACAGGAGTGTCCAATCTCTGTTATCTTAATATTATCTTGTCAAGAAGAAATTTCGTGGTCTGAGTTTAAAGGAATAGTTCAACGTTTTTGAAAACATGTCCATCATCATGATTCCCATAGTCATAGCAATAGGTGCTTTACCTCTTTTGTCAATATAAGCTGTTTCCAAACCAGCGAAGCAGAGCTGTGAGCTGCTCAGCTGCTACTTCATGTCTAAATGGTATTTTTTGGTTTCCCTCATCAAATTCAGCAAATATACAATCCAGCAACTGCCAATCACTGTGGTGGATGGGTTGTAACCCACAGATTCACCACACTATGAGATAATAACACAACATTTTAATATTTGTTGATCTGTTCCTATAAATATCTGTGTGAAATATAGGCAATGGCCTGGCCCTCCAGCAGAAATACTGGACTGGAAACATGATATTTCACAGATCTACTGTAGATGAAAAAAATAAACAAAAGGCTCATGTAAATCCCAATGAGTGTAACCTTGTTACAGCTAAGACTGGCCAACATGGCATTACACCACGCTTTATCCATGCTGTTTGAACAGTGCAGAAACTACATCCAATAAGTCCAGAAATTACATTTTAATGTGTTAATTTATAATTCCCTCAGAACAAATTTGTACATCACAATCTGGTGCAATACTACTCTTTAAATGTATTTTATTATTTATTATAAGATGCATTTTTCCACACTCTGTTCTCTCTAATTGCAATCAGAGCACAAAGAAGCCAAATTTCGCTGCCTTCAATATTGCCACCTGCTGTGTTGCTGTGCATGTGGTGGTAAATGAATCTTGAATCTTGAAACACAATAGGTAGCGGTTTAACAAATGGTATGTTGACACTTTTTTTCTTCTTTCAACTTTCAGTAATACACAGTAAATGAAACGGGCCACTCTTGATCATGTGTGCATAAGCAAATCTCTACATTCTGCAACATAGAACATATATTCTCTTATAGTGAAATAAGTCATTTATAGCTAAATGAATATTACAATAAGATGTAATTGCTGTTTCCCCTCACTTTTAAACCTAAATAGTCTTAATAAATCAATTTTATTTTGAAATGAATTAAAAAAATAAAAATAAACAACCAGGGCCTGAATTTCCACCCCAACATTTAAATCCCCCCAATGAAATATACTGGGAAAAAAAGGCCCAGGGTTTAGACTAACTGCTGACCTCTGCCATATAAGATGACAAATAATCATCTGCTGTGATTGATGGGGGTTGTTGATCAGGAGCAGAGACACTGCAATCACTGCCAGGTGCTTAAACGTTTGGCTTGGCACCGCAACCGAAACTCTTCCCCATCCTCCCTGATTTAAAGCTACGCTCCCCAGTTCCGGTTGAGCAGGCCCGATGCAAAACTGTGGCGTATAAAGTGACTGCATTGTTGGAGTGTAACTGACAACCTCAGTTGTGGACAGGAAATCCTTCCAAATCAGCTGAGCGGCCAGACCTTTTGAACTACAGAGACGCTACGGTAATGTAGGACATAACGGCATATGGAATTCATGTTGGAGTTTCAACATAAAGTCTCTGTAGAATCTAGAAGAAATTAAATTCCTCTCATTCTTCACATAAAAAAGCGATATATCGGAAAGCACTGCATGAGTAACGCCTTTCGATCTTTCGCTTCCACTACATTTACATGCAGATATCTATAGAAAATATGTATGAACAAAAACACAAAAGTTTCGCTTTTCAGTCCTAAAGGCAGGACACACTTGACAAATGACAAGGGACTGTACATGCATTTGGTTTCAGTGTTTTCTCGTGGCATTCTCTATAATTTCATCTATTCCTGCTTTGAGACGTCTTTAAGTTTGATTAACCTAGGCCCGGCCTTTTAGGGGTGCAAAGTGGAGGATTTAGGTCTGTGTTTTTTTCCCCCACATAGGTTATATTTGTAGAACTGACCAAAGTCTCTAGTCACTTCTATAGTCTAGAATATGTCTTGTCTTGTAATTATTGTATAAGATCTTTTTCAGGTTGTTGCTGCATCAAAGCCACTGCACCATGGCTGCTGTCCCACTCTCACTGCATCTTATTTGACAACTTCATCAAAACATCTTCCAGTCCACACTCATGTTTTTTCACTCTAAAAGTCAATAAGAAAAAAAAAATCTGGTGAATAAGACTCTGACCCAGACTGTATTGCTGTGGTCCGAATGATGACATCACCACGACATCGCCAGGACGATACTGAGACTTTGACCAAACACGTTCATTGGACGCTATTGATGTCTCTTTTGGTTACATTAAGGGAAGAAGACCAACAAACTTATTCTCATTTGACGGACTTATGATGTGACTCCCCCTAAAGCTTTAACTCTCACTTTTGATGTTATGACTCTGACTTGGAACTAGTTCACTGTGCAGTCACCCACACATTTGGGATCAGAGACAGTATGTTCAAAGTTACCTTTACCACCCGTAGGAACAACATCGGACTGTTTTTCAGAGACGATTTAAAGGGGGGAAAGTAATCTAAATGAATTTAAAAGTCTGAAATGAAAACAGATATGTTCAAACATGGATGCATGCTAATTAATAGTGTTTAAAATGTACTACAGTTTGCATTTTTCATCTCTTGTCAAATGCAGGTACATGGGTATCGGCCTGTCTGCGCAAGGTGTCAACATGAACAGACTCCCTGGTGAGTAACACTTGATTATCACCATACCATAGATCGACAGATAGACATCTGGTGAGGTCGATCTATGTAGAAATTAATTTGAGGATGTCACAGTGCCACAGAATTTACTGATGCACAGATGGTAGAACAACAGGACAGAGTCTGTGGTTGGAGCAATCAGTGAGATGGGGTGATATAAGGCTTCCCAAGGTTGCTCACCATGGACACTGTGTATGGTGAGTATTAGCATCGCATCAATGTACAGAAATAACATTGGCTTGCTGGGCTGGTGCCAGAGTTTCAGCCACTTGGCAGTCGGACAGTGCCCTCTCCTTTTGTTCAGTTTTGGTTACACACAGGATGGCCTTCACAGTTCACTTAAGCAGCTACGTAGGGAATGGACAAACCTTGACCCTGAACTTTTCTAATTACTTACTGGCCCACAGTTCTAGCCCTACAAAGCCATTGGCAAAGATTACAATCAATTATCGACAATGGATAGGTGGTGGGTTTTCTTTTGCTTTTACATTACAGAATTTCAGGTTTTGTCATTTGAAAGGCTTGAGTATTTTTTTTCATTCCGGTCATAGATATTATGGGGTAGAGTCATGGGAAAAATGGTGGGTGTGTAATGATTGGATTGATGCACTTTTTGAGTTTGTGGGACAAGATGAGTTCATTCCATGTTAAATTAAATATAGTGATGTCTCAGATTTTGTTCAGACCACGTCTATCATGAATAGATCCTTAAAATAAGGAAAGTCATGGTTTCATGGTTTTGGCATTAATATCTTAAAAAATAATTTTTCCTACCCTCATCGAACTGGATAGGACTGAATTCCTATTTATTTTTTATATCTTTAGTAAAAATACATGCACAGTGATATTTAGCTTATTATAAAGTCATATGGAATCATCATTATTTTTTCTTGTAATACAGTTTTTAACATGTTAAACTCCAACATCCTCCAATTGGCGTACCCTGAGACTCACCACTCAAGCCCCCTTAATGATGAAGAACATATAAGGCATTTTACACAACACCAAGCACATTACTTATCAAAGTCAACCCACTCTCCACATTTACATTGCTACCTCTCTGATACTTCATGGTACACAAACAAATAGCACATGAAAGCTAAGACCCTGGCGAGTTCAACACTATTATTTCACTGCAACAAAAACTCAGTGAACCAGTCGTCAAATAATACAAAGGTAAACAACCACTTATTTACGGGCAGTAACAGAGAAATTCTCACCTTTGTAGTTTTGTGATAAAAGGTTGTACTAGAGAGGAAAAAAACAGTGGTTTTAGTAAATCAATCATGGCCGTGTTTGTTTACAACCTTTGTCAACTTCAGTCCAACTTCACTTCACCTACAACCTAAAAAGGAGGCTAGAGCTTAAGAGGCTACTTAATTTTGTACTAATATTTGATGTTTCTACCAATTATGGACATGAAGATATTAGGAATAAAACAAGGTGCGGTAGAATATTTTGGTATTTTACCAAAATATGTGGGGCAGCAAGTAACATAAAACGTAATGTGTGTGTGTGTGTATATTTGCAAATTGCCAATGTTTATAAATAATTTTATAAACCTTTATAAATAATAGGCATTGTACAATTTTCTGTAATGAGACGCTGATTGTAAAAAATATATAGCTTGCATTTAATGCCCTATAATAAGATGAGCCCACAAAAAACATTTTCTTTTCCCTCCAATCAATTTTTCAGAAGCTTGTACACACACATGGGTAGAGATAATGAGGGAGGTCCTGCCTCTTGATTATGATTCCTATTAAATCTTACTAAGTTTGAATACTTTTCAAGATATTAATGCCCAAAAAAGGCTTCCCTGAAAAAAGATTTTTTTGAGTTTTTAAAAAATTACATTTTGAGGCTAAAAAAGTGAAAACACTGGAATTGAACATAAATATTTTGACAGGCCTTAGTTTTGGGACCCAAACTTTCTATAGAAAAACTGGATTCTATTTGACTTGACATGGAATGACCCAGACAGAAAGATTGAAGAAAGAAATGGAAAAAAAAGTGACAAGTAATGGATTTTGTTGAGTGAAGTGAAAGTTTGCAAGTGGCTGGCGAAGAGCCAACATTTATGAGATTTGGGGATGAAAGCAGAAGATGAGGACAGAAGACGTCGCTATAGCAATTGGACGTTGATTTTGGGTTGTGAAAAGTCTCAACTGTCTGACAGCTGAAGAAAGAACATGTCAGGACATGTCACAGAGCAGTCCTATGGATCAATGGCAGATAATGGTGACTTTGGTCTGTAGGCTGGACTCAGGCTAATCAGATGCAACAACAATCAATATTGTTTCTCAATTTGTAAATCTATATTACTCAGTATTTTATATTGAAAATACATTTAGCCTGAGCATATTAGACATTTTTTTTATAAGGGACATTTTTGTTAATGTTTACTTCCCTATATCTAAGGCTGTTATCACTTTAATACACTGGGCCCTATTTAGACAGTGCAAATGTATGGTCTGAATGCAAGCATGGTTTTTGGAGTGTGTCCAAGTTATTTTGGTAGTTTGGTGCCACATAAAGGGGCTGTCTTGGTTCCTGACATATTCGTAAGTATGTTTAGGGGTAAAATGCACTCAACCAATCAGAAGATCATCTCTGATCTCCTTTAAAAGCCAGGTACTCTTGCATCTGGTTATATTGCTGCTACTTTATTGGCAATTTTGGATGTTGGAGAGACACGTGTCATGTCCTTAGTATCAAATGGGAATATTTGGGGCAGATTTGACATTATTTAGAATGAGGGGTCGTTGGGTAATTACAGTGCTCTGAAATTAAACAAAAAAAAGTAAAAAGACTTTCTAATTTTTCTTTGACCCTAACCAAGTGTTTTATAAGAGATAATTGACCCTAACAAAGGTTATACTATGGATGAGTTAGCCATTCATTCAAACTGTTAAAATCCACAGTTTTCAACTGATTTCTCTGATTCAACTTTCCATGTCATCAACCACCCTTCTTTGACCTTTCAACCAAATGCTAGGACCTAGAATTTGGCAGCATTTAAAAAAAATGTTTTCTTAACACATGTCGCTCAGCTCTTGTTTCCTAAAACAGACCATATGGTCTTAATAATATGCTGTAGGGATATATAAGAGATATATGACAGAGTTTGTCAAATAACTCCTTTAGGGCACAGCTATTATATTATTATATTTCCCACAGTCCCATAAAAATAGAAATGGATCTTTCAGTTTATCCACAGATATATCTCTAACGCTGCCTCATCGCACTGTGTTTCTAAAGGTAATTCATTTAAGTTTTTACATGGAGTTAATGCTGTTGGTCCGTCTTAATGCAAAACAGTTAAACAGGTTTCACTGCTTCAAGATAGCAGTTGGTGGTAATTAGAAAGGCCAATTGCATTTGGGCGCTAGGTCTGTTTTGAGACTGTCTAAATAGGACTCATTATGTTAATAGTGATAACATCACAGTGACATCATCTGGGTTATTTTCCTTGACAGACAAACTCGTTCAGAGGCACCAAGGACAATAGGCGGCTGTTTTTACAGGCTGAGTAACAACCTTGTTATAAGCAAACTGAAATTAATGTGCAGTATAAGTGCAAATTTCTGTTACCAACATTGCCAACAAATATAATATTAGTGGCAGACTCAAACAAAGCCTTCATGGCAGAATAATTAATAACCAAGATTTAAATGAAATATTATCACAAGGAATTACACTGAACTTAAGTAGCTTTTATCATTTAGCTTCTTCTCTTAATTTGAAATGCCAAGAATAACAATCATTTTATACACACACACTCACAGACACACACATGCTTTTCCAGTTCCCTTGTTTACATGTGTGAATAAAGCTGGAGTTACACCATGGTCAATGCATCCACTGCCAGAGAACAAAGGTGCTACTATGAAGATTTAATAGAAAACACAACAGTCGATCACTTATCAAGCCTTTGTCCACTGACACGTTAGCTTTTATTGTGTGTTGTGCACTACTATCTGTACGTTATTTACCAACAAAATGGCAATACACTCATGTTTTTTTTATTCCAATGGGTTGAAAATGAATTTGTAAAAACATAATATATAAATAAATGTTCAAAACTCAGAAAAGAAATATCTTTCTTTATCACCTTTCCACTTATCTCTTCTCTTGTGGACATTTATCCCCCCAATCCACAATTCCACAATGCCCTTATATACTCTCAACACACACACACACACACACACACACACACACACACACACACACACACACACACACACACACACACACACACACACACACACACACACACACACACACACACACACACACACACACACAATGACATCTGTGAATGGCTCAGCGATCTCTGATGACATAAGCGGAAGCCATATAGGCGTCCGAGAGCCTGACTAAAGCCCCTCACCTCTCCCAACCAATCAGACCACTCCTCCGCTTTGACCAATCATGTCGTGGGCCTTCCAGCGCTGTCCGGGGCCGTCTGACCTGCTTATTGACTAGTCAAGATCTGTCCATGTGCGAGGGTTGTGGAATGCTGTGGATACCAGGGCAGCTAGTTCAGCACAGTCTAGAGATGCACACACACACACACACACACACACATACACACGCAACACACAAAAAGATCATTCTTTCTCCTCTCTTCTTGATTCACATGTCAAATGTCACACAAAGGGTGGAACAGCGTGGAACAGTGGTGTACGTGTGGATGTGTTTTCCGAACCTGCTCACGTATTATTTATAAAAATATTTTTGCTTGTTGCTAGGATTCTACTACAGATGGCCAGTAGCCCTGGTAGACAGATTACTGTTGATTGCCTTAACTCCAACTGACTCAGTGTGTTTGCCACTATGTGCGTTTGTCTCAAACTCTTTGGATTTATCAGTGTGTGACCTGGACTGACGGGATTGTGTTTGTGAGTGTACTTTTGAGGCTCGGGCAGTATCAATGTATTAAGGTACACCAGGGTATTTAGAAATACCATCGAAAACACAGAAACACCTCCTTATCTATTAAACCGATACATAGTCGCTGTATGGAAGTCATGGGTTTGTTGAAGTTCACAAGTTCAAGTTTAACTTCATCAGAAAAAGGCTGTGACTCAGACACTCCATTATCCTCAAAAACCCCCCTAAAAGCTGGGATGTTGAAAGTGTCAAACATTGGGTTCTACATCAAAATTAATTATACTATGCGCCATAAGTATTACAACCCAGCAAAACTTGTCTATTCTAGACAATCTCATACAAGGTAGAATGAGTCCTTTGTGTATAGATATATACATAAACACTATTCACAATAAGTTAGGGATATTGTTATTTACATGAGTGCTTTTCCTATTTGGACTGAATTTGAATGAAATTAGTAAAAGTTGCCCTTTTGATATTAGTAATAATAAATAAGACAACACAATTTTAATTAGTTTAATATTTATTAACCCCAAAATGTATGAAATCCAGTTATCCAAAGTCTCTCACAATAACCCTAACTTATTGTGAGTAGTGTATATTCATATATACATATAGATATTTGTATATGCATATATAGAGATATATTGTGTGTGTGTGTGTGTGTGTGTGTGTGTGTGTGAGGCCTTTAATAGTACAATGTTCTCCACTGCTGACCTCTGTGTCTGATCCTGCCGTGGAGGCCTGCCCATTTCATTAGCATGTTGGAGCAGTGAGCCTGGCTTTAGAGGCAATATCCCTGTCAGCAGATTAATCTAATACCTCACCACACACACAGACATACGCATGCACACACACACACACACACACACACACACACACACACACACACACACACACACACACACACACAGGAATATATGCACAAAAGAACACATGGAGGGACAGAATAGTATACGCCCAAGTCAAAAGAAACACCTCAGTGCATGCGACACAAAGTCAGACACACACACACATTTGGCTTAGGTTAATACTCCGTTACATGCTCACAGATACACATACACGAGGAGGCGTCTAATATCGCAGCTCAACCGCGACCTACTTTCACTAACCCCTTTGCTTTTTGGCAACGATGGACAAGCTGTGATTGAGGGGAGACACTGACACCGACACTGACACTGTGACACAGCACGGCAGCGAGCTGAAGCCCAGCTCTGCCAGTCGGGGGTTCAGCTCCCTTTCAGCCTGCTCAGCTCAGGAAGAGGGATTCCTGCAAAACTCAATTAGCCTAGAACTTAAGGCGCAGCAAGCTTGTCATCCAAATAACTGCGAGTGAATTTGGGATGCCAGTTGTTTACTCTTGCTGCGGAGGAATGCTGCTGTTGAGGCTGTCACCGTGCTGTCGGCTTTGTTGAACTGAAATCACAATGGTAGAATGTCTTTTGTTGATCCACACTGTTAAATACAAGAGAGGCGATTTTGGATCGACTGGACCAGAGTGCCTAAGATATATTTCTTTTTTTTATATATATATATTAGTATAATGTTACATTCAAAGACAGTTGGATTTTTTTATTCACTCCTGAGGTTGTATTTTATCTCTTGGGATCTCTGTGGCTTCACATTATTATTGGTGCTAATATATTTTTCATGTATTTACATCAGAAGAAGGGCGTTTGACTATATAGAGGTTATTTGAGGTTAGATTGAATTGATTGATTGAAAAGCTTCATCAATTGGTCATGAAAATTGTACAATATTTTTGTGTTCCTACAGTCATAAATGATTTGAAAGGTAGTAAAAAATAAGAATGACTGCTTTTAATCCCAGTAAATATCAATTCATTATGATTATTGTAGGATTATACGATATGTGGCGAATTCTGTTCACACTACACATTTTTGCATCTTCAGCTAAACTGAAAGAGCCTTTATTTGACTGGTTCCAAATCTAGGGGTTCTGAGATCAATCTGATTAATCTGAAGTATCGCAAACATCATTGAAGGGGCATGCCACCAGTTTTGCGCATACAATTCAGTTGAATTAGAACTACACAACCTGAGAAACTATAGTGTTTGCTGGTCTGTGGAAGCTGCATCTTAGTTCTGCACAAAATAACATTAATGATGTTGTCAGGGTTATCTCGCTTTGGGCTTGAATTTAAATAAGAAAGCTACAAACTCAGGAGGGGGTTTGAAAGTTGGCATTTAGGAGGCAGAGAAGGGTCTAATGAAAGATGTTATCCACATGCAGTATGAGGAAAGTAGCATCCAGTATTAATGGAGATTGATATTAAAAGTCTGAATATTTCATCTACTGTTACTTTGGTTTTAAATTTCTTTTTTTTTTGTTTTTCAAGCTGTCACTAGAGAGTCTCCTGACTTCATTCAAGTGCAATTTTAAAAATGCTAAAAGTATCTATAAAGGGATCAGATAAGACTTTTCTACATTCTTTTATTATGAAATACTAGATACTTCAGGCCCATAAATTGTTTCTAATTCAACAACACTTGAAAGAAAAACTCACTCTCATGTCTACACTCAGGCTATATAACATGTTCAGTATCACATACTGCTTCATTTCAAGGAGTCACAAGTCAAAACTGTTTTGAGAAATTACACAGTTCTTTCCAGGAAACGGTAGAGGAAATTATTATGGAAAAATAAAGTATTAGAATCATTTATCTTTACAGTTATAACAGGAAGCAAACATTCTCACTGAATAAATAGCTCAAAGTTGCATCAGTACCAGCAGAGGAACAAGAAATTGGGGAATTAAATGAGCAAATCATGGCATTCTCCTCTCTCCCTCATGTCCTGTTCTCTCCTGGTTCAGCCTCATGTGCTGCTGTTCCTGTTGGCTGTGACTCACCAGTTTCTTTACATAGACCAGATCCCCCTGCTGGTCATCCTGTGTGCCGCACCACATGCTATTTAGAAATGTGTGTGTGTGTGTTGTCTGTGTGTTGTCTGTGTGTTTTGTATGTGTGTGAAAGCAGCGGTAGTCAGATGGGAAAGTCTGAACAACAGCAGTGAATGAGTAACCGTCTCCCCTCAGTCATCAGCGACTGCTGAATAAAGTGACCTGGGTCAAATCACTTCACCTCAGCTGCTCCAGTGGATTCTAAGACTGTTTAGATGAGCTGAACTTGATTTGTGTGTTATATGTTTCAATAGCTACAATACCTGATCTACCCTTTGATGTCATTATAAAATTCACTGTCATATGTGTGTGACTTACAAACGATTTAGTATTACAACAAGTATAAAAGCCTAATCCTTGTTCTATTTTAGGATGGGACAAGCACTCATACGGTTACCACGGAGATGACGGCCACTCCTTTTGCTCTTCCGGGACTGGCCAACCATACGGCCCAACATTCACCACGGGTGATGTGATTGGATGCTGTGTTAACCTCATCAACAACACTTGCTTTTACACCAAAAATGGCATCAGTTTAGGTGGGTGAAGATGATGTTTGTCCTGTAAAGACGTCACAAGCTACTTTATTTTCATTTTTAATTGTGTTATGTAATAAATGTATTGCTTAGCTAATATCTTGTGTATTAACTTGAACTGTTTGGCCTTTTACCTCTTTAGGTGTAGCCTTTACAGACCTCCCTGTAAGTATTTTGTGACTCCATGATATCCACAATATAGTTCTCATCATCATAACAAATCCACATGATGTTTATCCTACTGTTTCTGTGACTAACAAACGGTGTAATGGATATTGATCATGCAGGGCCATATTTTATTGCAAAAAAAAACAGTTATAATATTTTTATCAACCAAATCAGTTTTAAGAATATAAGAGGAATGCAAACTCAGTTTTCTGCTGGTCTGGAGTAACAACCACTGTCAAACCTAAAGACCATTTAAACTGATGTTGGTGTTAATTTCAGACTTTGCCGATGGCTTTGCATACAACAGAAGGCTAAATTTAAGACTGAACTCTGTAATCTAAAAACAGATTTTTGAATTCTAGCCATTAACCAGCCTGTATATCAACTGCAGTTTTCCATGTCTTGAGATTTTCTATAAGCAGAACTGCAAACACTATAATGTCTCATATTGAGAACATAATATTGTAAAATGTAAATATTGTTCATAGTGAAAATACTCAGAACATTGTAGAAATTCACTGTACGACAAAAAAGAGATTCATGAATAAAGAAAAAACATTTCTTTCTTGTATTTCTTCCATTCCTGCCAGCCCAACCTGTACCCCACCGTGGGACTTCAGACTCCCGGCGAGATCGTAGACGCAAACTTTGGCCAGCAGCCGTTTGTCTTTGACATTGAGGACTACATGAGCGAATGGCGAGCCAAGATCCACGGCATGATCGCTCGCTTCCCTATAGGAGAACGGCTGGGGGAGTGGCAAGCTGTCCTGCAGAAGTAAGATTCATGACCCCCTCCACAAACACACAAACACACAAAAACAGCAACACGTACACATTTTATGTCACGCATTAACACTCCCTGGTTGGAGCCGACCAGGGACTTTTCAATCATGTCATATAGTGTCATATTATATGCTGCTTTTATTATAGATTGTGTCTACTGTCATTTCTGTGGAGCAAAACCAACAGTTAAATTCAAGATTTCCACAGTGCTCACCTACTTAACTCTTCTTTCTTTTTTTTCCTTTGTTTGTGTGTTAAGTCCTCTGTGTAAGCCAATGTAGTACCTGCACAGTTTGTGGAAATATTGAATTTAAAAGTTGGCTTTGCCTCTGGCAAACATTTTTTTATAATTCTGGACAGAGAGTAGACATCTGTGGGGAAAAACAAAACAACTTTGAAGGTGAAACTCACTGCTTGAAAACAGTTTAGACTTTCCTCTTATAGTTTGTATAGGAACATTATGTGTGACTTATGTCATTTATGGAATGCTGAGGTTACAAATGGAGCAACTTAATCCCACTAAGGCATTCTCCTTTTTTGGCTAAATTTTAAACCTCTCTTTTAATATTTGCAGATGGGTTAATGTAGAGCACCACAATAATTGATGAATATCTGATATCTTATTACTTAAAGGGATACTCCAGGAATGTAGTATTTCACTTATGTAAAGTTGTGGGATTTGTTTCAAATATGTTTATTATAAATCTATATACTAATGGTTAAGTTGTATGCACCAACAGTCATTTCCCAAAGCAATGACTTCTTTCTACACAGTAAACTTCTTTTACACAAGTTGTTAAAATGGGAGGAAAAAAACAAGAGCAATAACAAAAAACAATACAGTATACACTTATAACGCCCCAGAGAGCATCTGCAATTATCCCGTCTCAGGTTTCCAACTTCAAGATGAGCGATCAGACGTCTCCAAATCTTCTAATAATCATTAAGTCTGTCTTTCTGACTTAGTTGTGGGGCTTATGAGACAAATAAAAAATCACTGGTAAAAATTAAAGCAGCATCTTTGGTGTTTTGTCTTCAGTATGGTGTCCAGCTATCTTGTGCACCATGGGTACTGTGCCACCGCAACAGCCTTCGCCAGAGCCACAGAGACCATGATACAAGAGGACCAGACATCTATAAAGAACAGACAGAGTGAGTGAACAAAATGACACCAAAATGCCCCCAGTCTATCACATTCATTCTAGCAAAGGTGTTGTAGCCTGATTTAGCTGGAGAATTATCCCCATAAAGAAAATCTAGAACAATGTATTCATTCATTGGATATTGTTTGTCCCTTAAAATGTGATGATGCGTCCTATGAACGAAACATTGGTCTCTGTGTAATGTTTGCTATGAGAGCGTTGTTTTACTTGATCAATAAGCTGTTAGTAGCATCCTGCTTTGCCTCACAGGAATACAGAAGCTGGTGCTGGCAGGACGGGTGGGTGAAGCCATAGAAGCCACTGAACAACTTTATCCCGGCCTGTTAGAACACAACCCCAACCTACTATTCATGTTGAAGTAAGTCTACAAGATATACATCCTATGTAAGGGGGAAGGGGCATCATAACAATTATGTATCCGTAAAGCAAAGTAACTGTTGTCTTCTGGCTGGATGTCTTCATCAGAGTGATAAGCTCCTTGGTAGTTCAGTTTCCCAATAACACCAGTACGCCACGGCCTCTAGGTGTCGTCAGTTCGTGGAGATGGTGAATGGTACGGACAGTGAGGTTCGCTGCTTGACCATCCGCTCCCCCAAATCCCAGGACAGTTACCCTGGCTCCCCCAGCCTCAGCCCTCGCCACGGAGCCGGCAACACACACCTGCACACCGGAGGTACATGCACACACGCGGTTTCTCCAAAGTTTTGTCCTTCAAAAGCAACACAATCACACAAATAAAGTGACAAATGACTTAAAGAATCCTCACAAATTAGAGATATTTTTGTTTTGTTTCCCTCCACCACCCTCCTAATCTCCCAGGAGCAGACAGCCCCACCTGCAGTAACGGGGTAACTCCCCCCAACAAGTCAAAGAGCCACGGTGGCGCTGGTGGTGGCAGCGTCAAATACCCCAGTGCGTCCTCCTCTGCCTCCTCCTCCACTTCATCTTCCCCTTCCTCCGTTAACTACTCCGAGTCCAACTCCTCCGATTCCACCAAGAGCCAGCCACACAGCGCCAACAGCACCCAGGAAACCAGGTAGGAAGAACCAACCGTTTTATTTAGAGAAGATAAACCCAGACCTGTTGAGCCTCTGCAGAGGGTTGGTACTGGTGTCAGAGGAAGCAGGGTCTCACCATATATGGTCATAAAGGAAGTGATGACACTGGTGATGTTTAGTTTTATCAGTGCTCTGCTGACTAGGGATGCACCGAAATGAAATTTGGTGGCCGAAGAGGAATAAAATTAAATGCTTGGCCGAATACTGAATATCAAATATGGCTGTTAAATTTTTACATCTTTTTAATATTGCATACATAGTTTAGAATACATTTTCAGACATGTTTTTCAAAAAAAACATCTGTGGTAAGCACACATCTGAGAAATACTGTCTGCTCTGTATCGTGTGACAGGCTCAATGTGCTCCACAAGCCTCTAAAAAGCCAATGTCCTCCACAACAATAAACAGTTGATCATCCAAAGCCATGAACTCCATCACGTTCTTCGTGATTCCAGTTGCTTTGGTGCTGTCCTTTGCAAACTTTATGACTTTTTCAAAGACCAAAAACATTGGTCACAGGCAGAGTGGGTGTGCTGCGACAAACTTTCCTTTGAGTTGCTGCAGCCGTCTCTCTCTCTCTCTCTCTCTCTCTCTCTCTCTCTCTCTCTCTCTCTCTCTCTCTCTCGTACTCAGCTGCTATTCAAACTGTTTGGCTTTTAAATGACAAATGAAATTAAATGACAAATTAGAGCTAAAGTTTTTTGCAGGGGAACACCCTCTAGATGGATTGGTTGAACACTCATTAAAAACTGGCTAAGCTCTATAACACTTTAAAATATATCCACACTGCCGACATTTTAACAAAAGCACCAGGTCACCATGTCGCTGTCCGTTTTTTAATTGATTTCATTACACACCCTCTTTTTTTCTTCTGCTTTGGGTTTTTAAGGCAGCCGGCATCCAAAAAGTTGCATTGCTGCCATCTGCAGGACTAGTACTTTATTGTGCATCACAAGCCTCCATTGGGCCTTGCTTTAACATAGTGCACCGAAAGCAGAATGTGTTGTTTTTTTTCCTTCAATATTTGGCTGAATATATTTGGTTACGGAAGATCCGGTGCATCCTTACTAACGGTTAATTATTAAGAACCAATTTAAATCTTGCAAATGTAACAAACAGCACAGCAGGGTAGATCATTGTTTTGTCAGTTTGGGACAGTAGCTGAAGGCTACATTAGCCTACCCATAATCCTCAGCAACCGTTACCATGGCAAAGACAGGGCAACTCTTTTGGTTCCTGTATGTGCAGCAGCGCGAAGTGCAAAAAGGTTTAGGTGAAGGTGAATATAGACGGGAGCATTCAGAGATTGATTAAATTGACTCCCAGGCAGTTACATCACTGGTGTCCTGGCTGTGATCAGCTACTGAAGCACGACAGTTCCACACATGAAGAGTCAGCTGCTGTCAGGACATGCAGACGTAGAACTATAAATCTGCAGCACATAATTTCTAAACCAAATAGTTGGGTGAAGCTTACATGATCTCCTCATTCTAATTCCTGTCTCCAGTTATGAATGGTCACGTCACAACGTGAAATGTGACACGGCCATGTTGGCACCGTAATGCATTTCAGCGATAAAACATGACACACTTCTTTTTCTAAAAAAAGAAAAGCTGAAAATGAGGCAGTGACGCACAGGGTTCTGGAGCCCTGGTCATCAGAGTTCTCCCACACAACCCGGCTGAATACCGACTTACAACTGACTAGTCTGTTATGTGTAGAAGTGATGAGGTTGTTCTGTAGCTGCCTGGTGTCATTTGCATGTGATTTATTGAAGGTAAACAGCAGACAGCCCAGTGTAATGTCACTAAATACAGAGGCTGCAGATTTGTCAACATATATGTCCTGTGATTTAATAAACTGCAGGAAATGTTTGTACAGTGGCTGTGGACAATGGATACTGCAAGAACCACCTTCATTTACATACAGATTTAAACTGCTTCAAAAAGTAATGTTTTTATGTTGATTTAAACAGATCATTACAATAGTTAATACATTTCATACATTATTTTGGTATATTTGCTTATTTGTAAGTCTTTGCTTTGTTCTTGAGGACAAATTCACTAGCAGAGCGAACAGAATCAGACCCAGTTCTGACACTTTTATTCTCAGCACAATATCTAAGACCAACTTTGCACCAAAATACCTACAGGTCACTTTCCGCTGCTTTGACTGAACGAAGCTCCCAGCTGTCCTCACATGTGTGCAGAGACATGCCCTCTGTGCATGACATCAAAATACCACACTCATGGGTAAAGGGAATTTCACGGTCAGGGAAATATCCAACTGTCAGAGTATGGGATGGTTTATCTGCCATAAACCATCCCGTATATGATTATACATTCATCAATATGAACCAAAAAACACATTAGATATATAAATCAGCTCAGTGCTCAAAAAAATAAAGAACAAGAGCATTTCACTTCATTTCCATGTTCCATCTCTCTGCAACGGTTTCAGTTCCATGTTGTCTAATGCTGTGTGAGTACATGTTACTGTCACTACTTTTAAGAAGTGATATTGGACCTGTTTATCAGCATGGTGCAAGTAGAAAGATCTCATGACAGGACTCAAGAGGGATCTGTGAGGCAGAAACCTGATTGGACACTAGATCCATTTTATATCCTGGATGTTTTTTTAGTTGTGGCTGTGACATTAGAGCAAGCAAAATGAGGAATCAGACAGATATTTCTGGAGTTTATTCATATTCTGTAAGATGTTTTTTTTTTTTTCAAAGTGAAAACAGAGGGATTTTTAAAGTCATTTAAGTTGGCAAACACCCATTTGTTTTTTAAAGAACAATCTAACAGCTGCTGAAAATCTTTGCTGACCTCCAGAGGTTTAGCTTCTCAGCTTGCTGCAGGGATGTAAATGTGTACTCTATGGTGTGTTAGTGCACTGTTTTGTGTGATTACAGATGCTACAAAGTACATTTGTGCTTGCTGTTAAATAACTACACACTAGACTTTGTATGGCGGGAAAAGCATGGATGCACTCACCTCTGTGGGTTTGAAAGATACTCTGTAAATCTGACCACATCTGTCATCAAAGACAGGTGTGGTTATTTGTGGTCTGCTGTGCTTGTGAACACACCCGGCTGTGATGTCGCTCTGCACCGATAGGGCTTTAATGGTCCCATATCATAGAAAGAGAGATTTTATTTCTTTATAGATTAGTACACAGTGTTGGGGCCCTATTTAGATGCCATAAAAACTGTCCAAGCACTGAAACACAGGTGTGTTTGCTGGTTTCCCACCAGTTCAGAAGTCTGTGCAAGAGGCAGCATGGCTGAGAGGTGGTGTAAAGCTGGCACATATGGTACAATGATGCATGGCTATTTAGAGTGAGGCAATCAGTAAGATGTGCTTGACAGATGGCTGACAGGCAAGTCCACCACACACTGCTCACTCTTCCATTCACAGCATATTTTTCATGAAAATACTGCATACTGCATTATTCTTTATGTGAGATTAACATTTATAAATCATTTTTAAGCACTTGATTAAGAAATTATTTAAAAATAAACAAGCATAAATAGGGTTACAGTGGGGAAAACAAGTATTTGAACACCCTGCTATTTTGCTATTTCTCCCACTTAGAAATCATGGAGGGGTCTGAAATTTTCATCGTAGGTGCATGTCCACTGTGAGAGAGATAAACTAAAAAGAAAAATCCAGAAATCACAATGCATGATTTTTTAACAATTTATTTGTGTGATATAGCGGCAAATAAGTATTTGAACACCTGTGTGTCATCTAGAATTCTGACCCTGAAGGACCTGTTAGTCCGCCCATTAGAAGTCCACCTGCACTCCATGTATCATCCTTAATCAGATGCACCTGTTTGAAGTCGTTAGCTGCATAAAGACACCTGTCCACCCCATACAATCAGCAAGACTTTAACTTGTAACATGGCGAAGACCAAAGAGCTGTCCAACGACACAAGAGAGAAAATTGTACACCTCCACAAGGCTGGAAAGGGCTACGGAGCAATTGCCAAGCAGCTTGGTGAAAAAAGGTCCACTGTTGGAGCAATCATTAGAAAATGGAAGAAGCTAAACATGACGGTCAATCTCAATCGGAGTGGAGCCCCATGCAAGATATCACCTCGTGGGGTCTCAATGATTCTAAGAAAGGTGAGGAATCAGCCCGGAACTACACGACAGGAGTTGGTCAATGACCTGAAAAGAACTGGGTCCAACGTTTCCAAGGTTACTGTAGGTAATACACTAAGACGTCATGATTTGAAATCATGCATGGCACGAAAGGTTCCCCTGCTTAAATCAGCACATGTCAAGGCCCGTCTTAAGTTTGCATATGACCATTTGGATGATACAGAGGAGTCATGGGAGAAAGTTTTGTGGTCAGATGAGACCAAAATAGAACTTTTTGGTCATAATTCCACTAAGCGTGTTTGGAGGAAGAAGAATGAAGAGTACAATCCGAAGAACACCATCCCTACTGTGAAGCATGGGGGTGGTAGCATCATGCTTTGGGGGTGTTTTTCTGCACATGGGATAGGACGAGTGCACTGCATTAAAGAGAGGATGACTGGGGCCGTGTATTGTGAGATTTTGGGGAACAACCTCCTTCCCTCAGTCAGAGCATTGAAGATGGGTCGTGGCTGGGTCTTCCAACACGACAACGACCCAAAGCACACAGCCAGGAAAACCAAGGACTGGCTCCGTAAGAAGCATATCAAGGTTCTAGCATGGCCCAGCCAGTCTCCAGACCTGAACCCAATCGAAAATCTTTGGAGGGAGCTCAAACTCCGTGTTTCTCAGCGACAGCCCAGAAACCTGACTGATCTAGAGAAGATCTGTGTGGAGGAGTGGGCCAGGATCCCTCCTGCAGTATGTGCAAACCTGGTGAAAAAATACAGGAAACGTTTGACCTCTGTAATAGCAAACAAAGGCTACTGTACCAAATATTAACATTCATTTTCTCAGGTGTTCAAATACTTATTTGCCGCTATATCACACAAATAAATTGTTAAAAAATCATGCATTGTGATTTCTGGATTTTTCTTTTTAGTTTATCTCTCTCACAGTGGACATGCACCTACGATGAAAATTTCAGACCCCTCCATGATTTCTAAGTGGGAGAAATAGCAAAATAGCAGGGTGTTCAAATACTTGTTTTCCCCACTGTATAAGATAAAATCAGATCAGATTATATTGATTATTGGTTCCTTGATTTACCATCTGAACTGATGCATTTGGCCTACTTGTGCAGAAATACTTAAACCATTGGGTTACATTTATTTTTTGTACAAATGTTTAAATATTAAATCTAATTGGAAGGCCTAATTAATTAATTCTTAAAAAAACATCTGGATTTTCATGAGCCCTCTCTCTACTTGGGCCCTGGGTAGTTGGGTCTACTTTCAGCCCACTACCACACCAATGTTTAAGTAAAACATTGGCACCCTCCATTCACAGCCATTCAAATCAGCCAATCAGGGGAGAGGCTCTTTAATTTAACGAAACACAAAAACAGTTCTTTCTAGGGCTCCAGGAAGAAGTTTAAGAGAGGAGATGCATAAATATATCTTGCTAGAGATTACTACAACTCCAAGTAAATCCAGAAAATATGAACAATATGGATCCTTTACATCACTGCATGCCGACACCACCAGTTGGCAACTTTAGCAAGAGAATTTGCAGCTACAATTTAAAAGAGCTGCATCCCTCATTCAGTAATTTAAAAATTGAATTGGCAGTTAGGATTCAGATGTACACTTGTCTTCTCTAATTGACTTCTGTTGTGTTCACTGGCTGTGTTCTGTGTGTGTGTGTGTGTGTGTAGTGACAGTGAGATGGAGATAGAAGCAGAGCACTATACCAACGGGGTTGTTGAGAGCTCCTCAGCACGGATCATGAATGGCACATACAAACATGAAGAAATCCTTCAACCAGATGACAACAGCATCGGTAACGGGGTCACAGGTACACACACACACACACACACACTTCTTCTTCTTCCATTTATCTTCATCTGCTTCGTTGTGTAACTCTTGCTTTCTTTTATTATATCCTATTTCATACATCCACCTTCCAGCAATATGTTTTTACTTTATATGTGTGTGCCTGTCACCAGCAGATGAGGGTTACAACAGCAGTAGACAGCTCTGTGGAGGGAACCAGGCAGCCACAGAGAGGATGATTCAGTTTGGACGGGAGCTGCAGGCGCTCAACGAACAGCTGTGCCGCGAGTATGGCAAGAATGCCACGCACAAGAAGATGTTACAGGTACACACACACACACACACAACCGCACGTGCGCACAAGCTTGAGCTCAACAAAACAGCTGCACTACAACAGATTAGAGCGATGCCAGAATTGGACTGAAGAGATTTCTTGTGTTGGCAGTAGTCCGGATCCTAACAGCAGCAGACTCTGTACACGTTGCAGAACTTGGAGTGATTTGTGATTTCAGGATGTGCTGTATTGAGGCACATAGTGTCCAGAATGAGGGCCTTGTACTGCAGGATGTGTCCGCTGAACTGTAAGGAGCCAGAACTGTAAGAAGCTGTTTTATAATCTAAGAATTGGGTAGGAGCTTGGACACATTTACAAGGACATCTACAGTATATAGACATTCGTCTTTAGAAGTGATGAACAGAACAGAAACACAGCGCAACAGTTTCAACCCATCAAGAGTCGTACTTTTAGACACAGGACCAATGATGTTTTTCCACAGTCGCTAGAATAGTTGTGCTGAGCCAAGTTGTTAACATCTCACTGTGGCTGTTTCTGCTTTTATGGTTTCTCTCTGCTGTATTTATAACTGAGCCACTGACCAAATATCTCCAGATCGTGTTGCGTCGACCTGTTTTTCCTGAAGAACAGCGCCGTTAAATGAAGGTCCGCTGACTTAAAACACATTGAGTAGTTCATCAGTGGGAAGCTTTGAATTTAAAGAAGCAGCAGGAAATGATTCAGAAAGCGATCAGTAAGCTTTCTGAATCATTTCCTGAAAGCTTAATCAGTAAGAGTAAAGTAAGGCAGAATTCTGAAAGTACAGTCAGGAACACAAGAGAGAAATTGAGCTTCAACCATACTCCTTGTTTGAGATAAGTTAATAAAATACACACTTTTCTTTGAGCTCTCATTTGATTTCATGTTCACACAAAATGTACAGGCTGTTATCATGTTAGGTTTATGAATATATGCACCAGCCACAGGCGACTTTAAAGTCTTTGAATCTAAACAATTAGATAAATTGTGATGTTTCAGTAGGCCTTATTCATGCAACTGACCTGTAGATAATGCATCTTTGTGTTTTGTAATAAGTTATTAATTAATGAATGATGCAGGTTGTATCAGTATAATGGAGACCAAATATTAACTAGCAACATTCAGAAATTTAAGATAATATCTATCAGTCAACTCTCAGTCAGTGCTTTTACTTTGTTCCCAGAAATGCAAAATGTAGTATGAGATCAGTCATTTTATGGACAGATGGTGCATAATCAGCCAGCTGTAAGCTGCTAAATGTAAATACTCTAGTGTTGTTCCAGCTGTGCTTTATTAATATGGCTCTATGTCTGTCTGTCTGTCGGTCGGTTTGTGTGTGTCTGTGTGTGTGTGTGTGTGTGTGTGTGTAGGATGCATTCAGCCTGCTAGCGTACTCAGACCCATGGAGCTGCCCCGTGGGCCAGCAGTTAGACCCCACACAGAGAGAATCACTCTGCTCCGCACTCAACAGCGCCATACTGGGTAAAGAGAGAACTCCAAACACAAACACACACCTTCTGATGGACATCTCTGTCTTCACAGTACGACTCAGTCTGCACCATGCTAACAGAGTTACAGTAACAGCCATGTGGCAGAAAGAAAGTAACTTGACATTGTTCCTGTCTTTTGATTTAAAGTAAATTACCAGTGACAGATAATAATTCAGTGTGAACTAGATATAGTAGAGTCTACCATCAATACCATTTGTAGCTCCTACATAGTGTTTTGCCATGTGTACGGGAAGATGGTAACATTTGGAGTAGACTAATGTGTCGATGGACAAATACACTCATTGTTGATGAGTTATGACTCTCTCTCTCTCTCTCTGACTCTTTATTGTGTTTTTTTCTGCTCTAGAGTCCCAAAATCTGCCCAAGCAGCCTCCTCTGATGTTAGCGCTGGGCCAGGCCACAGAGTGTGTTCAGCTCATGGCCCGAGTCCGGTCTGGTTCCTGCTCCTTCGCCAGAGTAGACAACTTTTTGCACTAGCACAGGTCCAGGTGAGTAGAGACATTAATCCCACAGCCTCACACAATGACAAAAACTACTTAAACCACAGCAGTGAAGTCCGGACAACGGTATTGAAGGAGATACAAGTCCTATCATTTTAAATAACTAACAGTGTTCCTCATGTTAGCCAGAATGAGTTTAGAAAAAAGATTAAAATGGATTTTCTCTCCATGTTGTTAGAAATGACAACTTGTTAGAAATAGCTTGTAAAAGTTAATAGAATAATAATGAACATTGTGTATGGATGGAGGGTGAAACTGAACGTAATCCAACTCCATCTCTGTCAATTATTTTCCACTTCACTGCAAATCATCGCTCACTTTGTGCATATATGCATAACATGAAATCTTTTTGTGTAACAACAATCACACATTTATATAAATTAAATGTAAGTACAATTACTCACAAAGTGAAAATAGCAAAGCGGTGTACCTTTTTATTGTGTTTTTTTTCTTTGTATCTTTACTGTCTGTACATTCATTTTAAATCAGTGTATATTCATTCCTTACCTGGCTTAGACAATTACCCGTCTCTTTGCAGGTTAATGTTAAGTAGCACTGAGAGAAGGCATGTCCAGCAGGTAGTTGTCAAGGCGACGGAGGAAAGAGCATGCGTGTGATTGGTGTGTTTGGCTGTCCATCAGACCGAGCCAGCGGCACAGACAGAAGAGCGGAGGAGAGCAGAGAAGAAAGCTTCCTTTTAATTTAGTATTATCAAATAAAGAAATGTGTGACACTATTTAAAGATAATTAATTATTATTCTGTTTATCTAGCCATTTTTTAGTTCTTTTTTTTGTCAGTTTGTTGTGCTCATCTGGGACAAAAAAAAAGAAAATTGTAAATCCCCTTTTTATTTTTCTCTTTTGTTTTACATGGGTTTGGTTTTTGATTCCCTACGTTCAGTATTTTCCTCATGTTGTTGCTGTTCACCATATCACAGACCACATTACCCATAGCTGGTTACCACGGTGACCCCTTCCCCCCACGACTGTAGGTCATTTTTTTATACCATCTCTAATAAGTTACAGACTCTATAATACAAAATCTGGAAGACTAGGTTCCACTTTGTAACCTCACCCATATATTACTGTCTACAAGGAGCTATTAAAACATTATAAGCTCTTGCAGCCAGCTCAGGATATTCTCTTTGATTTTCTAACAACACTGCTGCAGTCAGACTTCAAGCTCTAACCAAGACAATGCTGTCAAAATCTGTCAAAGTCACTCTGGTGGAGGAAAAGGACTTAGGTTCTGATGGGGGCTAGGTGTGGTATTCACGTTTTGAAATATATTCTGGCAGGTGAGCAAACTAATGCTCAGGCTGAAAAACACTCCTGATGGTGTGGAGCAGGTAATAAGCTCTGGTAAGGCTGATGCAGTAAACGCCAAATGATCCCTGAATGATTATGCAAATGCTGAATATTAAGGCTTTATTTCAAAATGTTCTTAAGTCATGGTTGCTCAAATGAAATATTTTTTTAAGCCAAAGAAACAAGACACATCCTGTATGCACATCACCTGTTAAAAACATAATTGAAGGACCGGCATCTGTAGCAGCAGTGAACGCTGCCAGTGACCAGGGCGAGAGGGGATTATATTGGAGTATTTGAGGTGTTGGAGCTTTACTTATGCTTACTAATGATTACTACAGGATCGACCAATCAGTGACCTTGTTGCGGGGAGCACGCTCAACCCCAGCTGCACCTATCATGGCCACCTTGATGCCAGCTTAGTGAAAAAAAAAAAAATCAGTATCAAAGGCCGACTAACAAGCACCCGTAAAAGTCAAAGCTGCCCCCGGGGATTTCATTACTGCTCTTTTAACAACGTCCACAGCCTGAGCTGTTCTGTGCCCATGTTATCTCACATGCATGGGTGAAAACCAATTTGCCAAACTATATATATATGCTATATATATATATATATATATCATTTGTATAAATGTATGAAGTCGTACCACCCGCAGGTTGTGAAAGCTCCTCCCACTCACACAGAACCCTCCGTTTCTCCAACACCCACATACCTCAAACATGTTTATAAGACCAAAATCATAAGTTTGTCCCAGAAGGATGTCCAGCCTGCACAATAAAATAAGACAGAGAAGAGGAATCTTAGTATAGAATCTTCTTGTTTCTCCTGTTCAGTCGTAACAAAACAACCAAAACCACTTCCAGCCCCCAACAGCATAAAAACTAAATTCACAACATATTTAGTCCTCACTTTTAACCCAAATATGACGTGCAACCTTAAAATAAACATGACATTATGAAATAATCATATGAATAAATAGTCAAATGTATAAATGAAGCAATAACTTGTGAAATAACAATCATTTATTATTGATACTAAAATGTTTTTAAATTCATGAAATGTTATTTTAGCATTATTATTATATTCATATTGCCAGAGTCTATTGTTAAAAAAGTAAATTATTTTTTGTTTTTCAAAAGGTTTTATTTCATGTCACTGTTTTGTGACAGAGGCTCCACTCATATGCTCAGATACTGATGTTTTCCTTTGCTTTAGAACATCTTGACATGATTTAGTGCTCTAATCAGCAACTATTTGTGATTGGCTGAAAGAATTAAGTGGGCGTGATGCTGTAGCATCATTAATTAAAAGCAGATCTTTGAAATTAGGAATATGCATGGTGACTTAGAAATCAATTCCAGTAAACCTGTTATATGAAAATAAGAATGATAAAATAACATTTCACAATGATGCTTCTGTTCTACATTATAGGACTGTTTGTTTATAGGATTCTTTATTCTCTAATGTCTTTATTTAATTCTGAACTATTTGGGTCTCCATAACTTTGCCTTTCCATCAGAAGTTCATATTTAATTTCAACATTTTATTCCAAAGCCTATTATTTGTATATCTGACAGCTTCATCCTTCATCTTTTTTTTTTTTGGAAACTCTTTTGTGTATTTAAAAATCTGATTATTTAAAGCAAAATGACTGGACTATATCCCATTTCCATGTGTATCATTAATTGGATTTTGGTAACAATTGTTATTTTGGTCATCCCTTAGCTTGATGGAAAACATTTTTTTTTTTTTACATTTTGTCTTTTTCTAACAACTGTTGTCTGACTAGTGTCAAGCTGCCACTCTAGCTGCTTTGCTGTGACCTGGCAACTGGCTCGTGGATCCACCCTGAAGTGTATATTTCCATTCATAAGAGAATTTTCAGTCTATGGTAGAGAAACATTGAATAACGTATTACCGGAGATGTGTGTAATGCAGTGTGGGGTTTTACTACAGGGTATGTGGTCACACTTTTTACCAAGCGTATTTTTTTTTTATAAACAGGACTTCTGCTATAATAGGAACTATTCTAATAACTACAAACACACACGATGCAGTGCACACACGGCATCTGCTTCTACAGCTGTAAAGGACTTCTGTTACACAAACACTCGTACGTGAAAGAACAACCTCTGTTGCATACCTGTAGGGAACAAGTCTCCCCAGCTGTCCGTTGTGTTTGAGCCTGGGCTTGCGTCTCAGCGCCGTTACCATGCACCCTTCCTCTAATCCCTGCGTAGACATAGCCACTGATCTGATCAGTGATTGTTTAAGGAAACGAGGGACGCGAACAGTTTTCGGAAATGGACCTGAGGCCTCTGAAGCCACACGGACTTCTTCTGGAGAGGCCGAGAGAAACGGATTTTAGGCATCGCAAACAAGCTGTGCACAATTGACTTCTATCATAAATTTAATTTCATATTTTGACTTTTGAGTTTTAGCAAAAAAAAAAAAGTATGTAAAAATTACTAAAAAAAATTGTGAAATGAGTTACCCTCTACTTAGCATGACTTTTAAAACCTTTAAAACAATATAAAAAAAAAGGAAAAATGATAATTGAAAAAAAACAACCTATGTACTGGAAACATGTTTAAAAAAAAAAAAAGAAATATTGTATTCTGTTTAATTTTGACAGAATTATTTTTATTAAAATACATCCATAAGCATACGATTGATCTCCTGTTTTCATTTGGTGTGTCTTCTATTTATTGGCTCGTTTTTTCCCTCCCTGCAGCCGAGATGTGGATGTCAGGTGGATTGGAAACCGTGAACTGAAACGGCACGCGCCGCCGTGGTTACGAGAAAATAGCTGGGATTTCTCAAGACATGAGCATTGAAAATTAAAAGTCACGGTCAGGTGACAAATTGTTTGCAGGTGATATATCACTGTGAGTTCATACAATCCAAATTTTCTGTCTCGTGAGGCCTCTGGGTTGATGAACAGAAAAAAATAATGAGCGTTTCCACCGTCTCAGCACCAAACCCCACTGGGATTGAAATGGATGTGAGCAGCATCTTTCTCACACTCTCACACACATACATGTGACAGTGTTGATTGTGTGTGTACTATACAGAACAGTATTAAATTGATATCGTGTGAGATGTCTCACAAACGTGTGAAAATGTGGGAACAAACAATTTTGTCACTAACTGAAGCTTTTGCCTCTGGAAGATCGCTCTTTATATATTTACCTTTCATTCAGCCCTCATTCAGAAGAGTATTATCATCATCGTCTGCAGGTTTCCTTTGACTTAATCAGTGACTTGAACTTAAGGTATGTTAATACAACCAGTTTCATCCTGGGCTTGATGCTTCATTCTCAGATTTTTCTGTCTTGAGTTCCCACACTGATCATCTGGGGCTGTGCCTGGACAGCTCAGATAAAAAGAGGTCCTCCTTTACATGATTGTGTAGCATCATACACTCGGTGCATAGTGTCCATAGGCCCAGAAACATACCCCAAAAATATTAAAACCAATATTTTCATGGTTAAGGACGCCCAACAAGGTTACCAAGAGATGAGAAACAAATTGGTTGATAGATGATAGTTTTTAGTGTATTTTACAGCTAATTTAAGGGTTAGGGTAACAGGAGGGAGGCAGTTATACATTAAAAATGGAGGTCACACTGTATTGGAACTGTATCAACCTGCATCATACAGATAGATTTCTCATCTTCTATACCTGCTTATTCCTCATTAGGGTCACAGGGGTCTGCTGGAGCCTATTACGGCGAGAGGCAGGGATACACCCCAGATGGTCGCCAGCCAATCATGGGGCACACACACCATTCACTCATACACTCACACCTACAGGCAATTTAGAGTCACCAATTAACCTGAGCATGTTTTTGGACTGTGGGAGGAAGCCGGAGTACCCGGTGAAAACCCACGCAGACACGGGGAGAACATGCAAACTCCACACAGAAAGGTCCCAGACCCAGGACCCAGGTCTTGAACCTGCAACCTTCTTGCTGTGAGGCAACAGCACTAACCCCTGCACCACCCTACAGATTCTCAATTTTTTTTCTGCTCCTCCGCCATTGTACATGGATGGCATATACAATTAATTCTATATATAAATGACCTTAAGCTGCCTGATGAACGATGAAAAGGTCTGAGGTTGCACCACTACACAGATTAAGGAGCCTCTTGTTCTGGATTCACATGCACTGTAGTATTGGCTGTCGAGTCATCTCCTGCCTCATCACTACCGATGTCTCCCAAATCCATCAAAATACAACACATTAAATACATTACAAATGTTTTATTCTGTGTGAACAGGGTCTATAACGAGGCTGTAACTAAAATTGATGGTTATAATATTATTAATCAATCGATCAAACTTTATTCATAAAGCACTTTTCATACATATAAAATGTAGCAAAAAGTGCTGTACAAGTTTACAATACCCCATCCACCCCCCACCCCAACCAAACAAACCCCATGCCCCACAACTCTGTCTCTCCCACACACACACATATAAATACTGGCTGAGTATGGACGTGCTGGCTGAGTACAGAGGAATCATGTCAGGAAACTCTGCCGGCTGTGCTGGGGAATGTCCACGGCCCAGGTCAGAATGCCACAGCTCAGGTTCCTCCAAACCATGAGCAGCAGAGGACCACCCCAAAACCATGGATCCCCAGCCCACCCCCGGCCGCTGACCCCATGAGAAGTAGCATCCAAACTCGGCCGATAACAGCCCCCAGCACAGAGGGCAAACAGTGAGGAAACACAGGATAGATGGAATAAGTAAATACATTTTAAAAATTTATAAAATAAATAAATCATATAAGAACATTAAAAGATAAAATGCATATATAAAACATAAAGGAATGTTTAATACAAAACCCAAATAAAAATATGAATCCGGAATAAAGGAATATAATAAAACAACAATTGGGATAAAATCCAGAATTATAAGAGAATAAATCATAAAATAAAATAACAACAAATAAGAATAACTAAGATGGAATAGAGTAAGATACAATAAGATAACCAAAAAGGATAAGTCAAAATTATTATTAAAAACATTGATTAAAGACCAAATGAAATAGGTGGGTCTTGAGCCTGTTTTTAAAAATATTAACGCTCTCTGCGGGCCTCAGCTCCTCCAGCAGGCTGTTCCACAGACGGAGGCCATAAAAGTGGAAGGATGCCACCTCTTAGGATCGTGTTCTTACTCTGGAAAAGGGTTCGTATGCTAAAAGCAGTTCAGAAAGATAAGAAGGCCCAAGACCCCTAAGACATTTAAAAACCATTAAAAGAACCTTAAAATCGATCCTGAAACACAGGAAGTCAATGCAGTGACTTTAAAACCTGTGTAATATGTTCCTGCCTTCTGGTCCTCTTTAGCACACGTGCTGCTGAGTTCTGTAGTAATTGTAGACTTGTGATGTTCTTTTTAGGAAGAACAGAAAGCAGGACATTGCAATAATCAATACGACTGGTAATAAAAGCATGCAACAGAATCTCTGCTATACTCTGGCTATATTCTTTAAAATAAAATCTTTATTAGCAAATATATTACAAGATTACATATGCATTTTGTGAAAACAAAAAACAGAAATATGGTTTTTAAAGCTACACACAGAGGCCTCAAAGACCAGAAGCATGACTTTAAAATATAAATTAACATTTTTATGCAGCCTCCTGCAGGTTAGAGGCTTGGTGACAACCACAATTACAGTTGACAAGTCCACCCTCTCATTTTTATAACTTGTGTGTCGGCAAACAGTGTCACTTTATCCACAGTGCGCATTTCTATTGCTTGTCAGGATATGAAGTCCACTCCAAATCCCATGGATCCTTCTCGTCTGTGAGGCAGATATGACACACGATGCGTGAGTAGTTAGTAATTGTTAGTTTTTGATGTAACTACGTGCATTTCCATCAGCTACAGAGAAAGAACAGGTTATGATGTGGCTGTCAACTGAAATGATTTGTTTCAAGCAGACTGCCATGAATGCCTGCAGTTATACATGGCTCGTTTATGGTAATTAAGTGGCAGCAATAATCCAAAATATGACTTTGCTTGTTTTTTTTTACAATAACAGTATTTACTGTTTACAGTATTGTGTCTTTACTGTAAAATAACAATTAAATACTGTGATATCAGTTGTATTTACAGTAGTGGGAGATTAACTGCTTTATAATACAGTAACTATTTGACTACTGTGATTTTCTACAGTAATACTAAATGACAGTGGTTGTACTAAAACAACCACTGTCATTTAGTGTAAAATATACGGCAATTTACTTTAGTAATCATTTAGAGTAAGGTTACTGTGTTTAATACAGTAAACAATTAGATTTACAGTGTAATTAACAGTGTAATTAACCCATGTGTGTGTCTGTCCACTGTGACCATAAGCAGTGAATAAAAAGCAAAGGTTTTGTTTAATGTGAAGATGCTGCAACAACATACCGAAGACCCAAAGGCTGTTAGTTCACAGCAGCCTGATGTTATACACATCTTTATTACCTGTTAGACCTGCTTGTTGTACTGAGGTTGGACAGCAGATGGCAGAATGAGATTAGAAAATACACCTGACCATCAAAGCACTGACCAAATACCTGGTGAAAACCCACACAGACACAGGGAGAACATGCAAACTCCACGCAGAAAGGTCCCAGACCCAGGACCAAGGAGATTGAACCTGCAACGTTCTTGCTGTGAGGCAACAGCGCTAACCCCTGCACCACCATATCACCCACATAGCAAATATATCCCAGTCAACTCAGAAATAAATGTGTCACTTGAAAACACATTAACTACAAAAAAGCCAAGATGACAAACTGAGGCACAAACACGTGTTACTTAGATTTCTAAAATATTGTAATGATGATAAAATACTACTAATAATATGCAGACAAATAACACAGTGATTAGCTATAGACGAAATATAGTGATAGATGTGGATAAGACAATCCGTACAGTTGGTTAATGAATCTGTTAGCAGACATATGGTTTCAAGGAATTATTTGCTGTCAACTTTATGATGCTGTGCTGCTCGTAGAGAGATCTGACATATCTGAAGAGAAGCATTACAGTTCTTTGTTTGCCTTCAATATTGCAGTTATTGATTGCAAATAGAGATGACTTCAGTAGGAAATTAGTGTGAGATTAGAGAACATCAACTCATAAGAAGTTGTCACTTGTGTTGATAGCAGGAGTCTACTAACAAAGTTTGTGTCATTTTGTGTTTTTTTTCCAACTCATCTGGCATGACTTGTATTTTTCTTTGAAAATGTACCTTTATACTTGTATAATTTGTTTTTTTCTTAAAGTAGAACAGTGGATGGTTCATCACCTGCTTCAGAGAAGCATCTTCAGAAGAATATGGAAAATAAGGAACATGCTTATCATTATGGATGCAGAAGTGATGCCAGTTTAATAGAAAGAACAAACTACCGTGAATGGAGCCATGTGGAACACCGCAAAGCTTTGGATCTGATGTCATTGTATAGTTCAGTGTAGTATGTGATGTAACTGTGGATAATTAGCTGTCTCTTGAATTCTTTATTGTATTTTTACATTGAACTAAAAGTCATAATATATGTTCTGTGTAAAGCTATGAAATTGATCAAAATTTATTTCTAGAATGTAAATCTACACCCATAGATCAAGTTGTGTATTGCTGCATAAAATTGATGCCATACATGCGTATAATGATGCGTATATTGTCTGGGTAGCATTAAACATGGACATCACCAGCATTTTTAAGATGTTTGCTTTTATGTTAGTTTAAGTTTATTTCTACAGCATTTGTCATCATTCGTCAATGTGCTGAACACATAGGAAAAACATAAATATACTTTAAGATCCCATACAGACATATATTAATACAAAAAAACACTGCTTATATATATAGTAGTATAGTATATACTTCTTTAATATTAATTTTACTTTAATTCATGTTCATGTTACTTTTTTTTTATTTACCATGAACATAGAAGTGCTTTATTTTGGAAATACTCTTTGATGCAAGAAATGCACGGAAATTGACAGAAAGTTACAAAAGGTTTATAATAAGAGTCATGAAATAACTTTTGTTATATGAGTTGACTTGACTGTTGGCCATGAACAGACCCTTTCTCCTCAAATAGTCCTTATTTTGATAAACTGACCACATATTGTGAATCTAAATGGTTACATTCTTGCTTAAAACTTAATAAAATGACCAATTAACAGTCCTACAGCTTAATCTTTTTTTTGGCACCTTCTGGGATACCTTGCCTCCAAGACCTTAGGTCAGATCAGGCAGAGGAACAGTGATGGACAGTCAGACATTTGGGTTTATAACAATGTTCTATAGCCAGTTCAGCTCAAATAATATTTGTAATATTTGTAGGCTATAGAGCTGCAATGATGCTGCTTTCCAAAGAGATATGACTTGTTTGGCTTGTTTCTTGAACATACCATGCACGAAAACCTTTTAAAAAATAAAACCTCAAACTTTAAAAATCTGCAAGGTTTCAATACAGTATGTGGGTGGTGTTTTTCATTGGATTTCAGGCTTATTTGTGGTGTGTTTGTGGTCAAGGCTGGTAAAAAAAAGAGTGTGTGCATATTGTCCTTGAAAGCGTAGAGGCCTGTGTCCTTGTAGCAAAATAAGAGTATAATGGAGAAGAAACTTGTAGTATACATGTGCAAATATTGCTGCAGTGCATAAAACCTGTGAGACTCCACTGATCTACTAATCTGTTCAGATCCACAGATCTTTATTTGTCTGGTGGCGATCCCAATGTTTTAAAAGACGGCAAACATATCAGGAGTATGTTTTGAGAAGGTAGTTTAAAATAATGCGCAAGACATAAAACAAACATTATAAATTGATGATTAAATGGTGTAACCATAAAAGAAAACGTTACATACTGGGTTTGTAGAATTCATACAACATCAATGAAGAACACACACAAGCTGATATTGTTAATGTAGTAATACAACATTTATTTAAACCAAGAAAGGAAAATATATATATATATATATATATATATATATATATATATATGAAAACTGCAACATGCAATTACAAGAAAAAGCCCAATCAGGCCCAGGGACAAAATGAATAAACGCTCTCACGTGGGCAAACACAACAGCATCATTTAACTCCCAGTCGAGTCTCGCAGAGATACGTGCTGGTTGTCCTGAAGCCAACGGTTCAAATGCACTCGGAGAGTTATTAAACTTTCTTTCTTGTGCAGACAGAGCTCTGACCCTGTAATTATGCACAAGCTAAGAGCGGTGGGCTGCCTCCGCCTGCGTTGTGGCCGCTGACTTTCCAACATCATATATCGTGCCCTAAAGGCCTCACGGTGCTGCGAGACCCCTGGCCTTCAAAATTGGGAAGGAAAATTCAGCGTGGTGGTTGCTATGGCACATGTATGTCACCATGGTAACCCGCTACAGCGTTCTTGAGAGGAGGGGGGGGGTGTTGGGTGTAAATAACACAACACCCACTCTTATTGCCCATTTGCTGTAATGCATATTCATAGTCACATGCAAGTCATTAGGGACATGTTTTATTAGTCTACCCACCCATCTACCAATCTATCTATCTATCTATCTATCTATCTATCTATCTATCTATCTATCTATCTATCTATCTATCTATCTATCCAGGCATCCTTCCATCCTTCTGTCCTTCTATCCTTTTTGGCTTGACTAAATAGTAATTACTCTGAGGCCAGTTGAAGGATGCAGCCCCCGCCTGCTCTCAGCTAGATTGTAATGGGTTCATAAGCGCTGCTGATTGAATTGATTGCCACAGTTGGAGTCTGGCTGAGATGTACAATGGGGCGGAATATGCAGAGCGCGGAACATTAATCAGCTCACACGAACGGGCTCTCGTTTTATTTCAGAAAACATATACAGTACAAGTCATATATAAGAAATGATGAGAGAAGAGACTTCACCCCCACCCATCCGCTGGCTTTGGCAGATGTGTTGCCTCACGCTTCTGTCTTATCCACGTGCACAAGAAACTACCCCCTCACTGGGCATTTCCTCTTTTTTTTTTTTTTTTTATTGTGCAGGGTTTTTTTACACATATATTTGCTTTACACATTAACATGCAGAAATACATACATGTGTTCAAATTAGTTTTGCATTACTTACCTTCACAAGACACAGTGACAGTAACACAATGCGCGGGTCAGGTCACATGCCTCACAGTTTATACAGCAATGCAACACCCTCCATCCATACAGCTTCAACTTGGATAAGGAAAAAATGACAGCATTGAAAAATCAACGGTAAAAGTGCGGAATTTTAGAATTTAAGCATCAAGATTACAGCAGAGGCACCTCTGCAGCTTTGAACTCAGGTACACAGATTGTTTCATTTTTTTCCCCCTGAGGTTCTCACACAGGCCCCGACCGACTACATGAACGTACATATTTAAAGGCACCTGTCGTTTTGTGCACGTCGTTAAGACATTCCAAAGTAAAGATCCTGGGGGTTTGATTGTAGCAGTAAGCCGCCGCTGCCACCTGCGAAGTCAAAAAATCAGACGAATAGAAAAGGGAAAACGACTAAGAAATGAAGGGGGAAGAGACGTGCAGGCGCGACTCGCTGAGGTAGACTGTGACTTGTTGTCAAGAACATGAATTTACAACAACAAAATCACTAGTCTTCCAGAGCGTGGCACGCTGAGGTGCAGCGCTCAATGTATGTCAGTCGTGTGTACTTTTGCTTTTTAAATACAAAAAAAAAAAGCATGTGAAGACTAAGTTTTTAATTCTTACTTGTTATCTGGCAACAGCAAGACTAAATGAAATAAGGTGTGACATCAAAAAAAAGAGCATTTTCTTGTTTCATCGGCTCTGTAGTGCATGAACAAACACAAGTTGAATCTGCCTTTGAAAAAGCCGGATTGTTAAATAATCATTTTAAAAAATCAAATGAAATACTCAAAATATAATAATGACATCGTCTTTAAGGGGCGGCTGTAGCTCAGAGGAACCTCACTCATCCTCCAATCGGAAGCTCGGTGGTTCGATTCCTGGCTCCTCTACTCTGCATGTTGACGTGTCCTTAGGCAAGACACTTAACCCCAAATTGCCATTGGTGTCGGTTAGATAACGTCCTGATGACAAGCTCAGCACCCTGGCAGCTGACACACTGACGTCAATGTGTGGTTGAACGCTTGTCTTTAGCATTTGTTGCTGTTATACAAACGCATTCACCGCTTAAACATCAAACCTTATATACCTAAAGAGAGGAAGTTATTAACTAAAGCATTATACAACAACTTAACACTGTCAGGACACACTTGACACTGTATAATGACAAACCTAAATGTGTTTGCACTTTATTTCATCACATTACATGAATCAAAATGACTTTATTCATTCAGCACACATAATGGAAACAGGGAGGGACACGGAGGCACTCAGGAAACAACGTATAGAGAGATAAAACAGCCTTGATGAATTAATTTAAGAGAGCGTCTCTGCTGCCTAGGAGCTGGAAGCTGGTAATAATGCATCCATAACACACACGCACACACACCTGTGCACACACATGCACACACGAGGCTGAGCAGTTGTGACAGAGCGGCTGTTTTAATAACAGAAGACTAAAAGGACACAAGTTTAATCTCCTGGTATTGGTTCTCTAAAGCTCTGCCAATAAAGTTGTATCATAGGCAGGATAAGGAAGAGAGGAGGAAAGGACACATAGAAGGTGGGGAAGAAAAGAAAGGACAGAGAGTGGAAAAAAGAAAGGTATAGAAGAGGAAAGCGACTGAAATGAAAAGGAAGGGAGAAGAAAGAGAAAAGGGTAGAATGAGAAAGGAAGGCAAGCAGGGGGAAAGGGGGAAAAGAGAGAGCACGTTAAAAAAAAGGAGAGGGAAAAAAGAGGCAAAAATGGGGAAGGGAAATAAATGGGGCAAATGAATGAAAGAGAATAGAGAAAAAAGGAGAAATGACAAAAGGATGAAAAAAGGAGAGGAACACATGGGACATAAGAGAGGAATTAAGGAAATGAAAGAGAAAAGGAGTGTGAATAAAGCCGCCTGATAACTGTTCCCATGTTCACCAGTTGTCTGTTATTGGAGCCAAACATGGCCACACTTTGTGGGTGCAGGTTGTGTTGTGAATGACAAATATCCTGTAAATGAATGATAATGGCTTGTTTAGCTGTAGCCCGCCTACAGCGTCCCTGCTCCATCCTATTTCCTGTTAATATCGCTGGCTTCAGCCTTGCTGACCTCGCTGCCATTCTTCTATTTCTATTAATCTTTAATGGTGGGTAAACGGCCCCATGCCACACACTGACCGACATGGCTTTCCCACCTCATTATTGTCCTGGAGGAAAAGAGGAACTAAAACAAAAAAAAAAACATTGTATGTATTGGGGATGTGGACTTTTTATGATATTTGTAATGTTTCCCCGTCATTTCTTTTATCTCGTCAGACTGTTTTTTCTCAAGCCTCAGTGAATTTTAATTATGACCGGGATGGCCGAGATGTGTGACTTTTACACTCTTGCCTAATGGCGGCCATCTTTACCAGGTTAATGGTCAGAATGTGACAGGAGAGTCGCCACACTGAGGAGCCGCAGAGAGCAGCAGAGCTATACATTTATCTAATCTGAGTGTGTGTGGGCGCGCTTTCTCCCCCACACCCCCTCCCACGCACTTTTTTCCCTTGTCTGTTAGGTCATTCATGTCTAGCCTACACACACACACACACACACACACACACACACACACACACACACACACACACACACACACACACACACACACACACACACACACACACACTGCTGCCCTGCTTGCCAATCTCAACAAAGGTCTGTGACATTTGGAAGTAGATGAAATGACCGACGGTGTCGGGAGTGCTGCGCTCCATGTTTTACTGCTCAGGGATAAGAGCTCTTTAGACCTGAAAAGAACATACACACACACACACACACACACATACACACACACACACACACACACACACACACACACACACATATACACACACATATACACACACACACACACACACACACACACACACACTTCTCTTTAGGACCTCAATACTGCTTCAATACCTTTCTATTCATATCCCTGCTTTCTGCTCTGCGGAGCCTTTCAGGTTCCTTGTTGGGGTTAAGGCACAACAGAAGCCAATCAAATCTCACTTTAAAGCCCATAAAGAAGCAGGACCATTGAGCTGTTGAGCTGTAAAATGTATAATTTAGAAGATGTACATTACAACTGCTTCATTTATCAGATGCTTTTTTTAAACCCATTTTTACCCATTAGTTTACCCATGATTGGGTGATTTATGTCTTAAATAAGACAACAATAGAGATGGTTTTCACTGCTTTGTATATTATAATATATTGTGTGTGTGTGTGTGTGTGTGTGTGTGTGTGTGTGTGTGTGTGTGTGTGTGTGTGTGTGTGTGTGTGTGTGTGTGTGTGTGTGTGTGTGTGTGTTTGTGTGTGCGTGTGCGAGCTTGCCTGTGTATGTTTGAGACACACAAAAAAAAAAAACAGCTGGTGTTTCACAGGCTTAAAAGCATTTGATTACTGTAAAATTACAGCTTTCTACAAGAACAATATTGTTTTCTCAACGCCCCAAAAATGTGGTAAATCCTTGAGTTCCTTCTTTAATTGATTTTCACATCCTGGGTGCTAATTAGCTGAATGTGGATTTGGTGTTTCTGCGCTGCACTTCCAAAGACAATTTGTCAGCCAGAGAGTGTGTAGCATTTCTCAGCTGCAGTGCTTTTTTTTTTTTTTTTTTTGCTAAATGTTAAAAGATATGATGGAAAATATTCTAGATTTGTAAAACAAATCCCATAAATCCAAAGTTTGATATAATTGAACCATCCAAAGCATGCATGCCATTGTTTTTCTAAACTAAATTATTAAAACAAATTGTTCCTTTATTGCTACACACACTACAGCTCCATATTAAAAATAAAAATAGTGCTCTAATTCCTCGTGTTTGAGTGCAAAAATCTATAGTTCCCTGTTATTGCAAATTATTGAGCTTTTTTAAAAACTGAAAATCTACCATGACCAGTTTTTAAAAATGTATATCTCCCGAATTTTATTGTTTGTTGCAAAAAAAGAAATTTGATATTTCGCTCAATATCTTATTATTTCTACATTTTTTTGTATTTGTCTTAATTGTTAGTGTAATAATATATTGGCCACATGTGTATACATCTGATTTTATTTACTTTAATTTATGCCTGAAATAAAAGTAAAAACAATAGTATTGATTCCATTGACTCATCTTTATCTGCACATTTCTGGAACAGGATCCTTATTTTCAGTTTCCAGTTTGTATGAGATTGATTGATCCTCGGTCACATCTCTTATTCGCTCACTTTTATTGTTAATTAAAATTTGCATAGAACATTTACAATAATCTCAATACTTACTATAATGTTTCGTTTCTCTGTTTTCATTCATAGAATATGGATTTTGATGGATGTCATCAGATTTAGACGTGACATGTCAGGTGTTTACAGTAAATGTGAACACAACTGAAATACTTACTAAACTCCCTGCGTGGCAAATCAACTTTTTGTCACATGATTTCATTTTCCCATGCAGGTAACATTCAGCAAAGCCAAAGCCGTGTCCCAATATTTAAATGTCTTTATGAAACCATCGTTAAGATAAAGATGCGATAACGATAATGTTAGAAGTGAAACTGGAAAATTACGGAAAACAAAAAAATTAATATTCCACCCACTTTATATTTTTGAAGCATCTGTTAACACCCCACTGCTCTGAGGGCACTAACAGAGATCAGCTATAACATTTTTATCTCGCCCAAGATTACAAATTTAGAGATTAAATATAAATCACGTTACTCAGGTATAAGATCAGTCGGATGTCAGATCGGTCGCCACGTAACCGACACAATGACTGAGTTGCAAAACCTTTAAATGTAGTTATTTATGTCATTATTAGCTAATAAATAAATTATAAATCCAGAGTTAAAAAAGACCCTTTGAGCCACCCTGCACCTATTTCCTCCTTCCAAATAATTTCCGCTCAACCCCTAACTTTGCTGTTCTTTCAGTGGCTGCAGCTTTAAGGCATACATCTTCATCGTCTTGTGGTGAACTCCACGTCTTGCCTGTTTTTTCTTCTTTTTTTTTTGCTGCTTTTCTGCTGAGTTTCTCCCTTAACAATGCCCTCATCAGAGGCTGCTGTCAGAGGCAACAATACTTAGAATGACAGCTGCCTTCGCTGGCCCGCCGTCGCCACAGAGTTTAAGTTACAGGAGCCATTGATTCTCGTCGGGGTGTTGGCTGCCTGGGTTAGCACGCACAAAGCCCCGCCGACAATGTGGCTGCATTGTCCAGGTCACAGTGCTGAGCAGGAGAGTGACAGCGGACGGCGAGCTACGAGTTCATTAGACCAGCGCTGCTCTCCTTTCTTTCCCTCTCTCTCTCTCTGTCTCTCTCTCTCTCTCTGCCTGGTGAGGTGTGTCCTTCTCAGTACTCATTAACGTCCAGTATGAGCCACTGAGTTACACGTATTAGCCGGGGAACATTGAAGATCGCCACATGAGGACATGCTGCCTGGTTAAACCCATGAACCCCATCGAACCTACCCCCCCTACACACACACACACACACATGCATACACACACATGGAATGACATATTAGAAATTAGTTCCACGTCCAGTCTGCTTCTAATTTTCACATTAAAAAAAAGCATATTAAGAAATAATAGGCTCCCCATAGTTCACATAACTTACTGGCTCTAGTTATCTCTGCCTCTCTTGTCTTTCTGGAGGACTTGTGCTAGGTCGCCGCATGTACTCAGACTTGTGCAGGGGAAAGAAAGAGGGTGAGAGTTTGCCAGTATTATTCTCCAAGCACTGGTCTAACAATTATGGGCAGACTGCTGAATAGTTCTATGTCATTAGCGCGGGCTAAATTATGCTCTTCACTTTGGGATGGAGGTCCTTTCACTCAGAGCCAGAGAGAGAAATAACTGGGAGAAGACAGTAGTGTTCACAATGAAGCTGACAGAGTGTTCAAGGATAGCAGGCTTTCATTTCTCTTCTGGTAATGTTCTATATTAGACTAATGTTCAATTAGGTTGTCAAGGTCTGTTAGTGACATGTAATTCTTCGGAGGGGGGGGGGGGGGGGGGGGGGCTTTTATCATATCCCTTCATATCAAATGCAAATAATTTCTATTACATGTATGATAAGCAAATAAAACCATTAACTGTCCATTCACGATGATAAATTCAAATAGGTTAAGATTTCATGTTAATGAAATTGAATTAAAAGGGGAGCCGTTCCAGTGCCGAGGGAGTTTATTCTAAATGCCCGCTGCCGTGTCTGTGGTCATGATGTCAGGGAAAAAGAAAAAGAAAAAAAAGTCAGAGGTGGGGGACAAAATAACATTTACAGCATGAAATGTAACCCAGTCTGAATCCAGACGTCCAGCTTCATCAAAAATCCAACTCTTAGATGTACAGAACAGCTTCAGGGTTCTACTGGGTGGATTTTATCACAGGGACGCTCATGTCAGATCACATCATATTCTGCAGGTGTTGCATTATATATTGGAGCAGATTTGATTCACTCTCCTGTCTCCACCAGCTGTCATGCGACACACAAACATACAGAATTCCTTCTTTTCAATCCATGTTTTTGTGTGTCGTATGTTTTCTTGTGTGTGTGAAATGATATAACATTTTTCTTCACTCTCAGCAGCAGCTAGGATACTAAGATTTGTATTTATTATATATATTTTTTGCCAAACCTCTTATTTTGTTATCAGGCTAAGATCTTTATCTTTCTTTTCAAGCGTTCTGATTTCTAATTAAATCAGCGGACGACACTCCGCTGATAACAAAGATTCATTACTTCATAAGTAAAAAAAAAAAAAGTCTTTTCCTTTGTGCCGTTCAGTTTTCATTTTATATCATGTGCTATGACTAACACCGATCTGAGCTATGAGACAATGAATCCAACTGTATTTAAAGGCAGGCGAAAGCAGCTTTGCTCCTGTTAAACTCAGGGTTGATTGTTGCGTTAACAGAGAACATTACGTCTGACTGGCAGAGCCTTAAAGATGCTTTTAACTGGGAAATCTGACCAATGGCTCAGAATTCTGGTAAACATAAGCCGTAAGTTATCGTAGAGGCAGCGAATAGGGGGAAGGAGGAGGGAAACGGGAAGAAGAGTAGAGAGAAGGGGGCATGGGGTGTTCTTTGCCAAAGATTTTCATAGTTTTCCCTCATTGATTCATGATTTCATGTGGTACTATACTATTTTTTTTTTCATGTCCCCTCCATAAAATCTTCTTTGAATATTTACTGTTTATTGTCCACTCCACCCCCTGATCAATGAAATGGGATTTTCGCCCCTGCGCTGGCTTCCGGGACTCGTAAAACTAAATGCCACGAGGGAGCCGGGGACATTGGCATTAGGCTGTGGCAGTAAAACAGCACCAGCTACACGCAGCATCAGGAACGTCTCTCGTTCGAAGCATGAACCGAAGCCCAGTGATCCTCCGGCGTAAATCAGGCTCCTCTAACTCGGAGTTTAATGAACAAATGAAAAAGTTAGATAATCGGTGGAGTTCATGAAGAGACTGGATAAGAGACTAATATTTTGAGAATCCGCTTTGAGAATCTGCATCGTCTCCTTTTCACCTCGCTCTCCTCCTGTCCTTCACACCCACCGATCCTACTCTGCTGTAACCCTCCTCCTCCTCCTCCTCCTCTTTCTCCTCCTCCTGCTCTCACTTCTCACCTCATCCTCAGTTCCTGTCCTCCCACCTCCCGCTCCACCTGCTCGGATCGATTCTGTGTTAGTGAATTTGGAGCAGCGGGGCGCTCGGGGGAGGAGGGATAATGGCCACTGAGCGGAAGTGAGCAGAGCCGGACATGGCTACTTCCTGCACAGCATGGCGGTCATTTCATCACCCGGGTCATTTGTCTAACACACACCCCCACCACCACCACCCTCCCCGCCTCATTGACTCCTCCACTCCTCCCCCTACTTTCCCATGTCTTTTTCTTCTTCTTTTTTTTCTTTTTTTTGCCTGGCATTATGCTTCACACTCTCTCATTTTCTCTCAACCTTCAGGATTTCTCTAAATACCACGCAGGGTCGCAGACAGAAAGATGACAGACCATGAAGGGTCACTGTAGGCCGATCATTAGCAGCAACCTGTGGTTGACTTCAATTAGCCTGCAGAGACGCTGCCGGCGGTGAGAACACTGAGTGAAGTTGGCTTCGCGGCTCTCAGATTTACAGTTAGATTCAAGTTCTGGCACGTTGGGAGATACATAACCAGCAGCTGTAAGTTACACAGAAGGAGTCTAATTAAAGGTTTGATACTGTTGACTTTAGTTTACAGCTGTGCAGATGTTTAGTAGTGGGTTGTGCTGTAAAATGCCTACTTCACTAAGGTCTGTTAGTGACATGTAGTGACAAAATCACCCGCCTCATAACGCTTTACAGAGCGAGTCTCGCGACTAAAATGTAGCAGCTGCATTAACATAAGTGAGCGAATTCTGTTCTTATTTGGATCTTGTTAAACTGCAAATCATCCAGAGTGACCCCACGCGCTCTTTGGACATATTTTGACTTGAAAATATCACCGTGCGAGGTGGCAGTTGACGATGAGGAGGAGGGAGAGTCTGCAGTGATGAAATGGAGACGAGAAATGGAGGGCGAGACAGAAAAATAAAAAAAAATATATATAAAAATGTAGACAAAACAAGGACAGTGAATGCAAGCAGGGAGAGCCAATCTGCTGCAAAGCTGAACAGACAACTCTGGGATTATCGGCAACGGTGACAGCAGATGATGATTGTTGGTTGTGTATTTTTGTGTGTGTGTGTGTGTGTGTGTGTGTGTGTGTGTGTGTGTGTGTGTGCAGGGGGGGGCAATTATGTAGAATTCCCCCTTGTCTTTCTACAACCCCCCCCCACCTCTCTCTCTCTCTCTCTCTCTCTCTCTACCCCCTACGGCGGCCCTGATGGGACACAGCCTTTCATTTGCTCATTGCGGTAATTGGTGTATGTGAGGGGGAGGTACATGTGTTCTGCTCCCCCTCTGCGTCTGTCAGAGAATTAGAAAATGGAATTCTCTGAAGAGCAGTGTGCGTCTGCCTCCCTCATCCAAGATGACACATTTTCATTATTCGCTCTGTGACAGAACAGATTTCTCTGTCCTCTGGCCACCAGCATACATTATGATTTTCAATTCTGAAGATAATTCATATTGTGATTAATTTTGCAAAAAACAAAAAAAAAATGCATTTAGACAAATGAATGTTAAATTAATAGGTTCTGCAATTATTCTGTTTTCCTTTGTTTTTTTTCTCAGGCTACAGGTTGTTCTCGGCCTGGATACGCAGTAATAAGTGACACAATCTCTTTACAACTAAAAGCAAAATTGGTTTACAAATGAATTAGCTCTATAGAATAAACTAAAAAACAAAAAGTAAACATTATTTGTGTCTTATTTTCCCTGTTACATTAAATCCCCTTTTAGACCAATATTCATAATCATCAATTATAAGCTGTTTTAAGGGTACATAGAAATTGTTTGTGAAAGTCCAGAATTCTTATTTTGTTTCTCGTTATGCAAATCAAACAATGTCCCATCAATGTAAACAAGTGTGCATTAAAATTATGGCATCACGGCTCTTTCCACCCACCAATAACATGTGTCTGCAGCGCTGTTGGAGTTATTATTTTAGTTATTAGTTTTATAGGAATAGAGCCCCAAAAACCAGTCATAATGTGGAAAATATTCACTATATATACTGTATAGCCTTATGCAAAAGCCTTATTATTATATATGTATTGAGGAAAATTATCAATCATTCCCACAGATCTATACAAAAGAATCCTATTTAAACCTTGATCTCCGTATGAATCCAGTGTCCACAAACAAAATATGTGTGTTGTGTCTTCATCACCTTTTTGTCTATATGAAGCTAATTTTCTGAATTTAAATACATCTGAATATGTGAATTTAAGGTAGTTTAACTAGACCAGATCGCATAGATTCTGTTGGAGCCAGAGGCTGCAGAGGCAACAGGCACCGAGCTAATTACTTTTACCAAGACTAGTTCATCCAGTGTTACTTTTACCTTTCTTTTCCTTTTTTGTTACATTTAGATTCAGCCGATGCCCTGTTTATGTGGTATAACCGAATCACTAAGATGGTCGAGCATCAAAATTCATTTTCAGATTACAGGGAATAGATGTTAAATTAGCTTTGCCTAACAAACGCCACGGCAGGTTGTTTTTTTTCCATCTGTTTTCCGGTTCTTGCAAATCTTCCAATCTGTTTTTTTTTAATTGCACATTTCTATGGCATAATGCTTTTTCATAATAGAATAACTGTTGAAAAAAAATCATTCAACAAGTGATTCATTTGGTAAAAAAAAAAACACTGCATATTTTCTGCTTACAATTTAACAATTGTCTCACAAAAACAAGTTGTTTGAAAATTATCTTTAAACTACTACCCTGCTGTCATAGTATCATCCATTATTAACAGTTATATAAGAATACGGTTTGGAAATATCTTTGGCATAATCTTTAGCTTCACTTTCTTCAGAGACATAAAGGGAGAGAGAAAAGGAGTCGTTCCTTTTGCATCATGCACCAAATTAAGTGAAAATAAGGTCTGCATTTTGGGACATAATAGCACTAACAGCGCCGCTGGTGTGCCACTATCATGCAGACTTTTATTGTGGTAATTATAGGGGTTCACAATTCATGCAAAAAAAAGAGTCTATAAACCCGATGTCAGGGTTCTATAAATGTCTTCATCTCCGAAGAGCTTAAACGTGAGTATGTCTAAAATAATCAGTTCGAATTTGTGTGTGAAAAACATTGACCACAGGAATATATATTTAACCCTTTGGCATCCGATTCAAGAGTGAATGAGAGGCTCTGTGATCTGTAGTCGTGTTTGGAGAATCGCTGAGGGGGAGAACGGAGAAAGCAGCCGGAGCACTGACCTCTCACCAAGGGAGCATCCTGTACACGGCGGCCTGAGATGAGGGCTCGCCGCAGGGGGGATGCAGAGACGTGGGGGCGGCGGGGGGGTGCTGGTGGTTGAGGCGGGGGGTGAGGGGGCTGCTGCTGGAAGGCCAGCAGGGAAGGTGAGGTGGGAGAGGGAGAGCTTTTGAAAGCCAAGGTTATTGGGTTAGGAGAAGGACCATGAGTGGAAATAACACAGGAGGCGTAGGAAGGAGAAAGGGGGGGTGCTTTATTGAGAGAGGAAAGGTGAGGGAAATGGTGTAAGAGAGGTGTGAGCCAGAGGAGAGAAATGGGGGAGTGATAGCGAGAGAAAGGAAAGGTGCTATGTTGGGATTAAAGCTGAAATGAGCGACATATGGAAAAAGGGAAAAGGGAGACTGAGAGCGAACGTGTAGGAAGAAAATCAGCATGCAGCAGGGAAAGAGGAGATGTAATTTATTTAAAAAAAAAAAAAAAAAAGGTAAGGTAAGGCCCTGACCCCCTTTGCACCTGGCATCCAAACTGCGACCTAATGCAATCAGATTGAGGAAAATCAGATAAATCGCAGATGTAAACTCACCACGAAGTTCACATCCCGCCTGCGCTCTGTAGTAAATTGTGTGTGCGTAGGAATAAACTCACAAGCAGGTGGAGGTCAGGTCAGACTGCACTTCAGTCAGTATGGATTCATGATACTTGACTGACTGAACAGCTGGCTGAACAAGACTTCCTGTCAATATCAATTATCTCCTAAATATTATCAAGGGAAGCCATGTGCTAAGGGAGCTTGTGCTCACATGTTTTTGATGCCAGGCAGATAAAGGTTTAAGAGGTAGGAGCAGTTATTTCTGTATTTATTTTTATCTTTTATATTTTTTTTATATTTGTCCTTTTAGGTTTATGAGTTAGAAGTGGTGTAGGGGAAAAGCCACGGATCCGAATCATGGTCGGCACGTGCTTTGACAGCAGGAGACCTCATGAGGATGTGCAGTTAAAAGTGGGCGTCGGAGGATGGCGAGATGGGCACGAGGATGAACAGGAGAACAGGGGAACAGGTGCTGCGTGCGGAGGCCAGGGGAGTGTGGCGGGGAGGGGAAGGAGGGAGCTGTGGAACAGCGGGGTGAATTGGGTGGCAGCTCAGTCGACACACTGGTGGAGAGCGGGAAAAAAAAAACGGCCGGAGGAAGGGGGAGCGCGCCTACGAGTCAAAGAACCTTTGCCGGGTTCAAGTTTTGATACTGCGGCTCCTTCTTTTTTTTTTTTTCTGGCTCTCAGGCCCCGTCTCAAGCGCCCTTCTCTGGCTCTGAATATTGTTTGTTTCTCTTCCCGCCTCTCCTTATGAAACACACATCCTTCACCTCCGAACACAGATCTTTCTCAAACACTTTCTTACTCCGAGCAATGAACACAGAATCTTCTGCCAAATTGAACAATTCTGACCACTGGCAGTCAAATAAGAACAAGCATTAAGGTACTAGAGAAGCAGCTTGAAGTGATGACCCACTTACACAAAAACCCTCTCTCAGAAGAATCAAACCTCACACTGTTTCTTACAAGGACAAAAATTACACACACACACACACAGTTGTAATGTACATCAGCCAGCACATACACACACACACACACACCAGTCCAGACTGGGACATCAAGACAATGTTTTTGCGCTCCTGCCGGTTTTCACCAGTGGCGACAAGCACCTGTGTGGCGTGTGCAACAAAGGTTCCTAGCAACAGTCGCTGTGGAGAGACATCGTCAGGATGCACACCTGTTTGATCTGCCGGGACCCTCTGTGATAAGTGGCCCCGGTAACCATGGCGACCAGGATATGGGATGGATGCATGTGGTGCTATTGAATGGCCTTGGATTATAAACACACATACACCGGTACACACACACACGCCGAGGCGCACACATACGCCCACAAACTTAGCGAACGCACATCATGCTTGAAGGAGTACATGCACACGCGCACACACTTACGCACACTCGACAGATAAACAAGCACACATGCAATGTGAGAAAGAGCGTTCGCAGAAGACAACGTCACACACCAACTCAAGTCGAACATATAACGAGGCAGAGCTGTAGATCATGCCGGGTTTCACACATACGATGCACTCGTAGCAGACTTCACACATGGAGGAACGTGCCAAAAAGGTCCCACATTCATAAAAAAAAAATTTAAAAAAATTAACAAACATCAATACGCACACACACACACGTAGGCTGACTCCAAACATTCCAATCAGAGAAACAACACAATGCAGTGTGTGAAGAAAAACGAGGCAGCAGATGGCCAACGTGCTGACAGTTACTCACGGCGTGCAGGTGGGCAGGGAAGCGCTTTTCCTCTCGCTGCACAACTCTGCGTCGACCTTGGAGTGAAAAATGCGAATCTTTAGCCGCAGTAGTCATTCACACAAAAATAGACAGTCTGTGCACAGAAATAAACAAAAATACGCAGTTACATTCCCTATAGACTTAGAGGCATGATAAAAGTGAATGCGTGTCAATTTGTGGACAACGTGAACTTTTACTCTACATTCCTGTCTAATAGACTGGATGGCGAATAGGTACCAATTAAGAAAGCATTAAGTGGTCAACTCAGTAGGCTAGTGGTTGAGTATTGTGACGGTATATATATAAAAAGCATTAAGTGCATCCATGGGCCCATGAAAATCCTGATTTCTTTTTTTTTTTGATGAACGAATGAAGTGGGCTCTCCAGCACACAAACACAGATGCAGCCTAATGTTTTAGGCATTTGAGCACGAGTAGGACAAATGCATCAATTCAGATGGTGAATGAAGGAACCGGTGATCGATATAATCTAATTTGATTGTATCTTAAAAACCTGATTCATGCTTATTTATTTTTAACTTTTGTTTTCCTTATGCACTTCATGCACTGGTATTGCTAGGGGCCCATTGACATTAAGAGTGTACAGGGCCCAGAATTTGGTGCTACGACCCTGAGTGTATCCCAGCTCCTCTGCTGGCCTGAAGCATTGAAATGCAAATGAGGCAACCATATAGGTTGTGTTCAGATCATTTCACATGTACAAACGCATGTAAAGTACATCTGTACAGCCCACTCTGTGCAGATTAACTGTTTTAAATTGAGTTGGATTTATATTTTTGCCTTTCACACCAGGTTTCCTTGAGCCTTATCGCTTGGCCCCAAAGATGTAAACCAATAAATAAAAGTGAAACCCACCTACACTGAAATGCACGGAGGTACTGAGTTCTTGTTTCTGACCTTCCAGTTTGCCGGCGCGATCTTTTATTTGCATTAATCTGTATTCTCCTTTATGCCGGCAGTGCTTTGTGAGTGCTATTCAAATAAATCCTTTCTTATCATTGTGCAGAGGGGCGAGCCTGATAGCTCAGATGTTATAGCCTGTCAGAGAACAGACAGCCACGTCCTTTATTCTACAAGCCAATCATGACTCACGACCCGCATGTCACGAGGAGCGAGCAGCTCAGGCTCTGTTTCCTCCTCTGCTCTGTTTTAAACAACTCGCGGATTTTCTCAGAGCGGGAGCCAGATTTAGAAAAAAAGAGCAAAAAAAAAAAAAAGAAACAAGCATGACTTCGACCAACAGCTAATCAGTCAGTCAACATCGGCGTTCTTCCTGCTCTACGCTTCTTGCATAAAACAAGAATAACAGCGAACGTGCCACAGCTATGGGGATCAAATGTCAGAGCAGATGAGGAGATTGGTCTGCTGCGGCCGCCTGCCTGGCTCACTTATCAGCTGCAATGACTGTCAATCACCCGGGGTTTGATCTCATCACACACACACACACACGCTCAAAATAGACGACAGGTGATCAGTTTACTGCTCGTTAGTCCGTTTTGATACCGCAGTCATGTTTGTGCAGTTCGGTCTCGTGTTCGCTGCTGTTCTCCAACAGTCATAATTGGAATGTTTCACCATATGTTAGTCTGGGATTTATTTAATTCATTCACCTTTCAGTTGAGCTCAGTTATTATTTTTACAGACCGCCGTTACCAAGAGAGAGAGAGAGAGAGAGAGAGAGAGAGAAAGGAAAGATTAACCCATTTTCACAGGTTATTTCAAAAACATCTGCTACCGTTCCAATTTAATTCACAAGACACAATTTATATCGTGGCCCTAAGTTATTATCCATGAAAACGGGATACTGTGTGTTTAAGTAGCTTTAGCCATTAGCTTCAGAGGTTTAGCTGTTTGCCATGGTGGCTAAACTAACAAAAAAAAGACAACACGTTGCCTATAGAAAAGTCCAACTGAAATACCAGTTGGTCATCCCATTTTGCACTAATTTAACTAATGTTGAAGAGAGTTAAACATTAATTGCATTCCAGTAGTTTTCATAATTATTAAGTGTCATGTTTAACAGTTGAAAAGAAGACAAATGTGTAGTTTCAAGCTATGGACAGAAAGTGGTGTTAGCAATGTTGTGAGTAATGGACAACAGTAGCGTCTAAAGTCAGAAACTATATTAGCAGGTAACTTTATTTTTTTAAAGCTAACCAGCTAATTAAGAAAATAGCTTTATGCTAGCGGGGAACTTTTCTTCTCTCAATTAGCTAAGTAGCAGGACAAGACTGTATTTTAAACACACTGAAATATTATTTACAAGGCTGTGGCTGTTAGCATAGGCAGAGAATTTGTTGGGTGGGTCCCCTTCACAGGGGGACTTTTAGTTTAAAAAAAAAAATAAAAATAACATGAATTTAACATGTAAAGAATAATATTAAATGAGAAATGTTGATAAGGACAATAAATATTTGAAAGCAATACAAAATATCTGACTACATTACATTATGTTATATTTTGAATTGTGAATTCCTTTACATTAATAAAGACATTTAGACTATATTTAAATAAATTGGCTTAGAAAAGACCAGAATGTAATAAATTAATTGTTTGAGAATCAAAATCTCAGGGCGAAGATTTCCAGGCCCCCGCTTAGTAAATCACCAATGTTCAAATGAAAGCTATGCCCATGGCTGTTATTGCATTTTGGGGTCACTATTATAAAAAAAGAGGTAAAACCCATAAATTATAAATCCTATACTATGTGTTCTCTATAGCACAAAACACATGCAGTTTGGTTTCCAGTCCAGACAGATTTTTCAAATCTAAAAGATAAGGTGTCTCGGTTTGTTGTTGAAACCCCACAGCAACCAGAACTAAACCTCGAAAACTATATCCCGGGTGCAACATCGCATTTCATCAACATCTGCAATTTGGTATTTGACTTACTTGTTAAAACTGACCTCTAACAGCACTGACTCAAAGAAAACATGACCTCACTTTCCTGCCGTCAGTAAATCACTGGAAGGCAGAGCTGCGAACCCTGACGAGCCTGTTGCTCCAGGACTCTCGCTGGTACCCTTCCCCCCTTCATGTTTCTCTTTTCTCTCTCTCTCATCCTCAAGTGACCCGCTCCCCTCGCCTCTCCACCCCCCCCTCCCTCCTTTCCTCCACCTTCCTCTAGCGAAATGAAAAGGCCACATCAAACAATGGATTTAGCCTGCTCCCTAAGCAGATGAGAGGAAGGGAAACAATGGAGGAAGATGGAGAAATGAAGCAGGGATACGGGAAGGGGGGGGGGGTGATGGAGGATGGGGGATGGATGCAGTGGCTGAAAATAAAGGTAGAGAGTGGTGGAGAATTTCACATAAAGCTTCAGACCCTTTATACAGAACAACATAGATACAGATATAACGTGACACGTAGATTCCCATATTTCCTGATATTTGTCAATCTACCTGTTTGTTCTTTTGATTCCATTTATCACATTTTATGTTTGTAATTTGCACTTTTTTTATTTTATTTTATTTCTTTGTGACATTTCTCTTGCTTGTTTCTGCTGTTATTTTCCTCAGTGTTTTCAAGGCAAGTTTATTTGCATGGAACAACTCAATGCAACAATGCAACTCAGACTGTTTTACTTGAAGTGACCAAGCTGGATACTGTTTCATAACTGGGTATGAAACAGTCTCAGGATGTGTCTCTAGAATGCAGATGCCTCTATATAAGGGTGAAGGTTTAGTTCGAACAGTCTGGGGATTTTAAATGTGTTTTAAATGAAAGAACTTTTTTGCATTCTGGTTAATTTATCCGCACCAACGCCATGATTTACTGCGTTTTTCCAAAATAAAAGTCCTCTGTTTCTTTCATTTTTCGCAAATGCATGCATACACTTTGCCTCTGTATGACATACAACAGCAAACAAGGCCTTCGTAGGACTGGATATTTTTCTCGACATTACTTTGAATACACATAGCCACACCAGAGAAATGAGGAAACCTCGTTTTTAAGGCCTTTTGAAGTTGGACTGAAAGGGGTCTGAAGCTAAGACAACTTTTTATTTTGCCAGGAGAGCAGCGAGTCTCGGGCCTCGGCCGCGGCGGAGAATGACGCCACGTCAGCTCAGAGGGAGGCGAGGAGGCGACAGGAGGAGAGGAGGAGGAGGAAGAGGGGGCAGGGAACGCGGGAGGGAGGACAGGCAGCGAGGGGAGGTTAGAGAAGGAGGAGCAGAAGGTGCAGGGCGGAGAGCGGGGGAGTGATGGCAGTCTCCCACCAGCGCTGTCACAACCACACGCTCGGCTGCTGCTGCCGCTGATTGTGATTGCTGTTCAAACAAGGCCGACAGCTGCCACAAACATCTCCTGCTTAATATGACACACTTGTACACGCGCTCACACACGCGCTCACACACACACACGCAAATATTGCTCGCATGTCACTTTTTGCTGTCCCGCTTTATGGCACCCTGTTATCTTTCTTTCTCTTTCTTGCTCTCTGATAAGGCTGCGGACACTGATTGCCCTCTGCTCTGTAAAGTATGACAGCTCAATCACTCATCAAATCAAGATGTTCCCTCGTCATGTTGGAATACATCCTCTACATCCTCTATCAGACACTTGTCTTTCTCTGCTTTTTTTTATTAGCTATATTTCCAGTTCTGAGCATTTTTTTCCATGTTTTTTTCCCCCTCAGCTACTTTTCACCACTTTTAGTCTGTGCCTCCAAAAAAGGAAAGTATATTTCTAGGTAAACGGATTCCTGTGTATCACTGCTAGAGCTGCAGCAATTAATTGATCAATCTGCAGCCGTTTTGCTCAGAATATTTCAAGCATTTTCAAGCTGCTCTCGAGGACTGGTTTCTTTTCTCTGCTTTGCTTTTTGTCTGTATATTTTTGTTTGCTTGCTCGTTTTCCTGGGGAATGTGTGATGTGTGTGTGTGTATGTGTATGTGTGTATGTGTGTGTGTGTGTGTGTGTGTGTGTGTGTGTGTGTCACACGAAGCTAAACCACATCGTCAACTGAGTATATTTGATTTTTGGACAGAACGAGACATTTGGAAACATCACAAGCTCTAGGGAATTTCGATGAGATACTTTCCATCGCTTTTCCTGATGCGTTATAAACCAAGCAATCAAATCGATTAATCACCAACAGAAATCTGCAGATTAATCAAAGACGAAAATAGTCTTTAGCTGCGGTCTTAATCGTTTTTTTTTTCACCGTTTGCGGGTGACATTCATATTTCACAGCAGCGCCTTCATTTTTTTTACAAGCCCCTTTCAAATCAGTATGCTGTGCATCATACAACACGAAACCAGTAATAACCAGCAGTTTATCTGAAATGCACCAATCACTCCACGAGGGAGCCTATTTTTTTTTTATTTCTTATTTTTTTATTTGGGATCAAACACTGTTCTCTGCAACAAAAGCAAAAAAAAAGCCTGCAGTTTCTAGACAATCTGCGAAAGACGATAATGACCCTGGGCGAAAAGGGATTAGTCATGCAGTCAAAATGCCTTCATGTAATCTAACTAGAATGAAAGGAGTCTGTCTGTATCATGTATGTATATATATATCACTGTCCTTCAGTGTATTGCTAAGAGGAAGTGCAGTGTCGAGTGTGAAGTTGTTTGGATGAGTTCTTCTGGACAAAGCTGCGAGTCGCAGGCCTGTTGGGAACATTTAGAATGGCACTGGTAGTGTTTAATTAACCCAGCTCACATAGGCTAAATGGATTCCATTTGTATAGGGCTCTCCTGGTCTTTTTCGGCCACTCAAAGTGCTTTCCACCACAAGTGTTCATTCACCCGTTCACGTGCGTTCGTACGCTGATGGTCGGTGGCTGTCATGCAAGGTGCCAACCGTCTCATCGGGATGTTATCTAATCACTCACACACACTCACACACATTCACACACACACCAGTGGCGCAGCCCAAGGAAGCTTATGAGTAGTGTACGACTGCTCCGACACTGCTAACACCCCACGTTTCTAAAAACATGAATGCACTGAAGGCTTTCTGCTTCTCTCCATCTCTTTTCTCTCTTTCTATCCCTCTCTGCTGCTTTCCTGCTGTTTTTTTCCCCCTCTTCTCCTGTCTGTCACACACACACACACACACACATGCAAACACACTCTCTCTCCTCCACAGCAGTTATACATTATGGAGTGGTAACCAGGCAGCATCTAATTGCAATAATTGGAAGAATGTACCAAGCGGCCTGTTTGAACACCTGTTAGCACTGAATTTCTCTCATGGCTACAGATTGTATGTGCTGTGTCACACCATTTGGTGTGTGTGTGTGAGTGTGTGTGCGTGTGGGTGTATGTATGTATCCATGTGCAAGCCTCAGAATGCGTTAGCTCCCCCTCTCTCCCATCCCTGCTCATGTAGGGGGGGGGGGGGTATGTAAATATAGGATCCTGGCAGCGTTCCAGTTTCCATTTTGACACCTCAGACCCCTCCAGAAGGAGGCTGCCTGTCGCTGACACATCGGCAGTTCACCCAGAATAATTTGGTGCTTTGACAAAAAATGAATAATATGCATGATACATCTTGGCCTTCACACTTCTCATGCTGTCATCACTACTTTTTTTTTTTTTTTGCCTGTGTAGTCATTTTGTCAGCTGTAACGTGCCGAAATAACAACTCCAGGACTGAGTGTGTTACGAGCAGATCAGACAGGACGCAGAAAACCTCCTGCCTGCCTGCAGTCCGAATATGAGCCACAGGACCGACTCGCGAGGTGAGTGCAGGCCTGGTGAACAGTGCACGGCTTCTTTTTCTGATTCAGTGGGTGTAAAGAGTGAAGTGGCGCACCCCCCCCCCCACCCCCACCTCCCCCTTTTTTTCCCTCCCTCTTTTGGGGGTTCGGGGAGCATCTCTGCTCAGGAGTGTGGAGCTGTCCGCCGCTCCGGTGCTGAAATCTCTAGTCACTCTCCTCCCTGCCTGAGCCACCTCGCTCTTTTCTACTTTTCATGCTCATAAAAGATAGAATTTCACCACAGCTTTCAGCGAGAAGGGAAAAAAAAAAACATTTCAAGGACAACTGTTGCTGGAGAAAGAAAGAAGAACGAGCTGCAGGTCTCTGCAGATACAGTGTTGTAGTTGTAGGAGGAGGAGGAGGAGGAGGAGGAGGAGGAGGCCCTTTAGGAGCTCTTCAACTGCACTTCATTTACCACCCCACCCCCTCCAAAAACAAAAAAAAAGACAAATAAAATGAAGCTCTTTCTCTTTCTTTCTCTTTTTTCATACATGCCATGTGTCTTATGTTCTATACAAGACACAGACCAAGCTATTGATTCGATCGGGAGGGTTTTTTCATCATTGAGCTGTTGTCATTTGACCCCAGGAAGCTCTAAGAGGCTGCTGATAATCCGACGCAGACGCAGGTAAGTATGAACGCGGGGACCCGACATGAACAGCATTCTTTCCTTTCCCCCCCCCCTTAAATCTAATCATCTGCCATTATTGCTAATTGGGGCAGCGTCGTCTTCAGATCGATACGGGCACTTCAACACGTGGCCGCAAACACTAGGCTGACACTCACACTTTTTTTTTTTTTTGTTAGAGAAATTGAGCTGTTTAAACTACGGATTCTGACATTTGACATGTCTATAATAGAAGAGATCGACTGGAACACATACCTGTTGATTATCTGGCAGGTCAACCGTGGCGCGTCCTCCTCTTCATCATCATCATCATCATCGCATCTAAACCACGAGGAGAAAAAAAAAAACAGGAAAAGATCTTCAGAAATTCGCTGAGACAAAGTGTTTTTGGATTGTTTCTGAGCTCCCCGCTTTGGGCTTTTTTTCATCGCTTTATGATGGCCCCCATCCACTCTTTCTATTTCTCCCCTAATATAACGAGAGCTCCTCCGGCTCCTCACCTGGTTTTCAGTGCGGCTCCTCCGCTGCTGCTGCTGCTGGATGGATGGATGGATGGATGGATGGATGGAGAGATGATGGAGAGATGATGGAGAGGTGGAGAGATGGAGAGGTGCGGCGCGTCTGGAGGGGGAACAAGCCTCCGGTGCGCTGGTGCCTGCTCCTTTAAAAAGCCTCCACTGGTCCAATAGGAGGTCTGTCAGCTTGATGGGACCTGACGTCACCCCCCCCCCCTCCCACCCATACCCCCTCCCCCTCCCCCCACTCGATTTGAACTATAGGAGAAATTATATCAGCTTTATTTCCACGAAGTAGAAGCGAGTGGAGGGAAAAAAAGACATTGAGACATTCAAGTCTCGGCACAAAACTGGATTTTAATGAGAGTGCTTCTACAATTCCCCGCTCAGCTGTGTTGCGGCGTTCAACGTGTATTTCCTGAATATTCATTTTTAAAGAACAAAAAAAAGAAGCACGCTGGGATATTTTAGTTTTTTTGTGCGTGTTCCTAATCATACTGCAATAAATGATTTGGATTAATTTAAAAGAAAAAAAAAACAGCCTCCTGCGCTTCCATCCGCTTGTGCAGAATGCCCCAAAGTTAATAGAAGCGCTGGATATCTTTATCATCATCGTCACTCGTGAGGTGAATCCAGGTTAAAATAATAATAATAATAATAAAACAACCCACTTCTTTGTTGTGTGCCGGTAACAAAGGAGATGGAGGAAAAAAACGAAGCAGTGAGTTTCATATTTAAGAGATTGCACAACAAGCTTCAGTTCAGGTCAATATCAGAAGAGGTTAAATCATTCATATTTCATATTTAAATACTATCTTTTTATTGACTTGCACTTTTTCTTTTCAATTATACCTGTTCTATATTTTCCATCCTGGTTAAGTTCAGTGTATAAAATCACACAGCGGGATAATAATGAGAATCAATGCCTAATATAATATAAATTGGAACGTATATAAGGATAATGATGAATAATATTTCAGTGTAAAACATTACGTTTTTTGGAGATAAGGCTGTAAAATATGAACACAGTTGAGAAAACAACATTCATAACCTTTAGAATTGTATTTTTTGCAACCCACAGAGGAGCCTCAGCTTCAGCTGCAGCTCAAAAAATATCAAATCAACACTGGAATTAGATGGCTTTTTTAAATTGACTTTTATATATTTTATAAATGACAGCAGTAACATGCTACAATTTTTGCATGGACCACAGCAGCAAAATGAGACACAAATCATTCTTCCTGCTTTACTGGGAACCATTATCACCCAAGGCTGCATCATAGTGTGAGTGTCACAGCCTTGAGGGCCAATTATGAATTTGCTATATGAATGAGGCAACCATGAATATCTAAATTAACATGTTTCGTGCCTTTTATCGTGATTGATTATTGTGAGTGAATGTTCAATTTGCTATAAATTGCAAATTCCGTATAGTTGGGAGCCCTTTTTAAACATGGTTTCCTATTGTAAAGGTAGAAGAGAGACCAGCTGTACTAAAAGCAATGTAGTACATTTATTTGATATCGTACAATAAGAGGTCATATTGTTAGAGTAATAAACAGGGGAGGAAATGCACTAAATTGTGGATAATTCCATGCATATTCTACTTAATTTGGATGAATATATTTGGAATTCCTGTGTAACCTGGCGAATACACAGTGTTATACACATGTCCACATAATGAGGCGTATACATCTTATGTACAACACTGTGGCTCCCTTCGCTTTTCCTGTCATCTTGTTGCTCTCCAGCTGCACGCAGCAGCACCACGACAACATCTAGAAGCCAATAAAGAAAAATGATGTTGCATTTCATATGAACTCTGCTCGTTTGGCAGATGACAGCTATACATAATCTGTCACCGTGTGTCGCCGTGGCGGAGTGATGGCAGAAAGGCTCGAAAAGAGGAGTATTTTCAGACACAAATGAGCAATTTGTAAGGCCATTGTGTGCAGAATCATTGAATTATCCAGACTCACAAACCATTGTGGGAAATGCTATTGTGTTGTGGAGTGCTTGTTTTGTTGTTTGTGTATGTGTGTGTGTGTGATTTTTTTTTTCCATGCAGCTTTTGAAATGGGTCTGTGTGCGTACAAACACAGACAGACACACAAACGTATATTTGTGTAGGGTTTTTTTAATTTTCTTTCTTTTTTCGGAAACTTACCAGTGTTTGCCCGTGTGTTTCCGACCATGTACTGTAGATCTGAGCCAAGCAGCAATTTGACAGTGAGGACGGTGAATAGTGGAGGTGACGAGGCCTGTACTGTACGGACAGATCAGTGTGAACCAGCATACCGTACACCACATGCATGTCAGGTTACACACAGGACGGTTGTTTCCTTTTATCATGAGGTAAGAAGTTCAGCTCTTAACATACACCACAGTGTTTTTTTATGTTTTAACTTTTTATCCTAATCAACACTTCACTGTTCAATGTTCAGCTGAATGTTGTACGCTGTGTAAAGTGTATGATATTTCAAGCTTTTGGGTTATGCGAAGGTCATTTAAAGGAATAGTTCACAGTTTTGGGGAAATATGCTTTCTAATAAGATTATCAACATGATTCTTGTGTCTTCGTGGTAATTGCAAAGCAAAAAACAGCTGATTAGCTTAGCAGAACCAGAAATATTCTCTCTCAAACACAAAGATGTGTGTGTGTGTGTGTTTTTTTTTTTTAGATTCATATTTTACAGGTTAAGCAGACAACATATAACTTGTTTGGACAGTAACTAGCAGGCTGTGAGACCCCCATATATATATATATATATATATATATATATATATATATATATATATATATATATATATATACCAAAGCCAAATCATTCTCCTGAACTATCGCTCACCAAGAAAGCATAGAGTTTCCTTTAATGAAGTGGAAAAAATGTGCCACAGAACTCAGATGTGAAGAATGTGAGATGTATTATATTTGCTACGAACACTTTCATGAAACCAAACTAAAAACTTTATCTCCTCTAAATTCCAAGTTAGTGTACAGCAAACTGTACGAACATCAGCAAATGTGCAACAGTGCAGCCTCCTTCATCGTCTGATGGAGGCCTATTAATAAAGCAGAGGCTCAAAGGCCAAATGTAAGAGTAAACACTTGAAATATCAAATTTAATAGAATATCATGATAAATCAGCGCATACAGACGCACAAAGATGTGAATATTGCATGTTCTAGATATCTACAACACTCTTATGCAAGCTGAGGATCTGAAGATCATATGGCATTCGTTAGATGAAATTTATTTATCATGCTATTTCTCTCCAGACTGTTTTAAATGAGCTGCTGTTAATTCAGTTCTGACAGACAAAGACAAACTCGATGAAATATAATCACAGGTGGAGACACACTGCAGAGCTGGCAGCTCCTTCTGCTGCTGTACTTGTCTAGGTAAAAAGTTTTTTACTTCTTTTTGCATGACTCCACTCACCTAATAAGAAGCTGGCAGATGTTATTAATTTTCATCTTGATTAAACACACATCTGAAAGAATCCAATGAGCAAACGCATGATCTTTTTGGCTGAATGACATGCATTTGGATTTTTAAAAGAGTAACAATAATCAACATGTTATAATTGGTTGTTATTATAAAATATCGATCATCAAATCTCTAAAGCAAACACTGTAGTATTCTAAAACCGAGCCGAATGTCTTTAACAAGAAATGAAGGTGAATGTAACTACAAGGTATAAAATAAACATGATCATTCTACTAAGATAGACATGTAGTAAAAACATTTTAAACACTTCTGATAGAATGATAAACACAGTTTAATAATTTGTCTCTTGTCTCTTTTTTCTCAAGATTTGACCCTGTTTATTTTGCTCATCTACAAGTAAAGTAACATATGGTCAACAAACAAAGACACAACATGCTCCAAGACACATGGTTCCTTAAGACCTGTGGATGCTGGTTGTGGTTATGTGAGTCCTCTTATATCTTATGTATAGTTTGTTTATTGCTGCTCTCTGATACTGTCTTTCAGTGCTCAATTAATATTTCATTAATGTTTTCTATTTTTGGAATGAAAGTGAAAGTTACTTTATTTTTCCACTTCAGCAATATTATTTTCTCAAAATAATGATGAAAAAACAATTAGCCATTCAGGTGGGGATCTTTTTTTTATTTTCTTTTTTTGACAGACTACATTCATTGGATTGAATATAACAGAGATCGCCCTTACAAAATATTGATAACTATATTGTGAAATCCTTCTGGAAGTGTAAACCGAAAACCGTAAAACGTTAAAAAAAATCGTCATAATAGATATTTTCCATGCATAAGCCCCATTTATGACTCAAATCAGTACAATTAAAATAAAAAAATCACCCAAAACAGCTCTTACCCACTACATAAAAACACACACATAACAGTCTTCATAATTAATCCCTGTGAATGTCTTATTTTTGCTCTACTTCTTTGACTCAGACCTGATTATATACTTATTATACATTTTATTTTTATATAGATGTTTATCTAATATTTTGTAACTTTTTATAACCCTGCAGGAACCTTTTTGTCCTCTGAAAAGTACATCACAAATCCAAAGTTAAGAGTGGGGCATTTGACCTGCTGATGATGTCGTGTGGCGGCAAAGTTGCAGGCTCATCTACTTGGCTGTGGTTGAGTGTGGAAAACTGAAAGGTTAAATACGTAGAATTTGTAATAATATATAAAAGTATATTTTTTTATATATTACATATATTTTTATATATTTTTATTATGTGAATTAATTATTTTACAATTTTTGACAATGAATTTATGTTTACAGGTGACATGGTGGAGCAGGGGTTAGCGCTGTTGCCTCACAGCACGAAGGTCACAGGTTCAAGACCTCCTTGGTCCTGGGTCTGGGACCTTTCTGTGTGGAGTTTGCATGTTCTCCCTGTGTCTGCGTGGGTTTTCACCAGGTACTCCGGCTTCCTCCCACAGTCCAAAAACATGCTGAGGTTAATTGGAGACTCTAAATTGCCCATAGGTGTGAGTGTGTGAGTGAATGGTGTGTGTGCCCCACAATTGGCTGGCGACCATCTGGGGTGTATCCCTGCCTCTCACTGTAATGTGCTGGGATAGGCTCCAGCAGACCCCTGCGACCCTAATGAGGAATAAGCAGGTATAGAAGATGACTGACTGACTTTATGTTTACATATACCAGCCAATAGTGGCAGGTGCATTGTGAGTTGCCAGATATGGTCTCTATGCTCAGCACAGCAGGGCTTAAAACAAGTTATGGAACAGCTTCAGAGTCCTGTGAACAGTACATTATGGATCACAGAAGTGACCAGAAAAAAGCAAAAACCAGAGTCAATATCGGTAAAGCCTATGCTAGATGGACTCATATAAAGGATTTACATAAAACATAAGTTAAGCTAGCTCACTGGCTACCTTAGCTAATGTTACCTGTCAGGCAAACAGAGGTGGCTCAATGCTTTCCATTCATCACTTGACATGGTGCAGGCTGATCGCTTCACGCAGTTGGCAACAAACCTGGCAACCCAAATGCTGGATTGTTGTTTTGTGTTACAACTACGATTTTGAGATTCTAGATGTTGGTATTCTGTTCATTATATTCCAACTGTCAATATCCTTTGAGTGAAGACACTGAACGCTAAACTCAAAATAGAGTCTCAACTGTCTGTGAAAGAACCCAACACAACACGGTGTGTGGGAATTGTCACTTTTGTTTCATTAATTGTTGAAAAACTCATTTGACCCCCAAAATCTTCTAAAGCTGTACATCCCTGCTGGGAGGGAAACGTATTCAACATTGTTCTTGCGATGGATATTAGTGATTCTCAAACTGGGGTCCAGGGACCCCTGGGGGTCCTTGAAGAGGTGCCGGGGGGGCCCCAGAAAAAAATTAAAAAATTAAAAAATATTATTCATTTATTATTATTTATTATTATTAAATTGTTAATTTAAAAACACATAAAGTACAATAAATAAATAAATGTATTTAATTTGGTAGTATTTATTTCCTATTAGTTGCGTATTATTTCCCCTTTGCACATCAATTTATTTAATTTCACATTTTATTTTAATAAAATAAATAAATAAATACATTTAAAATTAATACATTTAACAAATAAAATGGAAAATCAAATAAATGTGAAAATAATACACAAATAAATTTATGAATTAAATGGAAAATGATATAAATATGGACATTTACTGGTATAATTATCTATGTTCTGAGTCGTTATTTATTTATTTTTTCTTGATTATGGCAGTTTCAGTCCTCCATTATTTTGGCCTTGGGTTTCTGCACTGAGTTGCAGGGTCCTGTGGTCTAGTTTTCATGAGTTTAGGGGTCCTGATGGAAAAAAGTATAGGTATAGGTATAAGAAAAGAAAAAATAAACTCCAGACTCTCATTTAATTTCAACTAACACAGATTTTTTTGCATGTTCAAACAGTACATTTTCTATTTACACATTACAGGAGGAAGAGCTGGTATCAGCGGCGGGGCCCCACCCTGGCAGATAAGCGTCTGGTCACGTGTCTGTAAAGAGCAGCGGAGAAGGTAGGGTCACCTCGGCAGATGGCCCTATCAGTGTTGGGTAAACCAGAGGCCAATGCAGCCGTGTTTGGCTTAACAGCCTATAAGTAATTCATTGTTTTCACTGAGAAGGAGCATCTGTCTACCCCCTGGCCCTGGAGACGCGCACATACACACACACCGTTATGCATAGATGCATAGATAAACATACTTACATGAACATTTGGTCACATGCACAAATGTAGGTGTACACACACACACACACACACACACACACACACACACACACAGGAGCAAGCTCATTTGTAGTGGGCAGTGCAGGTGGCTGAGGGAAGAGGAGAGGTCTTTGTTCCATGTGACCTGCTCAGATCAGATAACCACCACTGATCTTAGTTAATACTCACTAAGAACTCATTTACCTGCTAAAGCAAAAGCAGATCTAAAAACAGGAGAGAAAGAGAGGTAGAGGAACAGAGAGTTGATGTAGAAAAAGGAGGGGGAGATGCAGCTGCAGCTCAACAGGAGGTCCAAAGCACACAAGAAAACAGCCCAAATACTGGATTTACATTTTTTACACTAATCGCTTAGTCAATTTATGTTGTCTGTCACTTATATCCTTTATTGAATAAACTCTTGTACAATCACACCTCCATTTCATATTATGTCTTCTCAGTCTGTAAACAATTTTTTTGCATAAGCAGTGAGCTCTATTACAATAATAACATGCAAAGGCTATTCCTTTTCGACACGAACATCAGCTCGCATTGCACTTCTTTATTCATAAGCATGGCTGAAGACACCTGCAACAATGAAAGTCATCTGAAAAGGCGCGTGCTCTCATGGTGATAATAATTTTTCATAATTTGCTTTTAATTGATGCTTGAAGCCGGACACTTTGAGTTGGAAAAAAAACAAAGGCTAACAAAGGTAGAAGCAATTCTGTGATACCGACAAGGAATTTCTTTCCACGCTCATATTTGTTGAAAGGATAAGGCTAGCAATGTTCTGGATCTTTGTTATTATCGACAAATCCTGTGAAAAGACCACAAAAGTAACGGGTGTCTGTAGATCTTATTCCTCTGGGACTCTGTGGTTTGAGTCAGTTCCACAAACTCCACACTGCTGCCAGAAATACTCACTAGAGCAACAAGTATGTATTAATTTGGGGCTGTAAATAGTCCTCAGCAAATGCATTATTTATAAAAATGAAATGCTCTTGTGATTGAGGTTCTTTAGTAAGGACAGGACTTGGGCCACTGACAAAGTATCCAGAAGTGGATTAAAGTGTTTTTTTCCCTAATTTTTTTTTTTTTATTTCTGATTATTTAATATAATAAAAAATAACAGCCCTGTCCTTTTTTACTGATACAAATATGAAACAAAGGCTTTTTTTCTTAGGCTTTTTTCACAGCAGATATTTTCACTTGTGTGTCACTAATAACATTAACAATGGTATTGCTCCATTTGAATGTTCCATTATCAATGAGACAGCATTTACAATACCAGCACCTTGAGACTGAAGCATCCTGAGGGGATCAAGACATCTCTCATTTAAATATTTACACCTGTGCTTTTACTCCTATGAAAAGGCATAAAGGAATAAATGATCAGGAAGTCATCATTAAATCATTAAAGTAATCATTAAAATATAGGATTTAATTTAGTAAATCTAAAAACAGAGCACCAAGTTTATAATGAAGGAAAATTATCATCAATTCTCTGATTCAATAAACTATACTAAACTATCAATCTGGAACAATGGAGTTCTTTCCATGTTGACGTCGTTCACTCTTGTACAACATTAAAGAGGCAGCATTGTTTGAAAACATTTGTTATTGAACAAAAGATAACAAATAAAATCACACAATATGTAGTGTGTGTGTTTCTGTGTGTGTGTTTCTGTGTGTGTGTTTCTGTGTGTGTATATGTGTGTGTGTGTGTGTGTGTGTGTGGGCAGGGGGTATAAGTGTGTGGGTAGGCAGGTGAAAACTAAAATGGCTGCTCTTTGTCCTGCAGGCACCACACGTGTGAACATGTCGGAAAACTCCAAGACGGCCGCAGTAATGGCTGCTCTCTGCCAGAATGAGACAGGACAACGCGACTGACCGGGAATGTGAAGGGTTAAAGTCGCACGTGCGATTGTGAGGTTCACAATCGGAACGCAGAAACAGGTGCGAGGTTCGAGGACCAGCCGATGTCATGTCGTGAGCCGATGTGCGATCTCACTCTGCATTCGTGTGTGGGTTTAAAGGTCAATTCCGTGTGTTTCAAAAGGTGCTGGGTTAAAACAGAGGTGTGGAAAACACAAACCTCAACTCACTGTGAAAAAACCTGACACAGTGAAACAACAGAAGCCTGAATCAACACATATCAACAGCAGTTACACACTGTTGCTTAGCCGAGGGTTCTGCTAATGCTAAACGAGCCTGGTTATATCACCAGATCACGGAACAGGAAGAGCATTATGTTGAAGTACTGCTTTCTTGAGTTGTTGAGGTAAAGAGATGCAGCCTGGAGCTGCTTCCGTCTGTAGAGTTGCAGCCGTTCCAGTTAGAAGAACCAGGATGGAGTTTTGTGGCCCTGATAACTTCACAGTTCAAAGGTGAATGAAAAAGACCCTTGGAGGAAGGTTTCACTTACCAGTGTGAAACCTTATGGAGGAGTTTCACCAGCAAACAGCTTGAGTCACACAAATGTCTGTGGACCCAATTTATTTACTGATTGATATTTATTATTGGAAATAATAGCAAATATAAATAGGAAAATATAGGAAAATAAAAGAGTCTCAGCTTACATACACATAAATTAGCATACAGGGCCATTTAGCTGCTTCAGTTTCATGGTCACACCAAAAAAACATTTATTATTCCTATTTGGTAGCATTAGCCTCTTGTGATCATTAAAGAAACCCTATTTTTTTGGTACAAGCAGTGTTGGCTCATTTTTAATGTCATACTAAACTCTTTTCCTATTCTAAATGTCTTGTATTGCTCCTCTGTTACTCTACCTGAGGTTTCGTCCTCCTTTTTTTTGTTAAAAATTTTCTTTTAGGGAATTTTTCTTTGTATAATGTGAGGATCTAAGGACAGAGGATGCTGTGTTGCTGTTTTACAAACTGTAAAGCCCATTGAGGTGAATCTATGTTTTTGGGCTATGCAAATAAAACTGACTTGACTTTTAAAACCATAATATAAAGTTAGATTTTAATTGTGTTTTGAATGTTTCTGTGCTATAAATACCTTTCCATGTTTCATCAAAGAACAGGCTCATTTATATTTAATTATTTAATAAATGTATAAAACCGTAATCATGTCAGGGATATTCAACTAAAAACACAGGAGAAGATTATGATACAGAACTTTAATATTGGATTTTTTTTTACAGTAAATGCTACTGCCATCAATGATGGCTTTGCAGGAATACTGCCAGCAGTTTTTTGGACACAATTCATGATAGGTGATATTGTAACTGTCAGAAATTCTGACAAATTGGATGCTGACATGAACACTGTTTCCTTTCGCAACAAGGAAAGCTTTTGGAAACCCGTGGTTTAGCAGTCATACATGGAGTGTTAAAAACCCTCCTGAGTACTGCTGTGGAGCATTTAGGCAGCAGACAGACTACAGCGGCCACCGCCTCACAATACGGGAGGCAGGGATGCAGGGTGGGCTATTATATACTGTAACACGTGCCGCTGTACTTGCTTTTCAGGGTTAGCGATAGGCTACAACATGACATGAGTTACTTCTACAAATACCATTTCCAAAAACTGCCAGCGGCTGATGAACATGTTCTTAAAGCATGCTTTTTTTTCCTTCAGCCAGCACTCTGCCAAAGAAATAATAACAGAAAAGTGGCCATCACTCTGCTTTTCAGCTCAGACTCTCAAATGGCAGAAATTACAGGCTCTCGCTGTTGAGACTCGGCTGTAATGTGTACAGCCGCTCAGTCCCCCACCAAGGCCAGTCACCTCTGACAGAATTGGGAACGTGAGGGTAGTGAGGCAACTTCAGGTGACCCCTTGTTAAACTCTTCCTTTGAGCTAGGTGTCTCTTTTTTTTTGAGGGGGGGAGGGGACAAATGGCAAAATAATTGTGTCCTTGACATGTCCTGTTCATGATCAATACTTTCCTAATGACTGATGCTTGTTCTCTATTCTGCACATAATCACCGATGCACACATGCATGCACGCACGCACACGCTGCACTTATTTCCATTATGTTAACGCCTGGTGAATAGGAGACACAAGAGGAAGTCCCTGGCAGAAATACATGCAGCAAAAAAAAAAAAAAAAAAAAAAATTGGGACGTGAGTCTTTCTGAGGAACATACCAAATCAAAACTGTAATTGTGAAAGAGCAATTTTCTGATGTGTGCAATTATCAAAAGAAAGGATAATTGAACTTTTTTCACATTACATAAGTTTGTGTGCACACACATGCAAAGGCAAAAACACACAACAACAATACACGCTGACAAACAAAGTGTACAGGCTGCTGCATTTCCACTATTCTTCCTTTTCCCCCTGGTAACTCACAGCTAATATTATGCCTCACTTGAAGAAAATTGAAATTGAAAATGTGGAACATTTAGCAGGAGGGTTCCCTTATAACCAATTACACACCAGCGCCAGGATGCAGCTTCCTGAGGCTAGAGGAGTTATTTTCAACCAGCTGAAATAAATAACAGCAGGTTGGGGGAAATGTATATGATTACAGTAATTGAGATTTTGGAAATTAATTAAGCTCCGTTAACTGATTTTCACCTGATCATCGGTGGAATTTTTGTTTTTTTTTCCCTGTGACTTTTACAGCTTGATGTCTTGAACTGAATTACTGTGTTTAAAACGGTTCCTGACAAACAGACTAGCAGCAGGACAGCACAGGATGTGTGTGTGCATGTGCGTTTTTGTCCTGTGTGTATATATTTAACCTATGGACCTTTCTTGTGCATGTTTGAATGAGATGTGATTTGTGCGGGTGGGCTCAATGAAAAAGGAAAAAAAAATCTCCATAAAATATACAAATAACACCAGTTATCTCTTATTCATGCTCCTTTCACACTTGGCCCACGGTGAGTGTAAATGTATTCTGAGTGGTATCAAAGGTGTGGTCAGGCGACACATGCATTTAAAATGCTGCTGCCTTAAATTTACAGACGGATGTCCACTGATGTGCCTTTTACAACAAGCGTTGAATGTTTTTAGCCGATTCTTTGACCAAGAGATGGCATGTTGGATTATCAGACATGCACATCGTGTTATATATCAGAGTTCTTTTACCCGATTTAAAGGTGCACAGAGATTTTACGTTTTTTTTATTCTTGCATATATGTTTCCTGTGTTTTATCTCATGTTTGAAGTATGCCACTATTGTTCTAAGTATATATCTGACTTTTTATGCCTATTGTACGGTGTTTATTACATTTTCACACCGTGTTGCGGTACAGTTGAGAGGTTGTGCTCCCAATTATTTCCACTCACGCTTACACTCGTGTAAAGTGCAGTGTGACAGTAAATGCGATTCTTTTTTTATTCAATGTGGATTCGATGGGGCCCATGCTTCTTTATCTTTGCAAGGAGTGGGTTGAAATTGCAATGTGTGGAAGTTATTTTATTGGTTATGAATCAGGCTCAGAACTAAATTATATAAAGGAGATGGAGGAGCAAATACAGAATCGCATATGGAATGCCACAAAGTGCTATTATTACTATTATTCCATTACAGTTCTGTACACTATATTTATAAAATACGATGAATGCTATTAGATTAAATAATCCAAAATGAAAAATAGTTTTTACCACCTCAAATATTACAACAGTAAAATGATGATTTAACATTAGTGCAGTATTGTAATATATTTGTATAACACTCATATTTAGTATTGATACAAATATTTAGGTTTTTGATATGTTAAGTACAGCTCTAATACGTCTTCTATCCCTCTGTAGGACACTCAATGTGTTTTAAGAGGGAAAACATTTATTATTGAGGCAAATACATGATCCCTATCACTCTAATTAGAAATACTGATGTCAGTGATTCCCTGACCACCTGTACAGCACCTATAGCTGAACATTTCATTAATCCGCCCATGCATTCAGGAGACAGAGAGAGCTGCAGCCTGTACGGCTGCATCCTCCACTCCCCCGTCTGCCTTCGCCACCTCCCTCACAGCCCAGCGGTCCACACTCGGCGGTGCTCGGGAAACAAACCGACCCGCCATAATGCATTTGTGATCACTGTAATTTCTCGGAAAAAAAGCAGAAATCATCCACTGTCACAAAGAAACGAAAAGTTCAGCTGCATAAGGATCGGAAAGTTACAGTGTTAAAATGTCCTATTGTGCTCTGAAATTAGGCCGGATTGAAAAGTTAAAAGCTTTTGTTAAATGCCAAACTCAACTGTCTGAGTGAAAAGGAAATGGTGAAACAATGTTTGCTCCTCATGCTTTGAATAACCTTTCCTAAGTGCCATTTATATAGGAGTTTTTTATCAAGTCAATGAATTTGCTCTATACTTTTCATCCAGTTGTCTGTTAATGTAAATGCTCTTTTAGAAATTTCTGTTATATAATGATGATAAAAGCTGCAATTGTAGACTTTGTGTTTTATTCAGTTCCGTTATTATTATTTTTTTTTCCAAAATGGTGAAAAAAAGACACGTGCGCGCACATACACACACACACACACACACACACAAACACACACACACTCCTATTTGTCTTGTTTTTGACATTCTTTAAACATGGTATAGATAGACTCTTAGAGAGCCCCACACTTTATCGCCCCTTACTTCCCCTGACTGGCGAAAAAAGAAAAAGTTTTTCAAGTAACTCCATTATGGGGCAGGGTGATGGTGTCAAAAACATGCAGCTGAGAGCAAAATGGAAAAGGGAGCATGAAGAATTAACACTGTCCATTTGGGGCTGTAAAAAGCACCCCTTTGATGAAAAAAAAGATCTTAAATAAGCACTGTATTTTCTGGTAGAAAAATGCTTGAAAAAAAATCAGACATACTCTTGTCTTTTCTCGACTTCATGAGCTGACGCTAAAAGCTGAGGCGAGGGTCCTGTGTGGTGAGCGGTTTATTAGAGGGAAAATAACAGAAGAACAACCAGATAGTACATAGTTTCTAGCTTGAATTGTAACACACAAACACCTGTGCATGCACGCGAAACAGACACACACACACACACACACACACACACACAGGCCACAAAGACACATCCACATCTTGAATTACAGGTTTAATCAGGCATAGTTGAAAAGGAAATTGCCATTAGATTTTAAAGTGGATGATTTCACATTTTCCCTCCATTCATTTCTTCATTTTTCTTTGCAAAGTGGTCTTTTATGCTCACTACATGCGCTTTTATGGAAAATTACATTTTCTTTTTAAAGATTCTTTTTTGGGGGGGGCCTTCAGTATTCAGTTTACAGGCAGGAAACAAGGGGAGAGAGATGGGTATGACATGCAATGAAGGTCCCTGGCAGGAATCAGACCAGGGACATTGCATTATTTGGCATGTGCAGCAACCATTCACATGAGAACCGCAATCTTCCAAGACCAATGTGAGCATTTTTCTTTTCCATTTCATGATGCCATCCTCACTCATGCCTCATTTGAATGAGGATGCTAATAATTTAATTATCTGTGATTATTGGCAGCAAATCGTGGGTCAGCTTGGACACACTTATGCTGTGTGCACTTCTAAACCAATTGATTAAATAAAACAGGCTGAACAAACAAGACGGCTACACACACTGTAAATAGCATAGAGTATTTCATTATAAAACAAGCCCCTTTAACTTTGTTGTGTTTGGGATCAGGTTTAGTTAGTGCGTACCAGAAGGAGAGACCCAAAAAATGTTAAAGGGTCACTTCGCACCCTGGATGTATTACGATCCGGATACTGGACTGAAAATGGCAGCTACTCGAAAGTGGAAAAAAGGTTGTTTTTTTTTTCGCACATGAGACAGACAAGCATTTCTCATTGGACTAGAATAGGTGCCATTTACAGTCCGGTATCCAGCAGCTCAGCTCGCGGCTACATCCGCTACACCCAGCCAGCGTCCACAGAACAGCATTAGAGAAACAACGGTTTCTAACATGAAACTGCTTCATGCAGTGTTTTTACTACTTGTAATCACTGGATTGGTTTGTTTTAGAGAGGAGGAAACCTTTGAGGATAATTTGACTCCTGGAAAAACCTCCTGAACATCTGGATCTTATTATAGAAGCAAGCTAATGATAGTAAAGTAAAAATTGCATATTGTACATTTAACAGACATATATATTAATGAAAATCTTTGAGATTATTACTTTAACTCTAACTCTAATTATTGCACTAGTATGGATGTTCTTAGGTATTTTTGCTACATTATTACCAACAGGTGCTTTTCTATAAATACTATACAGTAAAATAACATGTTTTCTCTTTGGATTTGGAGAAGACATAAAGTTATATAAATCAAACTCTATTGTGTGGATGTGAATGGTCAGATTGTTTGCAGGTGTGGAGGCAAGTGTAAGACACGCATTGTGGAAGTGGGCGGTAATGCTCAGAAATATAGTGTGAGCAGGATTAACAAATCAGTCTGGGAGCAGGACTCTCGTGCAGCGGTCAAAGGTCTGTTGTATTTCCCTGTCAATTTAGCTGAAGCAATTATAATCATGTTCAGAAGTTTGCAGGAGCACTTGTGCTCCTCACCTGCTAACCCACCTACTGATCAGGAAATTGGCACTTGAGTGAAATCAGGAGATGCACAATTGGCTCATGTGTGGCCACTATAAGGGTTTCCTCAAAATGCTGCCAGCTCCATTCAGGACCTGCATACTTAAAATTATATTAGGTCTAATACAATGGCAGGATTCTCTGAAATATATTAACAGTATATTAGATTCTGCTATTTCTTAGGGTACTAGCATCTAAATTAGAATACACAGGTTACACAATATTTTATAATAAGTATATTATAGCAAAATGTATTTCATTGCAGTCATTTTTAGTGAGTGTTTCAAATGTATTTATGTATTTATCTGTAGTCTTTTAATATACAGTATGTGCAATACTGATATATATTATAGTTATTTTGGCATGTCAAAGTAATTATGTATTTATGTAATTGACATGTCAATCCCATAATGTTGCACACTACTGTATAGTGTTGAAGTCTTTACAGTTGCCACTATCTTAAATCCAATTAATTATTTAATTTATTCTAAAATTCTAAGTCATCTTAGGCCATCTTAGGAAAAACAATTATTATTATAATTTTCCAGAAATAAACTCAGATACTGTCTAAGTGTTTTCTTGCAAATTTGCTATTTTCCCCAAGCCACAAAAGAGAGTCCAATGAGAAAGTCCCTTTTTAAAAAAAAAAACTTTATTTATTTATTTTCTTTAAGCCAGTTCCTCATTCTATTGTGGTTTAAAGTGTACAATTCTGCATATTTAAGGAGTTACAGCTTTGAGTGACAGGTAGCTCACTAGCATCTCCACGTTTTCGTCCAAATATATTATAATATATATTTGGACCATAATAAGACCATAATATATATTGTTACGTCCATTATTTATACGGTCTATGCTGTTGTTTCTCAGAATATCGGCCCTTTCCCCGAGGCTCTGTACTTTGTTTCCTTATTATAACCCTAAGCTTCAGATTCTGTTTCGTTTGATGCATCAAGGTGCAGTACCCGCTTTGTCCTGAGGAGGATGTAGTGGCGCTGTTCAAACCGACAGCGCAAAGCTCCACTTCAACTGCTGCCTCCTCCCATCCCTCTTCTTCTTCTTCTTCTTCTTCTTTTTCTTCTTCTTCTTCTGCACTTCCTCCACCGCTCACTCACAACAAACATAGCGGGTTTTTGACACATAAAACACTCCATGCGGTGGGATATTTGGAGAAATGTGAAAGGTTTGCCTCACGGCTGCACTTGTCGGAAAAAATGAAGCTGGACGCGAGCGACTGAGCAGAGGTTAGAGGTCACCAGTTCACAGCAAGTTATCGAGCTGCTGCTAACACAACGAGCTGAAGCTTCCTGTAGGCTGGATGGTTCTAAAAGCAACAAGTGAGTGAGGAACGGCGTGCTGTGTCGAACCATGAAGCCGTGAACCGTGTAATGTAACGCTGGTGAAAAAGGATGAACGAGTTGCTGTAGCTAGTGTTTTAACCTGGGACTTCAAACTTGACTCTAGCCTCTGAAAGCTTGACTCTGCTGCTGTTCTCTAAATGTAAGATGATGAGTGTGTCATATAGTATGGCTTTATAAGCTGAAATACTGAGCAAATCTGACTCCTCAAAGGCTGCAAGGAAGTATTCCTCGTAATTAATGAGGAATAATCTATATAATGATATAATAATAATATAACATGTTGTAAATGTGCAAACATAATTGTGGTAGGAATCTTACATTTCCCTCTCTAAGAGGATGAATAAAGAACTTTACAGCAATTATCTGTCTTTGCTGTTCGATTACAAAAAGAAAAGGAACAGACAAAATAATCACATGTGAGAGTCAGGGAACATCCCCCCTCCCAGCACCCACATGATTGCTAAAAGAAGACCGATCCCTGGACACACGGATTTCTAATTATACATGAGATTTGATAAGAAGTACCTTCTATGATGTAGACACGCACAGCCTGTTGTAGCCACATTCAGTATAAACAGTCTTCGGGAACATGGGCTGTCCACAAGGACTCCTGACACATGCTGTCAGCACTAAATGAAGTAATGGACACACAATAGAGACAAGCACAGAAACACATGCATTACATGACCAGATCTTAGTCTTTAAATAGTTTAATGGTGTGATCCACACTTAAGTCTATCACAAGCTGTAATAATATAATTAAGTTGAATTTCAGATTGATCCTTTAAGGCAGTTCTTGAAATGAGTGCAGTGTAAAAATAATAATCTATCTATAAAGCAAGGAATGTGTGTGTGTGTCTGTGTGTCTGTGGCTCGCATAGCTCTCAGGAAATCCCAGCACTATCACCTGGCAGAACAGAATCTTGGCCTAAACTTATCTATTGATAAACACATATAACAGTAACATTCCCAGGTTGTTGCACTATACAGGAAAAAGTATGAAGTGATGAAAAATCTACTTAAACTTCCACTTTTCTGTAGGAATACATACCAACTATGGGAACTGCTGTAGTAATAATTATGATAATACATTGGATTTATATAGCGCTTTTCTAAGTACCCAAGTCTTACCCACATTTTATAAATTGTATGAGGATATATAGCAAACAGCAAATAAGTTATCTAATTCTGAACTTGGTGTTTGTTGGTTTATTCCCTCACAGGTATCAGGGATGTGCTTGTGATGTGATCCCATCACCACACTGGCCTCCTCTACCAGCCGCCTACTGAGGGAGGGGCTTGAGACCATTCTCCGATCGCAGCGATGGACGAGGACACCCCGACTCTGAAGCCCAGGCGGATCCAGAATCAGAACGTGGTCCATCGCCTCGAGAGGCGTAGGATCTGCTCGGGGCAGCCGGGAGCTCACTGGTACAGAGTGCGCTGCTTCCACCAGAACCTGTTCCCTAACTTCACTGTGGTCAACGTGGAGAAGCCCCCCTGCTTTCTGAGGAAGTTCTCACCTGACGGACGATGCTTCATCGCCTTCTCCTCCGACCAGACGTCTCTGGAGGTGAGAAAAGAGAAAACTAAATGTCATCTTTGCCTTTTTTTCCACTCAAGGAAAAGTATCTGGCATTAACTGGATCAAGGGAAAAGCCTTAAACAGTCTTCTAAAAAGAAAAAAAACACTGTTTCACTTCCAGATATATGAATACCAAGGCTGCCAGGCGGCTCAGGACCTGCTGAGAGGCCAAGAGGGAGAGACGCTGCTAACGGCCAACGACCAGCGATCCCTCAACATCCGAGGTCGCCTGTTTGAGCGTTTTTTCTCCTTGCTCCACGTCACTAACGTGGCATCAAACGGCGAGCACCTGAACCGGGAGTGCAGCCTCTTCACAGACGACTGCCGCTACGTCATCGTCGGGTCGGCCGTGTACGTCCCAGAGGAGCCGCCGCCGTACTTCTTTGAGGTGACGACTTTAAAGAAACTGGCCAGAAATATAAAAAGAAAACTCAAAAATTCACTTCATTGATTTTTGTCGTCATTGTGTCTGTTTTTTCTATCCATATTTCATCTCCCACCAGGTGTATCGCAACAATGAATCCGTGACTCCGAACCCGCGTTCTCCACTAGAAGACTACTCCCTGCACATCATCGACCTCCACACCGGCAGGCTGTGTGACACTAGGTCCTTTAAGTGTGATAAGATTATCCTGTCCCACAACCAGGGCCTCTACCTCTACAGAAACATCCTGGCCGTGCTGTCGGTCCAGCAGCAGACCATCCATGTCTTTCAGGTGAACTGATTAGAAACGCATTGAATTTAGTGGGTGCAAACACCTGCTGGAGCCTCACTGATCTTGTTAGAAGCTTAAAATACTTTCTCTACTAGTCAACTAGTAGAAAAAGTTTCTACAGTTTGGATTTCCTATTTAAGGTGTGTGAGGCAAACCATACTGGTAAATTCCAGCTACCTTATAGGATTTCAAAATTTAGCCCAACTTATGTTTACGATACACGTTTATTTGTTTCAATCACTTAACAGATCAAGTGTTGATTTGAGACCAGGCAGTAGGTTGGGACAGGAGGTTAATTTCTTCCTGACAGGATTCCTGGAAATCTTGCTTAGCAAAACCAGGAAAACATTGTAATTTTACTCAAATTCTTTTATTAAGCCATTTTTTTCAAGTTTTCCTCTGTATATTTAACGACAGAAAGTTTGAATTTCATGTTCTACATTTTATTGTATTTTTACCCCACGATTCACCTACAAGCATCCTCCAGCTACATTTCATGTAACAACCTTTTATAGTGGCAAACAGGGGCAAAAACACACAAATGCAAACGAATGCAAATGAAAAATGCTGCAAATATCAGAAAAACACACAAACCCCCTCAAAACAGCTGCAAGAGAAATGCTGCAAATTCACTCCACAGTCCACAAACACAGTTTAACCGGAGTTTATTTATCAAAATAATATAGTATACACCTGCACCCACCATTTAAAGGGGACACAACGCTTAATTGAAACTAGGCTATTATTTGGTCATTTATCGTATGTGGACCTGCTGCCGCTGAAAGATTTGTGGAAAAATCTTCTAGTGTCAGACTGTCTCCTTATACTATTCCCAGGTGACTCCAGAGGGGACGTTTCTGGACGTGCGGACCATCGGGCGGTTCTGTTACGAGGACGACCTCCTGACTCTTTCGGCCGTTTACACTGAGGCCCAGGCTGAGAGCCAGCCGGGCTTCCCCCGCCTTTACACCGACAAAACCATCAACTCCCTCAAGCACAGGCTGCTGGTCTACCTCTGGAGGAGGGCGGAGCAGGACGGCAGCGCCACTGCCAAGAGGAGGTACGCACAACCGGCCTCTTCTCATTCTGGTATGGAAGTCTGCAGTTTCAGCAGAGGGCTGTTAGCGACATTTCAATTAAAAAAAACTAGTATCTTGTATCTGGCGAGCCTTTAAATTAATATGAGCTAGACAGGACTGTGGTTTAAAAAAAAAGTAATTAAAAAAACAAATTTTTATTTATTTCTAACATAACAACAATATAATTGTATTGTACTTTATGTTTCAGCCATTTTCTCTCCAGCTTTGATTTAAAAGAGCTGCAGCAGACCTGCGATTTTCTGGTTTGTTCCTGATATGTGGAGCATAAAAACTTTATAGAGTAAGCAAAGCAATTAAGAGAAAGGCTGAAAAACTGTACCAAAATAAAAAAGTGATATTTTCATATTGTGAAGTTTCATATATGGTGTAAATATCGCAACATTTCTGTATTTTAAAAATCTTCCCAAGCCTATTTCAAAAAATGTATTCAATTTGCTGATATATATGTGAAGGAAAAATAGCAACAGGAAAATGAATCCAGAAATGATCATCATCAATGATCCAAGTAGCTGCAGATTGCAGGTCAAAAGTGCTGAATTCCATGAGTTATTACGACACTACTGAATAAAATCCTGACACTTATATCAACAAATATATCACAGATTCCTTAATAAGAATTGTTATTATGAATTTCTGTTATTAAATGATTGATGATGCAATGTGATAAAGCAGTTTCAACTGACTTGTTCTTAACAGATTTTCAGATTGGCTTCTTTTTCTTAATAAATAACTTGAATGATAATCAATTCACAAACTAGTTGGATAATATTGTTTTAATGAGAATTGTATTTATTGGTTGTTGGTTGCACTAATGTATCTCAGAAGATATTTACATTTTGATATACAAAAAACCCCAAACCTGTCTTTGTTTTTTCTAGTAGCATTTCCATAATCTATTTCTGTTAGATATTTACTTATTGATTTCTGTCATCATGTTGTCAGATTCTTCCAGTTTTTTGATCAGCTGAGGCGGCTGAGGATGTGGAAAATGCAGCTGTTGGATGAACATCACCTCTTCATTAAATACACCAGTGAAGACGTGGTCACGCTCAGAGTCACAGACCCTTCACAGGTAAACACACACACACACATTCCTCCCTCTGTTCTCTTTGTTGCTTTTTCCTGCTTCTCCCATGCCTTTTGTTGTATAACAGGGATTCCTTTTTCAGGTCTCCAAGGACACCGTCTTCCTACAGATTCTGTTCAGTCCTGTGACTCTTTCATAACAACAGCAAATACATCTAATTAATGTTAATTTTATTTATGTAAGATCTCAGCTCCCTGGATGTGTCACCGACCATCTTTCATCCTTTAAATGACAATTGTATTAATATCATCATTTTGAACTTAAAATATGTATCAAACATGCTTAGAAATAGAGGCCAAAGCTGATGTTGTATAGAAAAGTCTGGTAACACTTTACTTGACGAGTGAGTTCCTAACACAGATCATTGTCAGGCAAATGTTTTTTGTTTCATAAAATGTATTGATGTAGACTTATGGAAAAGGTTTTAATTTTGCCTCCAATATTTCGTAAGATTACCATTCATTTAATCTCTCATTTAATTTGTTAATATTTCATGAATATCTTATGGAGTTTACATCAAATGCCACTTTACAAGTTGTGAATTATTCATAATCACAGAGTTTAACGCTAGGAGGTAAAGCTGATCAGTATCTGTATAAATAACCTGGAACGGTTGGACATTCCCAGGAGCAAAAGAAGAGAAATCCTCTGCAAAGCTTACATTACAGAATAAATACATTTTTATGAAGCAAAAATGATTTGCCTGGCCATGATCTGTCTCTTTGGTACTGGACTATCCCACTGACTTAAATGTGATGTGGTCAGGAATAAGGAACAAAAACGGCAAGGCTGCATTGCAGTTGTTGGACTTTTATTTTGTTTTGCAAAGTGTTTATTTTTCCAAACCTCCCTGTCCCCGTCTTTGGCAGCCGTCATTCTTCGTTGTGTACAACATGGTGTCCACAGAGGTGCTGGCCGTCTTTGAGAACACCTCTGACCAGCTGCTGGAGCTGTTCGAGAACTTCTGTGACCTGTTCAGGAACGCCACGCTGCACAGCCAGGCTGTCCAGTTCCCCTGCTCCGCTTCATCCAACAACTACGCGCGGCAGGTCCAGAGAAGGTACCGACACAAACTGTAGAGAGCAATGCTATTGGTTTGAAAAGCTCGATATTCTGGTGTGAAAGTGACATATATATATATATATATATCTGTCTGAACATAATTGCACTTGGCAAAACTGTTTTATCAGAGGTTCACTTCTGAATGAATACTTCATGGTGTGCAGCCAAATGTCAGGAAGGATTTGAAGAGGATGGTTTACGAAAGGGGAAGCAGATCAGCAGAAATCGCCTGGAGGAAGAAGAAGGAGTTTTAGGACTTAATCTGGATCTAGAAGAGAGGCATTAAGACAGCTGGAGGAGCCGTGATTGAATTTGGCGGTTTTACGCTCGCTCGTAGGTGACAAAATCCTTGGTGGCAGCCGACAAGGGAGGAGCAAGGGGGGGGAGGGTGGGAGTAGGAGAAGATAGAGGACAGTTTGAGCTTAGAATTGGATTTTAGAATGGTGAAAATTGATGTCAGGTAGAAGAAGAGGAGAAATGGGAAGCTGGAGAGTGAACAAACCAGATTTGGTTTAGCTTAGCCTAGAAACCGCCAGAGTGGAGACAAAGAAGCACAAAACGAGGTGAGAGGACCTACTGAACATATGTGAAGCGGGTTTGAAGAGAAAGGAGAGAATATAGGTGCCAAAGTGAGACCGGCACCTCAGAGCCAGCGTGTGTGGGTCTTCAGAATAAAGGCTCTTGTTGCTGTTAAATGTTCCCGCGCTCATCTCCCTCGATGTCTGTTCCTCAGGTTCAAAGACACCATAGTGAACGCTAAATATGGCGGCCACACGGAGGCAGTGCGTCGGCTGCTGGGTCAGCTGCCCATCAGCGCCCAGTCCTACAGCAGCAGCCCCTACCTCGACCTCTCCCTCTTCAGCTACGACGACAAGTGGGTGTCCGTCATGGAGAGGCCGAAGACCTGCGGAGACCATCCAATTAGGTTCGGACAACAGAATCACCTCATCAGTAAAATGACACTTTGATAGTTTTACTGCTAACACAAAGCACTATCTTTTTGGAGCTTTCAGGGTTTTAAAAAGCCTTAAAAGCATTGAATATATTAATTTCGAAATAATAGCTTAAAAACCTGAAGACTTGAAAAAGTCTTCAGTTTTGATATCTATTTGTACAGTATCTAATTTCTCCATATCACATTCTGATCAGCATCTCTTCATTATATACTATAATATTGCTGTCAACTTTCCTCGCCATTTTACGTCTTACTAGAAAACAGCTTCTCCACGTCGCCGATCTACAGACATTCGCTGTGGTTGTATTAGGGACCGTCTGCAAGTTACATGTTTTACGCGGAATTGACCAAAATTGAACAAAATGACTTTTCCCTACTCAAACCATCATATTCAAAATGTCCTTACTACTACCTGTGAGGTTTTAGTGAAAACACATTTTATATGGGCATAGTACACATTAAATAAAAATCAATTAATAGACGTTTTATCAAAGTGATCACCGCAAAAAAGCGCTGAGTTAAGGGCTTGACTGTGGGATCTCAATTTTGTATCATTTTGAATTTATTGTTGTTGATGCTCAATGTTTATTGTTCAGGATTCCTTAAGAAATAAATGAACAAATCACTGGTAGGTCTTTAAAATAAGTATAAGATAGTTTTTATATAAATGGTCTTAAGTCTTTAAAAGAAACCCGTAGGAACCCTGAGAAAGGTGTCAACCCAGAAATACATTTTTTGACAAGTCTGTGTGTAATTTTGGTTCATATGAAAAACAGTTAAATAATTTGTTGATTCATCAAATAGTAAAACCACTGAGCAGTAATCAGCAACACTTTTAATAATTCATCTTTTGAAGCAATTTGTGATCCACATTAAAACACATGGCGCAGCTCTTCTCCCGTTTCCCCCATCGCTTTATTCACCAACAATTTCACCTGTCTTTACTTCCTTGGTTGATATCTGAGGCTGTGATGGATTTTAGACTGAGTTAGGGGTTGGATTTTGATTTTAAAGTATGATGAGGGTACGTGTTTGGGTGTGATGGAAGGCTAATTGACCACACATCAGATTGAATTTGATTTTACATACGTATTTGAGTTCAATTTATAGGAAGAGAAAAGACTTAAAAATGCTAGCGCTGTCAAAATTAACGCATTAAAAAATGCATTACTGTCTTTCAAAGCGGACTCTGTTATATAGCCAGAAGTGCAGTTACTGGCATCATAGGAAACTAAAAAACCTGAGGCATATATCGGTGGTAATGATCGCTTGTCTAGAATCTCAGAATTTCGCTACATGTTATAGAGGGAAAGGGTTCCTTTTAACTTGCTGTACGCGTCTTCATGTGTGAGCCTGAATCTTTCTTGTTCTTTTCTCATATTTGCACGACTTTTGTTTTGTAACCTTGTTTAAATTCAACTGGCACTTGGACGTGGAACATGATTATTGCTGTTAATTGTTATCAGAGAATCCGTGTGGAAAGTTAAAACGATGCTGTTGAATAGGATTTAAATTCAAATGTACTTCCTTTGTGTTCATTCTATCTTATTACGTGATTTTACATTTAAATATTCATTATTACCAGCATTGATACTAAGAAGAAATAAGCAATTCATTTCAGAAAGTTTTGCGATTAATTATTTTTTCCTTTTTTTCCCTCTTCTTTCCTCTCTTTTGTCAAATGCTTGGTTTTTCAATCTGAGTTCTACAGATTTTGTAATTCTATTAATCAATCCCTGTCCTCTCACTCAAATAGCTTCTGCTTGCATACACTTTGTCTCTGCTTCTGTTTCAATTTCATTTTACCAAAATATATTTTTTATCTTGGTTTCTTTTGTTAATACCTTTTTTATATATATATTTTATTTTTTTATATATATATTTTATGTAAGAAAATTCAGAATCAAATAGCTTGTATAATTACACATACTTTGCAATTATAGCTGATTCTGATTTGCTGCTTCAGTTCCGCACTCAGGATGCTTGAAATTTCTGTTCTTGGATTTCTGCTCTGCTGTCTGATTTTTTTTTTTTTTTTTTTTTTTTTTTTGTGCAGCAACCCTTTTAAAATTCCCCCCACCAGTAGAAGGTCAGGTGTGGTGTTGACCACTTAAATGATCCCTGCCTGCTTTTTTTTTTTCTTAGAGTCATAAGTAGACAACTGGAGAAAGTAAGATACTACCAGTCCTCTTAGGCTCAGGGAAATTGTGTTGGGATTTTTTTCACTATTTTCTTAAAATCCTGTAACAAAAAAAAAGAACAGACCTATTTACAGCCACAGACATCCACGGTAGAATAGCGACATGAGCAGAGCAGCGTATGCTAACCTCCTTTCTCGTCTACCAGGTTTTATGCACGTGACTCGGGTTTGCTGAAGTTTAAGATCCAGGCGGGCCTGCTGGGACGGCCGGTGAACCACACTGTGCGGCGACTGGTTGCCTTCACCTTCCACCCCTTCGAGCCCTTCGCCATCTCTGTCCAACGCACCAACGCGGAGTACGTGGTCAACTTCCACATGAGGCATGTGTGCGCGTGAGCAGCTCCTACGTTCGTGTCTGAAAACCTGCGGACGGCAACAATCGGAACCCGGAGAGTCTGCAGTCTCACAGTTGGAAGCGAGATGCGGGACGGTCGGGCTCCTGTCAACAGCCGCTGGTGACAATACAACAAACACGTCTTCCTTCAGGAGGCACAAAACAGTCTGTCCCGTTTGTTGTCCCCCCTCCCCCATGCAAACCACTGTTTCTCTCCTCTTTCCACTCCATCAAACAGTGGTCACTATACCTCCACCCTCCTCCCCCCCCTGTGAGAAGGCGACAATTCTGCCTTTTACTTTGGTCTGCAGCACTTCGCCTCCTCTATCCCCCTTCCTCCGGAACAAAGAGGGACCTGTAGGGAGGAGAGGCTAGAATAAGTGTAAATGGAGATGTAGAGAGAGTGATTGATGTGCAACGGAGGTGGGAGCAGTAGGCAGCCGGACCTCTTAGAAGGAACCAAAGGTGTTTTCTTTTTCCTACTGTGCACTGAAAGCTGCACATTTATATCAGAATTGCTTAAAGAATTGGTCCATGACCAGCTGTGCAGCAAACTTTCTTTCTCTCATATGGATTTTTTATTCTTTTTTTCCACACATCATTGTTTGTATATACTTTATGCCAATAAAATTGTCTAAATTTTACAATCTGTATTCTTCTTTTATTTGGGGTTTTGGGCAAGTAGAGAAACAAGAGAGATAGGAGCACTTTCCATCTTGATATATGTAATTAGTATACAACTGCTTCATTTATAGTCTGATATTACGAGCTTAAGAGCATTTTTATTGGAGGAGTTTCTGATTTCCATTTAAAAATTTTTACTTTTGGAAAAATGTTTTCTGCTACATAATAGGAGAAAATGTTTGTTCACAGCCAACTGCTTTTATATTTGTCTCTGTGAGAGTTGCCTTGGAGTAGAAGCATCTGATTGAAAATCAGCATCTGTTCCTTAACCCTCTATGGCACACATTATAATACCAGTTGGAAATATTTTTTTGTGATAAAATAGACCAAATAAACACAATCTAGAGACATTTTCAGGAAATACATTTTGAAGGGTACTTTTGGGGGTGTTACCTTGAGGCAACAACACTGCACCATAATAGTAAGTAATTAAATATTTAACACACATGGAATATACTCAATAGGTTACAATACATACAACCTTAAATAGAGTAAAAGAACTCCTAAGATTGCATCCTCCAGCTGAACCATCGAACAAAACTATCATCACCTTCTGCAAAACAAGAACGTTATGTCAAATTCCAGTGTTCAACCGTTAGTGCTTCATTTGAATGCTTGTTTTGTTCCCCATCCTGATCCTCCTCCACAGGTTCAGTTTTCTACACTAAAGTTTTCCTGCAGCTCGTTGTCTTCATCACATATTTCTAATTCATTCTCATTAACATCAACTGGGGGTGTTGGTTCTACCTTCTTCTTCCTTCATGAAGCATAGAATGGCATTGAGGCACTTTATTTAGGCCTAAATGTAGGAAAAAGTGTAGAAAATATAAGCATGTGTAATACCCTGAACTTCATTTTGCTACAACTAATAGTATATGCTTGCATGCAATTATCTATTATATTTGATAGATTGTAGAGATACAAAAATTAGACAATTCTCATAGAAATTGTAAGTTTGAGTTCTGGCCTCTTGCCCATTGGTACTCGGTGCCATGGTCTCATGCTGTGATACCGCTGATGTGATAGTGGGGTCCTCATAGAGCCTAAACTGTAAGGCTCTCTGTTGCAGTCATCACATGGGAGCGATGAATAGGAATTATCCTCTGTTTTGATGTGCAAATTATTTATATACAAGGAAAATCGTGGGCCATTGGAGTGATTTGTTCATAAAATTTTTATCCAATTTGAAGATCACTGAGAAATTTAATCCTAAATTGCAACTCTGAACTCCTGCTCAAATTGCCAAAAACCCTGATAGGTAGAGGCAAAATGCACAGACATCAATCATATTTTCTGAGAGCAGAGAGTCTGCCAGTCGTGCTGATGTAATTTTTATTTCTGTAGTTCAAGAAATGTGAGCATAGGAGCAGGTTAGAAAACATGAACATTTGGGATTTTCAGGAATTTGAAATTGGATTTAACATGATAGTTAAAGGGGAGAAAGGAGAGCTCAAACTATAAGACTCTCTGCTTCGTCACATCGGAGAGATCGGGACGAGTTTTCCTGTGTTTTGATGTAAAATGATTTACATGCGGTAAAAATTGTTGCCCTACGGGCAAGTTAGTATATTTTTTCAGATCTTGTCAAATTCAGAATGAGTAGTGTAAAATAAAATGTCGAAATAGATAGATCTGTCATTTTCATACAACGTCACCATAGTAACTACAACCTTCACTGAAAGTACCTCACAATTCTCAGCTAGGCTGGTTGTTCTGATATAAATTCAATCTAATGGTTTTCTCAAAGCCCTAAGAGAAGAACAAGCGAGCCAAACATTTTATGGATATAAAGAATAAATATGAACTATACTATAGTATAGACTAGACACTAGACCCTAAATAATTAAAGCTGCAAGCAGTGATGGACAGTCCCTCACACCTCAGGACGAGTTGGGATGCGTTACATGGTTACATGCCATGTTGCTGCATATGATGTGTAGATCACACCATGTAAATGTCATTTCATTTTAATGGGGTTGATGTTTGCCACATTGCAATTACTTCCTGGTTCCAGTAGGGGGTGCTGTGACTGAGTCATCATAGTTGTGCAGTTGTGCTCAGAGTAGGCCACTTATGAAGCTTGAGACTTGGTGCAGTTTACTGAAGTTATAGCAACCTCCTGTTTCATGACATGGAAAATGGCCGCGTCATCACGGCAACGAGGAATAACATAGGAAAACAACTTTTCAACTTCTTCTCCAGTGACTGAAAGATGGTTGTGAGCGAATTTGAAGTCTGTGCGATAGCAAATGTTGCTTCAAGGCAACACCTGCATTTTAATAAGTTTCCGTTACTTAATTAGCAAAGTTTATTAAACTTTTAGAAATTAAGCTTCTATCATGAATCTTTTTTTTTCCAGACTGAAAACCGAGGAAATCAGGGAAAGACATTTTTTAATTCTGTAAACAATTCTGCAAACAAGAGTGTCAGCGTGGCCTCCAGAGAGTCTTAGGCTGGGAGAACACGTGGTAGTAGTTTTTCAGAAATCATCTCGCTGCATATCTTAATGCAATTGAGATTCATAATGAACCCAGAATGATGTTGGCACAAGTTTTAATACCGCAGACAAGACATCAGTGTCATGTTTAATGTGAACACTGGTCCCTGTGGTCTGTTCTTCTGCAGTCTATAGAACTATAAGGTTACTACACCATATCAGGCTTATCTGTTGCCCACACAACAGTAGTGGACATTTGTTTAACTCAAAAAACAGATATAAACATGTCCTACAAATATGCAAATGTGCTCACACCCCACCACCCTCTGTCAAATGTACCGACAGGTATATGCAAAGATATATTTACATGAACAGGTCACACATGTATAATAAAACAGACATGAAGGCAGGAGACACACACACACACACACACACACACACACAAGCAGCTGCAAGGGGTCATGGTGGTATGGAAAGCAGGTGTTGAGGGATTAAGTGTTCTCTTAGCCTCTGGTTACACACTACGGTGAACCTGGGAGGTGTGTGTATGTGTCTGGGAGACAGACTAACAGGGGTTTAGGGAAGAAGGCACTTACCGATGGAAAGAAATGATAGAGAGATGAAAGAATTGGTGTGGGAGGGGGGGAGGCAGAGAAAGTGGCGACAAAACTGGCCGGAAGCAGGTAGAGATGCATGGATCGATGAGGCGCGAGCTGTACGCCGTGATGCAGCTGCTTTGTTTTTTTTTTGTTCGCATAAGCACAGGGAACGCTATCTTGTAGGCTTAAGGAGGCCACGTTATGTCATTGTCATTACAGTGTGTTTGTGTAAGCTGGTGTGTGACAACATGCTGTGGTAATCAACTAATTACAGGAAGCGCACAGCAGCGGGCACAGACGAGTCTCCATGCTGCTGTCCTCGTCTCTGCCTATAGAAAAACCTGCAGGGCTGCGCCCCACTCACATACGTTCAGGGTCCCCTGTTTGTCTCCGGTTGTTTTACCGCCATCACACACCGCTTGGAAGGTGCATATCTGCAGTTTCCTGCAGGAAATGTCAGCCTTAATGTCCTCCGTATCTTTGGCGCTCAGATGTCAGCTATTGGGTTTCACCAGATGTTTAAATGCCAATAAGAGCACAGGACGCCGTCGAGTTAGAGTCACGGCCGGAGACTTTAATGCAAACGCGGACAGTAAAACGGCACATGCACCTGATGCTTTCTACTACTGAGTACAATAACAAATATGTTGTATCTATCCTCCTCTTGAGAATCAGGTAAACCCAGAGCCTTCTCTCTGACCTTGGTTGCTACGGAAACATAACCACTCTCTGCTTGGTAACCTAGTCTTTTCTAATTGCTGTTGTCTTGGCAACAGCGCAACCGATGTAATCCAGAAAAGGCCACAATCCTAAGTGTTTCCGGTGGCAGCGCTCGCCTTCTCCGAGCAGCCTCTAAACACACAGACACATTTAATCATTTAGAGAACAGCAACCTCTGTGTGCCACAATTCATCTATTTAGGGTTTGGCTTCAGATTAATTAGATTACTGCTGGGTCACAAAATGTGACTTTATAAAAGAATTAGTTGCAGCCGTTGTTTTTTTTGTAATTTAATGATATTCTCAATGGTGGTGTTGGACCTTGTCATTGAGTTTGCAAAATGCTTTTATCTGTAGAAGAGAGACGACTGTTAAGTAATGAAAGATGGATTTAGTGTCTGATCGTGTTTGTGTTGTACTGTCAGACAGAGACTGTGATTCTTATACTTGTTCTTTTACTTTTAATATAGATAAAAGGATGACGTGGAGTGGTGAATTGATTTGGATGCCCGATGCCCAGTATTCCCCTGCAGAATTGATCTTGTGATGTGTATTATTGCTCAAGTGAAGCAAAGAGAGTGTTGGTTCAGGGTGAGGGCGATAATGATTTATCAGAGCATAAGAAGGAGTAGAAAAGACTCTAGTTGACATCCTTTAAGTATGAGCACATCCACTTTTAATCTTCATACCACTCTTTCTAACCCAAATCACTGTGATGCAGCTTTAAATTTATGTCATTTTTTTCCTAGACACATAAGTCATAGCTGATGATCAAAATTGACACTTTTACAATTTGCACATTTGAACTCACCTGAAATCACCTGTTACATAAAATTACATTCACACATTACCTCTGAAAGAACTATCTATTCATTTCATTACAATGAAATGTAATGAACTGCTACAACTGCTCAAAATGATAATTGACAGTTTCTATGTGTTAGTCTTAATGCCTTAATTTGTTTCTTATATTCAGAATCTGTGTTGAAAAATAAATATTGTTGACATTTTAAACCCTACAACAGACACATCAGAGCATCTGCCTGTGCCTCGGTCAGTCTGGATGCAATGCAGCAATTTTGAAGCCAGTTGTAGTCCAGTATGTAATTTACAAGTATGTAAAATGTGGAAGCGTTAAGTGTGGACTTTTCAGTAAAGTAGGAGACATTTTGTCACAGTAGTCTACCTTTTTGGATCATAGATATAGGATCTTTCAATAAGGAAAAATAATATTTCATTTTAAATCTCCCCCTTACTCAAAAATCTGTTTTGTTTCTTTTTACTAGTTCCCGCATTTTAACGTTTAAGTCGTGCATATTGAGGTCTGTGCAGAGTTTGACACTAGAAGGTTATTTATCTGCTGAAAGTGATAAGTGTCTCTGAGCTCATTGGAAATCCAAATTTAAAAGGCAGGTTTTACGAGCAGAAATTGTGACATTTTGACTACTTTCAAAGCTAATCTTGAACTTAAAGTGCACAAACACGGAGAATGGACTTTACAGTGAAGTGACTTTACAGTATCTCCAACACTTAGTCTGGATTCTTTCATAAGAAATAGGATTTCAACAAGATCATGTTTTTATGAAAAAGAATACATAAGACACACTATTTTTCAAATTAGAACAAGATCTTCTATTAGAGATCTATCAGATATAGATCAGATCTTTAAGAATATTCATCTAAGAATTATCATACACTCATATGCAATACAGAATATTTTATATGTCGAAAGGAAAAGAAAGAGACTTTTTTAACGTCTTTTAGATCATATTCGTGGTCATGCACCTGTTTTACAATATATGCAAAGGAAAATACAAAAAATAATAATAATTTGTATTCTTATATTAATATCTAATAGGAAATATCACTTGTGCTTAAATAAGATGAACTAACCAATTTCAACCACTAATATCATGACAACCATCCATCAATCTTCAACTTTCCTTGATTGCTCTCTGTAGTTTTGTATTTCTCCACCTTTTAGCAGATTAATCAAATGCAAAGGATTTGTTTTAAAGTTCTCTTGGAACTGTACACCACTCAAATATTTCTGTTTCATTTGGAAATATGTCCTTATACAGAAGTTAAGATGAACCCAAAATGCTGTTTCATCTTGACTTTAAAACATGTCCAGATCTTTACATTTAATTTATAATTCTGAAACTCAGACTGTTGAGATATTGGTGGTAGTTTATCTAATCCTGAAAGGGTCTTGCTCTTTCAAAATGTGAAACAGTACGGTCCACAACATCCTCTAACATCCCCACTTCATTATTAACGTATGTTGCAGTAGGTGCTTGGCTGCCTTCAGCTGCCTTTACCTTTAGGCTGCAGGAGAAGCTCTAATCACCAAAACAGAAACAAAACACTGATTTAGTACTTCTAAAACCTCCTCCTCCTCCCCACTGATCACCAAACTGCCTTGATGTAAAGCCAAACCACTCCCAAAAAAGCTTCCTGTCCAACAGGACTGCTTGATGCAAAATCCCAGCATCACCAACATCCTACCTTGCTAAGTGTGTGTGTGTGTGTGTGTGTGTGTGTGTGTGTGTGTGTGTGTGTGTGTGTGTGTGTGTGTGTGTGTGCGTGTGTGTGTGTGGGAACGGGGGTGGGGGGGGGGGGGGCACATGTGCTTCATGTGGATGCTGAAGAAAGAACAGATAATGATATGGATTCAAGGGAGAGACTGAAAAAGGTCAGAGCAGATTTACCAGGGGGGGATTTCATTATCCCCTGACATATAAAACACAGGCAGAATGTCCGCTGACGACTGAACAGGCACAGTTTTATTAATATAAAGATGGCTGCCATATTTCTTTTCTCCGTGTTTGTGCTCATTGCTCTTTGTCTTCCTTTGTCCAGCTTCACTTTGTTAGAATTGGACAGAATTTTTTTTATCATTTCTGAGCTTTATTTTGCAACACTGAAAAAAAAACACTTTACAAACGCAACAGCGCCTAGTTTTTCTAGATTTTTTTTTTTGAAAGAATAGCCAGTTCACCGAAATGAGCAAAACTAAAACTCTTTTCACCTCCATTAAATCTCAGAGACAGACAATTCACAACCTCGGGGCATATAATACAAAAATGTACCTGCAGGACTAGATACAAAAGGACTCATTTAATCAGTCATTTTATCAGTCATTTTCTATACCTGCTTATTCCTCATTAGGGTCACAGGGGTCTGCTGGAGCCAATCCCAGCGCATTACGGTGAGAGGCAGGGATACAGCCCAGATGGTCACCAGCCTATCATGGGGCACACACACCATTCACACCTATGGCCAATTTAGAGTCGACAATTAACCTCAGCATGTTTTTGGACTGTGGGAGGAAGCCGGAGTACCCGATGAAAACCCACGCAGACACAGGGAGAACATGCAAACTCCACACAGAAAGGTCCCAGACCCAGGAGGTTTTGAACCTGCAACCTTCTTTCTGTGAGGCAACAGCGCTAACCCCTGTTCCACCGTGTCGCCCTTAATTTAATCAAGCCAAATCAATACCGGTAGTAGATTTTACCACATTCAATGGTGAGTGTTTTAACACACACACTTACACACAGAGACACACACACACCACACACAAGACCCACCTCCACTTTTGCCCCCTCACATCCTTCACATGTTATTGTTATCGACCACTCTGGTATTGTTCCTCCCTGCATATAACACAATAACAGTGTCAACATTTCATATCACAGGGATTAGTACTTCAGCCATCTGTACGGCTGACTGAGACCAGTTCTAGATCTGTGGAGGCTCCAGGTGAGAGCCATGAAACCACAAAACACCACCACCTAATGAGTGTAGGGAGCAGGAGGGAGCACCCTGAGGACACAAGGAGAGGGTCTAAATATTGACAGCAAATGTTTGATTGAAAGGTAGGGGGGTCCCCTGACTCATAGATGTGTGCTAAGACATAGAAGATGACACATACACACACACACACACACACACACACACTGAAACCCCAACCCATACCTCCTGTGATATCAATGTCTACAGCTGTATTTGACTCGGGAGTGAGGAGTGGAAGCCTCATAAACACACAATCCTTGGGGCCTGCACCATGCTGAGACAAACACACAGCTTGACTGTGTGTGTGTGTGTGTGTGTGTGTGTGTGTGTGTGTGTGTGTGTGTGTGTGTGTGTGTGTGTGTTGTGTGTGTGTGTGTGTGTGTATTAGCCGCAGATGATTTCTAACTGACTCCATATCTGTCCACACCCAGTTGGGTGTCTGCACATGCATGCATACAAACACACACTAATCATGCATCCCTCCAACACACACACACACACACACACACACACACCTGACTGAGCAGCAGTTGGGGGGTTTCAGGTGGAGGTCTGCAGGGAAGACTTCGCAGCATGGCTGACCTAAAAATACAATACAGTTCCAGGTCTAAGGGTCTAACATCAGCCGTTCCTACAGGAAGAACCGGAGGAGGCTGAACACAGTTTTCAGTCTCGCACAGAAAATATCGTCATGGTTATGTGTTCACTTGGTTAAGAGAGTGAGACAAAGAGTTCTTGCATGTGTGTGGTCCTGCATGTGAAGGGCACGTTTATGTGAATCATTTGCATTTTTAAACCAACATAAGCCTGACGTCTTGCGTTATCTGCATGTCACTTATTACAGAGAAAACTGAACCTGAGTCTGAAACCAGCTGTTATTTCTACATGAAGTAAAGAGTCTGGTTCGTTGAATTCTGGGCAGTTCTCCAGTTCCTCTGCACAGCAACAGGTGATCAAAGTTCTCCACCTGCTGGACAAAAACTACAACTGCGTCTTCTTCTTGGCCTGCGTTTTGTGAACTACAACTACCATCAGTCACTGCCTAAGATAAAGATAAAAGGTGTTTTTATTTTACTGTCTGACTGAGAAACTGTTTATTCAACTGCAGAATACTATTAATTAATTTACAGGTAAATAATTGACATTAAAAATTGTAATCCTTCATTATGCATATATATAGTATAACTAACTTTGGTACCTTGTAGAACTCAGCATCAGACATTCCACAAAGAAAAACAGGCTTCTCCAAATTTTGTGACTTTTAATTTTTTTCCCACTAAAACAAATGCAAATTGAGTGTTCCTTTACCCTACCTTTTATACTGAATGAACCATTTAAAGGGGTCATTAAATTAACAAGAAACTATTTGGCAGAAAGCTGGAAATGGGTCTGTTTTTCACACAATAGGACAAACATAACCCTTTAGAATAAACAATACGCTAGATAACTGAGGTGCATATATTAAGGTGCTAATACTTGATTAATTCTATTCTAAATGTCAACATTTCACTTCACTTTACTTTGAAATCTCAAATAAGGATAAAACTGAAATGAAGTTTAAACTGCAGTAAAAATGACAGAGCTGTGGAGTGTTGAGTTTGATATTCAATAGAACTAATAGTCGCTGTAAAACCTGCAAATGCACCAGCTGACAAAGTCTGGACCGAAAGTGGCAGTTTAATTGTTGCGTTCAATGATACACGGGTTACGAAAACTTGAGGAACTTGAGGTCTGAGGAAAAAAAGTCAAGTTGAGTTCAAAACTATAAACATGGTGTGACCTTGTTTTCTTTTACTATATGTTGAAGTCATATGATAGTCATATGAAGGCAAATAATAAAAACAAGTTCAAAAGTCATAAAGTCATGCCAATACAGTGTTAATTGAACTTGTTCACCACAAACTGTTGTTGGGATGAGGTTATTACATACATAGTTTTAATGTTTCAATATATGTATAATATAATATAACATAATATAATATAATAGTTGTTTCTATATTGATTTTGATGAGTCATGGGCCTACAGGAAATGATGCTTGATGACAATGAATGATCTAGGTTAATAGAAGTAAAAGACTGTGAAAGATGTCTCTGAAATAGCAAAGAGAAAATGCCTCGCCTGTCATTATTCTCTTATTTACATTGACATACTCTTTACATGTTGATGCAGGATGTCAAAGGAAGTCGTTTGGTTAATTAAGCGGTGCTCAAAAAAAGATCACAGTTCGAAAGAACCACTCAAAGTCATTTTGATTGATTTGATTCATACATATAACATCAATAATGTCTCCGGGCTGGTTTTAAGATCTATGTAGGGTACTGTGCTTTGAATTTGTGTCTGATGTGTTTTTTTTTCTTTAAGAACAAACTGCAGGCTTCAAGTTTCCACATCACACCACAGATGTAATATAAAAACCTGATACCGGATAAAAATGGTGCCTAGTCATTCCTATAGGAATTGCTCCCCTGGCTCATACAGGATCTTCTGGATCCTGGGTTAGTTTTGGGTTATGGGGGATCCGTTGCAGCCAAACATGATCAGTAGTGTTTATCCCATCATGCACCTGGGCTCCAGCCAGGCTGTGAACGAGTGAGCTGCTTTTCTCCCCTCAGGCACCTGGGCCGAGCCCACAGACTTTACCTTGTGTTGGTTAAAAATCACTTTTACAAATACAAATATAAAAAACTCCATAGATCATACATTCATGCTACAAAGAGTCAAAATCAACTGTGTTTGCAGTTCTAGGTTTCCTGTCAACAGTTTTACATTTTTTTTCTTGATTTTAGTCAATTTATTTTTTTAAAGAAAATGTTAGTCTTCTTTTCTTAATACAAGACCACAGTGATCCAAATCAGGAAAAAGAAAAACTTGAATTAAGCAAAAATATCTGCCCGTCTAATAAGATAATTCTACTCAATATTGGACTAATAGTACCAAAAACCAAATATATTCATCTGTTAAAATGTCGGTTTTCACAGTGTGGAACATGTTATGATATAAGATATTATGACAATATAAAAAACTTCAACATTGCGGAGAGCAGTGAAAGTGAATGTGAATGGTAAGCATTGCATTCTATTAAACGTTCTCTGCTGCTTTTAGTTGGTTAGTGTGTAGCCTAAAGTATATAATGCTGCGGCCTACATCATTTTAATAACTTACATATTAGCTAATACAGAAGCATTAGCTATGTCCTTTAGAAATTCTATTCTATATTATACATGATCAATAAAATACACAGGAAAATATTTGGCCTATTGTTAGTGGTTTGATGCATTCACTTCTTACTGTAGAAGATGAATGAGTGAGTCTAAAACGGTTTCACCCAAGCAACAAATCAGTATAAAGTCTGGGTCTACTATGTTTCACTTCACTATGACAACAGAAGTACTTAAACACAACACACTTGAAATTTCCACTAATCAAGCGGAAAGTATGGTCTGTCCCATACCACGTGAAGGCAGCAAAATACTTTCTGAGTAGCAGGACAGGATTTTCCGCCATATTTTGACGGTCCTACTGTATATCTGAGGGTCAGTGCTGTGTCCAGATGTTTCTATGCATCACACCTGGTTCAGGTGCATGCTCCACCGTGATTGGCTTCCAAACTGATGGTGACGTCACAGATCTCGCCCCTATAAAATCACACGGAAACTTTCCAGTTTCTGCAGATTAGAGATTGGTGAAAAAAAAACGTTCAGCGTCAAACATTTTTTGCACCAGCAGAAGGAACAGGGATAGAACAGGGATTCTTTTCTGAGTCGGGGTTGGACTTTTAAGTGTTTGTCCTTTTTTTCACGGGAACGAACCGAGGTGACGTCACCGGTCAGCTGACAGGTTTGTTTTGCTCCAGCTCGTCTGATAAAAACACAGAAGCGGAGGAAGGAAGCGACGACGACATCGAACCGTGTAGAAACGACCGATTCTCTGACGCTGTATCTGCGATAAGAGTGAACGCGGACAGTTTTATAAACGGTTTTTGTTTTTATATATATTTACATATATCGACAACGACAGCTGCTGCCTCCGTTCTTCCTCTGCCGACAACTGGTCGTCTTTGACGCAATATGCCTTCAGAAAAAACCTTCAAACAAAGAAGGACATTCGGTAGGTTTTACCAGTTTTTCTCTCCTTTAAAACACAGCTCGTTTGATTCCTATCTGCTGTATAAAGCCGTAGCATGTAGCCTGCGCTCTGAACTGAGTTAATATGGACAGGAGCTAGTTAGTTATTATCCCACTGCAGAGTATTAGTTGGCGTTCATCTTGTCCCTGTAGTTCAACACTGTTTCACCAGGGTTTTTTCTGTCTATGCAGCTAATTACACAAGCTAACCGCATACGGAGGTGTCGGTGTTTGTGACAACTTGTATAGATACAGGAATCCTGCAGACATAAATGTCCCCTGCGTGTATAGACGGGTTATTTATTCCAGGAGAGGAGATAATGCGGCTGTAACAAGGCTGTTTACCAGAGGCCCGACGTGTTTATTTGTGTCAGAGCGGCGGTGGGAGAGGAAAACAAAGTGGTGTCGAAATGCAGAGGAGAAAAAGAAGAGAGCTGCAGGATTGGGGGATGGGGCAGTTTGTGGAGGACAAGATGGGAGTTTATTATTTTTTTTAAGGAGGCAAATAAAAGTGTGGAGTTTCTTATCTTCCAGTTTCTTTTTAGTTTTAATGAGAGTCACCACGAGGCCGCGGAGCTGTGGTGTCAAACAGTTTCGGTTGCGTGTTCTCAGCAAAGTCCTGCGGCGCTTTGCACATCTCCACTTGCCTCACTTCTTCCATTACGCTGTCTTCTTGTTGTTAAAGCCCGTTTTCAGCGAGTCTCAAAGCTACAGCTCAAAAATGACATGTGGGCTCCTTACATTTAGCTCCTGATTTTTCCTACTTGTACCAATCACAAAAGAAACAGCGCTGGGTTTACGGGGTGGTTGTTTTCTTCGGTGTTGCGTTTTTTTTCAGTAAAAAAAAGTGGGTTTAATCTCGCTTGTGCTTCTAATTTATCTCAATATCCTGTTTCGGGGGTGTAGTTCCGGGTTTCGCCTGATGCCATGTGAACCATAGGTGGGGGCGCTGTGGAGCCACTGGAACTCCGAATTCGCAGACTTTAAAATGGATAAAACATCAATTTTACTGAAGAATACGCGATATTGAGGAAACGAGCACACCGTAGGGTCTGATAAAATAGTGTGTTTAAAGTGAACTTTGTTTTTTCATGGTTAGTACATCTGGGGAAAAAGCAGGATCGAAATGTAAGGAGCCGATATCTCATTTTTTGGGGGTCAGCTTTCAGACTTGTGAAGCCAGGAGAGTCATATGATACTAAGTTGTTGCCAGAAAAATAGTAATATTCATCTGTTTTATATATGTGCCTGAGCTATTAAACACCTTCAACAAAAACAGGAAGAACATGTTGTTTCTTCCCTGGATCCCCCCCTTCCTCATAAAAACAATAACTGACTTCCAGTTCGACGTCACGTTATTGGCCCAAGTTTACGCAACCAGAGCACGTGACGTCCAGACGGCAAAGAGAATGTGGTCACGTGGTTGATCTAAATTTGAGGACAAGTTCCAGTGAGTCACGAACAGATCTTAATAATACCGAGACCAACTCAGTAAAGCACGGCGAACTGCGGGTGAAGTGTCACATGAACTGTTTGCTGTGTCCAGCTGCTTCTTAGAAACGAGGCTTCACTCCCTCATGTATGTATTATGGTCACGTGACCCCACACGTCAGAGTCAAAATACTTTATATACTTATAAAATGTCCACAGTGGCCATAACATATATATATATATAGAGAGAGAGAGAGAGAGAGAGAGAGGTTTGTGTCTTTTCCTGTTTCTGAGCTCAGAAAACTAAGCCTTTTAGCAATAATTTAAGATATTCTCATGTTTCCAATATTGCTCAAGACTCTTCTAACCATCAGGATGAACAAATATTCCATGTTTGAGATACAACTTTAAAATCCTTTTTTCATCGTTCAGCAAAACTGTATATTTGTTGTTCCCGTTATCCACATGGTGGGAGGAAGGTTTGTGGATGATACTGAAAATATCCTAAGTGGTGAAGCACCTGGATTTTTTTCAACAATCACAGGGTTGTTTTTGGAACACAAGCCCATAAAACTCTGATTTAAGTGTATTGGTAAAACATGAGGCACAAACTAGAACTAGGCCTAAACCCAAGTTCAGATAAATCCAACATCTGTGTGTGATCAGTTTAACGTCTGTATCACTACTGCAGGCCATAAAATGACTCAGAAAACTGCAGGGAATATTCCAGTTGAGTCAGGCGGCACTAACTAATTCTCATATTATGACAGAACACCATATTTGCGAAACAAAAACTAAAAACTCTGGCTTCCTCGTTAACCGCTTCCCTGTTTTGTATATTTTATCAAACGCTTCTGACTCAAAGGCTGTCTGCTGCTTGGTCAGACATGAGAGGATACGGAGCTTCCCTGTTTCTGCGTGGTGAACTCATCCCGGCTGTAATGCAATCATGGAACAATGCCCCACGTTTCCTCAAGTTAAGCATGAATAACGACACCTTAACTAAGATGAAACATGCTTCCCTTTGGCAGCGGCCTGTAATCAGCTGATTGATTTTAGATATTCTCACAGCAGTCTTCTTAGCAAACATCGTTTAGCCGCATGTCACAGGACTGGAGATCTGTGTCTCTAAACTGCAGCTGACGGATAAATGTCAGAATGTTTTTACCGTTTCTACCCAAGGTTTCACTATATGTCACAGAACCAACGACCGATGGAGATGATCATGAATTCTGACCTGATCACCTTTACCACCACAGTGTTGTTGTTAATGTTATCAGACCAAAGTGCAGCCAGCACAAGGTGTTATCTGCTGCTGTTTGCTTTGGCGAAGGGCCAAATCAAATGGAATGGAATTAAACCATAGAGAGAGAGAGACGAGAGAGGGAGGGGCTTCTTAAATTCAACAGATCCATAGCAGCTTAGGGATATTTATCACTGATATTCTTCCTTCCAGAAAGATAAAGGAACATCCATTTCCTGCTTGTGTTGAGAATAAAATCAATCCACATTATCTGAATGAGACATTTTGGTTTTATCTTCTGCATGCAGATGTTTCACATGCCTATTATTTTTATTAGTAGTAGTATTATTCCTTTTTTTATACGGTGATCTGGAGGCAAAATATACACACTTGTGAACACACAATTTAATAAGAAATGAAGTAGAAAATAAGTGTATCATTATAATCTTCTTATCACTGTGGAACAATGCGGCACATCATGAGTGGATATTTAGAAAAGCCCATTATGTTTTATGTTTTCACTAGAGAGCCTAAGTCCACTTGGCAGTCAGCTACAAAAATCTTTCTGTTCTGCATGATATCATAACCCCAAGAATGTATGATTTTTTAAAAAATATATGTTTTTCCAGGATCTGACAAATACCTGAGATCATTCAGAGCTGTCGTAATCTTTGCCTTCAGTCTTAACAGAATGTTTGATAAGAAGTGCGTCTGCAAACCTGTTGAACCAGAGGTGGTAATGGCTAACCCAGATAGATAGTGTAAACACCGTATGCAAATGAGGCAGGTGTGGCTGCAACGTCCCGCTAAAACCTGCCTGTTTGTTTGACTAGATTTTGTTTCTATATCCACGTGTCTTTTGCTGTATTTGTTTTTTGTTAGCACCTCAGAGCGATTTCACATTCCAACAGCCTTTTATATGGATGAATGACAATAATAAAACATGTCGACTCTCTTTCGCCGACTCTCTTACTGTCTTCTTCCTGTCTGTTAACGCTTGTTTTTCTGCCCTCACAGAACAGAGAGTAGAAGATGTCAGACTGATCCGAGAACAGCACCCCAACAAGATACCTGTGAGTTGAACCACACACAAATATTGTATTATATTGTGTTGTTTGCTCAAAGCTGTGAATACTTATCAGAACAACGTGCAGCAAACAGTAAGAATGAAACAATCTATGTAACCACCAACAATCTTTGTCACCACAAACTTCCTGGTTAGACTCTCTCTCTCTGAGACATCTGTTAAATGTCAGATTTATATTCCAGCACCAGTTATGTTTCTTGTTGACTTGGTGTTTTCCTGTGGCGATCATTTATTCACATTAGTAACACCCTTTCTAACAAAGGGTGCGGCTGCATCTGCTTGTGCTGTAGGTCGGGTTGCTCTTAGCAACGGGCAATAAACTTGCACACCTCATGTTTCACCTGCTTGCTTTTATCATTTTGAGATAGAATATCACCACAACCTTCCATCTGCTGCTGTAAAGCCACATCTCCTCTTAAAAGCTCCCCTCTGTGTGTGCAGTGTGTGTGTTTGCTGTGAAGTCTCCTGAGGTTATAAACTGCCATGTCATGCTAAGTGTTGAGACCAGAAACAGATATGCTGTGTCACTGTAATGTTACCCCATCCAGGCGGTGGTTGCATGACAGGCTGGTTATAGCTTTCAGACCAGGTGCTGCATCACTGAACAATAAACCTGTTTATGTTACAGCAGAGACTGCTTCAACTTCTATTAAATGCCTACAATTCACATTCAGATGCAGCATTTCATTTTTAATATTTTAATATCTATCATTTTGGCCATTTGCCAACGAGCAGCAAGACAGTTCATTTGTTTAATTTTTTTCATAAGCTCAGTTTCCCCTGGTAACATCTAAGGGCCAGACTAATACATGTAACAAACATTAATATCCTATAATGTATACAATGTCAGTGTTCCTCAATACTCCAGGAAATAGGACAGACCTTAGATATGGTGTGACAGCAGGAGATAGTCTGGTCTGTCAGGACTCCATCATAACTCATTACAAGGTATTAAAATGAAAATGCTACTATATAGATATTTGCTATTATTTTATTTATTTATTTTGTGCCGTTTAATCACCTGACGGTGTGTTTTTGTCTGGTCCAGCTGTTAGTTTATCAAGTTGATAACTCATCATCTTCATAACATGTAAGTTAACAACTTTACAACATACACAGGGAAATTTTAAAAAGTATTTTTTTTTGTCCCAGGAACAGAAAACAAAAGGCTCAAAAATTATGACCAAGTATTGATGGAAACATTTTCCAGATGGGAAATGAGCTTCCGTTTCATGACATATCGTTTTGGCTCCAGACACAACAATAAAAATAATCAGCTGACTACTTGACACATTTATTACATTATGTATTATTATATTAATACTTGTATTAATATGAATCCACTTAGATTACAGCTTGACAGGAAATCTGTAAACTGTTGCTATCATGCCGGATAAATCAATAGCATCTGTGATTGGAGAAGATGTTTCCTCTTCTCTGTCTTAAAAGCGGCTTTAACCCATTTAAGCCTAAGAGCTGCTAAATCTGACATTATCTGACTGTCATTTAAGCCCAGATTTTTTTTTTTGAAGATTTCATGCATGTAATTGTAATTGTAAAATGTAATCAGTTGAGTCACAAACAATCATGTTATGTGTCTATTTTTCCCCTTTTTTATCTTTTCTTTGCAGAAAATGTCATTTTAATAGTTACTGCTTGCACAAATCTTCCCATAAACAAAATCATTTTTTTGGGATATATATATATGTATGTATGTGTATATATGTCAATGTTGAAAATCATAATAATCTAAATATAATGACTGTTTCTGGGAGGGTTTGTCTTCATGGTTTCAGGAGGAAGTTGATGAGATCATGTGGCAGGAAGGACTTGGAAAATTATTTTTTTAAGTTCTCTATTATGTCCTAAAAATTGTATGAGTAACCTTTAGAATCTTTTAAGTATAAAATGGCAGTCATAGACTTGGAGGCTCATAGGCTTTAATGGGTTAATTTACATTTTTCTAATAATATAGAAACAGTGTCTCACATGACAACTTGTTCTTTACAATATTTTAACAATAGATTTAAATATACCACAACACGACAAATCCAGAATCCCTGCTCCTCATTTGAGGATAGAGGGGGTCGTTTGTATTGTACACACTAGGAAGCCCAAAATGTAATGAGCTTCATTTTTGTTTTACATTCAGGAAAATATGAGTTTTGCATACACACTGAACACAGTGGGCGTTAATGGTTGAGCCGTTCAGGAAGTCTACTGTCGCTGCTGGAAGATGCAGCCTCATCACAAGCAGCTCAGATAAGCGAATGAGGCTGGATTAGAGCTCCGGCTGATGCGCGTCGCACGCTTCTGCTGCGCTGTTCGCAGCACGTCTTAACTTGATTAAACGCCTTAGTGAATAAAAGACTCACTGGACGCTTGTATAATTGGACCGGGCAGAGGGTCTCTCTCTTTTTTTTCCCCCTCTCTCTTTATGTCATCCATTTTGTGTGACTTCATCCCAGTATCATTCACAGACTCTAAATTAGAAACTGATCAAGGAGTCTGTTCAGTACAAGGGAGCACAGAAAATACTGCATCTGTGTAACTGTAGAGCAGCTGTTTACGAGTGTGTGTGTGTGTGTGTGTGTGTCCTGTAGGTGATCATTGAGAGGTATAAAGGAGAAAAACAGCTTCCGATCTTGGACAAGACCAAGTTCCTGGTGCCAGACCACGTCAACATGAGTGAACTCATCAAGATTATCAGGTAGACCTGAACTCTTCTACCTCCTTTTGTCTCATATTTATTGTTTTCTATAGACTCTTCTTTCCCTTGCTTTTCTCTCATGTCCTGTCTCTTTTTTTCCTCAGTTCTTTTATTCTCATCTCCCTTTCTTTGATTTTTCCTTCTTTTCTTTCCTCTCTTCCTGCCCTTTCTCTTCTTTTGTTTCTTCTTCCCCTCCTCACTCGTCATGTCTTTTCTCCCCCACCAGGAGGCGCCTCCAGCTAAACTCCAACCAGGCGTTCTTCCTGCTGGTCAACGGCCACAGCATGGTCTCCGTGTCGGCCGCCATCTCCGAGGTGTACGAGCGAGAGCGAGACCAAGATGGCTTCCTCTACATGGTGTACGCCTCCCAGGAGACCTTCGGCACTGCCACGACTGCCCAGTGAACAGCCTTCCTTCCTTCCTCCCCCCCACCCCCACCCCCCTCCCGGCCAGCGATTGGGACAATTGTAGTTTTTAGCTCCCCGCCATGTTTTTTTTTCCAGTAACACGGTCGTCCTGTCACGTTAGTGTTGACTGTAAGAACTAAAACACAGACGCAAACTTGCTAAATCTAAACGCGTGTATGGTAATATCTCAGTCGTCTCGCTCATCGTGGGTGTGCGGACACTTGTGTTTGTTTGAGTTGCACCACACTCAGCCAGGTAGCATAAAGACCAGAACAGCAGTTTGAGCAGAGAAATCCCCCAAATCTGACTCAGGCCAAAAGAGTCTTGAAGTTCTTGTCTGCTTCTTCATTGTCTCTGGTGAATTAGCTGTTCATGGCCACATACCGACTGTTATTATGGATCTCCTCCGGCTGTATTTATGTTAATGTATATATACGTTTCGGACAGTGGTAATACATAGGAAGTGGTGCGGCTTCACCACTTAATATATATATATACATTAACCGATGAACAAAGCCAACCTTAGTTTTAAGGTCTGTGGAGACAAATGTCTGAGAGATAAAGAGGGAGAGTGTGAATGCTTTGCAAAGAGTTTCTGGCTTCCTGTTGTTTTAACGGAGGTTTTTTTTTTGTTTTTTTTATTGCAGTCTGAGGTCAAATTAAGGAGTCCAAGCCTACTTTTGCCAGAGATAATTGCTAACTTAAGTAGAGAAGATCCTCGTTAATCAGTGTATCTCTGCTGTGTCTCGTCACATTCCCTTTAGGGTCCTTCTTTGGTGTTTTTAGCCTCCCTGCCTTGTAGCCTGAAGCATCTTCACTGTAAAAAAAAAATAAATAAATAAATAAGAAAAGGAAAAAAAAATGTAAGGAAACTGCTTTGCTCTTGAAACAGATGATTGTAGTCTGCAAAAACGCCTTGGTGTACAGATGGTATTGATATTACAGCTTTGAATATAAAGGAAGTTCCGAATGAGAGTGTAACCAAGTTGACTTTGGCCACACTACAAGGAGCATGGTCTGATTGCATGTGTGAATGGGGGGGGATGTTGGGGTTTCTGTAAATGCTGATGAGGGGAGGAGGGGGAGCGGTTGCTTAAAACACAACAGTGTTCATTTTAGTCTCTTCATATTTCTGTTGTCACAAGTAATCACTGAGGTGGTGAAGGAAAGAGTGACTCACGGGCGGGTTGCCTGTGCTATGCCTTTGACCCACGGGGCTGATTCCTCAGCCAGTGCTGCCATTGCTGCTGGAGGCCTGACACTGTGGGGACATAGACCTGCCCAGTGGGTTTATAAAGGCTGCACACACACAATACACCTGTCTGTCTGTAGATGGATCTTCACTTCTTGTGCTGTTGTGCTCCTCCTCCTCCTCCTCACTCAACAGATAGAGGTTTAGCTGCTTTTATATTGCAGTATTTTATCATTTTTGGTTTGTTTTATTTAATGTGATTTTTATGTCATTGTACGACATGTCTTTACCCTCGCTGTCCACAGTATGTGAAGTACAAAGGTGACTTTTTTTGTTTTTTTTCTCTCTGACTAGTAAAAGCCACCGTGTGTTTGTTACGGAGGGGTGGAGCATTTGTTTTAGTTGTGTCCTTTTCTGCCTGCTCCTCTGTTTCACACACACATCCACACACAGCAATATCACTCAGCCTCCTCATGTATTTATGTTGGTATTTTGTAAACAATAAAAGGAGAAAAAAAATGTGGGCTTCTTGAGTTATTCAGATTATAGATACGTTTCCTAAAACACCAGATCAGAAACAAGTCATTAAATGTCCTAACACAGCTCTGTTATAAACTGTTCAACTTTTTCATATCAAGGACCCTTAAACTCATGAAAACTAGGCCATGGACCCCATCTCATAAGATTTTTGATTTGGGATTTGTTATAACAGAAAAGTGGCATGATCAAAAGTATAAAAATAAATGACACCTTACATAATTTATTATGTCAGTAAACTATATTTATTTAATTTTACATTTAATTAATTCAGAAAATTAATTTGTGCAGTATTTTCCCCTTTTATTTTATTCTCCATTTTGTTTATTAATATGTAAATGTATATATATATTTACGTATTCAATCCCCCCATTTATTTTCACCTATGTAAAATAGAAAGTAAATCAAATATTCATGTGCAAACTGAAATAAATACATAAATAATATTAAATAAACAAACATTTGTTTTTGATTATGGTAGTCCTCCAACAAAGTTTACCATTTTTAGCCCCCCTTGAACAGTTTTTGGCAGAAGTGAACGGTTTCTTCCTTAGACAATTGTTCACCCTCTCACCATGTTTCATGTTCAGTTGTTTTTCCATAATCCTGTTCACCAACAACAATACCTCCTCATGAAGGTAATCAACCCAAATTTATTTGACAGAACTTTGTTTCTTCACACTTTAATCATATCAAGACCCTATGAAGGGGCTGTAAACTACACACAGTACAAACACTGATTAACAATGTACTTTAAATATATTTAATATAGCAGCAATGGGGGCCTAGTATTTTTGCTTTTAATACTTTAGTAAATTGTCTGACATGGTGGTGCAGGGGTTAGCGCTGTTGCCTCACAGCAAGAAGGTCGCAAGTTCATGACCTCCTTGGTCCTGGGTCTGGGACCTTTCTGTGTGGAGTTTGCATGTTCTCCCCGTGTCTGCGTGGGTTTTCACCGGGTACTCCGGCTTCCTCCCACAGTCCAAAAACATGCTGAGGTTAATTGGAGATTCTAAATTGCCTGTCAACCATCTGGGGTGTATCCCTGCCTCTCACCATAATACCCAGCAGCATAATAACCAGCCAACCTTAATGAGGAATAAGCTGGTATAGAAGATTTAGTAAATTCAGCTGGTAAAACCTATTTACATAGGTAGGAGTCCATTAATACAGTTTAAATACACTAGTTTAAGTACACTACTTGTAATGGAGTATTTTTACATTGTGGTATTGCTACTTTCACATAAAGTACTGTACTTCTTCCATCGCTGTTAAACTTGACTGACTTCTTGCTATGACTGGGGAGACTATTCACTGCTAGTTAGACGTGTGCATTCCTTGTCTGGGTAGCTGATTACATTCCCAGTGGGTAAACTGATCCCAAAATAATAGATTTTTTGTAACACTCAGGATATTTCAGTATCTTGTAGCATTCTGACACAGCTATATACATGTGTAAATATAGGTCTGCTGCACCGTGTACCCTGTAATTTTCTACGGATGAGATGAGAATGGTGTTTTTTATCCATGACAAAACGAGAGCTGTAATCTTTGTGACTAATTTTAAACACAAGTGCTCCAGTCCTCTGGCAAAGGTTCAACATCTAGCTACTGACTATTTTAAAGAAATAGTCTCGATTTATATTTAGGCTGAAAAATATCTGATTCTGTCTGCTCAGACAGTAATAACAGGGCCACGGTATGAGCCAAACCCAGAAAACCTTTAATTAACCTTAATCCACTTCATACTAAAATGTTTTTGGATTTGTAGATGGTTGTTTTTTATGATGATAAACGGAACCACAACTAACTTTCACAATTATTTCAACATAATTAATCTGTTACTTTTAAGAATATCAAGAGCCTAAGGTGACATGTTCTAATTTCTCATTTTTGATGCTCAGTTTGTTTAACCAACAGTAAATGAACAAATGTTTGATATTTACTGACAATTAATCAAGTTAATATAAATATTATCTGAATATTGCAAAAAAACATGACATGAACCTTGATATGATGAATCAGAACATATTTTATTACTCAAAATATGCCCCCCCCCCCATAAGAGTCAAATCAAGTTTTAAAAACACAATGCATGATATAAAATCTGACTTATACTTGAACTGGATATTTATAAACTGTTCAAACATTGTAACACAAATATTTCAAAAGCACTTTTTCCACTAAAGCTGAAGCGACATGCATGCTGTGGTATCAGCTTACCAGGCTCTACTGTGAAGCTTAAGGCAACATCAAACTAGATAGGTCCAAACAAACCGAGGAAAAAATAAAAACAAATTCAAAAAGAAAGCGCTCTTTGGTATGATCTCTGAAACAGTCTTTTTGTCCTTCTGTGCAACCATTGAAAAAAAATATTTTTATGCACCAAAATTCTGTACAAATTTGCACAGTTAAAACTCAAATGAACATTCAGATGAACATCCAGAGGCTTGCTGGTTGATTGTGAGCCCCATATTTCTGTAAAAACAACTTCTCCAAAGAAGACATATTTCATTATTAATAAAAAAAAAACACGCACACACACAACGCTGACTTATCTTTAACAACAGATAGAATTTGCTATACATACTGAATATTAGGTATTTATCATTTTAAATAAACGTCCCTGTGCTGCACCCTCCAGGGGTACAGATAGAGTTTCATCTGAAGGACCAGCTGTCCTCGTGTCTGTATAACTCTGGGTCCGGCCCAGCGACTCACACACAGTCAAAGACTTCAAAAACAATTCCTCACTTTTACTTAAGCTGTTTTTTTCCCCCTAAAATTCAACAATCCTGAATTGCTCGTTTGTAAAAAAAACAAAAAAACAAAAAAGACTGTACAGTTACAAAAGAGGCTGATGTGTAGGACATTCATTCTCTTATATAAATGAAAAATGAAACATCAGCAAACTCAACTTGCAGGAGAATCGTCACTCTTTGGAAATGTTTCTCAGCCACAGGAACAGTCTGTTGTGGACTGAACATACAAAGACTTTCTGTAATGACATGTTATGTTTGTCTGAAAATATTTATCCTGCATTGATTGTCCTGTCTTGTATTTTGAAAGCAGCATATGGCACTGTGAGACTTTTTTTTGCTATCAGATTGGCCCAGGCACTGCTGAATGTGGCTGGTACAGCTTCCCACAACAATCACCTGCTGTAGACACACACTTCAATGACAAAGAATACATAAAGTACTTCTTAATGAAGTATCCAGCCCTTGATTTAGGGGATTGACTTCCTTTTTAAAAGTAAGATAGTAGAAAAAGTTTATAACTCAGTTGCTGTGCCCCAAATCCATACTACATTTGAATTCTATGCATTTATAAGTATGTAGTTGCATGAATGCCAAACAAGTGCTCACAATGGAAAAGTGACTTTAAACAGGCAGCCTGCAGACTAAAACAAACAAAAAAAGTAAGATTTTTGAGTATACTGTTAATGGATATGATGCAGAAATTAAATAGATGAGCTACTCAAAGTTGCAGAAATGGTAGTAAAATCAGCTTCAGAAAAGAATAGATGATTTTTAGAACTTTTTAGAACTCTCGGAAGGTTTTGCTGCAGCTTTAATGAGTTTATTTCTTACCACTAGTAACACTATGGAGCAGTAAAAAACATGGGAGACAGTAATGCAAGAAACGTATGAAAAGAAGAGCAAGTAAACAATGAAAATACAGGGAAAAAAAGTTGGATATCAGTTTTTTGAAGAAATGCGTTGGAGTGTGTTTGTTAGTCCTCGAGGGAGCACATTACAGGTTCTGTCGGGAAACACTGAATACAAACGGAAACTTTGACATTGAAGCTTTAATTGGTCGTGACATTCAGTCACAGTTTAACCATCTTTGTGCACTGCGGTTACAATGAAACAATAAAAGTATGCTGATGTTTTAGTAAAAAAAGCTGTTCTCCACAAAGACGAGTACAGTGTGTCCTGTGTACAGTTAGTATTGAGTATGGATTTGGGACCAGGCTCCTGTAACTGATCTACACGAGTCAAACCTGATCACATGGGAACTGCTTCTTTCAAATCCTATTGCAGTGGAGTCAGAGGGAGGATCACATCAGTGTTTCTTCATGTGTTGGCCAGGCCGGAGGAAACGTGGCCAAGCCGTCACCATAAAGGCACGATTAGATCAAAGTGGGTTTTTAGGTTTAGAAGCAGTTAAAATGCGCTTCACGGAGCGTCTGGGCCCGTATTCACACAATAACTTATCTCACCACTCGGAGGAAAACGTGAGGAACTCTTAAGCTGTTAACCCAAGTTAACTCCTTGGTTAATACATGACCTGTCTTGAAACTCTGATTGGCCGTTTTGGATCACTGGATTGTTAATATTAAAGGTTTCTATAATGTTGTAATTTGCTCTCATTTCACAGGTTTTGCAGGTGATTTTAGCAATAAAATGTTTTGTGAAACACATTTAGACCAAAACCACGGGAGTCCTAAATTTAGGCCACTCTCTGACACACCCATTTTACATGTTGCACTTAAACGGGCAAGTTAAGAGCTACTTTTAGCCTTAAGATATTTTGTGAATACGGGCCCATATCCAGAAGAAAAAATCCTCCATTTATTTGGCTTAGAAGCAGAGTCTGTGGTTGTGTTTCACCGTACGTGACATGGCAGTTGATCTGACGACCGTTTTATCTCTTCTTCATGTACTCATGTATTCATCTCTCCTCACCGATCCGTTTCCTCGCTGTCCTTTCCTCTCTCAGCGAGGCAGTGTACAGGGAATTCTTCTTCTTCTCAGGCAGCTGTTCCCGGTGGCTCTCTGCAGGGTTAGCTGCTGTAAAAGAATTTATATAAAGATAAAACAGACCCGCTTTCAGATCAACAGTCCTCGAACAGACCCGCGGTGAAGCAGCGTCGTCCCGCTAAAACTCTGCGGTGACTGCCTGCGGCTTCAGGAGCGTGAGGTACAGTCGTGTCAGGAGCAGGAGTTCAAACCCACCGCTGTTTCTCCTAGTTAGTCGCCTGAGTCCTTACTGTCAGAGTGAGGAGTGTACTTCAGCCGAAAGGTTCCTGTGAAACAGCAGAGAAAATAAATGTGAAAATAACTGAAGCATTGGAAATGTCCGGATAGCACAAGTTTGAGCAAAGGCATACAAGTAAGTACCCCTGTCATTTCTTTTTATTTTGAAATCAGCCTAAATACAAAAAAAAACACACAATTTTGATTGAAACTAGGAAAAAAAACATTGTTGAATGAATTAAATACAGGTACCATGAAATCAGGCATCAGAAATAAACCTTACAAAGCAAAATATCATGATGAATTAGTGGGGGGAAAAGGATATTTTACCATAAAACATGAAATCATGGACAAAACATGTTTTAAAGCTATTACCAAAGGCTAAAGTCAGTGTAAAAATCACAAAACAGAAAAAAGCTTTCAAACTAAACTTTCAATATTGTCCATGCATGATCTTTCTATTTCATTTTTTTTCAATACCTTCACGCATACAGATATTCTATGTTTAATTAAGATCAGTTACTATTAATTATGAAGTTTTACCTTGCCCACTATCTTCTTTGATATCGTTCGCAACACAAATCAAATCAACACGAATAAACAGTTTAACTGCAGTTGCTTTCAATAAAAACTCTAAATATTTGACAAATAATCCTATTTCCTCAACTGTATTCAAACTTATTAATAATAATTGATCATTTTTTTAAAAAATTAATCCTATTATAATCTTTGGGAATTTATTTGGAATTTTTTTAATGTATCAATTAATGAAGTGATTCCAGCAGCCCTCACCTTGCTGTGATGAGTCCATGGGCGGCTGTTTGCAGTCCTCTGCTCGGTGCCCGTTGGCGCCGCAGTTATAACACGAGAGGTTCCCCGCTGCACGTTTCTGGCCTCCGTTTCCCGCCATGCCGTGGGGAGGGTAAAAGCCGAAGCCCTGCTGCTGGTCATGTGACACAGGGCTGTGGCGGTAGAGGGGCGGCGGCACCATCATGGGGTAGGAAAAGGGTGCGGCCCCGGCGCCGGCGTTGCTGGACGAGGCGGCGATCAGCGGGCTGAGATGGAGCAGGGGGCTGAGGGTGAAGAGGGAGGGGCCGGCCGGGAACGGCTGTAGGTATCCGGCCGCTGCGGCGTAACCAGGCAATGCCCCATAGGCCCCGCAGTTCCCCCGGCAACCGCAGGAGCTGCAGACGCACACGGAGGGGGTGTGACCCAAACTTTGATCCAACGAAGAGGCAGAGGAAGGGGAAGGGGAGGGGCTGGAGGTCGGCTGGGGTGGGTAGTAGGTGTTGCCGGGCACCGCGGCCACGGGGACGGTGGCTGCGGTCGCCATGGGAACAAAGCCGCACCCGCTGGAGGAGCTCACGGACTGCGAACCGGACTTTGAGGAGGGACAGGAGGGGGAGAAAGAGGAGAAGGAGGTAGAAGAGGCGGGTGGTGGGCAGGAGTAGTACCCAGAAGGAGAGGTGGTGGAGGAGGAGGAGAGATGGAAATGAAGGGGGGGGTGGGACACGTGGTGGATGCTGTTGGAGGTGGACGTCAGCGCCGAGCTGGTTTCCACCAGTGGGCCCACAGCAGCTCCCGCAATACCGCGGCACACCACCGAGTCCTGGAGTGCAGAGGGGCCGTCCATGTTGAGCCCGGGGAACAGGTTCTCCAGCCTCACCCCCATCCCCAGACCTGGGCTGAAGCTGGCGGCAGCTGCAGGCAGACCCGAACCCAGAGGCTTAGTCCTGTCCTCCGTGGATAGCGGAGGTGGCCGCGGCTTACGCGGCGACGTGAGGATTCGTGCTGGGTTTGAGACCGGGGAGAGGAGGGTCTGAGGGTAGCTGGCCTGAGGGTGGTAGGGAGGCTGCGGGAGGCCGAAGGGGAGGTGGGAGGAGCAAGAGGGCGGGAGAGGAGGGGTCGGGTCGGTCTGGACGGGAAGGACCTGGGCCGTGGGCCGACCGGAGCCTGTGGGGCAGCTGGAGTTAAGGATGAAGACGCAGGAGCGGTCCTTCTCTGAAACGGATCCCACTGCATCCAGACCCGACACACCTGGAACAGGACAGGTCGACGTGTGAGGGAGACACGACTGATTACACACAGGAAGAAGGGTGTCAATCTTTCTCATTACATGGTGTCACAATGTGCAAGTTTATTTCAACCACAAGGAAATTCAAAGTGCTTTACATAAAACATTAAAGGCATCAAGATACAATTTAAACAACTGATTAGAAGGGGAAGATTTTAAAATTAGTTGAGTAAAAACAATTGATTAAAAAGAGGAATAATCAAAAATTTTAATAAAAAAAATAACAAAGTTACAGTGCAGTGGAAAAAAATTAAGAAACGTAAAGAAAGGGATCAGCAGATCAGAGATACGGTTACGCCCTAGATGATTTATAAACCAGCAAAAGTATTTTAATGATAATTCTTTGTCAGACAGGAAATCTGTGCAAGGACCCCAGAACTGGAGTGATCTATTTTTTTTAAGTCATGATGAGGACTCTAGCGGCAGCCTTTTGAATTAGCTGCAGCTGTCTAATTGATTTCTTGGAGAGGCCTGTAAAGGCCTGTGAAGTCTTGCTGAGACATAAGGCCTTTAATCATTGATATATTCTTCAGGTGGTAGTATGAAAAAAAAAAAGAAAAACTAAACAGTGGTGAATATCTCAACTAACATGACCTCTAAATTTTTAGTTTATTTTTTGATTGTTTGTCTCCATGGTAACTAGGGCTGACCCAAATACCATAATATTATTCCTCCTCTTTTTTTTTCCCCCCAACGTGATTCTGTCATTCTTGCTCACATGCACATAGAGATGTAGAGATCAACGACCACGCATTCATGTCAGCGGGGCCCGACGTGTTCAACCAAGCACAACTCAGACCTCAAGTAAAGTTAAAATTGTTCCAATCGACTTCTTTGACATATTTGTTGCTGATGAGAACCAGTGTCAACTAGTCTATGTTGCATGCATACTATTAAAGAAAAAAAAATGTAAAATAAAAATAAATCATCTTAATGGTAACCAAGTAGCCCCATGAGGAAACTCACGTCGGTGAAGGTCTCTGGTCCTGTCGAAGGCGGAGTCACAGCAGAGGGGGGTCCGGGGGGAACAGGAAGAGCTGGAGTAGCCGGATGACGAGCTGCTGTCTGTGGAGACGGGGTGATGGTGCAGCGCAGCGTCCACCTCCACTCGCAGCTCTGCTGCAAAAACAGCATGATTTTGGACCGTTTTAATGTATCCACGGAACATTCACTCAGTCTCATTCTGCTGCAGAGCATCGGCACAGCAGCACAAGAGGAGTTTGCCGTGTACAAGATACTTTATATGTAATTAACAATTTATCCTCTCACCCCCGAAATGAGATTTTAAACCTGTTCACATTTAAAACATGCAAGTCAGCATATCAAATCAAAGTAGTATGAGGCACTGCCTGCAAACATTTAACCTGCTTCTACGCAGTTTAAGGATTAGGGCTGACCCCCCCCCCCCCCGAAAAAAAAACATTAAAGCTTTGATTGCTGCCAGGGTAATCAATCATGAAGGCTGTGTTCGATTTTTTTCTTAACTTGAGGTCAGAGTTGCGCTGGTTTGGTTGAAAACATCAAGTGTTCCCCCACTGACATGTATGTGCAACTGGGGATCTCTCTCCCTCCCTGTGTGTGAGCAGGAATGACAGAATTTCGCTGAAAAAATAAAGAGGCGGAATCAATTTATGGTAATCAGGACAGCCCTAGTTACCATGGAGACAAACATTTAGAAAAAAAAAAAATAAACATTTAGAGGTTGAGTTAGTTGAGATATTCACCACTGTTTACTCTGGACTTATTGATTCCAAAAAGAGACAGAATCAAGTTGTGGCACTCGGTTTTTATTCTGTGGCGCCGCACCATGTGTGCATCTATGTGCGCTCATGCTGTTGAAGCTTAGAACAAGATACATTTTTTTTAAATAATTAATTCTCAAAATATGGTAATCGGGTCAGCCCTCATATTGGTGATGTGTATATACAGATATAGATATGTGACTGAAGTCAGAGCAGCTGAGACTATAAAGCAGCCTTGTTACCTGCGGTGGAGGTGGCGTGTGTCGAGGGTCCCATGTGACTGGAAGGGGTCACCCTGGCGATGCCGCTGCAGGAGCGCTTCTCCATCTTCATCTCTCTGCTACACACGCACATGCACACGCACACACACACACAGTGAGAAAAATACTCCAAAAATACATTATAGAGTAAGAGTTGAGAAGTTTGATACATACTGTTGTCGATATTGTTTAATGTATTTCATGTTTATTTTTAGATGCAATTTAATTCTTTGAATTTGTTTAGCACCAATGCAAGTGGATTTTTTTAGAAGCTACACTTCAGCAGACTAATATCTGTTATTAAGCCTGCATCTAGACTGTGATAAATTAAATGGCATAATCTAACACATAGTTTACATTTACAAATGTTGTTATGGATTAAACAAATCATACAACTTTGAAAGTGTTGCTTCTTCTTGCACAATTAAAAGCATCATGTTGCCTGGAGTTCAACAGCAGCTAATATCCTTAGATCACCACCAGGGAGAGACATTGTCCACTCAACACGTCCACTCAGCCTCCCCGCCACTCATCTGCAAACATCTGCAAAACCGTCGCATGGAAAACCACTGCAGGAACTTTCCATTTTCTCGGTTTTGTTTAAGCTTGCGTGCTTGCACACACACACAAACATGTGTAGTCACCTGCCTAATGGAAACATGTTGATACTAGGGATGGAAACATGATGAAGAGATAATAATGCGGGTTCCATGTCAGGGATCTGTGTGTGTGCGTCTGTTTGTGTCAGTAAGAGAGAAGCATTCGTCCGTGTTTTTGTGTTTTCGCATGCGTTTCTGTTGATAATCTCCTCATAAGTACATCTTATCTCTCCAGCCCACCTGCTGCTGGTTACCATTAACACTGGATCTTGTCCCAAATCAGCAACCGATCAGTCTGTCTGTTAATCGTTAATAGGGCAGAGCATGGTGCTGGATTTTCAGAGAACATTAGAGCTCTAGATACCTCGTCGCCCCTTTAATGCCTGCAGGTTACTCGCTGCAGCTGTTACCGGGCTGCGATTTCTACTTTTTGAAGTGGTTGAAGGTTTAATTTGATTAGAGGTTTCAGGAATTCTATTTACTCACTTTCTTGCTACAGTACAATACAACCCCCCTAAAAAAAAGAAGAGTGGTGTCACCCTTTTCATCTTTCTTCACAGCCCCAGTCCCCAAATGTCCAAGTAGTATTCCTTAAAGTTGAAGTAATGGAAATTTGGCATTTCAAAAGAGGTGTACGCCTAAAACAGGACAATGGGGGAAAATCCTTCCCGAACTGTGCAGTTTAAAAAAAAAAAATGTTTTTAAATTTGCCTCATCAGCCTCTGTATAATGTGCATAACTTTGCAATAATAGAACTGGTGGACGAATATCATTTGATTAACAGCACTTACATTATGTCCCATAAAAACAATGTTATGTTTGGATCTAGTGATGCAGCTTTCATGGATTCCCTTCACACTGCTCACAACTGGCCACAACAGAGTGACACATCAAGCAAGCTCTTCACTGTCGGAACACAGACAAAATAAACGTACTCCGCAGACTTCTGCAGCTCCAGTTGAGTCTTGAGTTTCTTCTTTGCTCCTTGGGTCAAGTCATACTTGTTCAGGTCCTCCTCTGTCAGTGATAAAAACTGCCATGTACAGGAAAACAGGTTCAGGGGTTTGTTGGAACATTTTGAGCAATTGAGAGAACATTGAGCAATTGGTGAACATCAATCTATTCATAATGAAACATGCAACTTGCAGGCGGTCCCTAACACAGACCACAAAGAATGATGGTAGACTGGCAACATGGAGATGCTGTTTTCTGGTAAAATCTAAAACTGTGAGGAAAGTTGACAGTAATATTATACTACACTCTTTATTTATGTGAACACTGCGTTGGTCTCTGATTAAAAGCTAGAATAAAACCAAACATCCAATCAATATTCAATAATGAGCCAATTTCACTGCAGTTCGGTTCCTGAGGTAAATTATCTCGGCTCACACACACATAGCAACCACCCTGACAAAGATACTAAGATTCTAGAATGCAACTTCTGGCAAGTTACAACTTTTGGGCAATGACAGTTTTAGATTTAAATAACAGTGGTTGACAAAACTTTTGAGGAGAATTTATGTACAACACAAAATTTTAGACCTAGATATCAAAATGTAAGACTTTTCCAACTCTTTTTAAGGTATTATTTTCAAATCCACAAATTTAACGCTTTTAATACTTTAGGAACCCTGCTGTGATAATGTCCTTTGCGTGTGACAGAATCTGAAGCTGTACCCACCTCCTCCATGGTGAGCTGCTTGAAGACGGGGTAATACTTGTGGAGGCGAAGCCTGCGCAGCCAGTCCAGGATGCCGTTCTGCTCAGGAGTGTTGATCTGGGACGGCGGCTGTGCGTGTGACTGGGAGCGGGAGTATGGGAGCGACTGCGTCGGGTGGTGGGCCTGCGGCTGCGTGCTGGTCTGACTGCTGGTCTGTGGCTGAAGGTGGTGCTGGGAGTGCTGGGGGTACGGGTGCGGCTGGTGCTGAGAACCGGGCAGATGCTGGGGATGTGGCTGGGAGGAGGTGTCGCCGCCGCCCGCCATGCAGCCCTGGCCGGGCAGGGCCGACATGGGGGGAGGGAGGGAGGACAGCTGGGGGGAGTGCTGCGGAGGAGGGATGGAGGGAGGGAGAGGAGGAGGGAGGGAGGAGAGGTGGGAAGAGGAGCGGGTCAGGACGGAGCTGTGGGTGCTGACGACGGGCTGGACGCTGGCCACTCTGTACACCACCCTGAGAAAACAAAAACAAAAAGAAAAAAAAAACCGAACCAGAGGTCACAAATCCTCCTGTGAACAGAATGAAAGACAGACAGAGAGTAAATAATCCTACCTGTTGGCTCCTCTGTACTGCAGCATACAGCCAAGAGCTGAGTGAGAAGAAAAACAAAAAAATATATCATTTTTATTATTGTTATACCAGACAGGTACAAAATAATTAAAGTTCCCTCCCACTAAAAAAGGTTCATTATTGGTTCAAAAATTCCTTACTCCTCAACACTGAGATTGGACTTTATAGCAAAGTAGGAGACATCTTCTGTGAAGTAGTTCAACTGTTGAAATTAATGTATTTGCATATTTATAGACTGGACGTTCTAATGAGAGAGAAGGAGTAGATCAAACACATGATCCCCTGATCAAGGCACCGGTAATAGAACTGGAGCTGTTCCCCAGGTGCTGCACACTGCTCCTGGTGTGTGTACAGGACGGGTCAAATGGAGAGGACCAGTTCCCCCACAAAGGTCAATGATGCAATTTTAAGGATTTAACAATTTAACAAACAAATAACATGTCTGGGGATCTTTAAAATAAATTATAGTCAAAACTAAATTTAAGTCAAAACTGAAAAGATGAGAATTATAAACTGCATAGATGTTTTCTTGTTGTATTGTATTATTTATTTAAAAAGTAAAATGGTTTATCTTGAAGTGACGTGTGACAATCTAAATTAATAATGTTACACTATAGAGTTTTGCCACCTGTTGCTCCTGTAGCAGACATTAAGGACTCATTTGCATTTTGTTACATCCATGAACTGTTCTTACACTTTCTTTTAAAATAATTCTCCACTGAACTAGGGTTGCAGACACTCACAATGGACAGTTAACAATATCAAAATCAATGCAGCGGAACGAGAGAGAACCAGACAGATTTTTTTTTCTTTTTAATTCCACACATTCTTCCTCTTCCTTGTCAAAACCTGGCGCTTAAACGATCCGCGATGCAACTCAACAGAGACAGACAGGTCTGAGAATTAGGTTATTTTTGCCCAAAACCTTCAGCCCACAGTGTAAAATATGATTTATTTTTTCTATTTTTCTTTCTTTAGTGCAAATGATCTAATTTAAGGGAACGTGCACACTAAATAGTAGAAAATTAAATAACTATTATTTGAAATGCTTATCTGGAGGTAAACTTGCTATTCTGACACATATAAAACGGAGAAAAACACTACATTTTATGTGCTTATATCTCACCAAATAAAACATAGAAATTAAAAAATAAATATTGTACATTTTGTACAAAACAATGCAAAGGTTCGTCTTACTAACTGGATGCTTGTAGAATATTTACTTGAAACTGCAACTGTGGAAAAATGCAAACTTTTGGAGAACTTCCAAATTGCTTTATGGGAGGGATTCTATCACATTTAGCACAAAATAAAATCTACTGTATTGATAGAATTGCAATTTGGGCCAAGTTCAATCAGTGACAAGTTTCCAGTTTATACAAAACTTTCTAGTTTTATACTTCATGGTGTCCCTCCCTAACAAGCTGTCTAATAAAATCAGTCCATGCATTTGAAGTGCACATACACCTGTTGTGGTCAGTAGAGAAAATGTGATGTCACAGCCTCGTATTCTAATTTACACACAGTGGTATGAACACATGCAGAAAAGTACAGGCACACACAGATACACACCACACCGGGGGCTATAAATAAATGCTCTCTGAGATGAAGTCACACTCATAGAATCAAGCGAGCACGCACACACACAGACACACATGAGGTCACCACATGCTAGGCTTCCCAACACAAACATGCCATGTTGAATTCCCACACTGGACTGAAATAGACCTTGTCCACTCCCTCCAACACCTCCAAAACACAAACTGAAAATCCTCCCTGCAGTCTCACCTCACTCACCTCTTCCCCGCCACCTCTCATGGCCTTTCTGATACCTTTTTATTGCTCCCCTATCACTTCAAACACCAAAAAAAGGCAGACAGGACATATTTGATCTCAGCTTTCCTGACCCATCCCATCTAATCTCCTTCTATCTCTGCATCTGGAACAGGGGTCTTCTGGTTTTATACCCCTCCTGCCCTCTATGAAGACTTACAGATATCAGCAGTTCAAACCTGTCTACTGATTCTGCTACATGCATTTCCTACTTCTCTGTATAAAAAAACATAATAAAATGCAAAACAATTGTCATTGTACTCCATGCACAATTTAATATATTTCTAAGGGGGTTCACTGCAATAATAAGTAATTCATGAAAATTTAATAAAAAAAAAACTAATGAATATGAGTTGGAAAACAAAATGAAGACTTACTAGAGCTGGGGGTAAAGGGGCATGATGGGGCTTCAGGAGCTGTGGCAAGGGAACAGGGCAGTGGCGGTAGAGAGGAAGGACAGTTGGGTGAGAGAGGCCTGGTGGAGGAGAAGAACAGCTGGACACTGTGGTGCTGCAGGACGTGACAGGGCAGCGCTGTCAGACTCCTGGGTGCAGGCACCGAGGGGCACCCGGACAGATATGGGATAGGGCAGAGGAACAAAAAACAACTTTAATTAATAAAACTGCTGCAATGTTGTACCGTTGGATGAAAAGACTCAATACAAACAATACATGCAGCATCAACAGGAAGGGACACTGAAGAATTAGGTCTTTCCATATTAGTGCAGATCAAAATAAAACACTATTATTGTACATGTGTATGTATGTATAGATCTATCCTTGCATATTGTATTTTTATATATATTATAACATTTCTGTTTAATATAACTTATAGTTAGTATTTATTATACTTGTATCATACTCTTAATATTTCTATATAATTCATAATGTCTACAGAATAAGCAACCGTGTGTAATTTATTTGTGTTTTTCCAATAATTTTGTGTGCAATAATCTACACATCTACCTCATGTGCATCTTAGGTTTATAATAGTGCTGTATATGATGTGTTGGAGCTTCAATTTCTCTGAGGGAACCTCCCAAAGGGAATAATAAAGTCCTACCTAATATGAACAACCAGGCAAGCGAATGACAGACCTTGAAACGATGGATTTATTTGTGGCGTTGATGGGCCAACGCATTAAAACAGTTGTAGCCCCCAAACAGAACTGGAATTACTAGTTTCCACCAGCACAGGGGTCAACTCAATAGTAAATGCAGTTGCACTTTTTCTAGCCATTGTGGATGTGTTTCAGGTGTTGTGACGCATTAACAGTCTAACGGTATGTTGACGACAGGTTATGGCCGTGCACCAACACTGACCAAAAGCAGGTCTTTGGGTCAAATGCAGCATCTTGTGTTTTTTGAGAGGCATATTAGAAGATGCTTTTCCTGTGTACACAGCAGAAACACCAGAAACAAAAAACAATGGGGAATGGTATTATTGTGTATGCAATGGTAATCTGAATAAATTTGACTTGCAGTTCTAACCAGCGATCCTCCCCATTAAGGGGGACTCACTTATTTCTTTTGACACAGCCTGGCGCAAAAGTCAAAATTTACTAAAAATCCACAGATGTAACCATCAATTGAAAATAAGATTAAACGTATAAAATCTAGGAATGGGGCATAAAGCATCTACTCAAAGAGATTTATTGGACAAAGCTCACATATCTCTCATCTCTCTTTGTCTTATAAATTCCTACAGTTTATTTCCTAGTTTTAAATATAAAACTGTTCTTTCAGCTGTAGGAAATGACAGCTGAATGATGCCAGAAGAAAGAAAAAGAAAAAGAAAAAAAGTGCTGATCACAAATTTTGGTCGTAGCATTTGATAGATAGAAGTGGAGTTGACGGCAAGGCTTTTCTAATGACATGGAAAGTTAAATCAGAAGTCCAAGTTGAGTTCATGTTACGTCCAACACACACCTACGACTAATTTGGGAACCCAAGAAACCCCTTTGCGCTGTACGTCTGCTAGCCCACAGACAACTATAGCTAAGCTTATCTAACTTTTCTCTGGTTTTGGTGAGAAACACTGAATGTAAATATAGATTGTTAAGAAAACTCTGCTGTGTTAATTATATGTATCACTGCTGACATGATCCAGCCAAATAATCAAAACAGTTTTCTTGAAGAATTAGTCTTGCCTCATTTTTGAAGGGCACAAATAAACCAACAGGCTAATAATGGGACTAACCTGGGGTCCAGGTCTAGGGACTGAGGGAGGAACTTCTCCATTCCTTCATCAGGAAATGCCTGTGACAGCTTAGAGAGAAAAATTCAACATTAGAAACTGGCATACACTATAGTAGACTTAGCACATTGCATCACTATGCTGATGACACTGAACTAAACATCTCAGAATAAACATCACAGCCTTTAATCTGAATCTGGGAGGAGGTTCACTACATGGGAAGAAACTAGTATAACTTCATTTTGCAATTGTCTGTTAAAATTCAGCTTGGCATAATGATTTAGTAGCAAGCTTTTTATGAGATTTTGAGGTTGAGTCAACTACTGGAACAACAATTTTGGCTAGCGGCTAATAGAAAAGTTCAAAAGTTTGGGGTCACTTAGAAATGTCCTTATTTTTGAAAGAAAACCACTGTTTTTTTCAGTGGCGATAACTTTAAACTAATCCGAAATAAATCAAAAGTAAATGACTATTCTAGCTGCAAATGTCTGTTTTTGGTCCATTTCCAGCGACTATCACTCCATTGTAATGGTACAATGTGTTTGCTCATTGCACCAGGAGGCTAACGTAATAACATTTTCTATTTATTTTACAACTCATGGTGGTAAATAAAAGTTTGACTTTTAATGGAAAACACTAAATTGTCTGGGGTGACCCCAAACTTTTGATCAGTAGTGTGCCTCCACCTCTTGTCTCGAGTGAATCCCCTTTGACCAACCCTCCCCTCTCCCTCTTGTGCAAGAAATAACAATTAAACTGATCAGTAGCTGACTACAAGTAAGTTGACCACTGTCCTAGGGACAGTTGGGGAATGATGTAAAAGGTGCCAGTTCAAGATAAACAAGTTAACGTGTGTTCTACAAATTTCCGCTCATGCACTCGTTTCTGTAGAAGCCTACACGATGTACTTAGTTTGCAGTTGAGTGAAAAAGGTTATTATTAGTGCTGTCAGTCGATTAAAAAAAATAATCAAATTAATTACAGGATTTTGTAATTAATTAATTAATTAATTAATCACATTTTAATGTCATATCTGCTAAAGGTCTCCTGATAAAGAATTTGAATTCTAGGATATTAATAAATTGTAGTGCATGACTAATCAATTGAATACAGTAAGAAGAGAAGATCTGAAATACAATCTTTTATTGGTGAACCGTGCTTCATGAATTACATCCAAAAGTAAAGGTCAAGCACATTAAACCAGTTAGGCTGGTTAAACCTATTCAGTTAAATAAATACAATTCTGGAATAAAATAAAGCTGTCTCAAATAGTCACTTAAGCTCAATATAGCAATTCAAAAATGAATAATAGAAGTCATATATTTTGTTCTGCATTGTGCCAACATAATTTTGCTCGGTGAGAACAAACAGGTGTGGTTCAGAATTAGCAATGCTGATAACGTGACCACGTGTCCACCGGCCAACCAGAAACACATTTGGGCTCGCCTCGCGTTGCATAGCAACCAGAGACGCGCTCAGACTTGTCGCTCCGTGCCAAACGGCACAGACAGACACCGAAACAGCGTAGATTACACTGAAATGAGCACAGTGGAATTTTTCCAGCATTAATGTAACTAATGTGACTTTAGCACATCGTTTTCTTTATTTAACATGGGATGTTGACAGGGAGCTTCTTCTCCTTTTTTAACGGAACGCTGTTCCGGTCGTGAATCTTTTAACGGAATGTAGTTCCGGTTCACTTTCACCCCTGAGCTCGCCACCGTTGATACTCATAATTAATTGCGTTACATTTTTTAACGCATTAAATTGCAGCGTAATTAATTAATCGAATTAACGCGTTAAAATGACAGCTCTAGTTATTATATTTTTTATGAAGTAGTTTCAACTACTTTTTCCGAATAACTTTAAGTAACCAATCTATTTCTCTTCTCTCAACTTCTTCCCAGGTGAAGCCATCTGTGGTTTGTATAAAACTTTGTGTTGGGGAAGCTAATCTGAAAGCAAACTGTGATTTGATGGTGGTCCTGACCTGGGTCAGCAGCTCTGTCACTTCCTGCTGAGTTCGGACAACAGATGACATGAAACCATCCGACCAGCTGGCCTGGAGGAGAAGTAGAACGTAGGGAGGTTGAAGGATGAAGAGAAAGCAGAAGAGGAAGAGGAGCGTTAACGCTGGAGCTGAACAGAAGTCAAATGGGACAAATATCTGTATGTGCGTTTACATTGGACCCACCTCGAACGCATATTCACTGGTGTCTTCAGACTTGTGTGTCACTCCTCTCAGCACCACCCGCTCAATCACCGCTGGAAAAAAAAAGTGCAGATTGTTTTCACAGACGATTAACTGCACTTCACATATTTATTCACTCCAGCAGAGCCTGGAAAGTTGCATCAGAGCATTTGAGACATGCTTAAACGTATCAGTAAATCAAAAGAGATTCGTTAAAATGACCATTGGCTTTCACTCAAAAGTAAGTAAGTAGTAAATCGTGAGGGGGAAAAAAACTACTGTACAATGAATGAACTAAATATAGTGCATACCGCTTCTATCCTCCTCCTTTCTTTCAGCGGCTACTATTCACCCCTTCCTATCGTCCTTCTGATTCATTCCCACTGTGATTGGAGTCGTTTCTACATGTGCCATGTTCAATTACCAGTAAAACAAACGAGTCAAACTAATCTGTGGGATCATAATGTAGAAGCTGCTTCACCCCCCTCAGTAACGTGAACTCTGGTTCTGCTTACCCAAATACCTGACTTAACATTTTGTCCATCACATGAGCCCCAAATCTTGGCAACAACTTCACCATATGCTCTTTAATTTCCCATTTGGACAGAAACTCTTGGCTAAGCTGCCAAACAACCTCCCACAGCTGCTACTGTATGACTCATCCAGGACACTTCTACCCACCTGGGCTTCCTCCCCCTCAAATTCTATGATCTGTCCAGTCCTACCTGTACACGCAGCAACTGTGTGATGTAGCCGATCGTATCAAATGTGAAACTCCAGTGTTGGCATTTAAAGCTATAAGGGTCTCAAGACCTCGGAGTGATCATCCGGCCCTAAATTCCAGCAATAAATTCTCCCTCTCCTGTCTCCGAAATGACATTTTCCACTCCTGACAGCTCTAATAAACCCCCCCTCCCATCCGTCTCTCTCCTGCCTTGATACTTAAAATAACATCCAGTTTTCCACATAACGTGTAGGTCTACATCTTTTTCTGGATGCATGCCTCAGGTGCAGAGGCAGGTTGGGGCTGCTCCCCTGCTATTAAATCTGTGTCAATACGTAGAAGGTGAGAGTGAAAGTTGAAATGGTTGGGATTGCTAGAAAGCTGCAATAACAGACATCTAGACATTTAGATAACAGGTTCTCACTTCAGCGTTACTTAACATGAAGGGTGGTCCGGTCCAGACTTTTAGAACCTCCACCATGTCTGAAACAGACACCATGAGTTTGATGACATCTATATTAGATTAAACATTTCCATATTCGATCTTTCCCTAACAATAAAATTAAAATGAGTTTTTGTGCCTAAACCTATCTCATTAAAAACGCTAAACGGGGCCCTGACTTGACATTGTATTGTGATGAGAACGTGTCTATGTAGACACATTAAATTCTTTATTTGAAACCACATCAGGCATGCAGGGACAAGCAGCAGCGGAGGGGAAGACATGAGCGAAGGAGGAGACGAATAAAGCACGAGATGATGGAATAAAGAATAATAAGCTCTAACACATTTGTCTTTGCATGTCTGTCACACACACACACACACACACACACACACACACACACACACACAGACACACAGAGTCCCTCCCCACCTTGTGGGCCTTTTGAGCAGCAGCTGTAGAAGGCTCTAAATGCCGCCTGCCATTCACATTAATCTAGGCTGCCACAAACACACACGCATACACACATGAAAAGCTAGTACATATGATTTATTAAGTGCAGCAGCGTTTGTGCATAACAGGCAGATGACGTGATCAAATCCAGAGTTTGGGTTATCTAATGCGCTGAGATAACGCACATTATAATCTGTGTCTGTATTCCTTTAAAACTACAGTTTAGGTGTGTGTGTGCTCAAAAACAAGTTGTAAAACCAACATGAGGTGTGCCTCATTCTGCCTGCACATATAAACTTAATTGCGTGTGATTGCGAGTATGTTTGCGTTCGCGTTTCTGCGTTTGTGATTAATGTGTTTCTACATGCTGTGAGTAGTGTGTGTGTGTGTAGTGAGATATTTGAGGCTTGTGTTACAGACTGCGGCAGGGGGCCAAGGCAATAACAGGCTGGCCTGGAGAAGCTCGCCCCCGCCAAACCGCATCCACCCTGAGGCACCGGCTGCCCACTGGGTGACTGATTTCAAATGGGTGATAATGGAAGATATGCTAAACGATCAGATCGCCTTAAAAATAAATAAATAAACAAGAAAAAGAAATAAAGAAAAGAAAAAAAACATAATTCATCTACAATAGAGAACCTAAACACTGCTCTCAACTTGGGTTCAGTTTGTGTTTAGCATTATCTGAGGTAAGATTTTCACTCTTTAAAACGACACACGCACACATACACACACACTCACGCGTGCACACACACACACACACACACACACACACACACAGGTGTTTCCACTTTGCCTGATTAGACCTTGTCACAGCACCGAGCAAACAAAGGAAATAAATGGAATTTAATTTGCCATTAAAGGTGCATTATATATTTTTCCCCACATTGTTTTCCACACATTTTTATACAAGTCCATAATTTAAGTTTGTTATTTAATCTAATCAAGGGACAGACTCTGATAAATGGATACATATCTATTAATATCCCCTTTGCTCAGACGTCAGTGTTTTTATTTATTTAGTTAGTTTTAAGTCTTGTTTTTACGATGCACTTTTATTTATTTTTTTTACATCTGATCATTCTTTTTTAACTACCTTTAACCAGATGAAAGATTTAAGTCATCGGATGTCTGGTTCTTAAGTTGTCAGAGCATAAGGCCTTTTACCTTTTAGCACCGGGTCTGTTTGTGTTGGAGGGGAAGGGAAGACATCTGCAAATATTTAAGATAAGATTACAAAACATGTGTTAAATGTTTTCTTTTTTTTCCGTCATGTAAAAGGTAGAAATGAATGACTCAATTGTTTTATTGTAGAAAAGATTGAGCAGACCCTAAACTTTGATCACAAAAGAAACTATTAATTCAAAAGGTTTGATGATGGACAGCTCTGATCATGATGAACCTAAAAAGCATGTGCATCCTCAGGTGACATATAACACTGCAGCACACACACGCACACACACACACCTAAGCCTTAGGGCAACATTCTTTAAGCTTAGTTGTAGTGTTCAGATGTGCCAGCATGCCACATCTTGTTCATCTGGGCTTAACCCTGTGTATAGCATGACACACACGGTGCATGCCGATATGCACAGATGGAGGGTGGGGGTGGAGACATACATACTGTACATTAGGTCAAACAGGGAGACATTGACATTTAAAAAAAATAATAAAAAATACAGAGAGTAGAAAATAGCACACTAAAGCATATCCATAGACCTCGTATGTATGCGTTTCTGTAAAACGGATGAAAACATCATTTAAAAAAGGTCAATCAAACAAGAACTGATGTTCTTTAAGATTTATTCATATTGATGAAGATGGGAGGAAAAGTCGATTTTACTATGAATCCTTTAAAAACTGTAATCAAATTTTTTTTTCCCATGTGTAGTCGATTGTTAACTTAATGAGATGAGCTGGGTTTTGTTTATTTGATGGGTTTATATGGCTACAGTGACTGTATTTATAATGGTGCTAATAGGGATTTTCATAAAGGAAGATGAAGTAAAACCTCTCCTGGGAGTGAAACAGCAGCAAAGTGGCAGGCAGAGGAAAGACAAGGACTCACTTTTGCCTGATTTCCCCTGTTGGCTTTTGGTTGGCGCTGCTGCATCTTGGCTCTGCCCGGCAGGTACAGGAGGGGGCAGATGAAGAGGAGGAAGAGGAGGTGGCGGGGGAGGAGGAGGAGGGGGAGGGAGGTCGAGGTGAGGTGGGGCGAGGTCCTGGCTGACCGCTTGGTCCCCTCGTCCCGCGGCGACCCCGGAATTCAGCCCCGAAACCGTGCCGCCGGCCTCTCTGGTCGGGCTCTGGAGTGCAGGGGGGGTGACAGGTCATTTGGCAGAGAAGAGGTTAGCAGCACAAAGCAAAGGCCTCAAGTAGAGCTTGTTTGCACCAGTGGAGCATGTGTGGCATTAACAGACTGTGAGGTTGATGTGGGATTCTTAGCCTTTTTTTTTTTGTTTCATCATCATGTAATATACAGTGCAAACCATGTCATATTGTTTAGATTAGATAGGACTTTATTCATCCCTTTGGGAGGTTCCCTCAGGGAAATTGAAGGTCCAACATGTCACATACAGCACTGTTATAAAACTATAAACACAGAAACAGAAGAGAAATAAATGAAAAACACACCCTAAATACCAACAGCAACACAGAAAATAGATAACAAAATAAATGCCTATACACACCTTGTTAGTGCGTATGGTGTGAGGTGAATAGAAAATTGCACATGGAATTAATGGAAAAATAGAAATAAATTACACATGGTTACCTATTCTGTGTACATTATTATGAATTATATAAATAAATATCTAAATATATAATGATTATAGTACAAGTATAATATGTATAAGGTACAAGTCAAGATATTAAATGGAAAGGATAAAATAAAATATACAATATATACAATGATTAAATAATAAAAAGATATTAATATAATATTGAAAAAAAATTCAATATTAGATTAGATAGGACTTTATTGTATGTATCTTTAAGCTGAAGCAGATGAGTCAACTGTAAAACACGTAAAAAATAGTGAATTCTGCATCTGCTCCTGTGTCAGCAGATGGAAACAGTCCCACACAGTTTCCCCCCGCTCTGCTCTGCTCTAGTTGCCTTCACAGTCCCACATGGGCAACAAATACACACACACACAAAGTGATATTCAACGACCATGGAGATGAATGCAAAGCTTACAGTAAGCTCTGCACCGTCACTGCTTGAACAGATTCAAACACTGAGCAATGCTCTCTCTCTCTCTCTCTCTCTCTCTCTCTCCAGAGCTGGCACAGTGCTAAAACAAAGTGAGGAGAAAGATCTGGCAGTGCATGGCAAACCAATATTTAAGCAGGCCCATCGACTGACAGGGTGCTCTTATTTATAGCAACGCCCTCGAGGAGGAGTTGTAAGGAGAACATTTTGACATCCAAACACACATTTAAACCTGGAGCTGCCTCCTACTGTCGGAGGAACTACTGCTCCAGTTGACATTGAGATTGATATACTTTGCTCAAAACTATACCACAGACATGCATGTAAACAACGCTGTCATGGAATTTTCAGTCAAGTGAAATTAGTACAAAGAGAGCATTTTGGATGCTGATATCAATCAGCAGCTAACATGCTCAATGCTCAGAATAACACTGCTAACATGCTAATGCTAAGAAGGTGCGTGTTAACATGCTAACATTGGCTAATTGCAGTACTTACTTCACTTACTTTAGTAGTCATAAACCAATGAATTTGTTTCAGAGATCAAAATCTAAGAGGTTGCAGCCATATATATTCTATATATTCTATAGCAGCTAGCATGCTTTGAGCTGGATGCTAATGTCAGTAGTTAACATGCTCAATGCTCAGAATAACACTGCTAACATGCTAATGCTAAGAGAGTGTTAAGTTGAACATTAGCACCATCTTATGTTAGCATGTTTTCCAATTGCAGGTACTTAGTCATAAACAACTGAATTTGAGAAAAAAAAAGGATTATTTTTGTTTGATGAAGGTGTTAGATAAAAATATCAGGAAATATTGAAGTAGCCTTTGTTGAGAAATTTTACTTGAAAGCACAGAAGACACATAATGTATTCAATATATTTCAACTTTCAGTTTCAGAGATCAAAATCTAAAAGTGTTATTGTGTATGGCCATTCTACAGTGGCTAGCAAGCTTTGAGCTGGATGCTGATATCAGCAGCTAACATGCTTGATGCTCAGAACAACACTACTAACATGCTAATGCTAAGAAGTTGTGAAGTTGAACATGAGCACCATCTTTGCGTGTTAACATGCTAACATGCTAAGAAGTTGTGAAGTTGAACATGAGCACCATCTTTGCGTGTTAACATGCTAACATGCTAAGAAGTTGTGAAGTTGAACATGAGCACCATCTTTGCGTGTTAACATGGTAACAGGTACTTAGTCATAAAGCACAGAATTTGAGAAAAAATCATTATTATATAACATTATTATTATTATTATTATTATTATCATGCCAAAAGAAAAGTCAGAATATGTATATTGCTAAAAACTAACCAAGTGACTTTAGCATCATGTCGCTGGTAGGGGTAAAAAGCTAAGTGAGTTTTTCTGGGGGACAAATTTTAAGATAATTGAGCAACTCTTTATATTTTGCTGCCACATTTTCCAGCAAGCGGAGCAAAAACATGGCAATCCTGTTACAAAAGATGTCAGTCTCAAACACCACAGTGTATAAACCCCTAAAGCTCATAAGAAGCATCACTCAAACCCAAAGCCAGCACACTAAAGTAAACTGTTTGTCACAATAACATACAATTTGTGTTTAGTTGCATTTTATTCATGATGTGTAAACACATCAGAGCCACTGAACCAATTTGGAACACATATTTATTCGTCATGGAAATCCAAGCACTGAAGCTCTGTCACTTAAAATTTTTCATGTTATATTAAGGGTTTAAAGAATAATTTTCTATATCTCACTACTGAGTGGACAGTATTCTGTATACTGTAGATGCAATGAGATATGGTGTCAAAAGGTCACTACTTCTTCTTTTGGGCCGTTGTATGTTTAAAAAAAGCTGCAGGAAAAGCCCCTTGAAATGCAGATTTAGAGATTACATCGCTGTCTTTACAGTACAGCTCTCTTTCCCCTTATAAGAAGGGAAAACTCAGCTTGTGCTATTGCCTACACACACACACACACACACACACACACACACACACACACACACACACACACACACACACACACACACACACACACACACACACACACACACACACACACACACACACACACACACACACACACACACACACACACACACACACACACACACACACACACACACACACACACACACACACACACACACACACACACACACACACACACACACACACACACACGGCAGTAGATCTGAAAACAATTAAGTGTGCTACTGCCACATCCGCATGTAACTCCCCTTAACCTGCCAGCTCTGTGCTCGGTAAGTTACTCTGACTCAACTGTAGGTACATGAAGTAAAAAAACAACATGAATCAGCAGGAAGGATTACAAAACAGATTTAGAAAACCAAGGAGAGAGGAAGTTGAATTAAAATATATTCAAGATAGGTGGACAGCATGTGGACCTCTGGGAATGTCGCTAGTAGGAATCACACAGTAAAAAGCTGAAACTATATAAAACAGTCTGTGGGCTGACAGCAGCAGCTCCTCCTCCTCCCTTTCCCTACTCTGCTGCTTATTCTGACACAGGCATTGTTTTTAATGGGCATATAAAGCAGCCATATAATAGGGTTATTATGCAGGTCTGTACAAGCCCATCAAATGTGGTCTGTGTATATTTGCTGTTTTTTTTATGGTTCTTGCTATATCACGTCCGAAGAAACTCCAAATTCAACCAGTTTTTCCCCTGAAGTGACACAAAGCAGCATCCAGCTGCTTTGTGTTAAATTCAGCTTATGCAAGTTGACTCAAAATCCTGGAGGACGATCAGTTGCAGTGACTAAAGTCTGCTCTATGTGCAGTGGGTGGAAGATTCAACATACAGTATGTACTGTAACAATTCTGATTGAATAATTCCAGTTATCTACAGTTATCTACCCAGCAGTATATAGGCTACAGTAGTGTTACATTAAAATCATACTTAAATGATGAACTGAAGGGAAACCCAAGCTGCTATTATTCTGTAGTTGTGGCCACAATGATTGCTGTTCAGCTTATTTTACAGCTGTCATGCATCTTTAATAATAATTTGTTTTAAATTAAAAAAAAATAATAAAAAAATCACATGTAGAATCTTTACTTGGCGTTCTGGTGTTGCCACTTTTACTTAAAGGTACAGTCTGTAGTTTTCTGGCAGTATCTAGTGGCAAGGTTGCAGATTGCAACTTAGTATTCCAAACATGTCGGCTAAAAAAAAAGGCTGAAATGCAAAAGACTGTCTCTAGATGCCGTTTTGTTCAGTTTGTCCTTTCTGGGCTAATGTAGAAACAGGGTGATGCAACATGGTGAGCTCTGTGGAGGGGGACCTGCTCTCCAGGTAGATAAAAACATCTCAAGCTAAGGTAATAAAAACACAATATTTTTTTTTATGATAAATGAATTATATACCAATTCAAACATACTCTATTCCATTTGTGAAAATTCCTTTCCACATTTTATCACCTTTTTAGTTAGCCCAACAAACGTGTTAGCTAAAGATAGCATATTTATACACATCCAGTGGACCTGGAGGAACGTTAGCATCCAAATTGGAGTTCATTTTGGACACTAAATGAATTTATGTTCATTTTTCATTCCACTTTTAGGTCAGTTTTTGTCTCAATTGTCTCATTAGCTTCCAAATGCCCCATTTACTTTTAGTAAAAGTTCAGAATGCTTCTGCCACCATAGATTATATGGGACTTCGATGGCTCCTACTATGACATTCATGCTTCTATGTGTGACACTCCTCCTTATGCTGTGGCCAAGGTGAAGCCTGCTGCACTAGAGCTATAAGAGGGCTCAGTGAAAGCGATCCTGTCCAGTTTGCCTGCTGCAGGTGACAGTAGGTCTGGCTATAAGCTGCCCTACTACATACATGACTCCTATGGTTTACAGTGAAACCCTGTCATTCAGAGCACCGAGGGAAGGAAAGAGAGCCAGAGAGAGCATTTATAACTTCCTGGGGATTCACTGGAGACACATACACACACACACATGTACACACACACACACACACACACACACACACACAAGCACACAGACACACACACACCACAGAGGGTTGATTTCAGCATAGAGAAATGTGCTGACCTGCACTAAGCAGGAGCCAAGGGCAACAAAACACTAAATACAAACGCTCCTCTCTGAGCTGGGTACTTTCCCTTCACTGCTCACACATGTTTGAACAGTGTGCCTGCTGGTTCGTGTGTGAACATTTAGGTGTGAGAAAAATAAGTAGAATCGAAGTTGTAGAGGAGCGAAAAAGTCCAACATTCTGCTTCTCCTACGTTTCTCTCTTCGCGTCGCCCTGAAGCGGATTCCACTCTGATGTTACCGTAACAGAGGGATTAATGAAGCACTAAGTTCTCTGCATCGTGGGGAAATCCCCCCCCTCTCCCTCCCCTACGATCTCCACCTTTCATCACAACACATCCGGGCAGAGGGGCCTCATTTAGCAGTAAACAACTCCAGCACTTCTCGCTCTATCGTCTTTTTTTTTTTTTTCCCCACTGATATTTTGATTGTTCACATTTCATGACAGTAAACACGTGATATAAATGTTGCTCATCAACATGGAGAAAGAAGAAGTAAAATTGGGAATATTGATGTTTCGCTATCATTTTATTAACTAGAAGCCAGTCGAATAAAATAATACATTATTGTCCTTTTCATAGGTTTCACACTCTTCATTGTTAACTGACTAATCCACGTTATAGACGGCAATGGAAAATCTAAATTAGAACAGATGCTGATCCCTAAGACTACATCTTATTAATTACATATCCACGGGTTGATGTATATCACTTATACCACGAGTTGGGGGAGACTTAACTGCAACAACGCAAACTATTTCTAACCTAAACCTATACCCTTCATTTCCTCAGAAGCTGAGAAGAAGATTACCCATCAGTCATTGCGTTTCTCCAGAGGAGGAAAAAATTAAACAATGGAGCTTGATGTTAATGTTTACATAAGTCTATGAGAATTACCATTGTAACTAATGTTGTGGTTAAGATGTCAGGCCAAATTATTTGTATTTTTAATTTGTATTGTTATTATATTTCATATGAAGTCATTTTATTTCAGTAAAAAAAGTGTCCACAGAAGCAGCAGCAGATATCTGAGGGTTTTGCGTTGCTTGGCTGACGGAGGAAGTGATGCTGCTGGGTGTTCCGAATGGAGGAAATTTGTCAGGGAAAGTTTCCTTAACCAACCATTCCCTGAATGGGGACGACTGTTCATGTGCACCGTGGCTCGGAACTCAGCTTTATCTTTGACGTCGGTCGTTTCGTCAAATTGACATGCATGTTTTTTTTGGAATTGAGACAAAAAAAAAAAAAGACGGAGTTCACTGCTAACACATTTGTGTTTTATTAAATAGCTGCGTCTTAAATCACTCACTCACCACTCACAACTTCTTGCACTCTGCTCCCTGCCTTCTTTCTATGGAATTATATGTGGATGACATATATTGAGAATACAAAGTGAAATATAAATGCTTTGGTCATTTTCACAGCGCAAATTAACATATACCATCATGCATTGCGCTGTACCTCTGTTACATTACTTTAACAATGCATTGGAATACTTTGAGTCCACCATAGAGGGTACAATAATTTTTATACATACGGATGGTGCAATAAAATGGTGAAAGCACTATATATAGTGAGTTCGGTACATAGAGAGTTATTTTGGATATTAAAAAAAACCACCAAAACACATTTGGTGTATTATCAAGGTCTAACAAACATGTTGAATACATTTCATTCCTTATAAAACATTTTTTTTTTAGAAAGTGTGTTGTCTGCTGGCTTCATGTGTTATTGATAACAGTCAGCAGGTCAGATTGCTGGAAATATTTCTCCTTTACTACCCGCACGGGTATGAAACACATGTTCCACTATGCAGAGGTGCTGTACAGTATGTGTTCTGAAAGTTACTTTTGTTCCACCATTGTATCTTTGTTATATTGCTGTTATTTTCTATGTCGAAGGGCTTCCTTCAAAATTAATTCACACTACAGTGTTTCCCACAGACCAAGTAGCATTGTGGTTGCAAAACCTGCATAACACAACAAACTACAATTTCAAATGGCAACATCATGATGGCTTTAGAGGGAACTGTTCATTCCAATGAAGGCCACGCTACAGAAAATACAGCAAAAAAAAGTCTTCACTGATTTCATAGCAGGTTATTTAACCCATACGACAAAGCATTAGTAAAACAGAGCCACAGATGAACCGCTAGTTTTATGCTTTTCAGCAACACGTGGTGCCTGCTCAGCCGACCAGGCTCGGTCCAGGTCTCTGTGTGTCCGGCAGGGAGCAGCAGCCGAGGGCAACGAGGCCGGAGGCAGGGACGCTATGGCTACGATGTGGCTGATCGTAGCCGAAGACGGCCCGACCGCCTTCAGGCTCTCTCCGCCTGCTACTCCACTACTCACCTGCAACAACCAACACATTCAGTAACAGGAGGAAATAAATGCAAAAACACGAGGCAGATGCCTCGCCTCCGTTTCGCCTTCGTCTCTTCTCCAGCAGCAGAGAGACGAGGAGGATTTTTCACCGTCTTCCCCATTGTTACGTTAAATCTGAAGTGGATGTGACCCAGTTATGTTGGATGGGTTTCTGTGAACAACTGGATATCGTTGGAAACAGCAGCCAAGAGATTTACAAGATCATACTCTGTGACAGCTTGGATGCAAAAAGAGGAAATTTATAATGGAAACCATCAAAATTCATCAGAAGCAGGAGAAGATCCTTTTTTTTCCCACTGCTCTATCACACTGCGACTGCCGCTCGCTGTCAGTCAGAAGCTGCAACTTTCACCTACAAACGTGTACTTTGTTTCCCAGTGAATAACAGGCCCGCGGTCCGTCGCGTTAACAGGCAGCCTGTCATCAACTGTGTCTCACCTGTAATTTGGCCTGTAGTTCACATGCGGCTGTGCTGTGCTCACCTGTAACCAAGGCCCTCTGCCTGAACTTGGTTTGCGTCTCACTGGACTGGCCTGGTGGTGTTAACTCAGATCGCCACACACTGGATGGCGGCTCCCAGTGCTCAGCGTTTATGAGGCACCTTGCCACAGGGATTCATAGCTGTGCCGCGCTCAAACGTGTCATCTTCACACCTGTTTTACGAGCGCTTTCATTTCACTGTGTTCAGACTGAGGATTACACCGTGTTCTCCCCGTAACACAGATAACACAGGACCACCGTAAGAAAGTTTAACTGGCTCTACAGGATTGTCCACACAAAACACATCAAAAAGTCTCTTTTACTGTTTTGTCACCTGATACCTGAAATATATATAAATATAAGGACAGGTCCACAATTTGTCCAAGTCCGTCTGGTTTTCCCTGCTCATACTGGCTATTAAAAGATCCCCCTCAAATGTGCTCTTTGTGGAAAAATGCATTTAAAAGTTGATCTGAAGCTTATATGAGGCTTCAGCATAGCAAGTCTTTTACCATCAGATTGTGCTATAAAAGCACAGTGGTAAAACTTTGACTCATTTGGATGACAGATAAACCGTTGAATATGTTTTTGCATTTGGTTCACCGTCACTTAGATTGTAAGTGGATTATGGAGGATCTTTTAATGGTCAGTATGAACAGGAAGACAGATTTCAATAAGAAAAATAAATGTGATTATTTGTTTAATTGGGCTCATGACTGTTTTTTTTTTTAAGACTGAAAATCACAAAGCTTTCCATTCATTTTATCCATACAAACATTTTTTTCTGACACTGGAATAAAAAATAATTAAAAATTATTATACAGTGACAATATTGCACCAAATATTGATTTCTGAATATTTGGCGCAATATAGTAAGTAGTACAAGTAGTATAATCACACACACACACACACAAATATACATATATCTGATTCAACTGGTCTGTTGGGCAGCTTAGTGAGAGAATGTAGAGTTAATTCACTTGTGGCATAAAATACTGTAGTTTTGCCAGAAGTTGTCTTAACCTATTCTTCCATCTGCCACAGCCATCTACTTGTTTCCAAGTCTTTTCAGCACTCAACCACTACTACTTATGTGATGTATTCAATTATGGATTATTTGGCTACTTTCTCTTTTCTTTCTACTTTCTAAGTTGCATTCCAGCAGCTGGAGACCTGTTCCTCTGTGTCGCCCCTTAAGCCTCCCTCTCACCTGCAGGACGTCCAGGATCTGGCCCAGCTGCTGCCTCAGCACCTGTTTCTGGTGGAAGCTGAAGGCCGGGTGGTTGGACGCCATGGTGAACAGCAGCAGGAACTGCTCCTCGGTCCTCCCGTCGTTCAACGCCAGGCCGTAGTTATTGATCACCGTGTCTATGTGAGTCAGGGTCCGGTACAAGACCCCCGCCGCCTCCCGGTTGTCGGAGCCCAGCAGGGCGAGGGACACCAGCAGCTTGCTGCGCACCACCTCGTCCGTGATGTTGGTGAGTCCAGATAGGTCCGCGGGGTTGTTGGCTTTGATCTCCGCATCCCGCAGGGAGTGGTAGTCCTTGCGGGCCAGGTCCTCCAGGCAGGAGCCGATGAAGCGCAGCTCGATGGGGACGCAGAGGTCCAGAAGGCCGCACAGGAACTCGGCTCTCTGGGCTGAGGTGAGGGAGGAGAACCAGCGGTACACCCCCTCCCTCTGCACGCAGCTCCGGCTCTCCACCATCCTCACACATCCACCCTGAGCCCGCAGCGCGGCGGCCAGGCGACGCTCCGGCTTCCTCGGGACTTTTTCTCAGCTGAGAGTAAACTTCACAACAAAGCGCGCGCGCGCGTGTGTCACTGTGAGTAGGCGTGCGTAATTGCGCAGGCGTGCGAGAGCGGCGCTACTTTCGAGTGGCCATGAAAACGGGAGACCGTTTATCAACTTTCACTGAAGTCGCTCGGCTGGAGTCCGCTCTCCCCGTGCGTTTTTGCGCGCGGCGGCGGCGGCCAGCGGGAGAGAAGCGGGAGCCGTTTCCTTTATTGTTGGCGGACCAGCGGCGCCCGAGCAGCAGGCCCTTTCGCCGACCGTAACCTTTCCAAGTGGCCTCACGTGCAGGACGCGGCAGGAGCAGGAGCGGCCGGGTCCCTCCGCTGTGTCCCCCCGCGCCGGCCGGACCGCAGACCGCACAGTGACAGAAAGGATCAAAACACGCCGCCGCGTGCAAGGAAACGCTCAGCTCATCCGCGGATTCCGCCGCCGCAATCCCTCCCCGAAGATTTGCTCCGCCGTCCTCACTTCTTCTCCACAACTTGTGCGGGGAACCCGGCCGGCGAGTCCGCCCCCGCTAGCGACTCTGCGCCGGGCTTCAAGTTTAAAAACAAAACTAGTGTGGCCTAAAGGTGCTGCCGCCGCCGCTGGACATAACATTATAACATGTCCGAGACATTACCTCATCAAAATGCTCCATGAGCTGGGGGAAGTCTCGGGATGATACTCGGGGCACTTCCGCGTCCGCGAGGCGATTTAGCGCAAAACGTTGCCGTGAGCTGGCCGCATTCTGCCATGAGTGTTGAAATCTTGTAGAAAAAACAGCTGTGTTTAACATTATCCCAACTCTGGCAGTCGGGATAATGTTCGGCGGCTCTGATTGGCTGCGGCGCCTGTCTGTGCTCGCCGCTTCGCTCCTGATTGGCTGAGCGGAATATCCGCTGCGCTGCTATTCCACATCTTTTTCTCATGCGCTCATACATGTCTCAGCTGAGTTACTTAAACTTTAAAGTGCCAGATACACGTTCAACTGATGCTCCATTATCTAAATTATTATACCTTGTCCCCCCATCTTAAATAGAGTGTTAGTTGTTTAATTATCTTCTTTGTTTCTCTTAACATGTTTTTGATGTTTTATTTTATAGCTGTTGCAAAGCACTTTATTTATCAAAGGCGCTATAAAAATTTTGATCTTAAAAAAACAACAAATGATCAGTTAATGTCTACAGTTACAACTACTCCAACAACTAACTACATATATGTTTCAGTAGGTTATGAGTTTTACAGCCAAACCTACTTTAGCTAGAAAAACCCTCAAGTAAGGTCACCGCTGGTTGTTACAGAAACTCTAAGAACATTAGAAGAAGTCAACTATTTAGACAGATTAAGACGTATCATATTAGAAATAGAAATAGAAATAGAAATAGAAAAACAGTTTTGGTCAGCCTGGCTTGTGCTTGAAATCACTTTATGAGCCCCCATCTATATGTCCCACATAGTGGCAGCAGTAGTATATATAGTAATGTGGTATATTTATAGTTAAGGCCTCAGTGTCCTATAGAGAAGCCCCATGCTGCAGTTATGTTGTAGTTCTGATCTAAGACCAAAAGATGGCGTCATATGTTCATGCTGAAATCTGAACCTGAAGCAGGCTTGGTGAAGATGGATGTAGTGTGTTGTATCCATCATGACACCTGACCATGCATCCTCGCAGACAATGACAACATCAGATTAAAATAATGTGGAGTAAGTCTGCTTAAATGCAGGTTATCATCATTTAACTTGCACTACATCCTCCCTCTTTTGTTTTTCTTCAGCCTTTCTTTCAGTGATTCTTCTTTTCTACATCAGTACAGCTCTCCGTCTCCCCATCCCCTCATTGAGAACATGAGATAAACCTCTAGAGATAAACCCCGCCCCTTGATGCAGACCACGCCCCTCTGCTTACGGAGGAAAATTCAGTTACGGTTGCTATAGTAACCATACCCCTCCCTCTCAACCAGGCCTGTACCACTCCCTCTCTGCATCAAAGATGCTGCCTGACACACAAAGTACCAAAAACAACACCCAGCAACACAAAGACAACACACTATTTGTTTTTTGGAAAAAAAAAAACACAAGAGCCGAGAGTCATTTTCTTTCAAACACTTTCATTATTTTCTCCACATAACTCAAAAACAAAACAGAGTAATTCCCAGAAACATAAAGAAAGAAAGAAAGAAAGAAGGAAAGAAAGAAAGAAAGAAAGAAAGAAAGAAAGAAAGTAGAGTCAAACTATAGAGAGAGAGCTTGGCATGCTGTAGCATGCTGCGGACTAACGGGGTGGCGCAGGCCATCGTCACCAGGCTGATGGCAAACAGCGGAGCTTCTTAAACCTTTATCAGTCTGGGACCCAAATTAAAATCCAAAATATATTGTTCTGCCTCCCGGATGCAGGCACATTAGACTCTACTCTTGTAATGTTTGGGGGGAGGGGGGGCAGAAATGAGCCTGCAGCCAAGTTTCAGTTCCAACCCGTAGTTTTGAGAACGCTGTCGGACAGAAAGCAACAGCAGCTCCCTGCCCCCTGGAAGTTGTTACCGATGGCAACCAGCTCAGCCCATCCCGTCCCATCACGTGGGCAGGAGGATGCACACGCATGTTCACACATCCTGATGAGCATTCATGTGCACACATGCAAACAAACACGGAGACTGGTCTGCCGGATGGTTTGAGAGACACAAAGAGGAACTATGAAAACAGACAAATTGTGAGTGGTGTTCATGACCGATGGAACCGAGCGTGTCCGCCTGTCGTGGAGGGGCTTGTATCAGGAGGGTGAGAAGCCGAGGCATTAAATCCTGACTTTAAACCTGGCTACTATTTCACTCCAACACTTGCATCTTTTCACTAGTTTCAAGTATTTTGTTCATTTCAGGCTGCTTGGAGTATCATCTAGCACCATAAAATCTCAAAAACAGTACTTAAAAGGCATTTTAGACTCTGCCAAACTGACTCCTCTCCAGACACTGCCATTATCAAAATCTTAACATGTCACATGTTGCTCCTGAAGATTTCTCAATGCACGACTAAGATATTACAGTACATATGCATGCATCGGTTTACTTTTATCAGTTTGCACTACAAAAGCAAGGCGGATGGTATTTCTTTTTTCAGACATCTTGCAAGTATAGTATAAAGGATGTTATCGCTGTTTTCAGGTTAAGTTTTGAGAGAAGCAGTTGGAGTCACTGATTTATCAACAGGATTTTGTCTTTTAAGCTATATTCATGGTGTCATATATGCTTTAAATAATTCAGTACTCCCTCTAAATCCCTCTGCTAGCGGTAGAGTAGTTGCAGGGCTTCGCCAAGGACGGTCTGTCTTAAACTACCACCAACTCCGAGGAAAGCGCCGTCCTCCGACTGGTGTGTGTGTGGAGGTGGGAGAGAGTAGGAGGGAGCACAGCTGTCAGATGATGGAGGTAGGCTGGATGTGGATGAGTGGTGAGCGGTGTCCTCATGAGATGCTCTTGTAAAGTTCATGAACAGCGTGAAAGGCCACTGAGCTACTTGGAGACCACACACACACATACACAGGCATGCACACACGCAGATACACACACACACACACACACACAAACACACACACACACACACACACACACACACACACACACACACACACACACACACACACACACACACACACACACACACACACACACACACACACATTGCTGGAAAAGACCTTGCAGCCTGATATAGACTCAAATACACTCACATTCTGCACAAAAACCCATGTACAAACACGTGTACACTGCAAACATACTGTATATACAGTGTGCAGAGGTGCACATAATCATGCCCCTTGCTCACACACACATACACGCACGTACGCACGCACGCACGCACGCACACACACACACAAACACACACAAACACATTCTATCTCACTCCCAACACAAGATGAAGAATGAGAGGAGGCAGACATCAGAGTGGTGATGGATGGATGGATGAGAGGGATGGGGTACAAGCAATGTACGTGTGTGTGTGTGTGTGTGTGCATGCATTTTCATGTGCATGCTTGTGTGTGTGCATGTGTGTGTGTGTGTGTGTGTGTGCAAGGGTCGTGGACAGGCAGCCATCAACCAGGCAGTACACACTCTGCAGCTCTCGCGTCTGCCTCTTCTAACACACACACACACACACACACAAACACACACACACACACACAGAACCATCAGTAACAACACCTGGGCAGGCGGAGGAACAAAAAGGCAGGAGTTATATAAAGACAGGTGGAGGCTTTACAAAATAAAGAATATATCCATCAACGTTTTGTACATGAGAGAAAATGTTAATAAATAAATTATAAGTTACAAATCTGTTGAAAACTATGATTTGAAGATGAAAAAAGTCTGTCTCGTCAGTCCTGTCTGCAGACAGTGGAAGCAGACATCTTGCTGTAACACCAGCTGCATCTCTCATGGCCGCTTCAGCCCACTCGCATCTATCGGTGAACTATCGGAGCTCACTTTAGTCCACTTTCTGGACTGGGTCATAGTCCAGTCACCTGGACTGGTTTACCCTTTCTCTTCTCCACTTCACTGGGCAATTTGCACTTCAGCATCTCCTTCAGGAATGACTGGGCCAAGCGTAGCCTCTGGTAGCCCGCCTGGGAACCCAAATCTTGGAGGAGGGACTGCGCTGTATAGCCCTCCTTGGTCCTTGTCTCCTTTCAGCCGGGTTGCAGTCCTCCCGCCAGGAATACGAAGGGGCGGCAGATTCATCATAATACTCATATGAATTTATAGTTGTTGTAGCATAGATAGGCTGAATCTGAAAGCGGTGCTGTCCTTAAATAAAAAAGTGGATAAACAAAATAGCCACTCCAATGTTGAGCAGAATCACCATGGCAACCAGGATAGAGCTGTAGGCCTGCATAAGAGAAAGAGAGAGAGAGAGAGAGAGAGAGAGAGAGAGGTGAAACTGTCAATAATAAGAACATACACAAATACACAAAGCTGTTTTCATGATTGCAACAAGAAAAAAAAGAATCTGTCACTATGTTTGTATGTATATGTGTGTGTGTTTGTAAGGAATAGAAAATATAGTCAAGACTTTGACAAGATTAGAAATAATGATTTGTATTTGAAATATTTTTTTCCTTCAAACTTTGCTTTCAGTTTTCTAGCTTCTCTAACCAGCTAAACTGTTTTCAGCTCTGCTAATATGACAGCATCAAGAGTTTTCTAATCATCCATTATCCTTCTGACACAATAATCAAACATTGTACCATTAGAACACTGGAGTGATAGTTGTTGGAAATGGGCCTCTATACACCTATGTAGATATTGCACCAAAAACCAGACATTTACAGCTAGAATAGTCATTTACCACATTACCAATGTATAGAGTGTATTTCTGATTAGTTCAGTTATCTTCATTTAAAAAAAACAGTGATTTTCTTTCACAGAAAAATTCTAAATGACCCCAAACTTTTAAACTGCAGTGTACACTACATGTATACGTAGATACACTATTAATACACATTCATGGTGGTGGTGGCTGCCATGAATGTGTATTATGGCAGTCGGGTATCAAACTGATGGGTAGACAACGACCTCCAATGTGTGCTTTGTATAGCTCAAGAACCCTTCATGTACATCTTCATCTGATCCATTTCACACTTAGTGGGTGTATTCCTGTGGACTCAAGGAAGTGCCATGATGAATTTGGTGCAATTTGGACTCAAGACACATTTCATATTTATAAACTTTGAATAGTAAGTAAGTACAGCAAGGAAAGAGTGGGTTGTTGAATTGGGAACCATCCTCTGTTGCTGGAGTGGAGCTTTGCTCTGAATCTGGAAATTCATTTGGATTAATGTATATTCTTCCTCAAATTTGATGATTTGGAAATTTCACAGGGCCTATGATGATGTGCGTAGTAGTCAAATAATAAAAAAGAACTTTTGAAGATATTGAGTGTGAGTGTTTGTTAAACCCTCAACTCCCTGCTTGAGTTGTTTTCACCCTAAAACAAGTGTTTGATTTATTGTATTCCATAATAATAAAACCATGAGCAAGAGCACAGTCTGCAATCAGAGCTGCACGGTGAGCCAGAGAGAAGTTTTTTCCAAGTCATGCTCTAATATAGAAGAGTAGTCGGCAAAAGAGCTTTTAATCAAGAGAGGACACATTCTACTTCCCAAAGGCAGGGCCAGACTTGACCATTAGACAAGGTAGGCAACTGCTCCAACTATAAGGGGCTCTAAGCATGTTGAGGTTTAGATACAAAATTATGTACCAAATGGTTGCAAAACCTTTTAAAACAACCAATAATACTTGTTAATTCACATGGTGATAGTGATGCAGAAACTCCTTAAGATGACGTGCAATTCAACACAATTCCAAAAAGGTGACCTTAAGGTGCAGACAACATGATGCAGTATCCAGTATCTGATGAAGTTCCTCAGAAGTGGAGGTGAACTTACTCAAATCAAAGCTGATAGTCAGCAGTTAGCTGAAACTGTATTGGGCTTTGCTGGAAATGTCTAACTGAACTTTGTAGTAGTTCAATGATGAACCTACTAATTCAAAACTAGTATCAGTCTCGTGTAAGAACAAGTATTTTCAGCAAATATACCCACTCAACTGAAGCCACAGAAATGATCAAAAACAAATAATCTAAAAGTCCAATATGATCAATCCATTTTTTAAAAGCTGTCTCTCATGTGTTTTATTTTCAAATGCAGCCTTTTTCATACTTGATATAAGAACATATTCTTTCATTTGAATGAGCACTGCACTAGTTATACATAATACTCCATTTAACCTTCAAACTCAAGAAAGATACAACATTAATATGTTGACAAACATGAAATATGAAGGGGATTGAGTAGGTGTGACATGCTTTTGTTTTATTGCAATTTAAAGGGCCAATCTGCTGTTTTTAATATAAAAATCTCCTCTATTTTATAAACATATTCATTAAAATTTTTTGATGATAAAGGATTATCTATGAGAATTAAATAATTTCTCACTTTTAACTTCAAATACTTAGCTTCTCATCACATATAACTGCATGCACATCAATCATACCATTGCTGTCAGATGAATTCCAGTAATTGTCACTTCAGCTGAAGGAGGCTCTTTTACTGCTTCAGAAAATCCCCCAGCCCTGGGGTGTATAAAACCCTTTCAAGAAAATATTACAAACAAACTCAAATAGATGGGTGTGGAGTTAAATACAGTTCTGTGACATTTAGAATGATGCAAGGTTTTCACCTGACAGCAGCGATATTCTCAAAAAGATACTGCTGCTGTGTGCCTTGAGTTCATTTTGATACCACGTTTTGGGTTTACTCACAAATCTCTCTGTGCTACTGATATATGTACAATATACGTATTGATATATGTATATTACCTTTAGAAATATATTCACCACTTTCCACTGTACCACTCTGTCTCTGGTAGTCCCTGCATTTATCAAACCTCTAATAATTACACTCCAAGTTGCTCTAAAACAGCCACTTGAAGTAAAAACCTTATTCGCTGAGTGTGAGCGATAACATATTTATCAAGTGACTTGTATGTATTCAGTAACATATTCTCGGAGCAGGAACAGCCAATCAAAGACAAGAGATTTACCCTACATACGCTCCATATTGTGCAGCAAATAACAGGTGAAATCAACAGCAATTACATATATACAGTGTATTGAATTATGTAACAGGAAATTGAAATAAGAATTTCTGCTGGCAGACAAGGTGCAGCCGGAAAATTTTATAACATGAAAAGTGACAAAAAATAAATCAGTGCAACTGTAGTTAAAGTTTCCCCCCTGATGAATGCAAAAAAATGAACATGACACATACAAATTGCTTCTGCTAACCTATTATTAATCACTACTGATGATATTTTGTGCAATTGCTCCAAAACAAGTCACCACTGTCTCTGTTGATTTAGGCTCTATTCTTAATCAGCCTCTGGACTTTGTCATCAGAGCCAGGATATTCAGGAGGTTCGGGAAACTACTTGGCCGGCCAAGAAGGTCAACCGAGGCAGCCCATGTCATGTAGACGCAGCCATCTTGACATAAAACACTGCACCTTATGAATTTCTGTTTAATAGTTACAAATTCTGTGGGTCCAACCAATATTTATAACATGTACTCACTCCATATACCTTAGTCACGGTTACCCAATTTACTCTGTATAGGCGTATTGCCATCACACCGTAGAAATCCCACCTAAATGTGTAGACATGCAGGCTGGCGTTGGAACATGTAGGGGATTTCCACACAAAAAAGCACTACATAATCCAGGGCTTCATCCAGATTTAAAAAAACAGTTTTAGTATTAATTACATTTAATCGAATTTTGACAGGTTTTATACCCGCTTATTCCTCATTAGGGTCACAGAGGGTCTGCTGGAGCCAATCCCAGCGAATTACAGGTGAGAGGCAGGCAATACACACTATTCATATACACACTCACACCTATGGGCAATATAGAGTCTCTAATTAACCTCAGCAGAGTTTTGGACTGTGGGAGGAAGCTGGAGAGAACCCATGCAAGAGATACAATAACATGCAAACTCCAGGCAACAGCGCTAACCCCTGCTGCACCATGTCTCCCCATATGTTTTGTTTGTGGTAACCCATTGAAATCTATGAGCCGTCTATGACATGCCATTTTTTACTTGAAATGAATGATCAAAATGTTACTCATATAGCTATTTTTTTCTGACATGATAGTAGCTAAATAAGTTTCCAAATGTTCCCTCTCATATATCATCAACTTCTTGCCCCTTTCTTATGAGAACATGCCGAAGACAAACCCTCCTAGAAAGAGTAATTTCATTTAGGTTTTTATGATTTTCAACCCTGACATGTATATATCTATTTAATCAATTAAGTCTCAAAAATAATCCCCCCCAAAAATAATTCTGTTCATGAGATAAATAGATTTTGCTCATGGGCATATTTGTGCAAGCTGCAACTATAATAGCCATTACAATGCTACTTTTTTGCAAAGAAAAGAGTACAAAATGAAAAAATAGATAGATCAGGGCCTAAATGGGTTAATAATTTATGGAAGGTGGTTGGGTTGGTGTGGTCATAATATTACCGGTGGATTTAAGTGTCCCACTCCGCCTCTTATTGTCATTATAATTTTATGTCATTAGAAATCTGATTAATAGATTTGATTTGTAGGTTTACAAGAAGGAATTCAACTTAGTTCTTATTTTTTTATTTTATTATTTTTTTTATCTTTCATGTTTTTATTCTGTCTCATAAATACAAGCTCTGGTTTGCATTGCTATTTATGTACTAATACAAATATTAACATCTAGTGCCAGTCAGTAAGTCATCTTCTATACCTGATTATTCCTCATTAGGGTTGCGGAGGTCTGCTGGAGCCAATCCCAGCGCAAGGCAGGGATACACCCCGGATTGTTGCCATCCTATCATGGGGCACACACACCACTCACACAATTTATAGTCTCCAATTAACCACAGCATGTTTTTGGACTATGGGAGGAAGCCGGAGTACCTGGTGAAAACCCACGCAGACACGGGGAGAACATGCAAACTCCACACAGAAAGGTCCCAGACCCAGGACCAAGGAAGTCTTGAACCTGTGACCTTCTTGCTGTGAGGCAACAGCGGTAACCCCTGCGCCACCGTGTCACACACATGTAGTAAAAATAAAAAGAATACATTTCATATATTTCAATGCTGCTGTTTGTTACATTATTTTAATGTGATGTTCACATAAATAGAAGAACGATTTGCATCTTGAGATAAATAATAACAGCCTGCATAGGTTCCACAGGGAAGCCCACTTTCTCTGACAGAGTGAGGTCAAAGGTCAAGCTCAGCTGTAGAACAGCAGCCTGGAGCTGGTAGAGAGTCAGTGTCTTGCTCAATGACACTTTAGCAGATGCTGGCTGACAACATGGGTCATGTGGGTGAAGGCCAGTCTTTCTAACCACCTGTCCACTGTGGGTGAATATTACCAAGTGAATTTGATATATTCACCGACATTTAAAACTCTTTGCAGAATCATGAAAAAATGCTCTCTTTTGCTTGAAAATGAAACATTTTACTGGTTTGAACACTCAGTATAGCTTAGCCTTATTACCAAAAGAAGCAGTGCAATGACCTATGGTTTTAATTAAGTCTACTTCAAGAATAATTTGAACAATAGTTGCAGTGGGACAGGGAGAATCCCCTCAGAGAAACCCCCACACTCATATTTAGCAGCATCACTGCAGTATTGTTGTAAGTGAATCTGTCCAGAGTTGCTGCTAACAAGATTTCTGCTCGTCAACAGGATGATTTGCTCAGAACAAACGGGTGCGTGAAATCCTCCGATAGACGCCCTTTTCATACACAATAGCACTATTCCTGATTTTTACCTGAGTACACATTCATTCTATGTTTCTGTGTTTTTTTACTCTGAATAGTTTATATTGAAGCAGAGGTGTTTCATACTTTGCTTTAAAGAATCACAGCATTGAAGGACACTGATTAATTCCCCATGTATGATCCCACGTCAGCTGCTTTCTGGTCATAAACTGGCCTTTTGGTTACAGCTGCTGCCACTCAAGCACACACAGTTACTAATCACTTAAGTCAATTGTTTTATTTGTGTCAAAGCCAAATGAGCTTAATCACTCATAATTATTATTTTCAATTAGTTGATTACATAAAAACTCTCTTAAAAGAATAGTTTGACATTTTGTGAATATGCTTATTTGTTTAATTTCTAACAGTTAGATCAGAATATGCTACTATGCAAATTAGCGGTAAAAAAATTACAAACAATTCTAACACCAATTTACGGGAAATAAAGCACACATTGAAAGAAATCCATCCTGTCAGGAGAAAATGATGAGAAAATGGATGGCTTTAACGTTTTCCAAGACATATGTAGCAGGAAATGTACCAATTTTAAGCAAACCTGTCATTGGCTTTCACAAATGTTATAGCCAATTTACAAAAGGCTCTATGTTTATCTGCAAAGCATTTCTATCGAAATATGTTTCCTAATGTCTCCAATCCAAAGAGAAATATGCCCGATTTAGAGACTCACCAATGAAAATGCTGAACTCAAAACTATTTATTGTTCAGAAAATACATAGAGAAGTGAGTATGAGTATAACCACGGTATAAATAATGTGACTATTCTATTTCTTTTCTGATAACTATGAACTACTTTGCTGTTGTTAATTGAGAAATGCAACTTAATCTCTCCACCAGCACACTTGACTCCAACAAACACCTTTCATAACAGCACAACAACGTATTATCCCGAGGATAAAGAGCTGGCAAAGAACAAATCATTGTTCTGCTTACTGTCATCCCCTGGCAGTAAGAACTACCATTATGCTGCTGTAGAAAGGTAATCCTTTTTATACAGTAGAGTTATTGTAAAGCTCCATTATACAATGTTTTTTAAATATTTTTTAATAATGAATTACTTGTGTATGTGAAAGGGTTGCTTACAGAGAATTATGTGCCTGTTGCTCTACTGAGCTTTAGCTTATTTTAGCTTTTCACAAGTCCCACTCGGGTTACTGTAGGTGATGCTACCTAAACAGCACCAAATGACTGACAACTGGCTGCTAAAAGAATGTAATATTGAGCAGCTAAAGGGCAGAGTTTGGAGACTAAACTACTAGCCAAACCAAAAGAAAGTGAATGTAGGACTTCCATTCATCAGAAGGAAGTTAGTCCACATCTGTGACTGTTTACGCTTGTGTGCTAACATGTTAGCCATAGCAATGTATTTAAAATTATTGATAACATGGCTTGTTGCAGGGCGACACGGTGGAGCAGGGGTTAGTGCTGTTGCCTCACAGCAAGAACAACCTCCTTGGTCCTGGGTCTGGGACCTTTCTGTGGTACCTTTCTGAAAGAAAACGTGTTTCCTTCTGGCTTTTTGTGCTCATCACAGCAAAGAGATAGAGAGAAAAAACATTTCTTTAATACATATATAATACGGGCAACACGGTGGAGCAGGGGTTAGCGCTGTTGCCTCACAGCAAGAAGGTCGCAGGTTCAAGACCTCCTTGGTCCTGGGTCTGGGACCTTTGGAGTGGGGAGTTTGCATGTTCTCCCCGTGTCTGCGTGGGTTTTCACCAGGTACTCCGGCTTCCTCCCAAAGTCCAAAAACATGCTGAGGTTAATTGGAGACTCTAAATTGCCTGTAGGTGTGAGTGAATGGTGTGTGTGCCCTACGATAGGCTGGCGACCATCTGGGGTGTATCCCTGCCTCTCGCTGTAATGCGCTGGGATAGGCTCATTCAAGGACCACTCTTATTGAGACACTGCAGACCATACACAGCTGTAACAAGTGTATTCATGAAGTCATTTTTCATGTCACAAATATTCCTACAATTGATAAAAAGACATTAATTACAACCCAAACTTAGAGACACAAAATATTATGCCCAAAGCTTGTAACCTTGGTGTGCTTTTTCTCCTCATCTGACAATCAGATCAACAGCATGCGTATTGATAAAAAACATCAGCGCAAGTGGCTTGATTGGACTAATGACTCATATTGAATATACTTTATGTTTTATGATGATGACTGGTTGATGTCTTTGAGAGGACACAGACATACAGTGTTATTTTGATACAAAGGTTTAATATAGAAAAAAAATGAGCTTTTTAATCATTTCTGCACTTTTGTATTACAATCTTGCACCAAACGCATCATATAAATAAAGTTTTATTGATTGATAAGTGAATGATCTCTATGTGTATGTGTGCGTGTGTGTGTGTGTGTGTGCATGTGTGTATGCCTGTGGTGACACATGTCACAGCAGCCAATGTTCCCATGATTTTTGCAGCGTTCCCTGTGTGTATTTATCTTGAGTGTGATAGTATCTGTGTATGCTGTGAACCTGTTTTACACAAATCTCACTTGCTTCTCTGCGGCTGCAAACACACACACACACGCACACACACACACACACCCTACCTCGACCGACCCCCCGCCCCCCTGTCACTGACACACGCCCACCGATTGGCCACTGTTGAAGCAAGGCATAAGCTGTTCCCTAGCAACAGAGTGCTGGTTAACCAATAGGGGGCCATCTGTGAGGAAGGGGCTAGTTTGCCAATCTGCTGTTACTAAGGTGCAGAGCGGACCGCTGGGTTTCTCTCTCTGCTTGTATATCTGCGTGTGCACCTGCATGTGTGCATGTGTCTATGCATTTAAGGCTTCATGTCTTCATGTAATCGGAGGCGGCAGCCACGAAACTAATAAATAATCACCTTCATTCAGTCATCATGCTGCTGCATGCTTCTTGTATTGAAGTGAACAAGTTGTGTGTGCAAATGTGGAACTGTATTTGACAGTTGACACACAAGTTAAATGTGTGGTTTGTGTATAGTGTGTGTGTGTGTGTGTGTGTGTGTGTGTGTGTGTGTGTGTGTGTGTGTGTGTGTGTGTGTGTGTGTGTGTGTGTGTGTGTGTGTATTAGAGAGACAGAGAGATAGAGAGCTTGTTCTCATATTGTGCTCAGTGCATGTCTGTAGCGTACAATGTGCGGTTTCCACTTCTTCTGATTTTTCTGTCGGTTTCATCAGCTAATGCTGCTACCCTATTATCATCCAGGATTAGTGTGGTTCGGGCCGTCCACCAGCCTGAGCCAAGACGTAGCCAAAATATTAGATTATAACAGGTATAATCCCCCTGCTTGCTCATAGTACAAAAAAAATCTTTCTTTATTTCACAAGGTTAAACCTTGTGCCTCTCCCCCAGGATTATCTTAATATGTGGGATAACATTGTGTTATGTCACTGGGGATGGGATGTATCCTCATGACAGTGGGCAACAAATCCTTTTAGTCAAATCAATGTGTGGCACTGACATGAGAGATATGAGCAATGCAGCATACACCGGCTGTCATGTCTGATATTAAACGCTAACAAAGCTCTAAGAAAAAGTATTCAAAAAATATATTATTCAATAACAACATGTCTACATACTCATTTTGTTCTGGAGCTATTTTATAAGGTTCCAGTTATGGAAGCTAGCAATGATATTTTAGACACAATCGTGTGAGTCCAACTTTTTTTCACCAATACAACACCCTCATGCACAGGCAGGTCTATTGGGAACTGTTTTTGGTGAAGAAGCCTGCATAGAGCCTGACTTCATCCATGTTCTTTTGAGTGGAATGCAGCCTGCAAGCCAACATCAGTGTTGGACCTCACTAATGCTCTCGTGGCTGAATGGGAGCAAATCCTTGTAGCCAGGCTCCAAAATCTGGAGGAAAAATCTTCCCAGAAGAGTGGAGGCAGTTATGGCAGCATATTAATGCTAATGGTTTTGAAATTACATGCTCAGCAATCACATATGGGAGTTATGTTGGGAGTGTCTATCATCATTTTCAAATGTCAAGGTATGCATGTTGTTATTTTTTTTCCAGTTCTCTCACTGCAATATTATTTTTTTTTGTATTTCAACCCTACTCTTCTCTAACTGTCTAATTTAGTTTGTTTTTTGTCCACTTCAGTTATTATAATAATGTACCATAATTACAAGCAAGCTTTATTAGAGATCATTTTACAATGGTTCATTAGGCCGAGAAACAAAACCAATCAGACAGGTTTCAAACAAGAGCCCAGTTTAACTGCATCATATAAACAGTGAAAATTAAGATGCACATTTATGTTGTTATGGCCTCTAATGGACTCATAAACATCCTAAATGATGGTTATATTTACAAAAACAAGACCAAACAGATCTTTTTAGACATTGAGCCATCACCTAATTATGTGTAACACTGAACAAAAGCAAATTAACAAAGAAAGAGAAAAATGATGACTTAAGCGATCTATGTTGCAGCTGTGTGCAGTAAAAAAAAATGTTTTAATAAAAATTTGTCAGTGTGATGCTTGAGTTCATCACTGTCTCCTGATCCTCTCATCAGGTCTGGACACATGACATGGTACAATGATACTGATTCTTACAGGGCCAACTACGAGGGACAATGTTTAAAGTATTTATTATTATTTTAAAAAAAACCCTGATTTTATAAAGTATTTACACTATATCTCTTATCCATCTATAAAGTATCTCTGTAACTGTTTGTCAGATCACCCACGAGATGCTGCCATGTTTTCTTCTTACAGAAACACTCTGTTGTTTCTCATATCTTCTTTTTTTGCCAAACAAACATGTCATAGCCATCTTTTCTTCTTTCAGAGGAGAACCACTCTACACACTAGTTGCAGCGTCTTACTCCAAGACGCTTTCACAGACCCTCAGGAAATCCCAGTACTATCACCTGACAGAACATAATCTAGGCCTAAACTCATTTATTTATAAACACATATAACAGTAACATGCCCAGTTGTCCACTATATGGGAAAAAGTACATAATAAGACATTTATTATAAGTCCACCAAACATGAAAAACCTACTTAAGCGTCCACTTTTCTATAGGAATACATAATAACAATGGACACTGCACACCATGAAATATTAGAGGAGAATATACTACAAGACTTTGATGCTATATGAATATGAATTTTTTTAATTTAAATATTTATTTACTATTTATTCTGGTAATTTGGTAATATGTGTTTATATTTTGCAGGATATATATATATATATATATATATATATATATATATATATATATATATATATATATATATATATATATATATATATATATATATATATATATTATTTATTTAGCATTTTGTTCTGGTTGTTTTTTTTGTTTGTTTTTTTGCCCTGCACCCTGCGGCTCCCTACTCTTGCCATGCCACAGTGCCCCTCACAGGACTACACCAAGAAAACCTTTTAATGTGCCACTGATTTCTTCCCAGAATTTAATAATAATTTTTGAATGTTTAAAGTTGAAGTGTTTATTCACAGGTGGCTGGTGAGGTGGAGGTAATGGTGAAGTTTTATTTGAAGAAGATAATGAAGCTTTTTAGAAGTGAGGTCAGTCCTGGAAAGAGTGCTTTATTAGTGCTGCTGAAGAGACACTTAAAGATTTTGCTCTTACAAATTCCTTTTACAACTCCAAATTCCAACACCAGCCTGAATTTATAATTTGTGCAGAACCTGTTGCTTTGATCTTGTCTTTAAGAATTGTGCAAGTGTTTCTTTTACTTACCGAGTTGCCTTTGGTCTGCATGAGGCTGTCCTGCTGCTCTGGCGTGATGGGGGAGGACTTCAGAGGGGGGGAGAGGGTCAGGTCCCGACGTAGAGGCCGAGGATCCATCTTCTCCCCCGGTCGTCCGCTGTCCATCTTGTGCGCTGAGTCTTTAACCCCCTCCCTCCCCTCTTTCCCCTCTCTTCCTTCCCTCCCATCACGGTTCTTATGCCTCTGACGCTGCACGGCGTGCGAACGCCCCTCTCCGTGAGCATGACTGTGCCCATGTTTCTCCTCCCCGTGCCCATGGGGCTTGTGGGTAGTGGAGTCTCTGGGCTGTAAAGGCTTCATCTCCATCTCGTAGTTGCTGATTTTCTCCTCATCCTGCTCTAGCAGCCGGCTTCCCCTGCCGTGCACGCCCCTGTGCCCGGATGTCCACGAGGCAGACGAGGAAGACTCCGTCCACCTGTCTCCCCTGGCCTGTCTGTGATTGGATGAACCATGCTCCCGGGACTTGTGATTGGAGGAGCTATGTTTGTGTCCATTGGTCCGGCTCGCTCCCCGTCCACTGACCCCACCTCCTTTCGACAATATCCCTCTCCTCTTGTCCTCAGTCCAGCTGTTGGCCCGCGAATACTCCCCTTTCCCTCCGCCGCCACCTTCCCCTCCCCCTCTACCTCCCTCCATTAACACCTGGATCTCTGTCTGCCTTCCTCCCCCTCCTTTCTCACCCCTTTCTCCGGCCTCTTTCCCCCTGTCCGAATGGTCCACAGCGCTCTGCCGGTGGAAGCGGGCACTCTTGGTGCGCTGGGACGGCCGCGCAGGTGGAGGCGGGGTGTGGGGGGGTGAGGAAGAAGGGGGGCTGAGGTCAGGGGTGGCGTTCGAGGGGTCGTCTGACCCGCCACTCTTCACGTAGAGGTCAGGGCTGTCCGCGGTGCCGGCGCTACTCGACAACCCCTCACCCTCCACCTCACTGGACACCTGACGTTTTGGACGCTGCACCTCCATGCCTGCAAAAGAAATACGAAAGAGGACGCAACAAGTTATATTAGCATATAATCTAAGTACATGTTAGGGTCTGTATCAAAATGATGCAGAGTATAGTTGAATTTTGTGTTTTATTTTATTAAAAAAAAACCCGCATAAAGTCAATATTTTCTTTGAACCCTTCCCTTGAAATCCCCCCAATATTTTCAAGATCTAGACAAGTACTATACATTCAGAAATTACTCTAATTGGAACAAAACTGTGTGTCTGATACTGTACATTCTTTCAACAAAACAGTGTTATTACTATGTTAACATCTACACTTTCTCCATATGTCTTTACCACCTAACAGAATTGGTCTCTGACATCACTGTTAAATCTATTCTCAGTATTTGTACAGGGGAGGGTTAAAGTTGATGTTGGAGATACATTTTCCAGACAGCTGTTCTTAAAGGTTAAATGTTAAATATAAAAATACAGTTCAAATATTAAAACGAGAGTCATCTTTGCAATATAGCTGATTTACTTTTCTCAATAAAATTTAGCAAAAAGAAAAAAGTAAACCAGAACTATCCATCTTCTCTGACTTCCTCAAATCCCCTAAACATTTTTACACAGTCCCTTAGTTTTAATCTGTGAGCAGACACAAGGAAAACAGGCAGGTACAGGATGCACATATCAACACTAACATGTTGCAAAACGTCAGCACTGATGCTCGTTGACATAGATGTCCTCACAACAACACGGCACGGTTTCTTAGCTACAAGACAGATGCTAAGAGCGGAATAGATGACAAAAAACAATCACTGTCGTCTCAGGTATCTGTGTGGGAGTGTACAGAGTGTCTTGAAATCACTGTGTGTGTGTGTGTGTGTGTGTGTGTGTGTGTGTGTGTGTGTGTGTGTGTGTGTGTGTGTGTGTGTGTGTGTGTGCGTGTGTGTGTGTGCGTGTGCGTGTGTGTGTCATGTTGCTGAGCGGCACGTGTTGTTGTTGGTTAGCTACCTGCAGTGCTTTACAGGTGTGAGTGACAGAGGCAGAAACGCAAAGCTGGAGGGTGGCTAACACTGACCTTTATCACCAACCCACACACACACACACATATGTGTTTCATCCATTCATGCATGTGCACACACACATATTACATGTCTGCTTGGCTAGGTTTGTGGATATATCAATATACATGGATATGGACATGTGCTGCATACAGAAAAAGGAGTGTGTAGTGATTTTGGGGTGTGTGTGCATGTGTGTGTGTGTTGGTTTTGCTATACTTGTGAAGCCCAAGTATTGAGAACCAACCTTTTCTGTGACGACATTTTGGTTGTGAGGACATTTTGGGTCCTCACAAATATTATGCTGCAATTGACTCCTGTGTGTGTGTGTGTGTGTGTGTGTGTGTGTGTGTGTGTGTGTGTGTGTGTGTGTGTGTGTGTGTGTGTGTGTGTGTGTGTGTGTGTGTGTGTGTGTACTCACCATTTCCAGGGTGCTGAAAAGAGGGGGAGAACTGCTTGGCTGTGACCCTAGCCATGCGACTCTCCTCCTGGGCTTTCTGAGCTGCTCCTGCCGCTGCCTCAGCTTTACCCTGTGCATGAGCCGTCCTGACACACACACAACCAAGACAGGAGAGATATATGAATAAATTCAAGCTTTAGTTTCAAATATTACAAAAAGTGTGACCAAACATTTGCGAGTTCAGTCCTAAACATATTGCTTTAAGAAAAGAGTATGCCAGGTTGGAACGAGATAAACAATACAACTGTCTGCACGTAGTGTGAAAGTAAAAACAAGAAGCCGACCATTGGAACAATAAAACCGCTTACGGTGCACCGTAGTGTTTCAGTTTTTCACTGATAGGGATATTTCTGGTTGAGGCCTACTTTACTCTTCACACAGAGGACCAACAGAAAAAAACTTTAAATGCAACTAGTTCAGCTCAGTTCATTTTGTATATGTATATATGCTGGTGTACCTTTCCCGAGGGGGAAACCCTTTTGAAGTGGACACAAGCTTTTGATAGTGGGAATTAAAGCTTGAGCTCAGGTACACTAACTATGCAGTTTTGTTTGCAGTACGATCAGCTGTCAGTTCCCACGGCTATTTAACAGGGCTCTTCTTGATCTTGTTGAAGATGGCGCTCCTTTAATGGGTTTATCCTAATGTAGTATATGATAAGAGGTGGTAGTAGTAGTAGTAGTAGTAGTAGTAGTATATGATAAGAGATAAGATGGAAGTAGTTTAGAGGACTAAATAGAAAATCAGAGCTTTTTGAAAAAAAATGTCATTGTCTGTGTCTGTGTGGTGACAATTTTGTGAATATTCAAGGCACCTGTTGGTACGCCAGCATGACGAGTGCAACTGGCAATTTAGACGCAGCTACCGGTACCATTGAAGTCAGTGCATATGAATATTTGAAGGAGTTCTTCTACAAATCAGTATGGATTCAACTCAACAATAGCATTAGCCACATTGGCAACAGATGTGAAACAACACATGGAGCTGAAGTATCTGTCCAGTCGTGGAAAATATCTGCAAAATCATTAACAAAGAGTGAGACCAGGAGCCAACAGCAGCAGAGTTCCTTCACCCAGGTCAAACAAAAAGGAGGAAATGAACATAAACTAGTTTATTTTAAGATGGTAGCCTGTCAGGTAGGTCTTGTGAAGTGTGAACTTACACAGCACAGTCTGTATCTGAATATTAATTTGATCACTGTCTTAGTTATGAGTCTTAGAGGGGCAATCCATTGTATTGTAATTTATGTAAAATCTAAAAAGATTTCCAATCATTAAAAAATGTGTAACCATCTATTTTATTGCAGGCATGAATACTGAAAGATCATAATAGTAGATTTTAAATCAACGTAGTTGTTCTGACTAAGAGATACAGTACAATACATGCAGAAGTAATACACAAATGACAGGAAAATGCAGAGCTGATAGGAATGTGAACAGTTGAGCACAACAGATTATGTCAAGAAAAAAAAAACACAACTAAAATCAGACCAGCCAAGAAAAGAAAATCCTGAAAATAATAGTGTCCACAGGGATCTGACTGAAACCAGTTCAGGGTCCAGGTTTATATGTGTGCAAGACAGGCAAGAAGGGGCTACACAGAATCTTTACATTTACTTTTTAAAGTTAGATAGATCAGTCAACAATGACCAAGGTGAGCCTATGGTTGCCGGGGGCAGAGAATATACTCCTAGAATCTAAGTGAAAAGTAAATATATGTGTATAAGGACCTGACCACATACTTTCATCCAGGCCTGTACCTGCCGGAGATAATGTGAGGACCTATCTCAGGAGTTTGTCTACATTAGAACACAGCTTGGGTGATGACAAAGCTGAGGTTTAACCAGCTGAGACTGTCTCACTCTGCACAGATTTTCTATACCCATTTATTCCTCACTAGCATCACGGGGGTCTGCTGGAGCCAATTCCAGCATACTACACTCACACACTCATGCATTTGGGCAATTTAGAGTCTTCAGTTAACCTCAGCTGGAGAAAACCAACACAGACATGGGGAGAACATCGTGAAAACTCCACACAGAAAGGTCCCAGACCAAGGCCTTGAACCTGCGACCTTCTTGCTGTGAGGCAACAGCGCTAACCACCGTGCCACCCTGAATTACCATTCAATTTATTGGTGTCATTTTGTTTTGCCAAGTCACTGTTAGCAAGTGATGTATCCACACCCCCTGAGCACCATTTCCAGTGACAGTTTAGTCATTTTTATAAGCCGACTCACGACAACTTCTCTCAACTTCCAGAGTTTCTGCTGAGTTCTGAGCTCAGAACTGATCACAAACACACAACCACAAATGCCATCTTTGAATCTGCTGCTGTGCTGTTTGACGGTCAAACTCGAATGTACAATGCAAGGTGAACAGTTGGCTCTGTGCTTTGTGTGATCTCACCAACCATTACACGACCCAATCGCTCAGTTCGGTCTCTTAATTTTTGACTCATTCTTTTTAGTGTAAAATGCTTTCGTAACATGTAACATTTGGTAACATTTCCACGCTATTATTATGGACAATTGAACAAAATGTCTACATACAATCATATCACAGCTGAACACATACTCATCATTTATTCTCGGGTGTCAGTATTAAAAGAACACAGCATTTCTGCTATCTGAGTTATCTGTTCTATTGTGTCTTGTTATATGGCTGATGAATCTCATTATCTGGCGTCTCAGACACCTGAGCCAGCGGGTGACACACACACACACACACACACACAAACCAATACCATGAGCGCATCAACACATCACATGATCTCTCATATGATGAGGCAGTATGTATTCAGCCGGCTTACATGCTCTGTAATCTTTTGCCTGGAAATGTGTTTACTATCACAAAAACAATTCATCCCACTGCCGGTGCCTGTCGAGCTTTTCACATCTCCTTCATGTCTTTAACTGCTCCATTGCAGCCTCATTTTCATATCTTTCTCGCTTCTTACTTTTATTTCTCTCCATTTTCCATTCTGCCTCCCCCTAATTGGTCCTATGTACTTTATCACGATCCCCTTCATCGTTTCCCATGTCCCGCGCACTCTTCCTTTTTTTTTTTTCTTTCTTCCCCTCCTCTTGTTATATCGAATAGATCTTCTCTCTCAATTACAACCCTCTTCTCACCTTGGTTTATCTCTTTCCATTCACCTATCTGTCTCTGTCTTTTGAAGGGCTCAGTACAAAAGCCTTCGCCATTCCTACCTCACCCCCTTCCTCTCCTCCCCCCCCCCTCTCTGGGCAGTAACAGTCTTGATGCAGTGTTGCATGTCGATGGCTATTGATTTTTTTTTCCTCTGCCTCTCTGCTTCTCTTTGCCCCTCTCTGCACTCTCTGCCAGCGCTGCTCTGCCAGGCCCACAGCAGACTCAACATCGCCGTGTGTGAGGCGTGAGGAGAGAGAAGGCTGTTTCGCATGATATAACCACCATGTGGACATATATCACAGGTCATCTTGCCGCTTCTCATGTAAGACAACAAAAACAAAATAAAGCACTATTGCTATTCTGGCACAACCTGCTCTCACCTTGGTGCTCACACCACAACACACACACACACAAAAAACTCCCTTCATCTCTCTCTTGCCTTTCTCATCTGTTCCACCGTAACTTCCTGTCCCGCTCCTGTTTTCTCCGGGAACAACCTGTTTCTGGATGAATCAACTGCCCGGAGAGGAAAAAAAAGAGCTGCCTGTTTCAAAGGAAGCTTGATTATACAACACAACATCCTGTCCAACAGAAAAAAGAGAAGGAGTTGCAGACGGAAGGCAAGGATGGAGGAAATAAAGAGAGATCGAGTGGGGTGATGAGAGGAGGGAGGGAGGGATGGAAGAGAAGTACCGAGGGCGAGGGTGTCACGGAGAATAGCAAAGGGAGAGACTGGAGAGAGGAGAAAGGAGATGGAGTTAAAAGGTGTTGCGTATTCACCATCAATGAATCATTACCAGATTATGTGAGACAGCTTAATTACAGCAGGGCCCGAAAGATTGACATTAAAGCTTGAGGAAAAGGAGCGAGGACAAGCAGCTTTGTCTTCTTTATGACGGGTTTAGGAGAAATGTGGTGGTACTTTACTTTTGAGAACCACTATCGCTGAAAACGCCACTGGGTCGCCCATCGTCTCCACTCTGGTTTCATGGAGGGCTGGGTGTTTATTTAATATAATCCCATCAATTTAGAGTTTTACCATGATGATTTTAAAAAGTCTGTTAAAGCTATACTGCAGATCTTTTGTCTTGCCTTCCTGGCATAGTGTCTTCGTCCTTAACGTCGTAGCTGTAAAACGGTGGATGAATTGATTTGAGTGTCACGAAATGACTCACTATCAGAATTTGATCTGTTTGGTCCATTAACATTTGGAGAGTCTCGAAGAGCCGCAGGATTGAATTATTTTGTCCACATTCAATTTGGCAGAAGGCTAACAGGAAGTTAGCTGGTTTGGTCTCTATGTGCGGGATGCATTCGTCCAGCCGGGGAGAATGTCACCACAGACACCAGGTTTAAAAACAGAGAGATTTACCTGGCAACAAGAGGATTGATCAGCATTGTATGAACTTGTTTGGCTGAATGGATCCACTGTTTATTGATATGTAAAAGTTCTGCATTCTAGCTTTAACATTCCTAAGCAAAACCAAACTATTTATAGACTTAGGAACATTTGGCACATTTAAAGTTTCATATTATAATTATTAAGTCCAAACTTATTGAGATTTTAGATTTTTTTTCCTTATAGTAACTGACACATCCTGAAGCCCTGGTCTACTTAATGATACACCAAACTTTCCATTCCAGCATGGCTGAAGGCAGATTTACCAGTCAAAATGTTAAAGCTGCATGGTTTAGACAAGTTGATCCTCTGCAGCAAAAAAAGGAGCATTATTGTTTTAGTACTGCAGTGTATAAGTGGCCTAGCAGTGCTAGTTAACGCAGTAAATAAAAGTGTAATAAAATGTTATAAGAGAACAAAGGAGACTTATAAGGAGACTTATAGAAAGAAACACAGAATTTAGGCTTATGCTTCTGATTGTATTTTCAGTCAGGTACAGATTCCACTTTCCTGAGTAACGAAGTTGGCTGGAGCTACTGATGTAATAACTTCCCCGAGACAAAAACAAATACAGAGCAGGACAGAGCTGCTAAAGTTATAACGGTAATAGCGTAAACTTGGCTTCCACAGGGATTTTACAGTCTCACGAAATAAAATGGTTATTGCCATGCTCCTGACAAGCCAAGGAGCATTTCATTAGCTAAATGAGGTGCTTCTCTAGCTTTGAAAGTAATGCTACATGTCTGTAGGTTGTAAACTCATTAGCCGGACATGCAACAGATCACATAGACAGTTTTTTTTTCAATTTCTTCCAATTTTCTGAAAAAAAAGACAAAACCCTCCAAACTCTTTATACACAGAGTAGTTGAATAGTTGTTCTATGTACTTCTACTGTGTATTTTCTATGAATATGACTGATTGTGGCATTTAGTGAATAATGGATTAAATGTCACAGTCACTTACTTATAGAGATTAAGTGAAATTGGAACATACAGACGTAAGAAAACCTATCTGAGGGGCAAGTGAGAAACATTTTTGTTGTTGTAATAATGTTGGAATTTTTTTCCACTAGCTCCTCAGGTGCTTGCAGAGTTGACAGTAAAAGAACTTAGGGGAAATTCACTTGACATTTTTTTCACTTATCGCTTTGCACAGATAACAAAAAGAAAATTTGCACTCCTGTGGCCAAAATATGTATTACAGCAACATTTTTTCCCGCTTGCTGCTCAGGACTTCTGTAAGGCCAATACTGGAGTGATATTGTAGTAATGCAATGTTGTATGACGCAAATAGGTAAAAATCTAACAATGGCACATTGTAGTACTAACATGTTGTGTTCTCCAACTCCATTATTATAGATAGATAGATAGATAGATAGATAGATAGACAGACAGACAGACAGACAGACAGACAGACAGACAGACAGACAGACAGACAGACAGGCAGGCAGACAGACAGACAGACAGACACATACATACATACCAGGGCAAAAAGGAGCAGATAGATAAAGGGGATACAGGGGAAACAAATAGAAGGAAACACAAGATGGAACAGATACATGCAGAGGAAGACAAACGCACAGAGGTGAGGTGAGCAGAGAGACAGGGGGAGAAAGTCTAATCCAGGCCTCATGCACTAAGCTCTTCCATCATCTCTCTCTTTCTTTCTCTCTGAACCAACTGATGATAATGATGAGAATGATTCATTCCTGAATATCTAACAGAGCTGTACAGTTTGCATCACTGCTAATAGTGTGTGTGTGTATGTGTGCGTGTGCGTGTGTGCTTTAGACTCGCTGATAAAACCAGGTCATGGATTGCAGTGAATGGCTCCGTCCACAAAGCCCAGTGAGTCACTGGTGTGTTTATCTGGTACTAACTAATCTCAGGTAGCCACATCAGTTACATCAGCACATGTGACAACAGTGATCAGGGCACATCAGCCTTGTATCAACACACACACGCACGTAAGTACACACACACACACATACACGCATGCACACAAATCCAGGATTTATTGTAACATCATGCACGTGGACAGCTGACATGCCTGTAGGGATGACAGAATCTCCATCACATCCAGGAATCTGCTCTGCAGCTGAACCTGATCTTTGACACCCTCCCCCCTCGCTCCTCCATGCACATAAGAAGTTGAATAAACATTGAAAAACAGGCTATTACGACAATTTTTAGAAACACACATACTCCAGGAAAGTTGAACAAAGAGTCCCATTATCTTGGAGCCAGTTTTCCGTGGTGCTTTCAGTTTGCTCCATGAGAGAAAATCTGCAGCAATTACCCTGTGACTGTGTTTCACCTATCAGGGTTTCTCCTAGTGCTCCACAAGGAAATACCCTGCTGATCTGTTCTGGGACACAGAGAGAGGGAGGCTGTCCTGTACTGCTGTCTGAATCTGGGTTAGACATTTGTGTGAGTGTGTGTAGCAGGCCATGCTACAACTGCATCCAAGGTAAGGTAAGTTTATCCTAGAAAACCAGCAGCCTGCATCAGCAACCTGGACTGCCGGTCTGCACTGAACTCACAAAGTATTCAGAGCGTCGACACTTGGTTACTTATCAAATTAGATTCCCTCTGACAAGAGTCAGTTTTAATACTTTACCCTGCTGGTGTGAAGACCTCATTTCAGACACTGGGAAACATATTATCCATCTTAAGTCTAAGCACAAATTGTGGGTTTTAAAGATCCACCTCAGACCTGTATTAAGAAATATATAAAATACCCTATTGTGAATATTAAGTAGTGCCTGGTATGTTTGTTTCTACAAAATAGGTTAAATTATCTTATTAATATAATATTAGTTAAAGATCATTTTTATTAAATAACACCTACACCCTTGTTAAAAAAAATCCATAATCTATAAACATGCAGTTTTTGACACATGATGTCTCCTACTTCCATTCTCAGTGTTTGTGCACTGGAGGCTTCAGGGTTCCACAACACACTTGTGTAAAGTGAATGTAGGTCCAGAACTGGCTTCCAAATTATTCATGATGTCACAAATTATGCCCCTTAAAATCGGATTTTCAATGAGAAGAGGGACACTTTCTGCTTTCAATAAAAGAATGTGAAAACAGCCTGCACGTGTCAAGTGGCTGCACAAACACCATTCTGCACATCAAAGCTCAACCATTCAACCGTAGGAACAAGAAGAAAAACATATATTTGAGTGAAGGAGGATTTAAATATTATTAAAGGCAGGAGTTTACATGTGCATGTTCAGCTAGTCCTAGAGGGATAAACATCAATAAATAAATAAACATCATAGATAAACATCTATGTCTTTGAATGTGCAATTCAACAGTCAACAACACAATTATGAAGGCATCGAGCCATGAGCTGAGACACCAAATTCAACTTCATAGCAGAGTTACTGTTATTTGTTTTTTCTGCTGCTCTGACTGCCATCATGAAATTGACTCATTCAAGCTCTTTTTGTGAGATCTGGGTTTATCTGCTTTAAGCATGCATAACGTGGCACCCTACTTTAAACAAGGACACTCTGTCCCGCCCCAAAAATAATCCAAGGCCCCTCTTGTGCATGAGCTACTGCCCTCCAAATATCCTCCTCAGCATACTGTACACTAGCTGAAGTTTGCATCATCCGACTTTGTGTCTTTACAATCTTTTTACGTCCTGCACCAGCAGATCCACCTTTAGGGCCAATACACAACACAACGACAAGAAAAAAAAGCATAGAGTAAATATTAGGATTCAAATGAGAAAATGCCCACAGCCAGACAGGCAATGATTGGCACTAAATGAAACAGAGAGAGACATTGAACCATAGACAGACACCAATCTTTACATGGGATCTTTTATGTTGGTGTATGTATATACTGTATATATATACACCAACATAAAAGATCCTAGGTTAAGAGTTTTAATATGAATATGACACTGGCAAATTCAAATTCTGTGCAACCAATTAGGGGAAACAGCTTCCACCAAAACAGCAAATATACTGTATATATCCTCCAACTGCTCCTTGTTCAATGTACATGTTTGACCTTGTCACAGCCAGCCATATACTATACCAATATCCCAGCTGTTACTGGACATTTAAATAGAACCAATGCATTAAACCAGTGTCTCCTTTTCTCTTTCTAGTCACAGAGTGGAAATTAAATATTTTCCTCAAACTACAAATAGTGTATTAATCCTGAGGGGATGAAGCTACTTAAAATGTCTCTCTGTGTCTACTAGCGCCCGCTTGCTTTATTTTGTTATTTTTTATTTGTGTGTGAGTGTGTGTGTGTGTGTGCAAAATGCAACACAGCTTTCTAAACTACAAGTAAACTATGAATTGTTGTAGTACTCTGCCCTGCATGAAATAAAGATATTCTGGTGGATAGCGCTAAAGCTTGAACTGGAAATATCACACAACAAAAAAAAGGTGAATTTTCTTTTGGAAAGGTTTTGTATGTACTCCCGCTGAGATAGAGAAGTTAACATTTATTATTCCTGTGATCAGTTCTAACAGGGTCAATGAATAGAAAATAGGTCTTTCAACTAGTAAATAACGTCAATAATAGAATATTACAAGGAAAACAAAAACTGGAGCTCCTCTTTTGAGTTGAATTTAAGGTCCATGATCATGTTCTCTTGTTGATACAAACATGCATATGGACAAAAAATGCACATGCATCTGCAGGGAACTATCTACAGCTTTGAGAAGCATGTTTCCTGTATATGTGTACCATGTACACATGTACAGGAAACAGTACCATATTTACTAGTACCATATTTACTAGTTGAAATGTGTACCACGTACACATGTCATAGCATACAGGTACATAACATCACTATCCTGCAGCAGCACTTTTGTTACAAAGTAAAGCTCCGTATCATGGAGCTTCCCAGCACTTTCATTACAATCCAAAGCTCCGTTGTCCCATTTCTTCCTGCACTGATTATGCAGCCAATGTAACGAAAGTACTGTAACATATCCGTAAGAAAAGTTCACGAATGCTGCCATCTTTTTTTCTTCCAGAGGAGAACCACTCTACACACTAGCTGCAGCGTTGCGTTCAAGACCCTTAGGAAATCCAACCACTATCACCTAACATAACAGAATCTAGGCCTAAACTCATTTATTTATTAACACATATAACAGCAACACACCCAGGTCGTTACACTCTACAGGAAAAAGTACTAAATAAGAGATTTATCATAAGTCCTCCAAACATATACTGAAGCTTCTACTTTTCTATAGTAACATATAGTAACTGGTACATATTAATGAGAAAAACATGTCAAAGTGGTATGATGCCCTGATCCATAAAATATACATTGAATCTCACTCCTGAATTTTTATTGTGTCACTTCCTGTGGGCGGTAGCATGCAAGAACTTCATTCAGAATAACTGAGTTGTCTCAGTGGGCCACTGGGATGGAGGATAGTGGACTGAGCTAGTGCCACATCTCTGAGAAGAGCACAATCTGTGCTCCAACGCCTGAGCAAGCTGGCTTCATTTACAATATCTGAGAAGCAGTTTTTTGTTAAAAGATGAACCATGTGCATCATATGCTGTACAGTATTTTATATTAATGTATGCCTACTGGCTTTGTTGATGCACTTGTTTACAAAATGAATTTCTTACAGAGGATTAAAGTTTAATTTAATTTACACATAGCTAGTTACACAGAATTAAATTAGCCTTGAATTTCAGAGTTTTAGAAAATACCTAAGGTGCAAATTCTGCCCAGAAACTAAAGCTCAAAAAGAGCACGAGAGGCTCTGTTTAGAGTGACTCTGACAAACATCAACCTCTATTTACACAGCAGCACTAATCAGATCATTTCTCCCTCACAGCACTGGGATCAGCTGGTCATGTTACTGTTAAAATGTTTATGGTGACTGGTCAGCATGTGTTGGTATTTGTGCTTATATCATAACAGAAGTGTGGCCGCCCCAAAACACGTTGGCAATTCAATACTTCTTCATCCAGAAAAATCTGGTGCACAGTGGACACTTATTACGTCAGTTACGCTATTATTAGGTTACACACAGTCCACTTCTCCATGGCAGGGACGTATTATCATCAAGAAACCTAATTATTCCACATTATATTAGCTGCTAATGTTATATTAAATATTCGGGTGAATGATCTGGTTTGGTGATCATTTACGAAGTATCCTGCATCACTGTACTGATAAGTTGACTTGTAGACGTTCACTATAGAAACAGCTATTGGTTTATAGACTTTTGTTTTTAAATATTACACATTTGGATAAATTATTTGAGTTCAATGACAAGAAGGATTCCACAGTGAATTTTAAGAGCATGCACAATATTGCAGTTAGCACATACGCTTGTACTTTTATACTTTAAATTAAATGTAAAAGTAAGCACTTTTATTTAAAGTAGATTCTTGATGCAGTACTTCTACTTTTAGTTTTGCAGGGTATTAGTACTTTTCTACTTGAAGTACTAAACTTCAGTACCTGGTGTTGAGCAATTTGGCCTAAAAATAAAATATGAAATTTGCATAGATCAAGATCATATTTTTTTTTTGCAATCTTGTCATATATTTTTTTCACCAATCAACCCCTCCCCCCATGTCCAATCAGGGGCCGTGTAGATTTGAATGTTCCACATTTTGTCCTAAGTGTGTCAGGCAGTTCAGGCGGTCTTAGGTCTTTCCTCTTTCTATCTGTCTTTCTTCATGTCCGTGCGTGACTTATCAGCTGTAGTGGATGAGTTAGGTGAACAACCAGCTGTAGCACGCTGTAGTCATACTGGCCTCAGCAGAACACTGTCATCAGGACTAATAGGATTGGATCTTAACTGATTCAGCTCATGTATCCTCTTGCACCCACACGCTACAAACACAGGCGTGTTCAGCAGCTACATTCACAAACTGTGTGTGTGCGTGTGTGTATGTGTTCTGGTCAGGCCTCTGCTCTCTCTCCGGCTGCCTGCCAACATTGTTGGCATAATGCGGAAATCTCTTGTGTCTCTCTCTCTCTCTCTCTCTATCTCCCCTCTTGTATTGTTTTATTTCTTACCATCCTCTTCTCTCTTACTCCTGCTTCATATTCTCTCTATCTCACTTTTCCTATTTCTCTACCTTGTACATTTGTGTCACTTGCTTTTTTTTCCCCTATCTCCATCGCTAAAAGCTGTCCATCTATGCCATGACACCTGTAGAAAATAACTGATGCACTCATACAAAACAGAAGGATTCAAACTCCCCTCCACACAGTATGCACATATCCTGTAAAACTGTACTCTACATATGACAGATATTGACCGTGATGTCAGCGTGCAACACATTATTACATTATTGATCAGTTCCAAGGTCAACTGCTAATCAGATAGTAAACCTAACCCCCTTTTCAGACAACTAGTCCGTTCTCTAACTGGGTGTCACTGACCCACTGAAGCTGCTTTCACTCTGCAACCAGTTATACTTGTGTAGCCGTACAAAGTCTGAAGCTTCATTTTTGCTTTGAGATTTAAAGCTCAGTTTGAGAGTGTGAGGCTATAGGTCTTCCTGCATAACATAGAACTGTATTCAGAACAGAACAGTATTCATTTATTTCCCAGCATTATGTATTCAAATGAATGTGATATGTAGGGTGCATGCAGCAGGGTGCATGCACATAGATCAGTTTTGTTCTTTTTTTAAGCAACTACTTAAAAAAAGAAGTAGCTACTCCCATGACAAAAATGTAGTTTTGAGATTCCAGATTGTTCCAGAATATGCTGAACTTTACATAAAGCTGCAATCTGTACATAACATCTGCCAATGATTATCACCTTAAAGTAACAAGCCAACATTTATGGAATTACACTTTCTTGCTAAGAGTTAGGTAAGAAGATCAATTATACCACTATGTGTCATACAAATCTACAATAGCTCAGACTAGAAGCAGGGAGAATAGCGTCCTGTTAAGTCAAAACTTGTGGTTTTTATATTTTTTTCTTATAACCTGTTAATTAGGGAGCTTTGGCGATGCAGGATTTTGAGTAGCTCTGCTGGAGCTTTTAGGATTTAAGGGCCTCGCTGGAGGGCACCACAGGGGTGGTAATGAGGGGGGGCCAAGTGCTGCTCATTCACTTTTCACACCCACATTTAAAGTACAGCCTACAGGAGTCTGAAACAGTTATGATTTATTCAAAAACCTGATCCCGGACCCTTAGACACAAATGCTACAAAATATATCACAGAAAATCTCTTTGCTCTGACTGTATATTCAAGGTATGGTATCTAGAAGTACTGCCATTGGAGAATTGAGGTAGACATTTTACTTGTGACCTTCTGTGTTACTTTTCTGGTGCAAACTGTCTGCAAACTGTGTAATGGGATTCCCTTGAAGCTTGGGGCCAAATTGCCTCACTCAATTGGAATCTCCACGGTGCAAGGTTATGCAACATCTCCACCTTGATAGTTGATACTTTTTCCTTATCCAAACCTTGCAGTGCAGTTCACAAAAAAAGTTTAAAAAGAGCAGGTCTGACAGCAATAAGTACTGTAATCATGGCCCTGTAACCTGGTTCCTTCAAACAACAAGGACTAGGAAGTAAATGGGTCATAGGCCTACTTCTGATCGGTCCCCACATGACAAGAGTATCAATGTGTATCCATGACTACAGGTCCCAGGGTAGCTTATTAATTTCTGCGTTGAGTCCTGGGCTGAAAAACAAAAAATGTTGCTTCATGTTGCTGTCCAAAAGGTTCTGGCTGCTGTAAAGAAGGTCAGGGCACTCCCGTCGCCACGAGAACCACAACTGTGCTCAATGTTTCAGTTCAATTAGTTTAGTTATGATGAGAGCAGGCTCTCATTTCCATTCTGCAGAGCGGTGTCATCAAAGTCTTGACAGCTCCAGACTTTGCTCGCTGCCTTTACTTGTACTGTAGCCTCCTTCATCTGCTTTAACAATAATCCTGCTCTTAATCTCTCATTGATTTCAATTATAAAGCGGAATGGAGCCACCCACGTGTTCACAGGCAGAAGAAATCAGAAGAATATCACTCCTCAGTTTCCTTGATTGAGACACATGGAGACATGGGTGTAAGATACCAAGGTAAATGCTTTTGAAGAATTAAAAGGAACACCTGTTGCAATTAGCAAAGTGCTCTCTGCTCTTGCCACGCTGAATAAATAAATTGTCTGTGACCGAATATGCGTGTGGTAATGTATTACTGCTTGTATGCATGTTCCTAGTCATTAAGAAGGGAGTCTCCACCCTTGTGTGAAATTTCCTCTGGGGACTGTGAAGAATGACTAAACTAGCAATGCTGCCGTTAGCTTAGCATTGCATAGGGGCTGTAATGTAGTTGCAACATGTTAACTGGCCACTCCACTGAAGGGTTTTGCTCCCTTCTTTTAACTCTGGATCTCAAAGTCCCCAAGTTGATTCTACCTTCACGTGGTGTGGGAAAGATGATCCTTTCCACTTGTAAAGTGGAAATCACAAGTGCTTTTGTCGTTGTAGCAAAGTGAAACAGGGCGGACCCAATCATGGTGTTTTTGATATGACAATAAGTGTAAATGGGGATGTTCTTGAAATTAGGTAAGCCAGAGCAGAGAAAAGCAGCAGAGAACGTTTAACAGAAAGCAATGCTTAACATTCACGACACTCCACCGTGTTGAAAAGTCAAACTTTATCACATCTCGTCAGCTTGTGTATTATAAATATCATCCAGCTTTCCAGTGAGAATTACGTCATGAGTGTTCATGAGTGTTCATGTGCAATTTTGATGGTGGTTTTGGGTATTTCTGATAATTACCATAAGATGTGAAGACACAATAAGTGAGCAAAACAGTTTTTAGCCGGTTCAGCCATAATTTGTCAATGCTGCTGTTAGCATAGCTTTGCATAGTTGCGATGTACATCACAAATTGTGATTCTCAGCAAGTCTTGGAAGCACTGCATGTAGAAAAGTGTTTCTAGAACCAAAATAGACCAGGCTGCATTTCCAGTGCGGCAAGAGATATGTGCAAAGAACCTATTAGCTCTCTGCTAGTAGCCCTCTGCTAGACTCAGTAATTACCTCCATATAATAGTATAAAGTAGTTGTTAAAACAAGGGATTCACAGGGAAAACATGCAGCATGTAATCCAGCTCAGTTTTGTCCAGTAACACCCTGACTCTTTGCTGTTTGCTGCGTGTATCACAGCTGTATTGTGTTGCTGCGGGAAAAGCATTTAACTGTCTTGGTTGCACTGTGAACACACACAGTAGTTACTCTTCTGATGCATTTCTGACAAAGGAGCTGCTCAAGGAGGGTTTTCTCTAAAGTAGTATCAAACAGCACTTCCTGTTACCAGGGTAACCACAAGTCAAATCATCCAGGACTGATATCAATAAAGGGCTGTTATGGAGGAAAACAAGAAAATGTTGCTTTATGATGGTTCCGGGTAATGGTGGTGGCCCTTATTTATTGTCAAATTACTCTTTTTAAACTTTTATACTATTTACTTTTTATAAAGAAAGACTCAGTAACTAGAGACTTGCTTACGCTGCAAAAAAAATATTCCAACCCCTTGTAAATGTTACATGTTTTTATCTGGTTTAATTAAAAGATTTTAACGAGTTATTGAATCATACTTGTGTTGTTTTAATTATTTCTATGTACTGTAATTCTAAATGCACTGCCCTTTCTTAAAACAATCTAATTTAAATCAATTTAAAGTCATTTAAAAAAACTTCTGCGCATTTGGTTCATTGTCTAAATGTTAAATTTTTTGAAGGTTAAGATTAAGAAAAATAGCTAAAAGTTTTAATTAGATTGGATTTAGCTTAAATATGTAGTTAAACTATTACATTGAATCTAATAATTTATTTTCATCATACCAAAAAAAAAGAAAGAAGAAAGAAATTTGAAATTTTAAGTAAATTCTACCGGAAATAATTATTTTGCAAGTACTGAAAAATATATATAAGTACAATAAATTAAAAGAATCTATCTAGAATTAGATAAATTAATGCCATACTTGACACAATAAAAATAAGTTATTTCAACAAAATATGTTTTTCAGTGTAGAGACTGACTTTGTGGTTGGAAATAACCTTCCCTCCATTATTGATAAGATGTTGTGAGTGTTCCACATAGAAATTTCTACTTTTTTAATCTTCGGATGAAGTTTTGAAAAAACATGGTAACTGGTAAACTAAAATTGTTCATTCCTGTTACTCTGCTAAAAGAATTTAATACACAGTATCTGTACTAAAGTATTTTTTTTTTATTCTGAAACTTAGACACCATTTGACCATCCTCAAACAATAGGTATAAAAACACAGACCACCACACTCATCTGCAAACCAACATGGAGCCACTACCTGGACAGAGCGATCTCGGCCTTCTGCCGGGCGATGTCCGCTGCCTTCTGTGCTCCCTCCACAGCTCGGTCCACCTTCTCTCTGATCTTACTGGCCCGTAGGGGGATCAGGTTCTTCCTCTTGCCGCTTACCAAGATGTTCTGCTTGTACTTCCCTTCCTCTTTTGTGCCATCGGGAAACGTGGTGCAGCCATAGCCGTGACGCTTGTTGCTGAGCCACTCGCCCTCGTACTGCAGCCCGTCAGACCGTCGGCTCACCCCAAATCCTGTCCGCTTGTCGTTCTTCCACTCCCCGCAGTAGGTCTCCGTCGCCGTGGCGTCCACATCATCGTCGGCCACTGCCAGCATCTCTGCATCTGCGTCTCCGAGACTGGAAAGATGAAAGACCACATTGGTTTGGCAGGTTTATTTCATCGACAATCCAACATAGTTTCATGTAAGTTGGCAGGTAAGCTTTAATAAATACTACCATAATGTGACAGAAAGATTGCTGTTAAAAATTTGCTTTGTTGCAAAGAGTTGGTGAGAAGATCAATACCAAACCTATTGATTGGGACTGTTGTCAGGCCCCCCCCCCCCCCCCCACAAAAAATTCTACACAGTGCTGGTGAGGAAATTCTGTTACCTTCAGAGAGAACCAGAGGTTTCCAGTCTTTGTGCTAAGCTAAGCTAACTATGGCTATGTCTTCACATTCAACATACAGACATGAGAGTGGCATCAACTTCTCATCTAACTCTCTACCTGTATTTCCCAAAATGTTGAACTATTTCTTTAATCAAATCCAAGAATCAAAGCCAGAATATACTCACTTCAAATGATATTTTATGAAGAATATATGTCTTGAAATGTGACATATAACAAACAGACAATACATATTCACATATATATTACTGGCCTCTATTCAGAAGGTACCAGTTGTTATTATAACATCCCCCTCATTGTCAGACAGTGCACTTCTTCTGAAGTTGGTAGAGAATAATAATTATTCTACTCAAATAGGATTCACATTGGTTTCATCTTTCCTGCTTTAGCCCATTAATTACATCAAGTACATCTTTTATTTTTACTGCAACAGCATCGGGATTATCACTGATATGTTTATAATATGAACCATCCAATGATTAAAAAAACAACTAGCACATTATTTAAATAATTGATAAATTACAATACATTAGACAGAATTCTAAATGTTGATGTTCATCTTGCAATCATACATGAGCATTTATGTAAGCTCTAACTATCCTGGAGCTACCAAACAGTAACAGTAATTACAGTGTCAGCCAATTGTCAGGTTCAGACTTGTCGTGTACATCCAGTAACTGTTTGTACTACTTCCTGCCTTTAAAAATAAGTCACCCCAATCCAACGTATTTGCAAATTGACGCAAGTGTTTACAGTGGTAGGGAGTGGATTTACCACATGCAAGCTACAGTAGCAGCAATAGGTGATGTGACAGGAACAGGCTTTTACTTTTCATGTGTGCGCTCTAACTTACTCTGAGCTGGTTTGTCTAATATGATGTTCAATGAAGCACCGGCAGCAGAGCAGAGGCACAAAGATAACAGGTTTATCTGGATAACCCATCAGCAAAACCAGTAACTTCTCATCAGCTGCCCAAGTTGATCTTATAAGTTAAAGGTCACTCTGGACTGCACGCCAATCCACTTTAAAGACTCTTAAGTAGGACAGATGCTTGTTGTTGCCTTGACGTCCTCCAAATGAAGGTCAGCTCCCTTTATTAATACGTCATGCTTCCTTGTTTTCTCCTACCTGCCACGTTTCACCCCAATTTTTCAATTCATTTTATTATCTCATGTTAAATGAGATGTGACACACTGGATTCCACTGATTACATTCCTACTGTTGAAAAAAAAATTCAATTTTTGGGAACCATCTTTATACTTGTTGCTCAGTAAATACTTTTTACAAGAAGACAACATTGATTGAAATAAATAAGATACTACCTACAAAGCCCTTTACAGTGAATTGCTTTTGCAATAAGGACTTGGAACATTTAACCTCAAAAATGGCATGACCAAGTTGTAAGTAGCACAGGTCCCACATGTCACATGTTGTTCGAAAGCCCTGGCTGTCAAAGTTGGATGGTCTCGTCATAAGAAGTTTCCATTGCGTCACACTGCTGTCCATCAAACTAAAGGTGGTCAGACTTTTGTGGTCCGTCCTCATTGGATTTTAAGCAGGCTATCCCTCGTGCATGGTATCAATCATTGCGAAACAACTTCAAGACTATAACTGTTGCATTATTTGCACATAAAAAGCAATGGCCGAAACATAGTGTTGCCATAAATACTGCAGACACAGACACACCATACTGCTCACAGTGTGCACATGTCATTTGACTTTTGCCTTTACCTCTTAAGACTTTCTGCATAAATATCTGCAAATGCCAATGTTACAAATATTAAGATACAGTTAGAGAAAGTCCATGGCTACAGCTAAAATCATGTGCAAACTGATTGTCTGTATCTTATAGGAGTAATTCCCGTCTAAACATTTTGAAGACAATCTCACTAATTGATAAACGATTCTTGCTCTCTGACTTGCAGTAGAGCTTGAACCATCCTACTCCTTCATAACATTTTTTTTTACCTGATAGTAGAGTTGATATCAGATGCAGCAGAGGACACTGTACTCATCCCAGCTTCACTCCTGAATGAGCTCTGTTTAGACCTTTGAGAGGCCAGGGAGCTCCTGGACTCGGACTTCCTCAGCTTGAGGCCAGACAGGATGGACCTCCGGAACAGCCCGCCCTTCCTCTTCCCCTTCAGAAGCTCCGCCTCGCTGTGCGCTGTCAGTACGAAGCCTCCGCGAGACACCGCGGGGCTGCTGCCGCTGCTGCCTGTGCTGCACATGGAGACGCTGGTGGACAGGGTCCCCGGACCGGGAGGTGGAACCGGAACCACCGCCCCGGTCCTGTCTAGCAGAGCTGTCCCATTGCTGTGCTCCGAACCAGAGCGGAGAGAGTTTATGGAGGTACGGAGCGGGGAGCGAATGACTGCCGCCATGCCGTAGGGGACGCTCTGACGAACACCGTAGCCATGGCGCATCCCACCAACCCACTGGCCCTGAAATGTTCCTATAGAAAAAAAAAGAGAGCAACGTTAATACAGGATACAGAACTAGTGGAAAACAGTAACACACACCAAGGACGTTCTTTCATACTGGCCACTTGATAATCTTGTTTTTGCTCAAATGAAACAGTCACTCGTGATGTTTTCAGCTGACACCGTCAGGGCCATTGATCTGCTTTGTTTTATCTGGCTCCTCACTATGTCTGAACAATTGGCCATGAGCAGCTCGTTGGTGTAAAAATAGTTGTGACTAGCTTATCTAGCGCCCTTGGTGTTGGCTTAGCTTGAATAGGTGAGAGTGTTTGCTGGGAGTAGTTAATATCGTGCTGGCACACAAACTGTGTTGCTGAAACCTGGCTAAACGCAAGCTATTTAGAAATGGCTCCTGTTGTGATGTCACAACAGCAGAGGAAGTTAACAGTAACCACCACTGGATCATTGTCGCCAACCCCACCTTCCAGAGTGATTGTACTTGACTTCTGTTCCTCCGACTGACCACACCTCTCTGAGGAGTGTGATATTTCCAACAGTGCTAGGTCAATCACAAAATGCCATTTTAGTGGCATTTCAGAATGAGTGTGTGAGAAGGCAGACTGCAAAACATGAGTTTCAATTAAGAGGTCAGGAACCAGGCTGACTTGTGTCTAAAGGTGCTCTAAGACCTTTAGTCTTGTATTTTACTTTATATTGATCTGACCTGCTGAATATATGTGTAGGGGGGAGGTGCGACAAGGGGTCAACACTAACACAACACTCTAGTCTATTTCTTATCCAAGCATTCTTTTATTGACTAATTGACCTGAAAACAAATTGATCTCTTTGCATTGTGTATACAGTTGTATTTTTGATTAAAAAAAACATATGCATGTGTATTAAATTGAGGAGCATAACATAGGAGTGTCCTCTTCTTGTCAGTCCATCCATTCCCATTCATCCACACAGGTCTCACTGCACTACCCGCACTCACTACTGCATAATAGTCCTTATATCCCCATGTTGCTGAAAAGTAGGGCATCTACTCTCCCTCACACACACACACACACACACACACACACACACACACACACACACTCAAACGGAAGTGTGTGTTCCAATCGGAGTGCAAGTGATCCATCCTGCCTGCCCGTACATCTGATGTAACAGCACTCTGATTCATTCTGAAGCAAACGCACTCGCTCTAACAAAATGAGACGACCATATAAGGACTGCAAACCTCCGTCTCTATCGCAAACACACACAAACATTTCCCTTGTGGGCGCAAGTGTCGGTGAAGTGGGAAGAGCTGAATGGAGCCAATCTTTTGAGCCAATCGAAATCTTGCTTATGTTGTAAAGACACTCACGTGGCCACAACAAGCACATAGAAGTGGTGTTGAAAATCTCGTTCTGCCCTTGTCATTAGAGCTGCCTCTTATCCCACATACACACACACGCAGAAACACACACACATACACATAAACAAAAAGTAGAAACTGAGTCTATGTCAAAGACAGCTGGCCAGCACATCTGGTCAGGCCTTTGTATTCATGTCAGTACACAGCTGTACAACCATATGACAGATAGATCAAAGAACACACATGCACACATACACACACTCAAACAAACACCCATGCAACAGTATAGCAAAATTAGCATTTCATTAAATTGCTGCCACAATGCTTGGGCAGGAGAGTGAGACACAGGGCAACAGAAGAAGAAGAAGAGAGACAGACAGAGCATCACCAGTCTTTCTGCTGACAGTGCAGGAACAGGTAAAACCATCTGTCTGCCACATGTCAGATTTCTGGTAATGCCAATACTGAAGAGGGACCGTTATAATGAGAAATATCAACTAATTAAATTAGCTGTGAAATGACTGTGCCTCAAATCCATACTACACAAACCAAAACCATACAGGTGGTTATGTGCCGGACTGTTATCTAAAGTATTGTCTTCACAGGGAAGTTGCCTAGCCAAGAAATAGTCCATGGCATAACCTAGGGCATGTAAATTGTCCTTTCTACTGACGAATGAGAATAATTCATTTTAATAAATGAGCTTTAGAGTTCCCGTTAGGTGGATTTTGTTGCTTTTGGACAGAGTCAGATTTGCTGTTTCCCTTTTTATGCCAATCTTTATGTTCAACTAAGATAACCAGCTAATGTCTGTAGTTCCACATTTACTGTACAGAAATGAGAGCAGTGCCAGTCTTCTCACCGTACTCTTGGCAAGAAAGAAAATATTGATCCATTGCATTGCAGTTTGATTGATCTGACGGTGTAACTATTGTATCATTTTACATTTTAAAAATGTTAATCCATCTATGACTGTATATGAGCAAGATCCAGATTTGGGGATGTTGCAAAGACTTGTCACACACCGCAGTACATATTTTGGATAGAATTCAAGGCAAACAGATTTACTGTCTACTTTACACACATTTATCCTTCATTTGTAATGCACCGGACTGTCAGTTTTTGTAAAGTCAATAGAGTCAATCTGTAGGTATCGAAGTATTTCTAATATTTTGTAATTTAGACCACAGATATTCCTCCCAAATACAGCGAAACAGCATAACAAACTACAACTTCCAAGTTAAACACCTCCTTAACACAGTCTCAACAAAACTGAGCAGCCCAAGCTTCACAAAGGAAATATTTATTCTGGGCTGTTACATTAGACTACTTTAGGCTAAACCAGGGTTTACCTAAGAGACTGGAAAAATAATGTATGTGAAGCAGTGTGTGGGTTTTTGCTTTTTCATGATTTCTTGGACGCGTATACCATCTTCAATCAGAGATGCCAAAGTAAATAAAATATTCATTGGGGCACTAGGCAGCCTTTCCAATGTCTGTCTGCCTGTCGCTCTCCATGGTGCTGAAAATCACAATCTGAGGAGCAGGCGGTTGATGGTTATTCCTTCAAAATCAAAACCGTTATCCCAACGACTGTTTTGATGAGAAATCAGTGCACCTCATGGAAACTCTAGAAAACATGTCAGAGGGAGGAGCAGACATTCATCAAAATAGACTTGGAGTGATTATTTTCACCATGGACATGTCACAGTTGTGCTAAAGAAAACACACAAATTCCAGGGGCTATAAGGGCCTCAACCCCATGTCTACGGTTGCGAGGAGAATCCGCTTCCCAACTCGCACGATTTCAAAACGATTTCCTTGATTCTGCCCGGAGGCCAACAGGAAGCGAATCATATGGGCCTGTAACCCGGGCTGAGGCTACTGCAGGCACGAGGCAGCCGCACGGAAAGAGTTAACATGGAGAGATCAAAGCTGCGGAAACATCACAGAGACACAGCGATTTGATCAGGGGCCAGCCCCCAGGCTGAATTCATAATTGTCTCTTTAACAAATGCGCGTGTCGTTCTCTGTACCCAGGTTAAAAACAATCTGTCCCTTACAGTAAGGCCTGTATTTAATCCGAAGGATACAGTACCAGAAGATCCACAGCACAATCTCTGAACTTTCAATTGTACTATTTTCCTACTGATTTAAAAACCTTTTTTATCTATTATGGTGACATGGCTAAACAATATGTCGTGTTGCGTTATTTTATGTAGTGCGTATTAATCTATGCTACTACTTTACACCTGAGAATATTTGTGAAGCACAGCAGTAAGACAAAGAGAGGATGGCGCAAGACGGGCTGTGAAGGAGCTGAAGTTGGTTATTTTATGAATTATTAATGTGTTGTTTCACCATGTCAGCACTTGCATGTTACAGCAGTGTCTGTATTTATGTATGTGAGAGAGATGACACAAGGCCACGTTCTCACATATTTTTTTTTTTTAATGCTTAAAATCATTTCCTTGGTTCTCAAAGGAAGCCGGAGTACCTGGTGAAAACCCACACAGAGACGGGGAGAATATGTAAACTCCACACAGAAAGGTCCCAGACCCAGGACCCAAGGAGGTCTTGAACCTGTGACCTTAGCAACAGTGCTAACCCCTGCTCCACCATGTCGCCCCAATCATCATTATATCAATTTTAATAATTATATTATATAATAATATTTCACTCAGCCCTGTTTCAATTTCCAGGGCCCTAACACCAATATCTCAACCAGTGTTGATCTAATTCATAATTAATAACTAGAAGAGGGAAAGCATGAAGAATTTAAAATGCTGTACCCTATATACTCTAACCTTCATTCAATACATGATTTTTTGTTTAAAGTGTGAAACCTGAAATCTCCAGGGCACACACACAAAGAATGGACTTGGAGTATAGTAGGACACATCTCCAGCATTTAACATTTGCAATAAAAAAAATATATATTTAATGAGGGTGGAGGGGGAGATGTCATTTCTAATTAGGTAATTTAACATTTTTTGTGAAAAAACATATCTGACCAAATATAATTCAAATCTAAGTATGTAGGGGCTCTTTAAGATTTACATTCAACAGGTCAATGGTCCCATATTATAGAACGTGAGATTTGAATTTATTTTTGATTGTAAGGAAGGCCAAGGTATTTACAGTAAATGTTTTAAATGCTCAATACACAGAACTACACACCACCCACATTCAGAAACTGTCCCTTTAAATGAGTTGTCAGGAGTTCTGTGATACTGTGATGTCATTCACTGCCCATCCACAGCCACCCAAATCAGCCAATTGGAGGAGAGGCTCGTTATTATCAATGAAACTGACACAATATTACCAGTTCTTCTAGAAAATATTCTCCAGTGAACTCCCTTAATATCAGTCTACCCTCCCTTCAGCACAAGATTACACTGATACAATAAAAGCATACATAATCCTACTCATTTCCCCCCCCCCTTGCTATTAGTTTTCCTACAGTCCTAAATAATCAAGTGTTTTGGGGAAATTTATGTTTTTATTATGCCAACACAAGTGCTTTTTTGGGGGGAAAACTCCCACATTAGTGTGTGCAGATACAACAGCCTCAGCAGTGGTGTGGGGCAGATTTCCAAGAAAGATTTTTGTAGTTTTCATGTTTCTGACAGCTGCACTAATCCTCACTACAAATATCAAACTACTTCCATTACACCATTACATAAGCTATAGCCTGCAGTGGGGTTGTTGTGGTAGTGGAGGAGGTGCGTATTAGCACTGGCCCTGAAAAAACTAAAACACAGGAGCAGAATGCAAGTGACACTTCTTCAGCACACACACTACGCTGTTGGAGCACAGCTGAGGGATTTTTCTTTTTTTTAAAGCGATGTACAAATGGTGAGGAGGTGGATTTTCTTTGGCCTCCCCTTCATGGGTTATGAGTCATTTATTTTTAAGCTGACGTGTGGGTATAATGGACATTTCTTTTAGGAGAAGAAAGATAATTTATCGCGCTACATATGTGTAAATGCGTGTGTCTGCGTGAATTCCAGGGGATTTATCGGTCAAGTAATGACAGCTGTACTACCAGTAAAACTGTTTAACTCGTCCAGTTCATATTTTGCCTTATTTCCTTAGTGCCTTTTTTATTGCTTATTTATAATTGTGCAGCTCTTTTGTATTATTTTTGTCATATATTTGTAAAATATTTTGTAATATAATTGTAAATTTCTATAAAATGGCAACTCTTGCACCTACATATTTAGTTTTTTGTATATAGCTTCTCTATGTCTAAAGTTTTTAAGTTAAGATTTTTTTTAGCTACAAATGACTCATGGACGCACACAAGAATTCCAATGTACTTGTTTAAACTTGTACAAATAAAGGCAATAAACTCTATTCTACTCTGTTAAAATGACAGGTAAGGAGAGAAAGGAATAGATTTGCCCAGCGGATCAGAGAACCCAGAAACATCAGCTGAGGAGAAAAGCAACAACTGCACAGACACGTAAAGACAGATGGTAACTAAAGGCAGGTAGACAAGACATCTGACGGGCAGCAGGCCAGACAGAAAGGCAGGAGAAACAGCCAGACACGTAGCAGATATGCTGAACCAGCATGCACACAGACGAGATAAATTATGGTTAAACCGCTGCACGCTGAAACCAAAGCGACGTCAGTTCAAAGCTGAACCTCGGCCTGCGTAATTCACTGTGTGGGAATGTTATCTGTTTAAGATGCTCGGGCCTGTCTTTCATATTTCCATTTGAATCCATATACTGAAAGAATTTCATGGAAAAAAAGCCCCATAGTAACATGGTGGCACGCACCAGCATATTTGGAAATGTCTGCACTCGTTTGCGATTTTTAAATACAAATCATTTACATGTATGAAAAAAAAGCACCACAAAAAGGCACCTGGGATGAGAATATCTACACAGGACCATTAATAACAAATGGGTGACCAAGAAAAACAGATCTACTTAAAACAAGAGCAGTGAGTAAGCGGATGGTGTTAAAGGCACCCTGTGGAGTTTTCCAGTAAACACACACATGCTTACATTCGCTGTGTTGTCACCAAGAGTCGCTGTGTGTATCATTGAGACCTAATGAACAAACACATGCATTTCCTTCCCCCACGAGATATTTGCAAATCGGATTTTCCAATTATTCTGAATCCTACATTACATCCGTATTCGCTAAGACAGCAGTCTTCCTTATCACCGCCTTTCGCTGGCAAATTAGCTGACCATGTGACATGTTATGCATGCGTCCTAGTGCACATCCATGAGATACAAACTAAATTCTACAGTTACCCTCTTCAAATGATCCCTTTTAAAAATATGTGTCCTATTTCCACTTTTTATATTTATAAAAAGTTCAACCTTCACCAGAAGATGAAGGTACAGAAGGTACGGAGGTTAGAAACACTTCTAAAAAGGAGGAATAATACGAATCAAAGGAGATGAACTGAGGGAAAGCTGTGCAGAACATTTTAAGGAATGTTCACCACTTAAGCACCAGGCCTATTTTTCAGTTTTTCTTCTATTCATGACAATAAATATTGAATATCTCTACAACCACAAGGGTTATACACATAAACTTGGTATCAAAAGAAAAGCACAACATGCGGTGTGACTACAGAAGTGTCAGAGTCAATGAATGTTGCTGTGACAGAGTAAATACAGGTAGAATATTGCAAACAATTAATCTAACATTTTGTTTTACTATGGATAAAACTACTTCATTTAAAACACAAGACCAAAAAACTAACAGAAATCAGTAAAAAAAAAGAAAAGAAAAAAACGCCAAATATTTAAATTGAATAAAATAGTCGTGAATAAGTTATGTAAGATGTTTAAAAAGGAGACTATAAAGTTTAATAATCAAACAGTTCAAATCTAAATTAAATATCAAAATAGTGGTTAGTTGCAGCCCTACTACTGAAATATTAAACTATTTTCTTACTTTATTGATGATGTGGATGCTGATGATATATATTGATAGTGTTACAGTAACATTGTGTTTTACTGCAGATAAAAATACTTTATTTAGGGTTGTAGCTGCGGTTTTCTCATGTGATATATAAATAAAACTCAACGCTGCCCCCGTATCAGGGGGTGTTGGATTTTAACAGGTTCATCTGACCGGCATGATCTAATTCACCTGGTGTACAACCACTGACTATGGACTTGTCCATAGACTGTAATAAATTAATGAATGAAAACAACATAGACAACAAGACAACATCCCTACAGAGGCATTTGGAGACATGAATCATGAAGGAAATGCTCTAACCTTCAGCAGGAAAAACAGGTGCTATCAGACCGAATTGCAATACAGGGTGAAGTCAAACTACCAAGGAATTACAACATTATCCACACAAAGTGCTTAACAGGGTCATCTTGGACAGAATAAAGGAATTAGTCAGCATCCGACTACATGAGCAGCACGGGAACTCACATAGAGAGAGATCCAGCTCTGCTAATTGAGCAATGGAACTTTCGTCTCTGTGTCAACTAGATATAAAAAGAAAATATATATATAAGCATGTTGATATGGATACCCTCTGAAACGGTCATCAACACTGTAGTGAGTCAGCAGAGACTGCCAAGATAATCAAGAACTCTGTTTGAGCGGGACGACCTGCAAAGTAGGAAATGAAATAACCTTTGAAGTCAGACCTGGGCTTGGGTCAGGGTGCCGACTGTCCACTTTTCTCTTCTTACAGTCAACTGACTGGACATTGAGGAAGTCCACACCGCACAGGGAAAACGGAATTCAGTGAAAACATTGGGTATAACTTTGCAGATGATCATGTCTTACTGACACATCCTCTTTGGCAGATGAAGGAGGAGAGCCGTACAGTTGTATCTAGAGCATCTCAGTGTAAACTGAGCTCAGCTACTACATGGGAAGGATCAAAATCCTTAAGTAGGTGAAGGGTTGGAAAAATCTGCCTCAGCAGCGTCACTGATAGTCTTACTAAATGGAGCAGACATAAAGGTGGATCACGACAACCATATATTAATTAATAGATGTCTGAAAAGAATATTATGGCTGATTTTAAACATGTGGAAAAAAGACAGACAAAAAGACTTGACCTCTGATACTGAGCTTTCTGAGCTTTCTTTTCAAGCATATGTAGTACTGATAAACAGCTATTATGTCGTTCATATATATGACTAAATTATATACACAATTAAGTTGCTTTGGCAAACATAATCGCTGCCTGGATTACATTCACAGTAAAGTTGTTTTTTTTGTTTGTTTATTTGTTTTGTTTTTTAATGAATGACAAGCTACACATATTGCTCTGAAGTCACAGGGAAGAGATCGAAAGAGGAAGCGGAACATTGACGTTATTTGGCTTCTCACTTCAAACATCGATTTTAAGATTGCATATAATAAACTATATTGTATGTAGTTGCTGGCTTGAGCAAAAAAAACTACTGCACTGATAGTAATTAGCAAGTTAGCTCGGTGTGTTTGCATGTCTGTGTGTGTGTGTGTGGTTGGTAATCAGTCAGCTTAGCTCTTCATCTCAGTAAACACCATTAGTCCGGGAAGGACGAGCCAGCCAATCAAAGCCCAGTAGAGGCAGCCCGGGTGTCCAATAGCAGCGAGGAACACAGAGTCCCTCGTGACATGCTGACCTGCTGCATGTTGGTGTGCGTTGCTATAGAAACCCTACTGTACAGAGCAGCTCCGTGGAAATGCAGCGGAGCGAGGGAGGAAAGAGCGAGGTGGGAGGAGAGCGGAGAGGGATGTTGGCAAACGTAGGAGATGGAGAGGAATGAAAAGCTAAACAGTGATAAGATAGAGGAGTGTTTCCTAGAAATGTGGCGTCAGGTGCAGTTGGAGGGTAGAGTGGGACTGGCAGTCAATTTAGACCTGACTGCAGGAAACGTAGCTGGCTCCAAAGTGCACAGCCTGTTCCAAAATAATGTAGGCAGAAGAGCATCGCTGAATGTTTTGGCTCCTGGCTCTTATTGCTTTGGACATGACGGAGCCCTGAGGTTGCAATAAAAAAACATCAACTTTAATCTGAGAGTAACATATCAGATGAACACTTAGAACTCTTGACTTTTTTTCATGGAGTTTCTTCCAGAAAGCCATAAAAATAAAATAAGAAACAAAAGAAAGAAATCTTAATATGTGATCGATTATAGCGCTATATCGAATGTGAATACTTTCCAGTCTTCTATGAGGTAAACTAAAACTGGAGACAACTGAAGAGGAATATTTTCTCAGCTTAATACCTTAGGAACACTTTGGTGAAGCTGTATTATGAACTTGTACGTTTCTTTAATTGTTATTTAAACATTGGTTAAATTACTGTAATTAAACAGAAGGGAGATCCACTAAAAACGACTGACCGGCGAGTCTCAAGACAATTCTACGCTGCAGTTATTTTGTTCATTAGGAACAAATTAAGCTAATAGCTTCTCAGGCATGACTGTGTTACAGAGTTCAGTGCAACTATGAAAGATATGGTTGTATCCCATATGAATTTCCATGTTCCATTGCATATACACATGATGATATATATGTTGATGAGAGATGCCAGTGGTGAAAAACGTTCACAATAGTAGGCTAGCTCTTAGCAAAAAAATATTAATATTAAAATATTAATACTGTTACTACTCAAGTTCCATTGGTCAATATTTCTTCACCACTGACACTGAATCTGAAGACAATGTAACGTGAAAGGAGTCACTCATATGTTTCATCAGAAACAGAAAGCCGCTGTATGCTAACTGCTCAGCTAGCAAACAGATAGAAGTGATGATGGCAATGATGGTTGTTTGAAAAAATGCTTTTTGGAGGAGGAGATGAACAGCATACTTGTAACTAGTGACCAGTAGTAATTTTCAAATTCATTTACATGGATAGTATATCTTCTTTTCTGTCAGAGTTGGTGCAACCCAAACCAACACAAAAATTAGAGCCCCATCTGACTTAGCTCTACAAGGTGCCAACAAATATCTAGAAATGGATGTTGCTCAATGTGTGAAAGTTAGAAAATTGTTTGCTAACACATTAGCTGTAATAATTTTATGAAGTGATTAAGAAGTCGGGTCAGTGTGTCTGTTAGCTCTCTTTACAAAACTGATTAATGGGGCTTTAAATATTTCAAATGTGCTCCCTCAGGAATAAATCCAGTTATAATAGGTCCAATTTGTCAATTCTCTCATGGAGAACCTTTTTTTTTTGGTCAGACAATGCTTCACTATAGTGTTAGGTTTAAATCTGTGAACATGAGCCTCCTCGGTGGGAGATCTATTGTGTCTGCAGACAGAATGCACTTCTAGAAACTTCCTCTCCTTTAGGTTTCACAATAGCTGTGCTCTGCAGCTGTACAGCCATGACTTTTGAAGAACCTAGAATCGTGCAATCTGTTAAAGTGTGAAAAGAGACTAAATTAGCTCAGAGCTAATGATAACCCTGACGAAAAGGTGCCATATTGTGAAAATCACTAGAGATGTTAGTTGTTAGTTATTCCGCAGACATACTATACATAGTACTGGAGGAAACACATTCATTCTTGGGACATATTACCATGTGTTAATCGGTTTGAAGTTATCATTCAGGTTAATGATGTACTGTCATGCTCCAGCTTGCTAAGGTCCTCAACATTTTAGCTCTATAGGCTATGACTTTTCATTAGCCTGCTGCATAGATTCATATTAAGGACAAATACAAGCTGTTATAATAAGGACACTGTGTACTGTTGGAGCTAGATAAACACTCATAACTAGGCCAATCTCTGCTGCATTTACAGTATGTGGGTTCAAATTCTTCACAGAGCCAGAGTGTCTCTTATCTAGGAGGTTTTCTTGATCTCATTCATCCCCTGATTATAAAGTATCTTTCATGATAATCATGCAGCCGGCCATCTTTTCATTATCTCCTCATCTATTTAACTCATACATCAATCTGTATATCTGTCAATCCATCTCTCCCTCCCCCGTCCATCCATCCACCCCATCTGTCCGGTCATATATCAAGTCGACTTTTCCTCCTTTGACCTGATTCAACCCCTCTGGTCTGTGAAGATCATCGGGCTGCTTGAGATAGTGTGTGTATGTGTGTGCGTATGTATGTGTGTGTACATGGTCCACACCATTACTGTAAAGCTGGGCCTGCTAGTTGTAGAGTTATGTAACAAGGCTTAAACTGCATGTATGCTACCATCAGCTCCGTTGCTCAGCTCGCGGCATACATACCGCTGGGTTTCTTACGTGTGCATTTTGTGCACGCACGATGTGTAGCCTTTGCACGTGTGTGCGTGTTTCTATTTTTACACAGGAATCCATATGGTGTCTGTCTCATTAACAGTGACTGAACTAAGAGACTCGAAGTGCATTGATGGCATTGATTTCAATTCCAGGGCAAGATCGCATACTGATACTCAAGAGATATTCAACAAAATTAAGTCTTTTAAATGTGTTAATGTGTGTGATCGACTTGAGTTTTATCAGGTGAATCAAAAAAGATAAGAATTGTACATTTTGTTGGTGTAATTTATGTTTTAAATGTAGTCAAATAAACACTAATCATAGATACATGATTAAATGAACAACACTATTAGATTCAGGGTTATTGGAGGTGGAGGACTGCACTTGTTTTGGCTTTTATCATATGACGCTCCATTGGTTGATCCACTACTTTACCCTGGACTGAAATACCACAACAGAAATTAATGTTTCTCACAAGTATTGACACTTGTGGTCATGTGACCTTACCCTTTACCACCATAAGATGAACATTTTAGTTTTTTTACGAACTGCTGCAACAACTATCATCTTTTTCCCAATGGCCATATTACATGTTACCATTAAGGTTCTGTTCCACTTAATGTAACATATTGAACCAACATGTGCTACATGCCTGTGTTTACCTACTATTTCATGTCAATATGCCTGCCATGTTAAACGTCTATCTTCTTCCACATGGCGCTATCATCAGGTCACACATTTAATTTATCTAATCCTTTGGTTTGTGAACAAAATATATGATTTTATTAATCTCAGATTTGTTTTTTCAGTAGGTACTAGTTAACACACTAACATGGTTAACAAGGCACAAAAACAATTTGCTAGCTTAGCATCAGCATGTTAGCACAACCACTTTAGCATTTAGCATCTCAGAGACCCTAGCATGGATGTATAATGTTGACGTTCCCTTGTTCTTATGTTAATGTCCCCTGAAATATCTCACACGGATAAAAAATGTTTAACTAGAGAGCTGATTTTTAAATTCCTCTACTGAAAGGGAATGCATACCCCTAAAATATGAGATTCAAACATAGCATGGACAAGCTAGATTTGGGACATCACAAATCCAAAAGCCAATCGCCATTGACCCCTAGCACAGCCACAGAACAGACTGTCAGTCTCCAGCAATTAGCCTATTTAGCAACGCTATCGCCATCCGCTCCGAGCACCTAGCCGGGTCGTGGCACAGTCCCAGTGTCTCCCAGAGAGGGAGCGATATGGAGCAGACAAGCTGACAGCTGTTTACTCCATGGAATCCGCAATTTTCATTCCGCGAGCCCAGAGCTGATAAACAGTGGGAGAATGACGGCGCAGCCAGCATGAGTGGCAGGCTCACCAACGTCAGTGGTGATTATCCAAAATAAACAGTAGGAGATTATCCGTCCTGCAATGCTTCCTCTCCTGGGCCACTGGGACAGAGCAGCAGTGCTTTTGGCTAACGGAGCTAACAGCTAAGCTAATAGAGCTAGGAGCTAAGAGCTAACAGTGCTACACAAGAAGCAGGAAATGTGTAGTGGTGGTGGGCGGAGCTTCCTGAATCCAGAATTTTTCAATGAGAGAGGGAGAGGGAGAAAGATTAGATGTGGTTCAATCCCCTTGAAAGACCCTTTTATAAGGGAAAAATATGTTAAATAACATATTAATCACAGTTGATTATGTTTACTTACATAATTTAAAACGTCTGGAATGAAACTCCAAATCACATTTGCGTAAAAGAATATTTGGAACTCAGTCTTGGACACCCCCACAGTGGTGGGAAATTGAAGGTGAAGACGTAGATTTGATGTCTCTTCCCTCGCTGTTAAATCATTACAACATAATCTGTTTTCTCAAGCAATTTTGTATCCTCTGGACTTTTTGCTTGGGAGGTGCTGTCCTCCTCCTCCTCCGTCCCTTCAACCTTTTTCTCATCCCTTAGGGCTGCGTGGCCTGAATTGGCCTCCATTGTGTCCTCATACAGTGAACTGAGGTGTGAGGCTTTTCGAAGGAAGGTGCAGAGAAAGGAAAAGTCAGAATGATATGAGATGAAAGATTGAGAATAATTTTTCGAGCCGTGTCCTGATTAAACCTCAGAGTTTGTGCGTGTGTGTGTCAACAAGGTGCGGCAGAGGAAACGATGACCTGAGGAGACCCCCAGACAACTTCCCATTGCACATCTGTCACCTCTGTAACTGTCACCAGCTGTCAATCACTGTCCAGTAACAGGTTTTGCCAGTGGGAAGTTGTCTTTCACTCTCAAATATTGCTCCTCAACAGATTCTGTTTGTTTCACACATGCACACAATTCAACACACACCCACACACACCTGACCCCCCCCCCCCCCTTACCTCCATCTGAGTACGTCTCTGTTCCATAGCCGTCTTGCAGCCCGTTGTTCCACGTCCCCTCGTACTTCCCGCTCGTCCCCGTGCTCTCCCGTACACCGTAGCGTCCCTTAAAGCCGTGTGTCCACTCGCCCTTGTACACCCAGCGGCCTTTGTTCTCCACGCCCACACCATGTCTCTTGCCCTGAGCCCAGGTGCCCTGGTAGGTGTTCCCACTGGGCCAAGTGTAGATGCCCAGCAGCTCAAAGCCATGGGCCCAGGACCCGCAGTACTCGCCCTGGCCCTTGGGTCCTGTGCAGATCCCGTGGCCATGCGCCTTGCCTTCCTCCCACCCTCCGCAGTATGACCCCCCATCGTCAAAGTTGAACCTGCCGCCAGTGGACATGCATGAAACAGGTCTTGGCAATTCCCCTGAAGCCTCGACAAAAAGAAAAAGAAAAGAAAAAGAAAAAGAAAACGAGGGCAGAAAAAAGAAGGACAGGTTGGTGCTAGAACCAATCCATGCGGTGCAGTTACGGAGTCGCCGAGGTCAGGGGTGAGGAGGAGGAGAGAGTGGGAATGTGAGGGAGACGACTCCCACACAGATCAAGAAACGCCACCCCTTCTGTTTCCAGCTGATCGGGAAGAGAGGAAGGAGAAACGAGGTGAAGAACCAAACTTGGCCCCTCGCAGGGGTGTCAGGAGTCTCCTGGTGTGGTGGGAAAGGGTCACGTGAAGTTGTTCACACCATCCTCTCGGCGGGCTCTCTGTTGCATCGGCTAGCACTTCCTGGCTTGTCTGAGGCAGACACAGGTGAGAGAGGAGGCAAGTGGGCCCAGAGCTGCCATTATCCTCTCTCCGCAGGAGTTTAAACCATCAGGCAGCTCCGCCGGCCTGCCATCGGTCTGCCTACACAGTCTCCGGCACACACACAGGCGCAACTCTTCCTCCTACTCCTCTCTCGTCCTTTCCTGCTCAGGCCCCCACGCTCAGCTGCCTCCTACCTGATGATGCCTCCGCCTCTCTGGGGTGTAGAGCCGAGAAGTCTCCCCTGTGGCAGCCCTTCAAACCTCCGAGCCTCCAGCATTAGAAGCCAGCCTTCACTCGGCTTCTCCGATCAGCGCCGAGGCCCCTGACTGGAGCTGTGACATTCTGTGTGATGAATCCAAAAAAAACGACTCTCCTCTCCCCTGATTTTTTCCCCCCCTTCACTTCCTGATGATCAGACAGATAAAAAAATAAAAATAAAAAAGGCTGTTTAAAGTCAGACTCGGAATCTTTAGCTCACTTCGGGCTTCACCCTCTTCTTCTTATTCTCAGCCTTCACTCACACACACACACATACACACTGCCTGTACCTGATCACACAGCGAAGGAACACACACATGCATAGAGAGAGAGGGAGAAACAGAAAAAAATGGGGAAATACATAAGGTAATCTGCTTGGCTGCTTTCTTTTTTTTGTTGCCTATCCTGTGGTGCTGGAGAACAGCAATGCAGTCTCCTGCCTTGTGCACGCACACTCTGTATGCAGACACACACACACACACACACGCTTTCTGACAGCAAGTGCGTACACACAGACGATGAAACTAAACAACTGAATTGATTAATTTCTTTTCCTCTATTCCCCCTCTCTCCCTCTCTCTCTCTCTCTGTCAGCCTGTAGATATTTAATCCACTGCGTCCATAAGTAGTTTATCCTCTACGTGGCTTGCCTTCAGTTTGCCTGCTTGAAGGAATAACATCCATCTATATGATCCTGTTATGATCTGTTCTGTCCTCTTCAGCATCTCCTGCTCGTCTCCATGTTTCCCTACGGAGCGCCGGCTGACGCACAGCCTGCCTGTCTTGGTCTTACAATCTCTTCTCCACCTATTGCTGGATCTCTGTCTCTGTCTCTCTCTCTCTCTCTCTCTGTCTGTGTGTGTGTATGTGTGTGTGTGTGTTTGTCTCTCTCTCTCTCTCTGTCTGTGTGTGTGTATGTGTGTGTGTGTTTGTCTCTCTCTCTCTCTCTCTCTGAGAAAATCTGCTCATTAGAGAGGACTGTTCCAATGCAGCCAACCAACCCCCCCCTCCTTCTCCCACTCAATAGCTCACTCCAGCTCTTAAAGAGACACACGCTGGCCTCTCTTTCTTCTACCAGTAGCTTTATATCATTTACTCAGCCATTGTCTTTCATTCTGGCATTAGTCTCTTGAATAGTAGATACAATTTCATCCTGCGTGAGTGGCGGTTTAGGGCTGACTGCTCATACTGGATTAGTTGATTCGGTTTGGTCTCAGTTGACTAAGGATTTTTTAGGCGATTGAAGGATTTTTATGCTTTTTTTGTCCCATGTTGAATTAGTTGCATCCTGAAAATTATGAGCACCCCTCTCAGATCCAGTTTTGTGCCACAAAATTAAAAGTCAAGAAAGTTGCACTTCAAAGTAAAACTGTTTAAGTATGAAAATTCATAATTAGAAGACTACAGACCCACAAGTCACATACGTGACGCCAGCATATTCTCTCCCCACTAGAGACCCCGGGTGCTTTTATCAGCCAGGAAATGAAAGTGAAATGAGCGAAACCCAGTAGAAAACACAAAAGCATCGTGTTCACATTTGTTTCAGCGGCTCTAGTTCATAAGTGGAGAGAGTCTGTGAGAAAAAGTGCTGACATCACATATATGACTATCAGCCTTTTTAATAGGATAGGATAGGTTTTTGAAGTTTTATATTGTCATATGTTATCAGATAGTTTTAGTTGTCTGTACAGATTTCATACACAAAATCAAGCCTGAGATTATTTCCAAATTATTATTTGATGCAGGAGTCTGTTCTGCAAAAGATATTTAACATTAAAATGCTAAAGTCATCTGATCATCATTAGAATGGAAGCATCCCGTGACCTATGCCACAGGGATCTGTATGCAGGTTATTCTCATAGGAAAACCTATAGGATCCTCTTCATTGATTTTAGCAACAGAAACACAATACTTCAGGAAAACCCAAACCAAAGTGTATATGATCAATGTCTGCGGTTTTTAAAATCATTGAGTGACTGCACCACTGACACCAGATTCAAATACATGCAGATGCATCTTAAATAATTAGAATATCATGAAAGGTTTGGGGTTTTTATTATCTGTATGGCAAAATCATCAAAAGAAATAAAGGTTTGAAATAGATCACTCTGTATATGCTAAACCAATATAATATATACGTTTTATTTTCTGAAACGGTTGACAAAAATACTCCTCTTTTTCACAATATTCAAATTCTTTGAGATGCACCTGTCCACTATGGAAGTGAAGCCACAGTCTACTACTGCGGACTACTTTGCCTTCACAAAGTAGTGGGTAAATGGCAAAATCTGCCAAAAACCGCTGCTGCCCTGAACGCTATGGAATTCCTCATGGAGGCATCTGCAGCTGAAATGGACCATTAACCACAAGTTAAAAAAAACATTCCAATGAATTTCACTTAAATTTCGAAATCAAATACAGTGTTTTGTTTGAGAAATAAACTGAAAAAGAAAAGAAATCAGATGGAAAACTAAGCTGTTTCTATTTCCCATCAGGGTTTTTTTTTTTTTTCAAATTTATCCGTTTCACATCCATTGGTTGTGTATTTGTTGTAGATTTTTTAGGGTTAGCTCATAATAAGTCTACAATAAACTGTGTAATCTAAATTGTTACACTGGTGTCCCGTGAGGAAATTTATACCCATTGACTTCCAGCAAATTATCACTTTTTTTGGATCACATGCCAGACCTGCAACTTCAAATTGATATTTTTTATAATTATTTTTCACCAGATAAAGACATTTTCTTATGTTCGGATTATGTATCAGTTACAGACAATTTTCACGTTTCCATTCTCCCACAGTATGAAGCCCTGTGGGGCAACTGAATAAATGTATGTAACTAAAATAGCGTGGGTGTGTTGGCAGGGATGTCAAGAGTGTGGAGTGATGTGTGTACTAAGAAATTAAAGTGTGTGTGTGACTCAAATCCTTACGGTAAAGATGACTCAACGTAAACCCATAAAAAAGTCATTTTTTGATCCCCTGGCCATTGCAACATAAAAACATGTATTATATTAGCTTTCAAACCGAAGCCCTGGATTTAAAATGTAGTTTTTCATCTGATTCTGAGTCATTTTCTCATGTTTGAACAAACGCATCCCCAGTGGAAACCAGGAAAACAGCAGCATTATCCTCATTATTGAATTCTACAGGCCCCAAAAAAGGGTGAATTATATGGACGCCCGTGAGGTTCCATTTTTGTCCTGTAGGAACATGAGTGCAACAATTTTTAGGGCGGCGCAAGGGTTAAAATTCATTTGCGTTACGTTTCAACCACAAATGTCTGATGTGGATTAACTTCCCTTCAGCAAATCTCCTCCCTGACACCCCCTCTCCTTCCTCCCTCGGCTCCTCCCTACAACCGTTGCTGTCCTTGTCCTTCTGTCTACCAGTGTCTGGAAAAGCTAAACCAATTCCAGCCCAGATTACAGTAATAAAATCACTGTGAGGTCGGGGATTGTGGTTTAAGCCTCACAACACGGTGTCAGTAGAGAGACAGAGGGGGCAGGAAGTGAGGCAGGGGGAGCGAAGGAAGGTGAGCAGGTGAATGAGACAGCAGGCGGGTTAATGTGATGTCCTGACCACAACAACCAGATTAGGATTGAGAGAATGTTTTCTTCACCATGACACGGCTCAAACAAAGTCAACTGGAGCTAAGGAGACACTGACATAATGACAGAATCAAGGAATGTTTTAGAAAATGGTGTAGAAAAGTCTCCTAATTAAGAAAAAAAGCATGAACAGCTTTGAATGGAGGACTAATAAAACAAAAAAAAGTTTCAGGAAACATTGTGGAGAATAATTAATTATATACATAGATTAGATATATAATATCATTGTTATAGATCTGTTATGATTTACAATAGAGTTTTTCTGATTAGTTTTACAGTAAAATGTATTAGCTATTAGCTATATATATATATATATATATATATATATATATATATATATATATATATACTATTTTTTCAGTATTCCAGCTCATCATATGCTATTTCTGGCTTTTTCAATATGTTCTTGTTTCTTTTTAAATATACAAAAAACTATATTCAGAAAAAACAAATATGTTGCCCATGTCTATGCTGTGATAATCCTTTATATAATTGATGCAACTGTGCTTTACTCTTATCTCATGTTGAGAGTCGCAAAGGGCTTTGAAATTGATTCATGAAGAACACAAATCGCTGCATAAAAATTCACCAAAATGCAATGTCTGAAACTCTAAATGTCATGGGAGTGGATCCCCAGAACCCACACTTTATTGTAGACCCCCCTGGGCATGTGGCTGCTTAGAGATGTCCCTTATTTTTTACACAGTAAAGGTGGCAACCCGACTAACAAAGGAGCAGAAAACAAACCCTGGAGACTTCCACCAGCCAAGCAGGCCAACTTCCAGTTCTAATTATTGGATCATGCAGCTGTTCTCTGCTCTCCAAATGTATCAGACCAGATGAATTCAATTGAGAGTGAAACAACTCATTTCACAGGGGTTGTCTGATGCTCAAAACAGTTTATCCACCATTTTACAGCCACAGCAGTAACAACGGAGCCGGTTACAGCCAAGTGAGAATTCGCCTCCTGTCCACAGTGTTGTTACAATTACTCTCACTGCCAGAAGGGGGAGACAAAAGTTACAAACTGTAGCTTTAAGCTGTGAAATCTCCACTTTTAGCTTAGGTCAAATCTCCATTTGGGAAATTTCTGCCTCTTTACCTATCTCGTCTGTCAGGTATTAAAGGTTTTCGTCACTGAAAACAAATGATAAAATCAAAGAATATTTAGCAGAGCTGGATGAACATATTCTGTGGGTTGGTGGGTTTGACTCATTGTTAATAAAGGATAAATTATTATTGCAGCTTTATTTAAATCTGTACTTTGTAAAACAATAATAATGCCAGTTTGATTTTAAAAATACTCCTGTAATAGAAGCCAGTATCTTTTGCAGTGGTGGAAGATACTTTTGGGAATACTTTGGAAAAAGGAGCTATACCAAAAAATACACTATTATAAGTAAAGTTCATTTCACTCAAAAGTGTATATCAAGAATAAACATAGAAATTGGTACAATTTAGTGTATTTAACAGTAAATAATGTTTATATTATTGGAATGCTAAAGGTTGAATATGTACAATTTGTATTAAAATCTATATTTAAAAATAATAACAATAATAATAATAATAATAAAATGTCCACAGTGTGTGAGAAGGACAGTATAAAAGTACAGCTTTTCCAGAAAAAAAAATGTAACGGTGACTTTTCTCCTCCCCCCCCTTAAGCTAAATTTGCTCGCTAATTAATAATAGCTAAACTTAGCTAATGTTACCAATCAATCAGAAAGTAATAATTTTGAGATGAGAGCTGGCTCGAATTATGTAGCTAGCTAGATCAGCCAACTAGCTAGGTAGCTAATCGATTCTAATAACACTTTCAGTTGAAGACACACAAATCAGAGAGAATCCTAAGCAGGAAGAATGAAAAGATTCAGTGCTACCAGGCTAGTGATCGCTGACTGTCTTAGGTCTCTAAATGATAACGGATAGCAGAGCAAATGTTAAATATGTATTGATTAGTTGAAATTTGTAGTTACCCAGTATGATTCATCGCTTGACATGGTGCAGGCTGATTTCATGATGCAGTTGGCAACAAACCTGGCAACCCGACTACTGCTAGATTGCTGTGTGTGTGTGTGTGTGTGTGTGTGTGTGTGTGTGTGTGTGTGTGTGTGTGTGTGTGTTGCAACTACAATTTTGAGACACTAGCTGTTGGTATTCTGCTCATTTTACATATTTCACCTTTAATTGTCATTTATTGACATGTAGGAAAGCAGCATTTTGATGTTGTCATAGAAATATTATGTTAACTTATTGTTGGTATAATGTATATTTTAAACACTAATCATGTGTTTTACATATTAAACAACAATCTAAAAAGTAACTTGTAACTAAAGCTGTCAAATAAAGGTAGTAGAGTAGAAGTGGAATGTAGCATACAACACGTGTACCTCGCAGTTCTACTAAAGTACAGAAAATGCATTTTACTACATTGTAATCTAATGCGTGTCTGTATTTTCTTATACCTCAAGGTAGAAAAGTGTGGTTTTATTTTTCCAACCATTCTAAAGTCAGGGAAGTCACAGATAATATACAGCCACAGCTAAATCTTTTTTATTTTTCTGTTAGCAGCCTTGTCCAGCAGCTCAGTGTGTTTGTTCACCTTCTGATCCTGTCTGTACAGTGTGTGACATCTCAAAGCAATCTATTAAGGACCCTTCTTTGGGTGGTCAGTAATTACATAAGTGTACCTTGGAACTGAGTGTCTCTGGACCAAAAAGACCGTAAAGCACCTGGCAGACTTTCTCTAAAGATGACAGAAGATTATTTATCCTGGCGGCAAGTGACTCAGTTGTTATTCAGAGACTTTATTCATACGCAGCCTGAAAGTCTACTCTACCAAAAGATTCTGAACAATTACCAATAAATAAATAAATAAATATTCCCGTATTCTACAAGTTTCTCTCTCACACACACACACTCACAACTGATATATCTCTGACGATTACACACAACGTGGACTCACGTCAGCAGTGCACCCTCAAAAAAAAAAAAAACTCTTCTCTTTAGTTATTTATAAAAATCTTTTTTTGTCCCGGAGTTAAAATTAAGAAAAAAGGGGGATGCAGGAAAGGGAGGAGAGGGGCCGTGAAGGAGGGAGAAGTAAAGGAGGGGAAGGCAGCCTCATTCTCATCCATCTCTCCTCCTCTATTATTCATCAGCCTCTTCTCATCCCTCCTTCAGTACGCCGATGGAGGATAAAATAGGTCACCGAGGGATAGGCTGGTGCTCGCTCAGTGACTGATGTCTTCCCTGACACATCATGCACTCGTCCCCTCCTCTTCGCCTGCATCCCTCGCTCCTCCTTTTCCTCCCTGCTGCTGCTCTTTTGTCATCCCATCTTTCTCACCTGCTCTCTCTCTCTCTTTCTCTCTCCATCCTCTAACATCTCTCCAGTCTCCTAATGCTTCCTGAATGCTGCTGCACCTCAGCTCACCTTTTCTCTCTTCCCAGTCTCTCGTCTGCTTGTTGAAGTGGAGTAAAACTCAAACAAAGGAGATGTGTTGCTGGCAGCTTTCTACAGGGGGCACACCGCACCGCACCATACCGCACCACACCACACCACACCGAACCGCACCACACCACACCGCACCGAACCACACCACACCACACCACACCACACCGAACCGCACCACACCACACCGCACCGCACCGAACCACACCACACCACACCGAACCACACCGAACCACACCACACCACACCACACCGAACCACACCACACCACACCGAACCACACCGAACCACACCACACCACACCACACCACACCGAACCACACCACACCACACCACACCGAACCACACCGAACCACACCACACCACACCACACCACACCGAACCACACCGAACCACACCACACCACACCACACCGAACCACACCGAACCACACCACACCACACCACACCGAACCACACCGAACCACACCACACCACACCACACCGAACCACACCACACCACACCACACCGAACCACACCGCACCACACCACACCACACCACACCGCACCGAACCACACCACACCACACCACACCGCACCGAACCACACCACACTACACCACACCACACCACACCGAACCACACCACACCACACCGCACCGAACCACACCACACCACACCGAACCACACCACACCACACCACACCACACCGAACCGCACCACACCACACCACACCGAACCACACTACACCACACCACACCACACCGAACCACACTACACCACACCACACCACACCGAACCGCACCACACCACACCACACCACACCGAACCACACTACACCACACCACACCACACCGAACCGCACCACACCACACCACACCACACCGAACCACACTACACCACACCGAACCACACTACACCACACCACACCACACCGCACCACACCACACCACACCACACCGAACCACACCACACCACACCGAACCACACCACACCACACCACACCGCACCACACCGAACCACACCGCACCACACCACACCGCACCACACCACACCGCACCGCACCACACCGCACCACACCACACCGCACCACACCACACCGCACCGCACCGCACCACACCGCACCGCACCGCACCACACCACACCACACCGAACCACACCGCACCACACCACACCACACCACACCGCACCACACCACACCATACCACACCACACCGCACCACACCACACCGCATATCTTCACTCTATTCAAATAATAGTCATGAAAGTCATTTTTTCAAGTTTTTGGGAAAACACAAAACACATTATCAAATGCAGAGAATAATCTATTTATTCATCATTTCAATCCAAAAGGCCTTGACAGTGGATGACTGCGGACATACATAGAACGTTGTGTGTCATTTATGTGACATTAAATGTGACTTTAGGCAACTTTTAACCTGACATAAACTGTCCTTTCATTCAAATTTGCAAAGTCAAAACTTACATTGCAACACAAATTACATATTTTGACAACTTGCTGAAACCTGAGATGTGACAAATTTTCAATGAAGTGATGACACTCAAGGGGGTTCAACATGTTTAGCCCATTTAAGCCCAGATTTTTTTTCTATATATTTCATGCATATATCAGTTGAGTCACTAACAATCATGTTATGTATCTATTTTTTTCCCATTTTGTACCCTTCTCTTTGCAGAAAATGGCATTTGAATGGCTAATATAGTTGCAGTTTTCACAAATATTCCCATAAAGAAAAACCTATTTATCCCATGTACAGAATTCTATTTTGGGGGATTATTCTAGATAATTGAATGATTAAAGAGATATATACATGTCAGGGTTGAAAATCGTAATAATCTAAATAAAATGAGTTCTTTCTGGGAGGGTTTGTCTTCACCATGTCCTCATGAGGAAAGGACAGGAAGCACTTTTAATATTTTGCTTAAAACATAAAATGTTGACTACTATGTGCGAAAAAAAGCTGAATGCGTAATATTTAGATTTCTTATTTTAAGTATAAAATGACAGTCATAGACTTAAATGCCCATAGGCTTCATTGGGACTAAAGATCCTGGCACATCACTTTATATTGAGTAAAATTCAGACTAAAATACTATAAAACATTATAGCCTATAGCCTTCATCACTCACCAGTAGAAATTGATTTAAGAATAATGTTTAGAGCTTCTTCTGCACCATAGAAGCTTCTTGAAGCAGCCGCCATTATGAAAGTTGTTAAATTGCCCAAGTCAAGCATTTTAAATAAAAAAAATCTACCTTTGACTCAAAATGCCCTAAAGTGACGTGGCCATTGTCCTTTAGGGCATAAAGAGATCCCTTCAACTCCGCAGTGTGATTTTAACAGACACAGCAGCATCAGATGATTTAGGCCAAAAACTTACTTTCATCTAAAAATCACTTTATTTTAATGGACAACAATATGCAATATAGTGTTGAAGAAAAGCGACTTAAAAAGGTGACCAGCAGAAAGCAGGAAAAACGGGTTGAAATGAGGAAACAGAACAAATGCAGTTTTAGGTTAGTTGTTTTAATATTTTATTTTCTGCAACAGCTTTTATTGACATTTGGGGTTTTTATTTCAGTAAAGTTTGCCAAGGCTATACATTTTCACAAGGTGAGGTTACATTTACAGATTTCAAGCAAGTCATTTTGGCTAGAAACTTCAATTTAGTTTTAGTCTTTTGTCAGTTACTGAAAATTATACCCGGTTTATATATTTATATATTTACTTGCTTCTCAATGGTATCTTCACAGCCAGGAGAAATATCCTTCAGCAAAATTCAATACAGTGTCTGGAACTTTTATGATTGAAACATTGTGTACAATTAGACTTTATAAAGTCTTGTCAAAATTTCCTCTGCTTGGTATCTGTATGGAAAAAAAGCCTGAATATGGCAAATTTTACTCTAATAAAAACAAAAAAATAATAATTAAACAGGTTATTTTTGTTTTTGTAGTTTTGTAATAAGGGGTTATCAATAAAATGTGTCTTAAATAATTTCTTTTATCATTGACAAAATTAACACTGAAGGGCAAAAAGGATAATTTAGTGTCAAGCATCTTCGTCTGTCCCTTTTAACACACTGGGCATTGTTGGCTTTGCTTGCATATCTCTTCCTATATTTTCAATCTTAAAAAAAAAAAAAAAGATGAACAAAAAAAAACAGCAAGGTTGGTGGTCTAGGAGCCGTCAACACAGTCTTCCACCTGTGTGATTGACTGCAATGACACAAACGGCCACAAGATGGAGACAAATTCTTTCCTAATTTCTCCAGAAACATAAAAGCATCGGTGTAAAGTATTGGTATGGGATTGGTTTTTCTGTTGACAACATTTGGGTGAGAACTTAAACAAAATATAATTATGTATTTAAATTCTCTCAGGCCTTAATATTAATCAATATCTTGCATCAGCAATACATCACATGACTGTGTGTGATGTGAACAGTGTTTCTTGCAGTATTATAGGCCAACTCTGCTGCTCCACTAACTACTTTAGCATCTTTCAGCTCCAGTTTTGGTTTCCAGGCCTAAAAATGTAAAAAAAAAATGAAAGTTCTCAGTTTTCAATTTCCGTTCCCTGCTGAGCATCAAACCGCAGACAGTTAGCAACAGGACTGAATATTCACCTATTGCAGTTGCTGGAGAACTTAAAACCATTTAAAACAAAAGTGGGGGAAAAAACATTTATCAGACATCAACTCCAAATAAGTATTATTTTAATTAAAATCTGCTGGATGTGGAACAGTTTGCTAAGACATTTATTGTTACAACTTTATAAGGCATCAATATTGTGTTAAGTGGCCAAAAAAAAAAAAAAAAAAAGAAATCGGAGAAACTTGCAAGTGAAACATTTGTTGTATCACCGACTGGGTTGTAGCCAGATGTGCTACTACTTTCACTATTAAATCATGAAGTACAGACGTTTTCCGCACTATGAGTTTCACTTCACAAAAATGAAATACAAATGCTATAAAACCGTTATTTTTTGTGTGTAGAAATCGCACTGAAACAACACATTGGCACTCTGGATTGAGAACTGACGACTGCAATTAAATATCATTAAATATTATTTAATGGACTATGTGAGTAAATAGGATGTTTGACCCAACAAATGAAAAAAATAAAATTTCCTTTGACAGAAGTTAAACGTTTTCCGTTTTTAACTTGGATGAACTTTTACTCACATTATGGAAATATTTGCAGCAGAGTCCAAATGACATTTACAGACTTGTAAATGAGGTAAAAAACAGTTCACACACACACACATACAAACAAACAGCACACTCACAGTCACTCAAAATCTGTGGGATCCCGCTACTGATCTTCATAGAAGACTTTAGCCATGGCGAGGCCGACCTTTGCGACCTTTTTGTCCTTGACGTCTGGGCCCATGTTGGTTCGTGCCAGTCCTATCCAGTACTGCTCTGTACGAGCCTGGTACTCTGTCAACTCCTCCCCCTCCTGTACTGCAGGGTGCTCGTTTTCATCTGGAAACACACAGTCAGGCAGAGAGGTTAATAGAGGTCAAAGGTGCGTTTCATAAGTCGTGGTCAGAATTCCTGACAAAGCTGCAATCCAGCTGCTTTTTTGCCAAATGAAAATGACCTTGTGCCTCATGATTTGAAATGTAAAGCAGAGACAGGAAGAGACGCCAGAGGACTTGTTTTTTCTTTTATAAAAAAAACACATTATCTTACCTTTTCTTATTCATTCATGATAAAATTCTGCTTTCAATTTCCCAGAAAGCAGTTTAGATAGAGTGGAGTGGACAGGAATGGTTTAGGTTAGTCCAACTCCTGCTATGTCACTAATTAGTTACACTATAGGAAATGTTGACATACGATCAAAATTTTAATAAGGATCCCAAATATGTTTATTTTAATTGCCTTAACTCATACAGGCAGAGATTTACCATCTGTGATATGAAGCCAAATAAAACAGAATATATCAATACTGTTAGTTAAATAATTAAAATGTAATTAATAGTTCTTTTAATAGCTTGATTTATTTTTCAACCCCCCTCGTTTTCCATTTTTATTCTTTCCATCTCTACACAGGTTTGATAATTTTTTTTATCCTTACCACGCTTCCCTCACACTTCAATGAGTAAACGGTAAATATTTGTTTATTGGTGTATTATTATTTTCACAGCTTCTAAGTGTAAAAAAGAATAGAACCTTTTTTTATTTGGATGTAGCCAGAAACATCATGTGAAGTGTGTTTTTCAGTCTGTATTTTTGAAGACGCAGTAGTTTGAGAGTTTTAAGATGAAGTAGTTGAAACTGGCTCCAACTCCAGCAGCTACAACAGAACACTGATGCTTCATAATAATAATCTAATTATGTCATATATAATAATATATCAGCATATCAGAGGATAAAACTACTACTGATGCTGCAATACTTTAACTACATCAAGCCTATAATACTTAACAATTAACCTCCAGGGTCAAATTGATTTCACTGTTCCTCATGTTTTTCCTTCTTTCCTTTCACGTTTCCTCACTTCCTCAAGCAGGATTTCTCATGCAGGCCTTTTACTTGTGACAGAGTATTTGTACATTGCTGTGTTGGCACTTTTATTAAAGTAAAAGCTTAACAACATGTACATTGTGTGGTCAACGATTGTCATAAATCATATTAAAGGAAAAGAGGAGAAGAAACGGACAGATAAGTGTAAAACCACTAATAGGTATTATTCTACCTATTAGTGGTTTTACACTTATCTTTTACCCTTACCTTCCTCATCCTCACTTTCCTCTTCAGACTCCTCCTCATCATCCTCCCCTTCTGCTCCTTTCGCCTCCTCCTCCTCCTCATCCTCTGACTCAGACTCTTCCAGCCACTCCTGTGTCTCTGTGGAGAATGAATCATGATTCCAAATGAAACCTCACGCTCGTGTCCCCCATCTTATCACACTCCTCTCCCGCTACCTGTTGAGCTGAACCTGATTACATTCCAGATCTTTTTTTTTTGTCTATACGTTCGACTGGCTGACTCACTTGGATCCATTTCGACTAAAACCTCCCATCGGTCCATCTTGTGCAGGTCCAGGCAGTAGAAGTCGTTCAGGGTGAACTGTCGGTTGCCCACCTCGAACATCCCCCCGTAGAGGAAGAGCTTGCCCTGACGCACCGTTGCCATGGCGCTGGATCTCGCGCACGGCTCCACCAGGGGAATCGAACCTGAGAGCAAGAAAACACATTTGAATCAAAAAAAAGAAGAAAAAAAAAAAATCTGACAAATTAATGTGACGGTGAACTTGAAAAGACCAAAAATTGTAATTATCCAAACTGTCTTTTATTCCTTTATTTCTACTAAATAGTTGAATTAATCTGTGGGACATTTAACTTTTAAGCTCTCGGTTACACTTCTGTAATTAATTAAATTCTTCTGTATGGTATGATGGGTGTAATCTTGCCATTATCATCATCCTCCTCCTCCTCTCCTTCTTCATCCTCCTCCTCTTCCTCCTCCTTCTGAGCTCCAGGGATCACTTCCTTGATGGTCATCACGGTGCCGTCTTCTGTGACGATCTCCTTGATGACCTCAGTGGGTCCTTGAGGAGCCTCCCCCTCCTCCTTCTCCTTCCCTGCTCCTTCCCCTCCCGTGTCACCCTTGTTCCCTCTTCGTCGTTTCTTCTTCTCCGGCTTGATGCCCTGGACGAGACGGACAGAAACGAAACAATAAAGAACCTCAGTGAGGGCCATGTTGTACACTGTGGTGGTAAATGACTATTCTAGCTGCAAATGTCTGGTTTTTGGTGTAATATCTACATAGGTGTATAGAGGCCCATTTCCAGCAACTATCACTCCAGTGTTCTAATGGTACAATGTGTTCGCGCATTGCGTCAGAAGGGTAATGGATGATTAGATGGATGATGTCTTGACTATATTTTCTATTCATTTTACAACTCATGGTCCTTAATGAAACTGTGATTTTCATGGAAAACACAATTGCCTGGGTGACCCCAAACTTTTGATCCATAGCTAAACAATGACATTTTTGTCATGGGTTTCATGCATTATCCTTAATATCTAAAAGCAAAAATCTTATCAGATAGGGGTCTATAGTGTAACTGGTTATTGGTGATTGAGAACCACTGGTGTAAGGAATCCGACTTGTTACAGAGCAGAGGTGCACGGCGTGGGCTCGCTCACCCTGAGCTGACCGGGGAACCAGCGGTTCTTCACGGTGTCGTACAGGTAGAGGTCGTTGTAGAAGTCGCCCTCCAGCGTCTCCTCCTCTTCCTCGTCACAAACTCCACCGAACAGCACCGCCCGCCCCGCCGGGCCCACCGCCAGGGAGAAACCAGAGCGGGGAGGAGGCTTGTTGCCGGAAGGGTTGACCCGCGACCACGACCACTTCTCTGGAGATATGGAGACACGACGAATCACAAAACATAACAAGGATGACACATTCAGGGTTTACACTTACATTTTTTTTTTTTTTACCTTGGCCGTCTTTGCCTTCTCGCTTCAGAAGGAACATGTCAGAGTGGATGGTCCCCTTCTCCACATCCTTTTTGACTCTCTACATCAACACACACAATTATCAGGCCGACCTGAGTACAGAACACACACTTGCATTTACAGCACTGGAATAGCCACACACCGCTTTAGAGTAACCCCCATAGACGATGACGCCCGAGCCGTCAGGCATGGAGGTCATCTGACAGGCAGAACGCGGCAAGGGGGCGGAGCCTGATGGAGAGAGACGGGACCAGGAGAAGGTGTCCAGCGAGAAAGAGTAGACGTCGTTGTAGTAGATGAAATCCCTGAAACAGGAGGAGGGAGAAGCAGGAGAGAAAGGGAGGGGTGAGACCTTTAAGAGCTGCAGGAGCTGTTAGAACCTGCTACTAATAGGTTTCAATGGGGCGATGCCACATCTACTCAAAACGTGAAGCTTCATTAGCATGATGACCAGAAACAGTCTTGCACATACATACATGAATATATATATATATATATATTTCATACAAAAAAATGAAAAACGATTTCCTATTTCCGATTTCCATAGATAATACTGTAATTAAACTATCATACATATTAGTTCTCATTTATGTTACATTTGTCTATATTTTATAATTGTTCCACCGGTCCTTACATGTCACTATAAATTAATCAGATTTATTATATTTGAGATATTAACTGTATTATTATTAGAGTTCGAAAGGTTCTGCTTCCACCCATAATACACACAGCGCACATTACCTGCCCATCATCCTCTTCATAAAACAAACAAACTGTGCAATTTGTATAATTATTCAGTAGCTTCCTGCCAACCTGGTGCTCTCATGGAAACCTCCAAATACCAGCAGCTGTCTCTTGCTGAGGACCATCCGGTGACCGCTGCGACCCGACGGACCACCGGGCGCTCTGGAGAAAAAAAAACAACAACACATCAACAAACAACAACAACACAACGCTTGAAAAACAATAATCATGAATACAAAGTGAATATCCAACACACCAAAGCCCCCATGAGACTCGTTTTACTTAATCAAATATATCTCTAGCCTCCCTCAGGTTGAAGTGTCACTGCCTTTTAAGCCATTAAGACTGAATCACATACTTGATGTTCTCCCAGGTGTGTGTAGCCAGGTGAAGCACCCAAAGGTCCTTGTAGTGGTAGAATTGTTCGCCGTTGGGTGACGCAAACTCTCCCCCAAACACCCAGAGCTGGCCGCCGCCCTGGGGGACAACCACCGCCTGAGAGGGAGCGAGGGAGGGAAGGAGGAGGAGGAGAGGCAGAGGAGAGGAGGAGGAAAGAGGCTGCATGAATTGAGGGAGATAAGGAGGCTTGATGTCCTCAGATTTAATTGGTTTTCTTGCAACAAGCCATCAGCCGTGATGACATTGCTGATAAGTAGGTTTCCCCCTGATCTCTCCTAATGCAGCAGTCTGCTCCCTGGTGGTTTAAAGGAAGAATGGCATAGAAAATGGTGTAGAAAAACTAACCTTACCCAAGTCTGTCTATTATGGACATTTTATTATGGAAAAATGCAATTTGATTAATAGTAGTCACATTTCTTTTGATCACTTGGTAGTGACCTGCATGTCACTGCTAAAACTGCTACTCGGGTTCAAGTATTTTCATGGAGGCCGATACCTGACGCAGGGTAATGGACAAGCAGAAGACTGTTTTTTTTTCTCTTGACTCAATCGTCAGTGCAAGAAAACTCATCTGTGTTTAGATGTGAGCTGAAATGTTAATGAGTAGCGGTGTACCTGGTGAGAGCAGCGTGGGGGAGGGGGGTTAGGGATCTCAGACTTAACCCAGCTGTTCTTCTTGATGTTGTAGAAAAACAGATCGTTGTACAGGTATGTCTGCAAAAGAACAAAAAAGCAACAAGAGGCTTTTAGATGAAGAATATATTGGTTCTTGAGAAAACAAGAACCAGAAGACAGTACTGTACATGCAACAGGTGTCAGGCTCGCATTAATAAACCCTAAACAAGTGTTTAGGGAAAGATCACAGATGGCCTCCGCTCTAGAGGAGCTGCTCCACTGTGACTGTGAAAACCTTTTCTAAGTCGTTGAATCATCAGTTTACATCTAATTACCTCCACCAAGGAGATTATGTTTTTGTTGTTTGTCTGTTTGTCAGCAAGATAGCTCAAAAAGTCTGGGTCGGATTTTCAGCAAATGTTGGGAATGGTACAATGGACAGATGATTAAAGTTTGGTAATGATTCAGAAGAAATCCTGGTTTGGGGATGACTTTGGATTTTTTACTGTTTTGCTGTAACATTGCTGTAAATGGACCTTCAAACAGGTGCCATCATTTAGAGCCACCTGGTGGTGATATCTAGCACCTGCATAGTCTATGATCATGCAAGCAAAGTTTAATAAACCACTCATGCACAGAGGTCGTCAGCACTACCTTATTTCCATTGAAGAATTCTCCTCCAAACAGGATGAGTTCATCTTTCTCAGGATGTGCAGACAGAGACGCACTCAACCTGAAAAGCATGAAGAGACAATAGATAAACATCTTGCGACTTGTGATTTATTCTTCACAAACTAACCACCAACCACAACCAATCAACAACTGCTTTATTAAACCACAATGTAATCTAAACTAAAAATAAGTGCTTTAACTGGAGTGTGTGAAACCCTAATGACACTTTTCTACAGTCGTTTTGTGTTTCACTTGACTGCAAGTCAACAAATGTCCATTTAGAGACGCTCTGTTTCTGTCTCTGTATAACAAAGTTAAAGTTGAGGACTTTGTTTCACCTGGGTGATGGAGGTGGACATGTGGTCTCTACAACCTGGGTTTTCTTGGCATCCAGACTCTGAAATTCAGCAATTAGAGCTTCCAAATCCTCCTGGAAACAGAAGAGGAGGAACAGAGGCATCATAACATAAGAAGGTGAATATCATTCGAAAATATGTCCCCCCTCCTCTCAAAACATCATGGAGGCAACGGTTTCCACAATCATCTGGAAAGTTTGTCTTTGCTGACTGATAATTTTGATTTTGGAAGATCTTGACATGACAAATGACAAAAAATGAGTCGGACCAGTGATTTTCATTCATCTGCTTTTTCAAACTTTAATCCATGAACTGACAGTTATGTAATCAGTTAATACGGTTTCATATTTACTTTCTACATTTTTCATTATTTGTTCGTATAATTTCTTAGAAAATATCAACTTGAATATGAATAAAAACATGAATACGAATTTTAAAAATCTGATTTTGAAGAAAAGGGACAACATCAGACATGTAATAGGTTGTGGAATGTTTAACAAGGAAAATTGAGAGATTTTAATTTCTAGGATTTAAACAAGATGATCTAAATTTTGTTGTGAATAAATCTTAATGTTACAGGTCAGAGTAACATCCCAGACAGCGGTTTTATTATTTATCCTGACGTTAGACATGTGTGGAGGTGTCACCTCTTCTCTTTTGGATCTCTTTGAAACCTTCTTCTCCATCTTGGCAGCTGTTTTCTCTGCTCCCTTCACCTTCTTCTCGTTCTTGCCTTTCTTCCCCATGGCTGCTGTCGGTGATTTGTTTTCTGTTTCTCAGCAGTCAGAGACACACGTGAATCCGAGTAAATACACACGCTGAAGCTTTTCCTCCGATCGGTAGCATTTACTTCCGGCAACAAACGTCCTCAGTAACAGTGTGAGTATGTAACAGCGGCCTCTGGCGGTTCAGAGGACCCAGAACCAGCAGAAACCACTGCTGGAACCACAACGTGACCTCAGTCTTTAAGCCCGTTTGAGATGATGCAGGCCTGCGTAGAATCGATCACCGGTGACCGGCTACAATGCTGCCATATACTCGCGAGATCAAGGATTTAGAGCCAGGCGGCTCAGTGCATGATGGGAAACTCCTGCTGTAGCCTGATCTGATTGGCCTGATTGGACTAAATCACTTGTGTAAAAACACATCTCAGTCGCTGTGTAATTGTAATATAATATATTTAATTTAAGAAATTATATATATATATATATATATATATATATATATATATATATATATATATATATATATATATATATATATATATATATATATATATATATATATATATATATATATGATTCACTGAGAAGGAGTGGCATTAGGGTAATTTGGGCTTCTGTAAATGTATGTAATTATGTTAATTAAATTATTGTGTCTTTTTTTTTTTTTACAGGTTGTCTTTCTTTGTCCATTTGTGTATTATTTCTTGTTTTTGTTTATACTTATAGCAGAGACTGGTAACCACTATCCATAACTATCTGTCTTCTGCAAACATCAAACAGGAAGTGACTATATCTGTGACTTCCTGTATATTCTGCTTTGAAGAATGATGAAATATTTCACTAAAAATCAAAGACTAAAGAAAAATTCCAAAAAGTGAAAACAGATTTATGAATCAAACTTTGTTTTTCTTCTTTCCATTAATCAACACCACCTCACATTTATCTGGTGACCCTTTGAAGGGGCCCGACCCCTAGGCTGGGGGCCACTGAACTAAACGCTAACTATATTTAAGTAGTTGAAGTAGCTGTAGCTGTCCAAGAGCTACAACACTGACATGCTGCTTTAACACTGATTAATATCAAACTACAACCATTACTATAAAACGTTAACTACATCAAGCTCATAGTATCATGAGTTTTGTTTGAATGGGAGTTTTCATGCAGGATTTTTATTTATAATGGAGTATTTTTCAAAAGCTGCATTGGTAATTTAAATGACGTGAACACTGACTTGCTAATTCTGATACTTCTTCTAAAACTGCATTTACATTTAAGTTTATACACTTATATTATTTGTGATTTAAATCACATACAAATATAATAATAATAATAATAACAACAATAATAATAACAATAATAATAATATACAATATAGTAAGTATTGTTTTTAGCTAAATAATTAATAACACATTCTTGATAATTTCATTTTCCAACACCACCGTTGAAATTCCCAAATGTGGACATAGCCTATGTTATATTATTTATTTAAGAATCTCTCCTCAAGTTGGTAAAACCCTCAAATTTCAAAGAGAAATACCAAGAATATGACTTTATTATCCTCATAGCTTCAGAAGCTGTACGGAAACACTAAAAACATCTTATAACAAGTAAATTAAACATACATTTTAATGCTTTTAACTAAATGAAGCCCCTCATGCATCTAAGCTATACCCTGTGATGTATTGGCATGTGTTTATCTTGTGTCCATTTATCTTCAGTGTATGTGGAATGTCACAGGTTCTAATGAGCAGGAGCGTCTCTTTACACCCTGATACGGCATTTGTTTATCACTGACCCTGCTAATGGCCCCATAGACAACAGCAGAGCTCCATTCTGTTTGTTGCCTATTTGTCCATTAAACATCCATTAAAATCTGAGTTTGAAAAGGCGATGCTGTTTACACCCAAGTGTAAATGAAACATAATGGAGATACAGCAAATATGGAGTTTTTTTAGTTGGTTTAAACTGTTTAAAATGCCTTTTTCTGACACATCTGACCCATAAAGTTCATTGTTTTAACCAGAAGAGGGCAGCCGTGTGCTTCTTTGGAGCCATTTATTCAATTGCCTTTGGTAATTAAAGGTTGTGGAACATTTTAGTAGCTGGCATTTGAAGACAGTGTCTGATGTGTTCAGAGATAAAAATGTGAATATTGGGTAATGATGCCTGTTTTGTGAAGGCTGACAGGGTGGAGGTGAGCTATTACAGCAAATATACCAGTTCAAATGATTGTGTGGGGCTGTTGATTTGTATTTCTCACAAGGTAACGGCGAGGATGTCTCACCTGACCGCGATCTGTGGATAGATCGTCCATCGCTGCTTAATTTCAGGTCTTATCCGTCACCTCTATCATTTCTAATTATTTCTTATCTGTTGCCAGTGATTGAGTATGGAAGCCGCAGTGTTTTGAAGTGACATATGAATCTGTCAAGGCCAGCTGTGGGTGTCAGCTTTTTCCAGCCATCTGTCAGCATATTGTGATATTCATTTTCCTTCCCAGCATCTGCAAACACTCACAAACACACACACACACACACACACACCTCTGCTCTGCCCATCGCTCACTTCTTGCTTTTCGCTGTGAGACCTCTGGGTGTGTCTGGTGACTCCAGGAAATTTCGTATAGCACAACAACAAGACAATTGCGAGCGCTTTCATCAAGAAGGAAAAAATAAGTATAGGGTAATATAAAAATGAATATTTAAATAGAAGAAGAGTTAGCTCTTTTTCTAGAGAAAATAAAACTAAGCTAAAATAGAACAAGAATGGAATAAGATAGATCCAACATGAATCATCTCAGATATTAGTCTTAGATGACAGCACCACATCTTTCTCCACCTCAGGGCTTTTCGTGGCAGTCACACATTTTATCACAAGTTCTCCACTCTTGCACTGGTATAAGTTCTGTCATTCAGTTCAATTCAGTTCATCAGTAAACATTTTTTCTCTGGAAGCCATACCCACTGTGGAAGTCATGTGAGGACCCATGAGACACAAGCCCTTAAGCCTCGCTTATTACCAGACCTTTGTTCTTAAGGCCAATGGTGAAAGCAGGGTGCACCCCCGGAATACATGATGGGATACGTGTGATCAGGCACGTGGTGAACATCCCTACACCACCGCTTCTGGTGCTTGGAAACACCACAGAAACAATGACTGACTGTCACATGTGGAGGCAGGTGGATGCAACAGATGCAGGTGTTTTTTAGCAACATGTTGTAATTGGATGTGTAATTGTGTCTCCATAGAGGAAAGCAAGTTCAAGTCTGATAGAGAGATCCACAGAGGACCGAGGAGAAAGGAGCGACAGGATATAGTAGTGTAGAGGAAAAGACTTCTTGGTTGTTCGAGTGACAATCGATTATGATAAACGATGCAAATAATGCCAGATTAAATTCTTGTTAAAAATGTTTCTCCAGTTGTTGCTTCTCCTCAAAATGTGTGACTTGATTTAAGTTTAATTTTTTAACGATTTAGTGATTTAATTTGACTCTGACTTTGATTTGAAACTTGATCCGTCTGGGCTGACTGTTGACTTTTTCTGATACGGAAATTCAAGGTCATCTAACTGAACCTGACAACACAGGTACGTTTCAATCCCCGATCAATGAGCTAAGAGGCAATACGATCAACGCTGTGTTCTCCAATGAAGACATGGGAACAGATGGTGCTGGTTTGCACCTGTGCCCCTCTGTATGAACACACACACACACACACACACGCTTACGTACAAATGCTTTTGTGACTCAGCATTAATGCGTCAATACTGCCCTCAGCACAGAGCCGTCTGCTTGTTAACCCGAGGGTCTGGTCGTGACGGCTGCTGCGGGGAAAGAATAAAAGAAGGAGATGAGCAGAGATGTTGGCACCAGAAAAGGAGCGGAAATTACCCAGGCTGTGATTATATAGGCAAACAAAGCTGCATGGTGATAATACACACCAAGATAAAAAAAATCTTTCTGCCGCTGCTATAAAACAAAGCAGCTGCCCCTGATGCTCTAATCAAACAAACTATATTTATATCATTGTTCATGTGAAAATCTGGAATTTTAACAATAACATTCAATTCTAGGCTTCTTCAATTTCATAATCCCCAACAAATACAATATATGAACTGCAGCGTTTATGTTGTGTGTTTGAAACTATAAGATATTTGCAGCTGAATGTGTTTTTTGTGTTTTGGAGTGGGTGATAGGCCCTCTGTCCCAGCTCTCTGGCTGAATTTTAAATGAGAATAATACTTATTACATACTTATAATACTTATTCATGTTAAGGATCATGTTATGTGCCTCGCTGTGCCATTACAGTACACATGTTAATAGTATAAAATAATAATAATAATTACAAAAAAACAAAAAAAAAACACAAAAAACACCCTCCCTTGTTGTTTCTACCTAGACAAGATGGGGAAGCTTTCGACGGACCAACTAATGTAACAATACAATAGCTACAAGTGTAGCTAATTTGCATATTCAAATTCATTTTCAAATAAATTACCAAAAAAGTTTTACTTTTCATGGGTACTTTCATGATGTAAAGTTTCATTTTGAGTAAAGGAAACAAACAGTGTGTTTTGTTTCCTGGCTGTATTGACACATGAAATGATCGAAGCTGACAAAAAATATTACAACTGATTCTATTTTTGGCTCCAAAATTAGTTACTTTGCTTGGACTAATGCATCACCCCAACTTCCAACAAATCCAATGTTTTAAGACCTGGCTATGATAAGTATAGAATGCTATCATTTATAGTGCTATCAAGTATATATGCACCATGTATCTGTTATTTTTGTTGTTATTAGTAGTAGTAGTATTAGGTCATTAGGCTGAGTAGACATAGTAGTATTTTTTATATATATACTGTTTTATTTCTGCCCCCCTCTGTACACAGAGAGAAATATAAAAGTTATCATTTGTTGTTATTTCTGGCTGGGCTGATTACTTGATTTCCAGAAGACTTCCCAGAGAACTGCTCAATCTGATTGACATAACACTCAATACAGCACACTCCCACACCCACACACACTGTGGGTCCTCAGCAATACACTGGTGTGAAGTTGATCGGATGAATGGTTCTTGAGATGTTTCTTTATAATTAGCTAATTCTGCTACAGAGCCACCTCTTGGGCAAATGGGTCCAAAACGGTCATGGTCACTATCTACACATGTCCACCAAATGAGATTCCAATAACTTATAGTACTGGTGAATGACCTGCATTTGTATAGTGGCTGTCTAGTCTTCTGACCCCTGAAGTTGCAGTGGCTGCTATATAACAGGCCAAGTGCTCATCAGGATATTATCGAGTCATTCACAAACAGTCACGCACCGAGAGTAATTGGGGTTACATATATGGCCACAGGAGATATGATATTTTTTTTACAATAGCCTCGCCCACATTTGGGCAAAGTTTGAAGACCAATAATAGCAGAGCAGTATGGAATATCAAAAGTATGTACTATGTGTCCAGCTTGGTCCAGATATGTTCTGTACCAAGTTTGGTGTCAATATTTACTTAACATTAGCAAGAAGAATAGTGAAAACATTTTAAAAAGACAGAAAATTGGTTCTATGAATGCAGTTCATAGGTTGCATGACATATTGAAAGTTGCTTGTTATAATATCTGGCTTAATTGCACCAGATTCAACAGTGAAATACACCAGTGAAATATAAAGCGGATTGAATCAATGGTTTTCAAGGTACAGTATGTACCGACACAAAGACACACACAGGCTAACACAGAGAGAAAGATTCATTGTATTAAACACAGATATTCACCCTACTTTTAGCATAAAATAAGGATACCAGGCAAAAAATATATTCTCGTATTTAGCCTTTTCTATAAGCACAATTTCCTCATGTAAAATTATAAATCTAATGGTAACATGCTCTAAACTTAACAGTCTCCTGATTCAAAGATTAATGTGCAAGTCTGTATGTTTATCAAATCAAACATTCTGATTCACCAAATTTATTCATTCATCTTTCTCCTTTCATCTGTCCAATGTTCTAATCAGTCCACACCTCGCCACCACACACACTAACGGAACTTATTTATGTCATTTCCTGCTTATAAAAAAAAAAATCCTCAAATTGTTCTGACCTGGACATAATAGAAATAGAACAGTATTCAAATTACTGGAATTTCAAAAGATTCAATGAAAAGTGTGTGTTCAATGTGTGTGTGTGTGTGTTTCACGTCTTCTTCTTCTTCTTCCTCTCTGCTCCTTTAAACCTCACAAACAATAGAGAAAGGCAAACACAAGTAAACAGTGAGTGTTTGATCCACTGCCGTGGGCCGCCGTGTGTGTGCAGCATGTCCCAGGGAGCGTGTAAATCCTGCTACGTGTGGGTGGGTGTGTATCAGCGTGTTTATGTAGGGAAGTGAAAATCAGAGCGTACACCTGTCACTGTTCCCTGTAATGTGGATACAGACTGTTTGTTGTACCACCGTCCACATCCAATCTGGTTTCCTCTCAGCCTTTATCAGCAGCTGCAGAGTGTGGGAAAAAAAGGCGAAATAGACAGTGAAATGGAATGAAAGGGAGGCGGCTGTCATTTGTCTATTTGGGAAAATATGTGTATGTGTTAACTTATTTAAACAAATCTGTGAGTCTATTGTTTTAGGAACCACTTCTTTTTTTTTACTTGACTTCATATGGATGCATTATGACATATGAGGGATCCTCATGGTAAAGTGTGGTAGAAATACAATATTTCTTTAATAGAAATGAAAAATGATCATATGTTCTTGTTTGTCTCTGTCATATCACTAAACAAGAAGCTGAGGTGATTGTAGATTACACTGGAAACATAAGCATCACTGTCCCCTGATGCTGTTATTGCATGTGATTGTTAACAGCTTTGTAAAGTAGACTTGTATTATTTTATGATTTTATGGTTAAAGTTTAATATATTTCTGAAAAGTTAAAAATGTAGAGGACTGGAACTGTTTTACTGAAATTAAACTATGTGGCTAAATAGTGTCAGGTTAATGATTTTGAGACATAGAAGTCCGTTCTGTGTGAGTAAAACTGGATAAACGGCCGTGTGTTGGAGGCTGGAGTCGGAGGAATGACTCAGCTTGAGTTGGAGGAATGACTCAGTGTTTTCCCTATTTGACACAATGGTGCTAAACATGTACAGAGCACGGTTAATTGCACCTGGTTTAAACACTGACACTTTGTTTAAATGAGTTCAAATGAGTTAGTTCATGGTTTTATTTTGATACGGACAAGGCTGGCGACTAAGAGGAAAATCCATCAGCTTTCATGTTTTTTTTGTTTTGTTTTTACTCTATTCTGTACTTTAAATCACAAAAGATCATGACCTTTTAGCTTGTCAAGCATGACGTCTCTATCTGTGTAGAATCAATAGATTGATAGATTATTTGTTGTATTTGAAAATGCAACATGTAAGGTTTCAATTTGTCTTGAAGTAAAAAAAACAAAAAAAACATTTGGTCTTGTCTCCACATGAACAGCTGAACAGATGGAACTTATAACACTAACGATGGCTCATTTATGAGCCAGTTGGCGTTCATGGTTTTGTGAGCATATGATGTTCACATGCAACAGTTTCTGTCCACAAAAAGGTCAATAGCCACCAACAGCCATTCTCATTTAACCACTAACTGATACAACTTTGAGATGTTTTCTTGTATGACTTAACTTTTACTTTGCTATATATATATATATATATATATATATATATATATATATATATATATATATATATATATATATATATATGTGTATATATATATATATATATATATGTGTGTATATATATATATATGTATATATATATATATATATATATATATATATATATATATATATATATATATACATCTTTTGTATCATTGTGTTTTGTTGTATTTAGGAATAATGCAGTTTCTCTGAGCAAGAAGTGTGTTTTTCAAAATGTTATTTTCTGTTGATGGGCTTTCAATCCTGCTATTTTTTGGTTTTGTGGACAGATCATCTGTTTAATCATTGGTGATCATTAGCTGCACTAAGCATTGAGCCACCAGGCCTGTCAAGCTGTGTTAGACCCAGTCCCAGTGACGACCCTAACGGACTTTTAGGCCAAAGGGCTTAGGGCTGCCCCGCTGTCAAATCCTCAAGTGCATGAGGAATCTCTCGCAGACTTTTTGAGCCCTTTATGCACGCTTTTTGTTAATTCAGCATTTGTGCAGTTTGCTTGAGGGCATTACCCACAGTTCACAGCCTTGTGAACTTGTATATAGGGTCACCAGGCGAAGTCACTCAGGCGTTAAGCAAAAAGTTAAACACCATTGTTAGGTTTCATTAGTTTTTATGTTTCCCCTTCTTCACTGAAGCCCTTGGTGCTACATAACAATGTACTGTAGGCGGAGGCCACTTAGGGGGCAAAGAGAAAGTGGGTATGAAAGTGAGCGGGGGAGGAGTGGAGGACATAATTGGAATGCATTGCCCTTGAACACCTTCAGCCGTGTTGAATGCCGGTTGTAGGTTTAGCTTTATCCTGCTTTTAACATATCATCATAAATACCTGCAGATATATTTAAATGAGGTACATCAGCAATGCATTGTGGGTGACTGATCTACACATCTGTTGTAATCACTCGTTGTTGACAAGTTCACTTTAGTTTTATTGTTATCTATTTATTTTCTTTTCCCGTCTTATCTCCCCTGCTGAGCAGAATTATGACGTGGGAAACCATGAGCTCCTTGTGGTGGTGCTGGCCCTGGAGGAGTGGAGACACTGGTTAAAGGAGACCAAAGTCTTGTTTGTGGTTTGAACTGACCATAAGAACCTGACATATCTACAGACAGGGAAGAATCTGAACTCCAGGCAAGCCAGGTGGGCTTTGTTTCTGGGTTGGTTCGATTTCACGCTATCTTACAAACCTGTTTCCTGCAACAGGTCCCAACAGTAAGCCTGATGCCAGCACCCCACTGGAGAAGATCTTGCCTCTATCCTGCAAGGTGGGTGCTGCTCAGTGGGGGGACGGAACAGCGGGTCAGAGACAGCATGGTAATTCCGTAATTCCCAGGTGATTGTCCCCCTAACCGCATTTTTGTCCCTGTGTCTCTGAGGTCCCCTACAGTGGGGACACTCCTCTGACCTGGCCTGCCACCCTGTTGCTGCCCAAACCCTTGAGCGTCAACAGCTCTAATGGCCATCCATCACTCAAGAAACACACCAGTTTGTCACTGCCTGCTCCATCTGTGCCCACAGCATGGCCTCCCACCAGACCTCCAGCTAGCTTACTCAACCCCCTCCTGGTTCTCCAATGTCTATTGTCTCATATCATGGAAGACTTCCTCACCAGCCTTCCTCCCTCTCAAGGTAATACCAACATTGACTATTGTCAATCGGTTGTCCAAGGCTGTTCACTTTACCCATCTGCCCATGCTTCCCTCAGCCTTAAGAGACCAATGATTTGCTGGTTCATCATGTCTTTCACCTCCATGGGATTCCAGTCGACATTTTGTCTGGATACCACCCTTCAGTCCAACGGCCAGATGGAGCAGGCTAATCAGGACCCGGTGGCAGCCTTGCGATGCATGTGCTTCAGTTTTAGTGTTCCTGTGTCGGTGCAGCTTCACTTACAATGGATCTGCAGGGTGTAGAAAGAGGCCCGGGCTGAACTGCTCAGGACCGCTGCCCACAGCTGGCAGATCGACACCCCAAACTACCAACCGGGATAGATGGTGTGACTCGCTGCCAAGAACCCCCCTTCATGCTGACTCAAGGAAGCTGCCCCCCCCCCCCCCTTCATTGGCCCATTCCTGGTTGACAAATTCATCAACCCGTCTGCAGTCCTGCAGTCCAACTCAAGCTGCCCCCTTCACTCCCAATACATCCCGCCTTCCATGTTTGCCTGCTCAATCCAGTCTCATCCAGTCTACTGAGAAACAGGAAAAAGAGCATTGATTTGTTCATGCATCAACATACAAGGTTCATAAAGACATGTGCTTGGATAGAGACCATGAGCAAAAGAGATATAGGTACAACCAGATTTTAAACTTCCCCTCACAGTACACAACTAGTCAGATACTAGGATCATGTGTAACAGACACACAGAGCTGGAACAGTAAGGATTTTTTGGATATGCCTGCAACACAGTTCCTCAACTTGTTGCTGTGATTTAGTATTTTCAATTACTGAGGCGTCAGACAGACAGACATTCCTTTTCTCTCCAGATGAGGCAGATTTAAAGACCCCTTTTCACTCATCACAGGCAGTAAAACAGATAACTAAATCCAAGTGTTGATGAGAAATAGCACAACACTTAAAGTTCAACCGGAGAAGAATCTCACTCCTCCTGTTCCCTCATAATGTGCTGATGAGCAAGTCAAACAATGAGTGTTGGCCTGCAGCCAACCTATATAAAGACCACACACGCAAACACATGCACACACACGCTAGTCTCATGATGAGCTCTCACACGTGAGCATCTCAGTGTTTCTGGAGGTAACTCCTCCGCCGGCCTTGTCCTGAGAAGTGACAGACAGGGACAGTCGGAGTCAGCTGAGGCCTCTCTGTGAAATGTTGCAGCAGCCTTTTAAAATGCTGCAATTCTATAAAACGTTTTTTCACACGAACATCGTCTGTGACTGCTATATAGGTTCAAGTCATACTCTCGTGGTGCAGGATTTAAGGGTCATGTAATGTATGAGTTCTTGTTAGATGCCATGTTAGATGCCTCTTTGATATGTGCTGTCTACCAGCAGTCTCTGCCATTTAATTCCCAGGCTGCTGAAATGAACTGAATTGAGATGCTGCCCATGAAGGTGAAATCAATCTTAATACCTGTGCTGTATTTACTGCAGTGTAATCTACATGGCCTTAACAAATAAACATGAAATGAAATGAAATAACCTACTGTTGTTAGCACTTCACTATCTGGACACACAGGGGAATGTGCAAACTATCTGTTTGTGTGTGTGTAGAGCTCCATGGAGATGGAGAAATGCACACACACACACACTCCCACAACTCCCAGTTGGTATAAACACAGAGTGTCTCCTGGGATTCAGAAATGCAGAACAGCAACACAGATTTAAACACGTCTCATAGTTAGTGCTTCAAATTATGAACGGATGCTATGCACAAAGGTGACATCACGTTGAAACCATTTGTGTCATTACAAAACCTGTTTTACACTCAAGGTATAGAAAGTCTGACACTGTGCAACTAAAACTGAGACAACCATACCATTAGGATGTATGCTGATTCAGATTTTAGCAATGAGTGCTTGCAATAGCAACAGACTACCGATGGATTACTTTGACAGTGAAGAAAACTGTGATGATTATCATGCAATATTTGGAGGTATAAGGATTTCAGGCTTCTGCTTCAGCAGAAACTTTTTTTTTTTAATATTTCACAACAATTGCAGTTGTGTACAATTACTAAGTCAAAAAGAAGGCACAGGTGCAAATATCTTGAGTTTAATACATTGATCATAAACATATGTTGTTGTTGTTGTTGATGTCCCTTGAAAATATTCAAGTAAAACTCATAAAAACTGTTAGTTTTTTTTAGGTACAGCCTTATTAGTCCATGTTGAAGCTGTGTTTTTCAACTTGTCAAGGGTTCAACTGCATCGTCTCCATTCTTTACCTTTAGCATGAGGCTGTAAAAGTGATCACAGGTCAGTCGTTCTTCCACCGCAGCCTGCAGTGATTACTCAGAATACTTTAGAGGATTAGCTTGTGTGGTTCTATGAACATTCATCAGCCGGGTGTCATGTTAACCCCCAGCAACCAACCTTAAAGAGTCCTGCTTTAATCCCCCATGACAGGACACTGACAGCGCATATGCCCATGTCTGATTAATCCCATAATCAACAGTAAAACTATCATGTACAGTAACGTAAAACACCTGATAATTCTGTTGAAAACACACTGTGTGTGGACTGTGTTTATAATTACATGCACTTTAAACAAATATTGCGAGAAACTCACAGTTGGATTTTTATTTTGGTCTTTATTTTATTCTCCAATATATAAAAAAAAGATGAAATGCAAAACTATACCAATATCAAAAAAGAATCACACTTTTCAGCATCATTTCAAAGTAAGTGAACTTTATTTATTTTTTGGTTTGTTTTAACTGCATTAAAACTGCAGCACTTTTTTCTTTTTTAATCCTGTCACATACTGATGCAATTTTAAAACAATTTTAAATTGCCTGCGAGTCTTTGATGGAAATTTTAGTAAATGACCATCTGCTCTTTCACCATCAGGAGGAGGATGAGGAGGAAAAGGAGGACAATGACAAGTGTAAGAAGAGTGTGTGAAGGCAGCGGCTTGGAGCAAATCTGACAGCCCAGTCCTTTGCTTCCTCTCTGTCTCTGCCACACATACGGCACAAAGATATAAACCTGACTCTGTTGTAGAGGCTGCAAAACTGGATGAGAGGCAGTTTGATAGAGGTACAAAGACGACAAAGTTCATGTTACAGTGTAGACGCTTGGGGATGGGTGATATGGACACAATCTAACAAAAATATTTACATAATAAGATTTTTGATAAATATTGATTATTAACGTGGATATAATGACAATTAAGATTGAATTAACTGTTGGAAATATTCTGTATTCTTTGTTTCTCTGAATATTTATACACTTATTCTATATTACAAACCTCAAATAATGTATAATGCTTTATGAATCACATCTACTACTTCATTAAATGTTTTCATAAGACACTCGATAAACTGCAGAAATCAGACTCAGGGCAGCTTCCAGGTTCAGGCTGTTCTCAAAACAATCTCCAAGGGCAACAATAAGACGGCTGTGGGACCAAGGTTCACGTTCAAGTCCCTAGGAATGCATCACGTGGAATCTTCAACCTAACATGCTACTGTATAAAGTTCTGTGTGGGACAAGATTTCTTTACACTAGACTGATGTGCAGTCGCCTCTGTACCTCTGCCCGTCTCCTTGCAAGTAAAAGATCGCTTTTCACTTTAAAGGATTCTGATCTCTGTGTGATTTTTTCTGTAAGTTCTGAAAAATATCTCACATTAACCATAAAATCAATAATAATAATATATATATATTTTTAATGTGTCTCAGAGTGTGTTAAGAATTACTGTAGAGCTAGTGTATATTGTAAAACTGTTACCTTAAATTTTATGCAGCTAACTGGCAGCAATTATCCATAAAGTTACAGTAGATGAACTGTATTTCTGTTTACAGTATTGTCTTGTAAAATGTCTGTAAAATAAAAAAAATACTGTGATTTCAGTTGTATTAACAGTATCAAGTCATTATCTGTAGTATAATTATTTACAGTAACGTTAACTGTGTTTAACAGCAAATAACTGCAGATTTCACAGCAAAGATTTACAGTGTGAGCTAGTTTGCATCTGCAAACAGAAATTAATCTTGTCTTTCTCAAAAAGAACGAAGAGTTTGTTTCAGATATGTGGAGCATGAAAACAGAACACTACTTCTTCATGTTTTCTTCTGACTCGGCAGGTCAGAAATATATTTTGGCCATAATTCACACACAATAAATGTGATCCACTTTTTTGGTTTTAGTGACGATTCGAGCTTCGTAATTCAGCAGCAGCAGCTTAGTAGATAACAGAGTATGGTAATAAACGTAGAGTTTTGGTAATAAATTATGATAAACAGGCTAGGAGTAACAGTGTAGGAACAAATAATCATCAATATGACTGATGAGGCTGATTTATTTTCTTTGTGGTTTCATGCACAAAGGAGATTGAGAGATGGGCATTTTTAAACTCTGAGACAAATGAAAAGTTAGATCACATCCCTGCTCATGTTGTTCATTTATTGTATGTAACTACAATTGCCAAAATAGACAAAAAAACGTTATTTGTGTTTTTATGTCAAAATAACATCTAATTTAATCACATTTTCTTCAGGTAAAAGAAGTAACATTTGACATCTTGCACAGAACAATATCAATTGTCCCACCTGTATGTTCACAACACGGATGAGAAACGCTGTTTCAGATGGACTTTAACTAGGGTCAATGCCAAGATATCTGAAATGTTTCTTTTTCTTTCAGTCTTCCTTTAATTGATATTTACTGGATACAGTAGTGCTCTTCCTCATTCACTCACCTGCATTATTTGGTTTTTGACCATCTGGGGACAGCAACAAGACCTAAACGAGGCATTTTGAATCACCTTTTTATAATTACCAGGTATTACCAGGCTCTTTACCTGCTAAACGCTCCACTGTGATCACTGACTAATCACCAACTTTGAACGTACCAGAGGTTTTTCCACCGAAAACAAGGAGAGTGCTGGGAATGAACTAAAACAGCACATTTTGAAGGCCACCAAACTGAAGTCTGTGAATAATCTCATTTGTCCAGGTCATTCTCTCTTTTTCAAATTCAATTCATTCAATTTGAATGCAACTGGACTTGTATTGATCTCGGAAGCTCCTTTAGGCCCTAAGGCTTTGGTCTGACTCATCCACACTAGTCTGACATGACAGTGGAGACCATGAGTCTTGTCCACTGTTCAATTTGAAAGACAAAATAAAGAAATATTTATCTGTGGGTTCGTAACCGCGACCAACGACCTTTACTTTATAGTTATTTATCCATTACTCATTGAAAAATATCGATTAGAGCATCTAAAACTAAAATCAAAACAAAGTTAAAACCATCACTATGTAGTATTTTTTTGTTTTTAGTTTGATTATACTTTGTATTAAAATAATAATAATAATAAATTAAGGTGAACAGATGAAAGAAAAATAGTCGAAGAACAAAACACAACAGAACATAAGAGTGGAAAAAAAACTAAAGATTTATTTATAAAGCACTTTCCACAAAATGCCCTGTAAACAAATTAGAGGGACTAATAACAATAAACAACAAAGTTTCCTAAAAAATAAATAAATAAACTTTCTATAGTCCTATGTAGGTTAGTTTGTCATCGGCACTGTGCGACGGCTGGAGTGTTAGAAAGATTATAGCTCTAAAACATACACATTATACCCCCCTCTGCATCCACTGCCGCCGTCTCTACGGCAACGGCTCTGCCGCCTCTACAGCAATCACGCTGTCTGTATGGAAACATGTTGTCATTTCGGTCGGTTGCCAGGGACGCGGGATAACGCAGCACTAACTTTTATTTTAAAATCGTCCGAGTGTGGAAAAAAAAAAAATTAGCAGTTCATACTGTGTTCTGAAAATGTGCCCGCCCCCCTCAAAAAAAGTAAAAGATACAAAAGAAAAGTCCTCTTGGTCAAATCCTCAATACTCTATCATTCCTCCACAGAATGAAACATACGGTTCCTACTCATTGACCTGTCGTCCGACACATAAAATACATGAAAATAAGACCGTAAGTCTAACTTTTTGAACTGTTTACATGTAAATAACAAGTAAGTGGCTGTCCAGAAGAAGATGTCTGAAAGCTTATCTGTCTGTGTCCAGGAAACCGGCTAAACCCTGAATATACAAACCTCTCCCTCCTTACACACACACACACACACACACAGTCAGATTAAACACATTTAGACATCGTCTCTTAAACACTGTGAGATGATGGTTTGACTGTGTTTTTGGAGCCAGGCTCAGTATGAAAAGATATTGATCCCCAGAGTGAGACTGAAATGACTGACCCCCCCCGACCCAAAAAAATAATTCCAAATGGCAGAAAAAAGAAAGAGGTGCACTTGCTGTTGAATGAATGTCAACCCACATTTAAGCTGGTCACAATCAAAGCAGTTTACGCCGCCACAGCTGGTCTGCAACCCTTCAGAGATAAACAAAACGAAAAACACATGACTGCGTGGAAAACCTGTTTGTCCATTCTCTGAGTAACACATTTCTGGGACATTTATGTTTTGACATTTTTAATTCAGTACATCCAGGTAAGCGAATGGATGTTAAAAGAGAGATTTAAGGGGCACGCCAGAGATTTGGTGTTTTCCCAAACCGCCTCTTTTAAATTTGTCGATCAGCCCACCGCATCCTTCCAGCTGGATGCCGATGAAACAGAAAAGTTCCTATGACACGACGGTCTTCATTCAACCTCTCACAGGCTCGCTCACTACCTACAGCAGCGTGGAGGACTTACAAACCAAACTGGGTCAGGAGGACAACGGAGAGCAGGATTACGACTGAACGGACACGGCGGCCTTCACAGTGACAGGCTGGCACGCTGTCAAACGAGCATCCGCACGCCACTTTGAACTCAAACACTTTGAAGCGACAACACAGACAAAACTTCCGACTAAAAGTGCTAAAGCGCCTCGGACACCGGCGACAGCGACTGCCACAGCTAACGGGTCCCGTTTCATTTGCCACGTAAGGCACGACTTGCTAAATGCAACAGGTTTGTGACGAGGGAGGAGCTTTTTTACACGAGCATACGCATAGAAAATAACAGTAACATTAAAACAATTCATTGAAATGCATCATGAAAAACAATACCAATGCATAACAAACTACGAAAGGATAGTTAGTGACTAAAAATAGTCAAAGACTTGTGTGACAGACCAAAAAATGTCAAAAACAAAAGGAAAAAATGCTGAAGACACAGTAGCTTCAGATGCCTGCATGTTTGGGTCTTTCATCAGGTCCTTATCAGCACCCTGTAGACTGTCCGTGTGTGTTTGTGTGTGAGTGAGAGAGAGCGAGTAGGCTGAAGGGGTCATCAGAGGTCATGCTTCATCAGCTGTGTTGTCATAGAGCGCAGAGGTCGCTGTTGGTGCAATCCTATTGGCCGCTGACTGTAGGAAGAGCGAGGACTCCTAAGGCACCACCTCCATCACCTTCTGACAGAAGGCTGTGATTGAGACTGCAGAGCACACACACACACACACACACACACACACACACACACACACACACACACACACACACACACAACAGAATATTCAAAGAGATAGCACTTATGAGATTAGTTGCTCTTGTGTTTTCCTTTTCCTGCTCTTAACAGAGCACAGTGTTGTGAATATGTAGGCATGTAAATTATTTAAATTTGAAAAATTATTTAAAAATATATCATCCATCATATGTCATCTTAATGGTAAATGAACAAATAACTTGCCTTTATTCTATATAAGTGAATTTAAAGTAAGTCCTTAGTACTTTCACTTAAGTAAGATTCTTGATGCAGTGCTTCTACTTTTATTTGAGTAAATAATTTGTATTGGTACTTTTACTCAAGTACTAAACTTCAGTACTTCCTCCGCCCCTGACCATGTCCAACGAAACGAGTTTCAGAAAACTTTTTCAAGAAGAGTTGAAACCAAGCAGAGACAGATGTACTTACAGATTCCGTTCAGCAACCATTTTGGTTTGTTCTTCCACCACACACCAAAGGCATAGACGGGCAATCCGGTGGCGATGATGCCGAAGCCGATCGCGCACTCCTTCGGAGTCTTCCAGAAGGAGACTATGATGAGGAAGAGGCAGGCGAGCACGAAACTGATCGGCAGCAGGATGTTCACCTGCAGGGAGAAGATGGGAGGGTTTTAACAGGAACTCTGCAAGATTCATAATCAGAAGCTACACGGTGCAGGAGAGATAAAATACCGATACACAACAAGCAGAAAAAAATACAGCATATACAACTGTGTCAAAACTGGATGCACATTTATGAGTGAACAAACACAACATCTGCCATGAAGGGGATTGATTTCTGGGATCATTCAAACTGTATGTGAGGACACACCAGAACCCTGGTGTGAAAAAGGATCGTACAGACTAGTCAATGTTTACGGATATGGAACAATATCAATGAGTTAAATGACGTGGTGTGTAGTTACACTTCCTTCTCCAGAGACAATGTTATTCCCACATGGCTTGTTAAAACCTTCCCTAACCATAAACTTTAGGCTTCTACAGCTCTTAACGGTCTGATAGAACTGCTTTTAATGGAGGCAATGTGACTGAAGTTTAAGAAATAAAAAAAGGAGTTTCACGGCAGCCATATTGACAGGAAAATGTAGGTAAACACAGATGTTACTAATGATACTAATTACGATTTGATCAGGTTAAACCTGGATCAGCATCAATGGCGACACATGTGTTGACCTACTATTTCATGTAAATATGGCTGCTGTGAAAAAAGGTCTGTTCACCCTGAAAGGGACATGAATGTCTGTAGCCAATTTCATTGTAATCCATCCAATGTGAGTTTGTAGCCAGGTTTTAGAGCTTGACTGCTTCACAGGAGCCTACAGAGAGGAGCGGAGTTTGTAAAAATAATCAAGAGCGTGTTCTAGACCTGCTCTTTTAACGAGTGTCGTCAGATAACTTTTATTAAATTCACGTGCTATGTAAATGAATGTGACATGACTTGACACCTGCAGAATAATACCCAGGATTGGATTGGAAGGTTTGGTGCTCAGGATGCTCAGGCGTCCTCAACAGTCGCATTTTGGACTGAATGTGAACTGGATTTGTCACTGTTGGGCACTGATGTAAAGTATCTCTTAACAGTAAATGTCACTGTGTGCAGCTCCAAATCTGCTGAACAGCAGGAATGTGACGGACAAAGAGTGGAGAAAGAGAGTGGGACAACTGAAAAGAAGGAGATGGAGGTCAGATGAGAGACAGTGCCACCACTGTCCCCCTCCCCCCAACACACACACACACACACACACACACACACACACACACACACACACACACACACACACACACACACACACACACACACACACACACACACACACACACACACACACACACACACACACACACACACACACACACACACACACACACACACACACACACACACACACACACACACAGCACTGGGCCAATAAATCTATCTGCTTCTTTCACTTCAGTGCCTCTGGCTGACACACAGCACCATGCCAGCAGGCGGATGAGTAGAGTCAGGGCGCCATTAGGCTCTAATAAGGGACACACACACACGGACAAACACACACGCGCGCGCGAACACACACAACATCACATGTGAAAGCTTACAGTACACACTCGCATGCAAACAAAGTGCAACAATTGCACAATAGTCCTCTGTGTGCTGGGGAGTCCTGCAGCAACTCGTCTAGTCAGGAGGCACAGTGCTCTTCCTCTCGTGCACACACCGGACACACACACACACACAACTACCCTGTAGCCCTTGACACCAGCTGACAAACATCCAGCTTCTCTTCTGTCTTTTAATCTCCGATCAGTCTCCATTCATCTTGGCCCTGCTGAATAGATCATTGTTGGTTGTGTGAGACAAAGAAGAAACATTTCCTGCTGCCAAAGCTAACTTGAGTGGGAATTGATGTCCACTCTTTAATGTCAGCTGTCTGTGTGTGTCTGGACGTGTCCCTCGATGACCGTCTTCGGCGAGTTCCCTCCCCCTACCCTAATATTCAGTCTCAATTGGTTAACTTGCTCCATTTCTGAGTATTTTTCAGGGGAAAGTCATTGAAATAAATAGATGACACTTATCTTTTTTTTTTCTGGCTCACCTTGATCGGTCGCTCCAGCTCAGGCTTTTTATAACGCAGCCACATCATCCCGATGATTGCCATGGCGATGCAGAGCCAGTTGAAGAAGCTGAAGAAGTTTATGACGGAGAAGATGTCATTGGAAAAGGCGTAGAGCAGTGTCATCACACACTGAAGAGGGAGAGAAAGGGAGAGAGAGGGGGCGTGTGAGTGATAGCTTAGTCACCATCTGCGATTGTCAGCTACAGAAGTGGGTTTGACTTTGTTGCAACCAGGTAAGAAAGGCAAAACCTCCAGATGTGAGATCCCTGTTTTAGTGTATGTGCATTTGAAAATAAAGAGTACATACAGTGAATATGAGTGAGGGGAGTGGAGTCAGCAGTGTGGGGTGGATCATGGACAGTAGACTGGGCAGGTGACCTTCCCGGGAACCAACAAAGAACAACCTGACAGTGAAAGAAGCACACAGACAGTGAGTCTGAATCTGTAACATGATTCAAATGAATGCCTTTGTACACGTAGCATAAGGAGTGCTCATGCAGCTGTTTTAAGCTCCCCTGTTACGAAATGAAGGAATGTGTACATACAGGATGCTCCTGTGTTTCACACAGCATGTGTGTTACCTGGATGATGTGAACAGAGAGCCGTTTACTGATCCAAAGCAGGACAGACCTACGAACACCGGAATGATCCATGCCATTGGACCCAGGTAATAGTTACCAAAATCCTGCAGGAAAACCACATGTTTAATAACACGTAGTTTCTACTAGAATAAGTCATGAGTCACATTGCCACTTTAAATACTGAAGGGGGTAATATGTAAGCCAGCAAAAGGAGAGTAACATAGTAAAGTACACAGCGTCCTCCATACAGAGAAAGTAGCTGAAAACACTCACCACAGCCACAGCCTCAGAGTTGATCATGGCGTCAGGGGAGAGTGTGGTGAAGTACGCCAGGTTGGTGAGAACGTACACTATTGTCACGATGGGCAGAGAGATGATGATCGCTCGGGGAAGGTTTCTGAGACAGACAAAAGGTGAAACCATGAATCTTCACCTGGAACCGCGTCATTTGTTTTGTTTTTTACTATTAAATCGTCTATCGCAGTGGTTCTCAAACTTTTTCATGTCAAGGACCTTAAACTCACAGAAACTCGAGTAGACCCCATCTGATAAGAATTTGTGTTTTAGCTGTTTTATAACAGAAAGTCTAGGAAACACTTGGCCAAAATTATGGAAGAATGAAACTGCCTGAACAAAATTAATAGAACGAATGACTCAGTTCATTTAATTAATTAAATGTATTTATTTGTGTATGTTGTTGCACATAAATGCTGCATTTATTGTATTTATTAACTTTTTAAATGTATTTATTTATATATTCATCCCCCATTTATTTATCTCTGCATTTCCACATCATTATAGAAAATGGACAATACATTTTAATTTAAAAGGCATTCATGTGCACAGTGAAAATAATACAAAAAATAAAATCAGTCCTTCATATATTCTGTCATTGTTTTACTTATAAATTGAATTATAATAGAAATAAATGATTTTCCATTTTTCTGGGGACCCCTTGGTCCCCCCTTAGGGACCCCTGATGGTCCCCGGGCCCCACTGTGAGAACCACTAGTCTATCAATCGTTCTTCTTACAACAGGTTTGTATTTTATTTTAACATCACTCAAATCAGTTCATTGATACTCACTTATAAGGCTCGATCATCTCCTCGGTAACAAAGTTCAAGTAGTTCCTGAAAGCAAGAGAAGAAGCACTTTTATACTAAAACAAACAGCATTAATCAAAACATAAAAAGGATGTGATGAATTGACTTTAAAATAAAAAAAAAAAATAGTAGGCCTGAATTATCTTTTAGATAAGAACACTTTTCAGGTAACTTGATCTTGATATCATCAATGCTACTTTTTTTTGCGGTTTTCCTAACCCAACTATTTTTAACTTTTTTACATGTGTATACTGCCTCTCTGACCTTGTGCTACTTTAAGTTAAACCACTTTTCTTACTCTACATTAAGTTAAGACATAAAAGTCTTTTAGTTCTTCAGTTGTAATATTTGCCGTTGCTTAAGCACTCAATGTAACCTGTGTATATAATGTTTCCTGTTAATGAATAGGACTATATTTGATAACAATTCTTGAATTTAGTTTTCATCTTTGCATCAGAGTTATGGAATTTAATGTTTTAATATGATGATGTAAGTTTCTGTTATGCTTGTAAATGTTATCATGTGAAACTTGATTTGAAGAAAATCGTAAATGAAATTGAAATTGCTAAATCTACCAGAAAAAAAAAAATCACAATTCAATGTTTTCTTAAAATTGTTCAAACAGCACTAGCATCTTAATAAGTCTGTTCCTAAATGATAAACTTGGTAGTAATTAGGCAGCGGAGTAGCTGTATCAATAAAGTGTTAATTTACCAGCCACCGTAAGCAAACAGACCACTGTAGAGTGCCAGGCCAATGCTGCCGAACTCATATTTGGACCCCTCGAAGGAATTCTCCGGAAGAAGACCTTCTGTGTCACCTGTTGGTGGCCAAAAAAAGAGGAAGAGGAGTTATAATGGAGAGGAGTGGGTTAGTCTGAGTTTTTGCTCGGAAGCGAATTAAAAAGCCAGACTGGAGAACCAGAGATGTGGAACAACAAATAAAACAATGATCTGTAGTTGAACCAAAAACACACAAAAAGATCTGACGGGGGGGAAAAGACAAACATTCAGCTCAAATCCGTCTCAGTATGTGGATCAGTGTAGGACTATAGAATTTAATGGAGTTCAGACAGGCTAAGACGCTCAATAAGAAGTCCAGACTGTGGCGTGACTCTGCAGGTCCACCTCAGGCAGGGAACAGATCGCAATCAGAGGGCGTGCAGAAACAGACAAATCAGCAGAGACGCTGATGGTTCGCTGCCTTGCTCAAGGGCACGTGGACTGTTGTCAAGGTGAAGTGAGAGCATTCACTGTGAGGATTTACGCAACCCTTTTCTCCCACCTCCAAGTTTCTGCTGGTTTGAGGGGATCGGTGCCCACATTCCTGCCGGAGCGGCTCCCCACAACACGCACACACATTCTCAGACGCAGCGACGGTTACTAAACCAACAGTCCCAGGCAGTGTTGGTACTGGGAGGGTTAGCCCTAAGCCAGCGCGTAGCATGGGAAACGTCTGGGCGGCTCATCGTCCAGGAGGGGGAGCCGTGCTGGGGGTCTCTGGATCCGGGGCTGCCTTAATGCTCATGTTTGCTATAGATGAGGTGTTTGAACTACTTTTATAAGATTAAGGTTCCTCAAAGGGCAGACTGCTCAGAGTTGTCCAGTATTCTTGACCTTATTTCATGCTTACAGAAAAAAATAAGAGACCACTGCATTTTTTTTTCTGAAATCAGCATCTCTGTATGTATTCCAGCCATTCCATTCCAGCGTCTGTTGAATTCCAACACATGCAAACCTCATTCTGCTTAAAGAGGAACTGATTAGGTAAACACTTGAACTAAGAACAATGGTAAAGACTTGTGGAGAGCATGCCAAGACTCATGAAATCTGTGATTAAAAATAAGGGTTATTGCACCAAATATTGATTTCTGAACTCTTCTTAAGTGTAAACATTAGTATTATGTTGTTTTAAAATTAATTTGATCTTGTTTTTTTGCATTGTTTGAGGTCTGAAAACCTCAAGTTATTTTGACCATTTGTCAATTTCTGCAATTCAATGCTCTAAACGATAATATTATTAATTTGGAATTTACAGGGAACTCAAACAAAAATGGTCCTTTTGCTCATATCTAGTAGTAGTAAAATGTGGTCTCTCAGTGGTCTCTTATTTTGCAATTTTGTACATTAAGTTCAGTTTACTCATCATGATGAACCTGTGAAAACAGTATGATTTCTTGTAAGACTCTTTTCAAAGTCTGAAAAAAAAAACCTGGGCTTCAGATTTAAAGTGTGTAACTTGAAGCCTGAAGGGTTGAGGTTTGAAAGAAGTGTTGCATGATAAGAAATGTGAGAACCAGTGTTTTTGGCACTTGACTTGTTCTATGGACTTGACTTGGCCCAATTGGCCCTTAAGTCGGAGCAGGTTTGACATGTCTTGCAGGAAGTGCTGAAGACAGATCTGACTTAACAGATATTTCCATGTCTTACACACTGAAATTTAACCTGTGAAATCATCTGCTTTGTCAAGAACAATGTTTGGTTTCATTCAAAAATGAAATATCTATGGATATTCATAGATTCATTTATTTACAAAAGAAAGTGTTTGTTTTAGCACACGCTGAGAACTGATCATAATCCACACCAGGCTTTGGTTGTCCACTTCTTTACACACAATAGCACACAACCAGTGCTCAGAACGTTCAGTGAGGCTTGAACTCAGTGGAACATCCGATTTGTTCATAACCTTTACAGCTTTTTATGGCACTAAAGTTGGAATCATTCCTGACCTGAAAAAGAGCAGGTTTTGGACGAACACAATCACCTCACGTGTTTGTCACAAAGTTTTTTTTTTGTCCTCCTTCAATCCTATTTTCTCCCTCTGTGTCATTTGTGTAATTTGCAGCTTCATTCTTTTCTACATTACTCCCCCTTCACTTTACACTACTCTGGCCAGGAAACACTCAGTGCTACCAGATCAACTGGTCACATGATCCTGGTGCCAGGCAGTGAACCTGAAAACACACACACACACACACACACACACAATGAATGAAATATGTATGCGCTATGCAGAACACACACCAGCAAAGGCTGAATGAATTTCTTTCCTCTAGTGACCTACTTTAATAGGCCAAGTTCAGGGAGTCACAGGAATTAGCCTCTAAAAATGAGTCTTTTGCAGAAAATATAAGGGGAAAAAGTAGGTTTACTTCAGATTATTTACTAATATTTATTTTTTTACTGTCGCTCATTTGCTACCCTTTTATTTTACAAAACATGTTTCTTAAAAGGGGAGAGCCAGGTTGATGTTAACTCAACACAACAGTGGTATCCATCATCTGACTGTGGGAGAAAACGTATAAGAAGAATTCCAAAAAATGTCGCCTTATTCCTTTATATGAAGTCTAAAAATGTCCCTTTTATATTTGTCCTTTTTCAATGATAAATGTAAAATGAGAATTTAAATTACTGAAATGTGGAGTGGTCAGAATCTAAAAATAAATAAACATGTGCAGGTTGTGGAGGTTTAAAAGTAAGAAATGTTGTTTGCATCGTTTCACAGGCACTAAGCTAGCGAGCTAACAGTTTAGAGGATTACCTCCAGCCCCGATTCCCTGTTTGCTGTAAATAAGAGCAGACGAGGGGCGAGAATCACACGTTACCCTCCATGCTTCATCTCATCAATACAGGGCGTACCTAGTGAGAATTCTGATAAGAAACAGGCATTTTGTGGATTAAGATCAGTCCAATAGCAAATATATAGCTATTATGGTGTACTGACGAGTTTACATTCAGTTTAAAGAGACTGGTTCAGGTGTAGGCATTACATGGATTAAACCTGCCTCTAAAGACTGAGATGAATGGAATTCTCCAAGTTGCAGAAAAAAATACTATTTGCTAAGTAATCTGTTTGCAAAGAATGATTCAGAGTTTGAACACCCACCCGTTTATTCATCATCGCTTCAGGAGTAGTTGTACAGGTGTATGAGTCAGCAGTAGGAAAAAAACTGCTTCATTAGGGCAACTATAAACATTTTGTAGAGTCATGTGTGGAACAAGTTTACACAAACACAATGTATCACAAGTCTGTGTGTTGGAGTTTAAATAGTTGGAGAATATGGATAGCCTGATTTTCACAAATCATATATTCAAAAACATTAGAATATTTGTTTTGAGTGGTAAACAAGGCAATATCGATTTGTATTCAAAAAATGTTTAGGCTAAGGCAGGGGATTTATAACTTAAGGAGATTGCTAATGTTTGAAACTCACAAAGTCAGAACTAATCTCAAGTACAAATATATATCAGCTTTGGAGGTAAAATTATGGAATGGTCTTAATGAGGAAATAAAGATGTGTAATTCTATGTAACTGTTCTTTAAACACTTCTTAAATAATCTAAGGTGATTGAATGCGATTTTTAGTTTAAGGGATCATGTGTTTTGTAATGAAATACAAATGATGATTGTGCTATTGTAAATTACTCCTATGATGGCACAAGATAAAGGCAAAAATAAGCCTGGAGACTTCCGCCTTTCTCTTTTTCAGTTGCTGTCTGATAAAATCTGTTTAACAAATATAAATATATATATAATATATATATAATATAATAAACTAATGTGAGACTGTGTTGCAGCTACATGGAGAGAGAAGGAAAAGGCCGAGGCTGATGTCGCTTGACAAGATGAAACTGGAATAAAACAAGAAGTGAGTCTGCAGGAGATGAGTGTCTGCAACAGTTTCTCATCAAAACAGTGTGGGGCGGGTGTCAGATTAAGAGAGCAGGGGTTTAACGCAGCTAATCAGATTACACTGGCCTCTAATCTGAGACAGCAGCAGGCCCTGACAGTCACCGAACACACACAGGGCAGTAAATAGAGCAGCCAGAGAGAACAATGACGACATACAATCAAATTCCATACAGATGGGTTTGTTGAGGTTATTACGGGTACGGTCCTTGTCTAAACCTAGATAATCACAGTTCAACAGTTATGAGAATCACTGTGATGAAAAGGAGATTAAGTGTTAGCAACGCTTTTGAAACATTTAAGTGTCACTCTGCAAAGGACTGATAGTTACAAATGAGTAGAATTACTCTTCAGCCACACACCTAAACAGACATTAGACAGGCAGCGTTTGTATTCAATTAATGTGGATTAACAGACTCAGAGAATGAAAGGCGAATGCAGCCCCTGTTTCTGCTCTTTACAAAGAGCTGGAAGAGAGCCAGATAGAGCTTAAGCTTGTTATTTGGTTGAGATCAACAGGAATTGACTTCATCCGCTGGACTTGTGTGAGGACAGACAGAAGAACAATAAAGTTACTAGCAATTCATTGAGGGGAAAAATACCTGTGGCTTTGGGACACTTGTGCAGATTTGGGGCTGGGTTCATGCACCTGCTATGAAAGAATGCGTAGTTTAACTTTATTGTGACAGTGGCTAAAACTCAGGGCTCAGTTTCGGAAAATTATAAACTTACAACAAATATGACTAAAATTTGTGAAATCTTGTGATCAATTTATCTTTATATTAATATTTAGTTTTATTGTTTGATTGTTTTATTTGACCACACTCTACTTGCCAGCTGCAAATAATCAATCACACCAAAGATCAATATTTTGGCAAAAAGCAGCATATCCAGCTCTCTGTTTGATTCCAGTTCTGACTTTTCCCCTTTGTCCCTAATTTAAAATAAAAAAAATTGATTGAATATCAATATGCTAAACCCGTTTAAGCCCAAAATAAATAATCTAAAAGGTTACTCATACATTTCTGAGTGCTTCCTGTCATATGACGCTGACTTCCTGCCCCTTATCCCAAGAACATGGCAAAATCAAATCCTCCCAGAAAGAGGTCATTTTATTTGAATTTTAATGATCTTAAACCCTGGGATAAATAGTTTTTTTTGTTTATAAGACATTTGTGCAAGCGACAACTATAGTTGCCAGTCATTAAAATAAAACAAAATAAAATAAATACAAATTTTCTTCAAAGTACAATATGAAATGGGGGAAAAATAGATATATAACATGATTGTTAGTGACTTAACTTACATTGAAAAAATAATGTGGATTTAAATGGGTTAACAGGCCACTCTGGCTAAAATCATGGTAACTTTGCCTCTCCTTCCCTTCAGCCCTCCACCTCTTCATCTGTGTAGAAGCAGCATTAACAGGGGAAACAGACCTCTTTCATAACACTGACCTGGACTCCATACAAGCAGCTCCAGCTAACTCACTCCTCTGAAGCTCTGAAAAGAGCATGCCTGCTGTTTTACAGAAAACACAGACTCCCTCAGGTCTGCCTCTTTCTTTTTGCTCCACTTTTGAACAATACCAGTCGGTTTTGAAGTTCCGTTTGCCAGCTGATCTGTGACCAGTAATGCCAGGCTGTCTGATGTTTCACCCACTACGTGTGTGATGAAGAAGAGAAATGTTTCATGGGGAATATACTGCCAGTGGGTGCTGAAGGTAAATCTCTCAGCTCTCTCATGTCCGAGGAATAACCCCTTTTCTTCAAACCCAGTGAAAAGAGACACTGTTACATTCAATAGAACGGCAACATCAAAGTAAAGTTTCCAGGAAGGCAAACGTAACAACAGCTTTTAATGTCGAGAAGTGACCTACTTCAGAATAAACGTGTGCTACCCAATTAAAGTTCTGAAACTAGAAGCAGACCACAGAAACCTGAACCATTCAGCTCTAATGGACACAGTCTGTCTGTGAGTGTGTGTGTGTGTGTGTGTGTGTGTGTGTGTGTGTGTGTCTGTAGGTTTGGTGTTACAACTTGAGATAAACTGCCACTGTGTGAAGAAAACCTTTAAAGTTGAACCTTGCTGAGTCCCTGTTAGGTGTGAGGTCAAAGGGTGAGAGGTGAAGGGTGAAGTCAGGCCAACAGACAGTCATCTATAATAATCTAAAACATTATTTGTTTGTGACTATCTGTAAGTCTGAGTCACACTGGCTCATTCACATTCAACACACATGCTTGGCACAGAGTAAGTTGACTTCCCTTTTAGTGTGTATCCACTCAATCCCCCCCTCATACTTTCCTCAACAAACCATCCACAGTCCTGTCATTTAGAGCGACTGGGATTTAAATTCCCACTTGTTCAAACTGACGGCTTGAATCTCTTTGTTTGACTCAGATTTCTTACGGTTAATGAGAAGATTTCAAAATGAAAAGGAGCTGTGTTCTGCTTAAGAGCCATTGTCTGGTTCATCTGAGCTGTCCTCCTGTTTCTGGCTGCACTTCACAACATCCTCTGACCTTAATGAGAGTTCGGCCCAACTCCAGGAGGCGAAACACCAGCTACTCCACATCCACACACTGACCACTCAGATGGAACAAAGACTAATAAGACTTGGCTGATGTTAACTTTGGCCGGACTGGGGCTCTAACGCTTGGTCAGATACAGTCCCAGGAGCGGGTTTATGGGTACCAGCTGTCATATCCTCCTGGATTAACACAAAGTCTCAGGTAAAGCCAATTTGTCCTTCAGGATTATTTTAATTACAAACATCTTCTTTCATCATTCATACTGACTTTAGAGTAAGTGTGTTTTGCATGTAAGATTATTGTTGTCACAGAAGCACATACACACACCTATTCATCTGCTTAACCCACTTAAGACGAATGACTGTTGGTCGTCTGTTTATGTCAGAGGTAGCGAGCAGTAAACCACATAGCACTAAAATGAGCCACTTCCTGTTTCGCGCCATGTGCCACAGACGGTACAGATTGCATCATTCTCTTGCATATATTACTACACATAATGGGTGTGTCTGCAGCATGTAGAACTGCGTGTATATTTGCTTGTTTTAGGAGCCCATTTTAAGCCAACTGCTACTTACCTGGAATCTGGCTAAGCAAACAACAACCCAGAATGGTGTGTGTTTTGACGGTGCTTTTCTGGTTTATAAATTCACTTTTAGGCAAGACTGATTCACAGGCAAGATTCATTCTTTAATTCCTTGACTACCTTACTGAGATTTCACATTTCACAATCAAAAATAATATAAAATATATATAATAATATAAAATATTCAAAAATAAATTTATATATTTTAACTGAAACCATTGGTGTAATCTGAAATTTAAGGTTTTTCAGGATTAAAACATTCAATCTTGATGTTGGTTTTTAATTTAATTTGTGAATATTGATTAACCCAATTATTATCTTCTTGAATAAACAATAGTTTTTTTGTCCATAAAATGTCAGATGCTTTTTTTGTCTGCCCAACAGTCAAAAAACAAATAATTGGACTTCATTGTAATTCCTCTGGCGCATAAACTTATAACTGCTGGAATGTTTGTTACTGCATTAACAGGACCTGCATTAACAGGACCTGCACTAGTTACATTAATCTGTCTGTGTGTACAGGGGTGTTTGTGCTGGGTACCTAGGCCAATCTTGACGAAGCCGATGATGATGATCAGTGCCAGAGCCAGGAGCTTGGCCGCGGCAAAGAAGTCCTGCACTCTGGTGGCTGCCCTCACGCTGTAGCAGTTCACGAAGGTCAAAAAGACTGCAGAGACAAAGAGAGACAAAGACACAGTGAGAACAAGGTGTGGCTTCCTTATAAAAAAAACTCGTTGGTTTTACAAGTTTCTACAATCAACCGCATAAAAATATATTTGTGTGTATGTATGTGCAGCTTCTGCAGCTCACTCATGTCACTCTGGGAGGAAACTAGAGAAGAACTCACAGAAAGGTAAACAGATTCTTGAAGGAATCAAATACTTCTACCCGCACATGTACAATGCTAGTACCCACATACCCGCCTCCTCCTCCCACACACACACATAGAAACGTTGAAGCAGCCCCTAAATCCTGGACCCCATTAAAAGTGATTAACTAAAGCGGCAGGTCCCTTCAAAGCTTCTAAATCAGGTCGGGGCCACAACAGAAAGGCGAGACATAGCACAATGAGGCTCTGTGTTAAAGAGACCAAGACAAAGAGAGGCAGCCAAAGTACAGTGGGGGGCCACACACACACACACGTAACCAAATTCACACAGCCATGCACACACACACCTGACAAATGCTTGCGCATGCGTGTGTGTATAGAGATATATAACAATATACATAAAGTACATGGGACACAAATGAATTCATGTTTGAAAACTAACACAGAAACTCAATCACACAGGTTCCCACAGAAATAGGTCAAATGGAATAATAACTTGCCCCAACTAGACCCATGACCTGGGTGTGAGATAGTGATTTTTTTTTTTGGCAATGTTCATTGAATAGAATTGACTGTATCTGAGGGATGATGTTGTAATTCTTTTCAGTAAGTGAGAACAGACAGAGGTACACTGGCAAATATTAACACACAAGACCATTACATGCGGGATAAAAAATTGTGAAAATCTGTTCTGCTCAGATTATAAAAATCTGCATCCGTGATATTCATTTTATATGTAAGATTATATGTTTCCTTAATTATCTAGTGTAGATTGTTGAGGATGTGAGAATCTCATAACATTTTGTTAGGGGGGGCAAATTGTCTGTTAGAGATTTGACCCACAAGTTCCTATTTTCCCATCATTGACTTATAGTAAGGCAACAAGTGTAGTTGTCATCGGATTGGATGGGCCGGAAAGGACAAAACGTTGCGAGTGCGGTTAGGGTTATGGTTAAGGTCATATCCAAGCAGAGATTACAAAATCGTCCCTGTGGCCCACCCAGTCTCGCAGCAACCCTTCACCTGGTTTACTGCCTCTCTCTCTCTGATCCACTTCATGAAGCGCACCAAGCAGAGGGCTGAGCCCCGACTCTCAGTGAAGCACAGAGAGCGGAGAAGAGGAGGGAAACTAGGGCGACCATAAATGGCAGCAAAAGGCGGTAGAGGCCGTGTTTATTTTAGATATTTAATTTATATGCACTTGATTCATGTCAGGACAGTGTGAGATACTCTGCTGCGTTGGCATTTACAATCATTCCAGTTTCTCTCCTCCCCTGCTGTTTCAGGGAGGGCTGAGCCCAGAGGAGAACCAGGTGAAGCCCCCACCCCCAGGATCATCATCGCCACTGTGGACATCGTCATACGCCAATTCGGTAGACACATAATGTAAGTGCGTGTGATAGTCATACACTGTAAAAAATATAAGATGACAGCAGGCATTTGGCTCTCAGCCTCCACAGTGACCCTGACCACCCCACTACCGACCGCAGGCATGCACACACACACACACACGCAAGCAAGCAAGCAAGCAATCCTCGTGAAACACATACACACGCAATCTTTATGAAACAGACAGACACACAGACAGATAAGTGAGCCTCTTGGCCCGCTGCTTTGTCATGTGGTCCCAGTCAGGATTTAGCCTTCAGTCAACACGAACATTAGGATCTAGGGTTACGAGCTGTCATATTTCTGTCAGTAAAAAGACAAACCAACGGAGACAGGCCCTAAAAGGCTAAAGCAGCTGATAATCTAGTTTGATCCTGTTAAGACTCAATTGTTTGTAAAACAACTTAAAAAAAGATCCCCCTAAGTAATAATGTAGCAAGTATGTTTTTTCCAAAAAGATAGTTCAATTATGTTGATAAATCCACAAAATTACATCAATCTCCTTATTTATTCAAATTCCAGAATCCATGAATTTGTAAATATTTTATTCAGTTCAAAAGACAATATGTCTCCTCCTTCACTAAAACCTGATGAACTTAAGTTTCCACATCACACTTATGGGTTTATGAGCTATAAATGAGCTTTAACTGTATGCTGCAGACTTGCGATTTTAGAGAGAATGATTATTTCTACATCATTATTCCAATTTTCATTGAAAAACCTGTTAAAATGATTCCAATCTGATTTGTACCAGAGATGTTTTCTTGACACTGTAGAATGTGATGTGATGCAGATTTATTTTATTTAAAATTACATTAATAATAATTGTATTAACACATCCAACTTCAGCCTTCATTAGAACTACCAAATATTCATTCATTTTCAGACTTGTTTTTGGTATAGAGCATGAGATTGATTAGCAATATTATTTATTTAGACTTTTTTATTTTTTGTGCAGTCAGATTGGAGACTACCAAAGAGTGCTATGAATATTATATAGTAATATTATTTTTTCCACTTTTTTGGGAGGATTAACTATTTTAACTTTAGTCTCCATCATAACTACCAAATTAATTTTAAATTAATTTTCAGAATTTTTACACTAAAAATACCAAGTATGTTCAAGACAATTAGGCGACTGGCTCGTGCATCCTTTGTCATCAAAGCTGATGTAATCAATTATCACACGTGGCCGAAAAGGTTCTGTAAAGCTCGTTATGTTAACATGAGAGTGTTATCTGATCTGAGTGATATAATTTAATACCATCTGTGTGTGTCCTCGTCAGCCCACAGGTATGTAATGCTGGTAAACACACACACAAACGCACACAAACACACACAAACGCACACAAACACACACAAACACACACAAACACACACAAACACACACAAACGCACACAAACACACACAACAACGCCTTAAAGTTGCATCATCTATTCTAGAGGCAGCATGGCCCGGCTCCGCTCGGCTCCGCTCGGGTGGGCTCGACTGGACTCGGGTACTCACGGATGCAGAGGCAGGCCACCAGCTTCGCCCCGTCATCCGGCACCGGGCAGGAGGGGAACAGGGGCTTGAGGAGGTAGGTGGCGAACACGTAGGCGACGATGTACTGCGAGGACGGCCGGATGATGAGCAGCTCGATCCAGAGTTTGAGGAACGCCGGCAGGGAGCCGTACACCTCCAGGATGTAAGCATAGTCCCCGCCGGACTTGCTGATGGTGGTCCCCAGTTCCGCGTAGCAGAGGGCTCCCACCGTGGAGAAGACCCCGCACACCGCCCACACGATCAGGGACAGACCCACGGAGCCGGCCTCCTTCACGACGCCGGTCGGGGTGACGAAGATGCCCGAGCCGATGATGGTGCCCACGATGATGGCCACGCCGTTCACCAGGGTGATGGTCCTCTTCAGGACGACCCCCCCCCCGTCTCCGTCCCCGTCGCCGGGGCTCTCGTCCGCCGCTCCATCCCGGTTGGCTCCCCCCTTCCCCTCGCCGTTTCCCGCGGACAGCATCCTCTCCGTGACCTGCCTGTCTTCCTCCCGGTCAGCGGAGGAGTTGGAGTTCCTCTTTTTTAACCCCGACATATGGCGGAGTTTCCTCTTGTCTCCTTCTTTCGAACCGCGTCTGTCTCCCTCTTCTTCTTCTTCCTCTTTCTCTCTGTCTCGGTCGGTGTCGCCGGCCGAGCTCAGCCACGAGGAGCCTCTGTCTGTCTTTGTGTGTGTGTATGTCTATGTGTGTCTATGTGTGTGTGTGTATGTGTGTGTGTTGAACAGCGTGCTTCTACTCTGTCATCTTACAAAGAAACTACGACCAACGGCATGTCGACCCACCTCCGTGAAGCCCAGCCCCGGTGTCTCCCAGCTAATACCCGCATCAGGTTTGTCTTTTCCCGCCCTCTAGCGGCGCGAGGCGGTACTACGCGGTACTACACCTTCACACCTGCTGCACATCTGCTCCATGGAGCCTGTAACAGGCTTTCACATTTAATAACCTTCGAATTTCTAGCCCCAACCTGTTTTTTGCATTTAAATTATAACTTTTAAGGGGTCGTAATTATGAAAAATTCTGTTCTTGTGTGTGTAACTGTGAAATAAAAGACCCATTCATTCTGTTTTTGGTCTGGTCTCCTCTTCATTGTTGCTGAAATCAGATGAACATATAAGCCGTGTAAAAATGACTCCTGTTGTGACATCACAAAGTTAATAGTAACCAACCTTGGATCTACGTAGCCACCTCCTCTATTTAGAGTGATTGTACTTGGCCTCTGTTGACCCCAGCTCTCTGAGGGGCGGGACATTTCTGACAGCCAATCACAACAGAGCATACATTTCAGTAGGGAGTGGAGGGGGGAAACAGGGTTTTTCAGAATGAGTGTGAGAGAAGGCAGACTGCATTGCTGCTACCGGTCTAACTAGGTGTAAATTCCAAATTAAAAGAATTCTAATGGCATGTGTTAAAGTTGCCTGACTGAGTTTGAACTCAGTCAGTCATTTTCTATACCTGCTTATTCCTCATTAGGGTCGCAGGGGTCTGCTGGAGCCTATCCCAGCGTGTTATGGCGAGAGGCAGGGATACACCCCAGATGGTTGCCAGCCAATCGTGGGGCACACACACCATTCACTCACACACTCACACCTACAGGCAATTTAGAGTCACCAATTAACCTCAGCATGTTTTTGGACTGTGGGAGGAAGCCGGAGTACCCGGTGAAAACCCACACAGACACAGGGAGAACATGCAAACTCCACACAGAAAGGTCCCAGACCCAGGACCAAGGAGGTCTTGAACCTGCGACCTTCTTGCTGTGAGGCAACAGCGCTGACCCCTGCTCCACCGTGTCGCCCCTGCGCAAACTCAATCGGACAAATTCAGACCCTATTCAGCCCCCTCCTGCATGTTATTCCCCCTCTCTCTGCCTCCCCCTTTCCTGTCATCTCTAATGTCCTATCAAATAAAGCCAAAAAAATAAACTTCACATTCGGTTACAGCCTTTTTCCAGCATCCGCGTCATTGAGTATTTTTAGACGAGTCTGAGCACTTTGTTTATCACTGGATATGAGGCCCTTAACATGAGATTCCCCAGCCTGGCTGATATGACGTCATCGCTGCCTAGAACAAGGAAGTGTCACCAACATGCCGCAGGTGCCAGGTTGGAATCAATCAAACTCTCCCCAGCTAGCCAAACCTAATGTGGTTTCACGGTGTTGTCATTTTAGTGTGACTCAATAAATAGTCTGACAGGAGCTGGCACCAACTGCGGCAGCTGCGTTGCTTATCAAATAATCACGGATTACATTTATTTGAAGCTGAAAAAATGACAATTATCATGTTAAGTCACACAGTTCCCATCAGGTTTTGATTGTATAAATGTATGTTTTGCACTTGGCTGCTAGGTCATGTATGGAGAAGACGCGGGACAAAGTAGAAACTTAACTTTTCCTGTCATACACGTAAACTCTGCGTCAGAGCAAATCCCTCATAGATATTTGTTAAGACGAGAAAGAAGACACTGTAGCACAGTTGGTGTAACGTGAGCTTGTGTTCTGTGGTGGCCTCTTAGGATAAAACACACATACAAGAGTAAAAACTCGATTTAAAATCCATTTATCCATCTGTTTTTGAAAGCCTTTATTCCACTGAGGGTCACGGGGTGCAGGTGTTGGGAACATGTATTGACATGGTAGCTTGTTTTCATTAACCGATGTATTCTGATAAGGAACTTGTAGTTGGTTCTGGATGTTGCACATTTCCCTTCATGGCATTTCACTCTGGTATGTGTTTTGTCCTCGGGGACCCTGAAACCACACCTCTGTTGCATAACACACCTTTTATTGTAGACAGGAGTCACAGTTGTGTAACGATCCTTTTATCAGCCTTTTATTTTTTTAGAAGATATACATTTCTCAATCATTTTAAAATCAAGCCTGGCAGCGATTAACTAAAGACTGGAAGATCTTCTTAGTAGTTTTGCCCAGTGGATGTATATTAAAACGGTTTTGATGGGCAAAAGGAACAAAGTGCGTAAAGAAGCTACAGGTGTGATCAATCATCTTCCTCCAGCCCAGAATTTCTGGTTAAACAACAAAGAAGGAGCTTGCAGCAGGGCAGGGAGAATTTTAACGTGGTTGGAGCGCGTCAGATTGCCAGGGTTTTGAATTTGAGACAAGGGGCTGATGGAGTGGACTTGGACGCGTTCAGGGGTGCGATCGCACGCATCGAGAGGCTGAAGTTGATGTGCTGGACGACTATGAAAGCGGCGGCGGGAACACATATCTGCAACATGACTCTGAGTTCGTGCTGCAGCTGACTCCATCTCTGTGCCAGTCGCATGCGTCTCAGCAACATATAGGCCACAAACACTGAACAGGAAACCGCCGTGAGCCATATTTTGGTTAAATACTGTCGCTAAACACATGCACACACACACACACACACACATGCACTTGCAACTTTATATGAACAAGAATAGTCTAACTACCCTGTAGGGAAGGACTTTGAAGCCCCCCCCCCCCTGTGAGTGAGTACAGACAGACAAATCTGCAGTGTGTGTTTGGTGTTCAAAGCGTCGCCACATATTCATTCCTTTCATACACACACACTCACACACATTGACACACGCAGCGGCAGACAGACTATTTCCTGTGTTCACAGTCAACATTTTTTGGCCTAAAGGTGCTCTCTATGATATTGTCTGTCCGTCTGGCCAGAAGCCTGAAGAATGCAGGACATTGGACTCAGGTGAGGCCACAGATCCAAGAGACACAAATGCACTTTAATCCTTGTCTGTCGTCCCCGGCTCATCCGACTGTCTGTCCGTCTAAACTGGTGCTGCAGCCCCCCCACAGGCCCCTGAGGGACATGAAGGAGCTTTTTGTTTCTTTTGGATGCTGTGAGACTTCAGAACATAGTTTCATATGCACCATAACATTTAAAATGAAAGTTTGGGGAACTCCTGCAGCTCAAATAACTCAGCCTCTGCTTCTTAGTTCTTTTAAGCGTTTGGGTTAAAGGATGAGTTCACAATTTTCCAAGTCTGCCTTAAAGGTCCTGTATCGTATAATGTGAGATATAAATAGCTTTTTGATTATAAGGGAAGTCTAGGTTCTATAAATACCTTTCCACAGAGAAAAAAAAACTGTGCTTTACCATCAGGACTCAGCCAATCGGAGGACAGAGACTCATTATTGGTAATGACAGAAACAGAACAACTTGTTCTTTCTGGAGCTCCAGAGAGAAGCTTCAGAGAAGAGATGTAAGACTGCACTGAGTTTATTTTTGGGTCTTAAACCAGAAATATGCCTCGTTATGTATATCACAACTTCAAATAAAACCAAAGGAAAAGGACTTTTAAACAAGCCAGGTACTCATATGTACAGCTCTGGAAAAAATACTGCATTTTTTTCTGAAATCAGCATTTCTACATGTATTCCAGCCATTCCATTCTAGCATCTGTTGAATTCCATCACATGCACACCTCATTCTGATTAAAATGGTACCAGGAGTGGAATAAAATCACCCAAGAACAACGGTAAAGACTGTGGAGAGCATGACAAGACGTATGAAAGTAGTGATTAAAAATAAGGGTTATTGCACCAAATACTGATTTCTGAACTCTTCTTAAGTGGAAACATTATTATTATATTGTTATAAAATGTTTTTGTTCTGTGCATTGTTTGAGGTCTGAAAATGTATCTTTTTTGCTATTTTGTCATTTTCTGCAAATAAATGCTATAAACGATAATAGTTTTACTTGGAATTTCGGGCAAATGTCAGTAGTTTATAGATTCAAACAAAAATGTTCCTTTTGCCCAAACACATACCTATAAGCAGTAAAATCAGAAAATCATTTTGCAGTGGTCCCTTATTTATTTATTTATTTTGTTCAGAGCTGTATATTCTGACATAAAATCAATATAATTGTCATGTTCTCAGAAGGAAATTCGGAACAGAAGCATTCGCACAACATTCTCATAATGACGTGGGAGGGTTACCGAAAAGGCTACAAGGCTACTTTAGGGAACATCCCAAAAACTGACCCCCGGAACTTCATGTGGTTATTATAATGTTTTGGGAATTTTATGTTGAACAAATACATTTGCCCAACATTCTTTGAATTGTGTGGGAGGATTACCAAATAAAAACCTGGAAGGAATGTTTCAGGAATGTTATGGGAACATCATGTGTCAGCTGGGCAGCTTTGAAAGGCATCTCTCCATCTCTCATAAATGTAACAAAGATTTATTCACGAGGAGCCCACCACTAACGCTTTTTGTCACATTGACTTCATTCATTGTTCACAACAACATCGTAACAATGCAAACAAATTCCTAAAGTGATTCCATCTGACCTGACCGCCCACTGAAGTGAAAGCATTTTCTCCCATCAAAGAGCGTAGAGTTGCAGATATGCGAGGGAATGCTGCGCTGATGGGAAACTGCTCATGTACAAAGATTGGACGTTGTGGTGTGGGAGAGGTCCCGTCCTGGCAGCTGTAGTAACATCTACTCTGTTTCCAGCTCGTCTCCCTGGAATGTTCATGTAGGCCGACCTCTGAAACATCAAGTACACAAACTTATAAACATCCTATGTCTGGATTTTTTTTGGGGCCCTTTGACGAGGACTCCTTTGTTTCACATGCTCATGTCATTTAAACACTGAATATATCAAATGTTCAATGTTAACAGTAGTAGAATTAGCTCCATGATGTGCTTTTAGTATATTCTGGTTTTGGTTATTAATGATCCCAAGCAATAAATATGTCGCTCTGAATCATTTTTGCTGCATTCTGAGAGGAAACTAAACCAGCAAAAAAACTTTAATTTCCAAATACCAATTTTGCATATTTATTTATTTTATTGAGAAATATACAGGGTTTATTTAAGAAATTCCCATATCTATTTTTTTCTTCACAGGATACAGGAACATATTTATTCAAAAGAAAGTGTTATTTAACTTAGTTGTTCAAATTTAGTTCTAGTAACTTTTAGTTCTAGTAATAAAAACATTGTCCCTTCAATAAAACATACATTTAAAAATCGTAAAAGTTGCAAATAGTTATAATATAATATTATAACAAATTATTACAATAGTTATAATAGATTAAACAAATGTAAATTTGTGGTATCTAAAGTGAGTAGTATAGGTGCAGCCTGCAGCCATTTGTATTGTGAAATTCAAATTCTTCCCGACAAACCAGTTTAGTCTGTGTTAAAGTTAAAACAGGACATGGAATTCTCGAGTCCTTTGTCTGAAATAATAGAAACACCAAACAAACACATCAGAGGGGCTGATGGGTGAAGCATGATGAAGATGAGGAGGAGGAGGAGCAGCTGGCCTGCAGTTCACAGGGAGAAGGGCCTCTCATTGTGTGTTCCTGTTTATATATCTCTGCCTGTAGGGAGACCTGGAGGGTTTGTGGGTTGTTGATCTCAAACTATTCCTCTCAAACAGAGAACAGAAGGACGACAGGAAGCGTGCGCTCTAATTAAAACCTGCCTGCCTTCATCTTCTTTTCATCTCTCTGGTGATGTACATTGAACAGTTAGAGATAATCATTTACGCATGAAAAATAATTTGCCCTGTTGGCTGTAATCCCGAAGATTCATTTCAAATTATCTCATTTTGCATACATCCAAGGGACAGTTAGCTACGTAAAGGGTCATTTCACCCAAATTAAAAAAAAATAAAAACATTTTCTACAACCACATTGGAGCAACTTTCCACCTGTGATATGTATCTATTGTAATTCCAGTGAACCAACACTTTTCTTACGTGCTTTGTCTTTGTTAAACTTAGTTTGACTTTCATCTGTGTTGCATATCAGTTATAACTGTAGCTTCCATCAGGTGAAAGCTCTGACTGCCTCTGTGCACCTTATTAACAGCCATTATTCAGACAAGAACAAAACTTAAAGAAGTTGATTTGCTGACAAGTTTCTTTTAACATGATGCATTATAACAACATAGTATGCACTGTAACAGATAAGGCTGAAAAAGCAAGAAGAATGAATTGATTCTACTCACATATTGTTTGTGTAGCCAATGCCTGATATATCTTATCCCGAAAAATCGGTATAAAAACACATTACACACAACACGCATCTTTGCACTGGCTGACATGTTCCTTTATTACACACACACACACACACACACACACACACACACACACACACACACACACAAGACAATCTCACGAACGCCACCTTATTGCTTTAAATATGATGTGTTTTTGAAGATACAGCACACTTTCACACTGATCATGCTGGGAAAGTTTCCTTAAGATACACCTTTACGTTCAAAAAGAATATGAGCTTTGGTGAAGGTTCAGTTGTGTAGCCTTTGAAGAGATGATCCCTACTTATTCAAAAAGGTAAATATATAAAATTAAGGCCTCAGGAGACACACCAAAACATGTATTCATAACTTTCCTACTGTATGAGTAATGAAAAGCTAAAAGTTACCCTGCCCGGATATTTTAGGAATATTTATAACTTGTTTGAAACATTCATTATTTTTACTACATCCTAGTATGTACCGGCAGCGTGTAGACAAACCAGCCTTGTCCTTTGTTATTTCAAATCATTTTGAATGGGTTGTGTTTGTACAAAGAGCAGATTTTAAGGCACCAACTGACTTGGCAGAAAAAGAGGAAGTCTGGGGAAGTTGAGAACTGCCTTGTTAGCATTTATTATTATGTGAGTACCTCCAACAGGATGCAGACATACCTGTAAGTGTAAGAGTTTTCTGAACCCATGGTCGGTCACTCCCCTTCCACACATCCAGCATGAAATCCTAACCGTACTGTATGTTTAATGCAGTCAGTCACCTTTATTCCGGCTGTTATAAAACCTTTTCTCATTGATCCGCTACAAAGACACATGTGTCTGCATGAAGTCACACACACACTGTACAGTTCAAAGCTTCGGGGTCTCCAGTCAGTCTGTCCATATTCATACAATCAGGGGAAACCCAGTACAGACCGGCTGGTGTGTCCCTGTAGACTCAGGCCCCTCTCCCATGCAGCCAAGCACAATAAACACCCCCAGGGGGCCATTTAAATCGCATCTCTTTGGTTTGAATAAGGTGGAGGACCGTATCACACCCGTCCACCACTATACAACAGTGTTAGTGTAAACATCCCACCCGTAGGACCCCAGGCATCTGGGTGGGGGCCATTAAACATCCCCTCTCTGTGTCAGGGGTCTTCAAAGGTATCAGTGGGGATGGGGTTTGGGCTTGATGCAGAGTGGCAGTGGCTGAACTTTTTTTTATTCAAACTTCCTGCCCTGATTCAGGTGGACTCAGGTGGGTTTGCTGTAAGAAGAGTGGATATGTAGAGTTTCTTAGAAAGGGACAGTTTGTAAGTGGCAGCATTGGGAGATATACACTCACCGGCCACTCTATTAGGTACACCTGTCCAACTGCTCGTTAACACTTAATTTCTAATCAGCCAATCACATGGTGGCAACTCAGTGCATTTAGGCATGTAGACATGGTCAAGACAATCTCCTGCAGTTCAAACCGAGCATCAGTTTGGGGAAGAAAGGTGATTTGAGTGACTTTGAACGTGGCATGGTTGTTGGTGCCAGAAGGGCTGGTCTGAGTATTTCAGAAACTGCTGATCTACTGGGATTTTCACGCACAACCATCTCTAGGGTTTACAGAGAATGGTCCGAAAAAAAAAATATCCAGTGAGTGGCAGTTCTGTGGGCGGAAATGCCTTGTTGATGCCAGAGGTCAGAGGAGAATGGCCAGACTGGTTCGAGCTGATAGAAAGGCAACAGTGACTCAAATAACCACCCGTTACAACCAAGGTAGGCAGGAGAGCATCTCTGAACACACGTACGTCCAACTTTGAGGCAGATGGGCTACAGCAGCAGAAGACCACGCCGGGTGCCACTCCTTTCAGCTACGCCAAAGCCTACCTGAGTACTGTTGCTGACCATGTCCATCCCTTTATGACCACAATGTACCCAACTTCTGATGCTACTTTCAGCAGGATAATGCACCATGTCATAAAGCTGGAATCATCTCAGACTGGTTTCTTGAACATGACAATGAGTTCACTGTACTCAAATGGCCTCCACAGTCACCAGATCTCAATCCAATAGAGCATCTTTGGGATGTGGTGGAACAGGAGATTCACATCATGGATGTGCAGCCGACAAATCTGCGCCAACTGTGTGATGCCATCATGTCAATATGGAAAAAACTCTCTGAGGAATGCTTCCAGCACCTTGTTCTGAAGGCAAAAGGGGGTCCAACCCGTTACTAGCATATATATATATACACTCACCGGCCACTTTATTAGGTACACCTAATAAAGTGACCGGAGAGTGTATATAATATAATCCCATTTAGGGATACATGTGATTTTTTTCAGGTTTTGTTAACATTAAATCAAAATATATTTTATATGGCTTTTTGGTACCAATCTACCTTAAAATAACCTTTAATATAAAAACATAAAGACACATTTGCACACACACGCACACATATATTCACAAGCATATGCCTCCGGCAGCAGTTATGAGCTTTAACCTGCAAACTTCGCACACATGGAGACTGAATTTTTTCCTCATTCTTTGTCGCAAAACTAAAACGCTCAAACTGTGTCAGGTTGGAACGCTGGAACGCGCCGATTGGTGCGAGGTGTAAGATCTAAGATCTGGCCTCAGGCTCTGTCACTCCAGAGAGAAATGTAGTTTGCTGCACTCATTTTTCCTTCCATTTTAAACCATAGAGACCTGCTGCAGAGAAACACTATCCATCACATGGTGGTGATGCTGATGGTAAATTAGCATTTTATCGGATAGCATAAAAGCTCAGTTTTAGTCCATAAAAGCTTCTTCCGGGTTGACTTCGGAGTCACCCAGGTGACTTCTGGCAAACTGTAGCCTGGATGGCATGTGAGGTTCTTGAAATGATCACAATCAGTCAGCCACTGTCAGAACTTCTTCAGTCTTTATTCATCTCTTCTCCAGCTGTCTCATTAGTCCTCCTTTGAGGACAGCTTCTTCCAAGCAGATTTACATATGTGCCATACTGAATAATCTATTAAGATGAACATAAAATTAAAGACTGTATAAAAATACCTTAAGCCTAGTTAGTTGTGACTTCTAAAGCCACTAATGGGTCTTGGGGGGTGTATACTTATGCAAACAATTATTAAAATGCTGATCAGTGTCAAACTACATCAACTACATAGCATATATACATTCATAAAGGTCTATATTTTATGACAAAATATAAGAAACAAACACCATTTCACATCACAGATAACTTTATTGATGTTCACAAACTATTAATCTGTCATTTTTTTCAAATCATTTTTATCATATGATCAACAGACACCATTTTTCCCCAACTTCATTTTTTTTTCTATATTCCCCCAAAGAGAAATGCTTCCTGGTTGCACATCTGGATGGGGGCCAATGAGGACACAACCAGGTGAAGCAAGGCATGCTGGGAGAGGGGGGGGGTGGACCTATTGGGGCCCCTGCAGGACAGGAATGTTGGCTGCCTACTGAACAAATAAACAGCTATAGTATGTACTGTATACGCAACTACACATTCATTGAGCCTGGGGCTAACAAACACCTGCTAAAACATCGCATGGACATACAGAAGGCAAGAGAAGAGGTACAGATGATGAAAAACATGAAGATGCAGCATGGTGGTGACAACATTTTTGAAATATTGTATCTTTAGAAAGGCAGATTTGGTGATTCAAGTCAGGAGATGTCCCAGAAAAGATGCAAAATAGGAAGATTATGAATTCCTAAAACATCATTTCCTCTTTTAACAATCTATGAACAAAATCACCTTAAATGCTTTCTGGTGCCATGTCACTGACTTCAGCTTTAACAGAGAAGAACATTTTAATAAACATTTCCCACAGGCTGAACATTTGTAGTACAAAATATGATATTCTTTGCATTCATGAAAACAAAAAAAACGCATAAAAAAGAATTGAACATGAATAAAATGCCATTAACATGAAGGCAGGTCATGGTGCATGATTCAATTACATCAAATACAGCTGTACAGGATGAAGGCAGTATTGGGTCCCTTGTCTCCATGTTGTTATAATACATCAAACAAATTCTCTATTGCATTTTCTGTTCCAAAAAAAAAAAAAAGCGTGAGCAAAATTCCCACAAGTCCACACTAAAATCCTAACTGCTTTTCCAATCTCAAACCTGCCACCTGCGGCCCCTTCACTGTTTATGTAGCGAGACTTCAGCAGTCACAACAAGTTAGCGTCACTCCGTGCACATCACTTAAATGTCTCATCTTTTCCATACACATCCATTTAGATCTATTCAGCGTCTGGCTTCATGCTAGGCCTCAACTGTGGAGGACCTACTGGGGTGTATGTGCCTGATGTGCCTCTGTGTCAGTGGGGAGGACAGGAGGTTTTAAAAGAGCTGGAGGGACAGTTTGGTCAGTAGCTTTGTTACTGAGGGATTAGAAAGACAACTGTGACCTCTCGCTGCTGCCTCAACTCAACTGTACAGTGAAGGAAACCCACGCACAGGATAATAAAGCCCTATACACACTCTTTGATGTGGTTTTATAGATTTTAGTGCATTTACAATTTTCCTGTCCTAAAGCAATGTGAAATCATACAAAATCTGTTAAAGAGTTTGTGCGTCATGTGCCTTTTCGCCCTTCTACGTTTCCATTCAACTACATCTCTTACTTCTGTTCCTCGATGATGATGCAATGTTGCAACATCCCCATCTGCACAGGGACAACTTCTGCATTGTTGTCATAATGAGCCTTGAATCCAATTAAAAAAAAAAAACAGCAGTGATTTACCTTTAGGTAAGAGCTTTTGAAGCTCTGGATAAGGTATCTCCACTGAACTTTAACCTTGGTATCTCTAAAAGCAGAAGTAGGCAAAGTCAAACAAGACATCTGTACAGCTGTCAGTTTGGTCTGTACTTTAATGTATGCATCTTCTACCACAGCTACTAAGACCCTTAAACTTAATAGTCCTTATCATGTTACTCTGATCCATTTTAGTCTTTTTTTCTGAAAAATAAACATACTAGACAGATGAAAACCACAGATCCTTTTCAAAAGCAACTATTCATCTATTCAACCTGAAACTTAAAGCAGGTCCAGGTTTACCTGACTCCTCTACCGAGTTCCTGAGCTCATTGGCTGAAGCACAGTAATGTGGAGGAGCTCTGCTGTTTTCACTAACTGATTTACTTCTTTTAAAAGATGATGGACGAGGTGAAAATCCTAGTCAGCTGAGTCTCGAATTTTACTGTGAACAGCCGTGACACGATGTGCTTGAACCGTAGCCTGAGAGAACAGGTGTGGAACAGAGATACCTTTCATGATCAGATTGTGTTGGGGAAAATCTGCCAATAGCAGTAAATCACACAGATATGTAAGGCACTGTGGTTATGACATATAACTAAAGTAAGAAGAGCTTATGGAAGAAAATCTCATTTCAATTGGAATTCCTAAAATACGACAGTATCTTGGCATCTTTGTGCACATTAGAAGATAAGACACATTTTGATTGCAGGAACTTTCCCGAGGGGATATGAACCTTTTAAGGGTCTCGCCTCAACCTGTGCATCTACAGGAAGGATCAGGGTGTAAATTAAGTTCCATGGAGATTGTTTTACCCAAAAGTCCATATATTGATTTAGGACCAGTTAAGGACAAGAAGACATTTTGCCTTCTTGGATAAAACTAAATTTAAAGTTAAACTATGCTGTCAGCTTACAGACCTTAAAAAAAAAGAAATTACTTTCTAAAGGATAAATAAATCAGATAATTTACACTCCTTTCAGCTTCATTCATTTCTCCTTTTCATTAATTATATCCAACTCATGCAACAATTTAAAGTAAAGCGGGACAAATCAGCAATATTTATATGCGTGTGAATGCTGTGTTCCAAGGACAGCTGTAATTTTGTAAATTCCTCATGGGACTAATTTACTTGATCTACCCGGTTCCATAGATGCGGTGGAAACAAACAGGATGTACACCAGGGACTTAAAAGTTCCAAGTTAAGTTCCTGAGATTGGTTCCTCTGGGTCCAAAGTACTTGGAACTTTTAGTCAAAGCAGGGCTGTATAGGTTGTGAGCGGGCTCAATAGGGCACCATTACTGTAGAAACCTAATGCAATAAAAGGGTTGAAGATCATATGTTCTGTATACATATTGTATAGATTCTCTGTAACAGATTGAGAAAACATACATTCTGTTTGTCTTAACTATAGATGACTAGATCAGTCATTAAAAAGTGACACTGTGGTATAAAAACCTTGATATTTGATATATATTGTTAAAATCTCGTGGCTACTGTAAATTAGTAGCACCTTCAGCCTCTTTATATGGATAAAACCATCACCAGCAAATATCTGATCAGACTGTGCTGTAGTACCAACTGTGGCCTGCACACAGTACATGTGAGTTTGCACCTGCAGCTCAGTGCCATTTTTTTTTTTACCTTAAGCTGCAGATACAAACTCATGTACATTAATTCAATATACCGTAGATTTAAAATAAATATGCCCATGTTAATAAAAATCTTCAAAATTATATAGTTTCCCCACAGCAACCATTCCTTATTGGATATTGGTCAATCAAAGCAATCCCCAAAATAAAAGAAAATTTAAATCTTGACTAAGCAGAAACCAATGTCTACATCCTCCATGTAAAACTGTTGACTGTTTGTAGTTAAAAATAATAATAATAAAACTTTTCTCTCAACAGGAACAGCAATGAGAGGTTCCTTGGAGGTAATCTATGTAAATGTAAATTTTGTTTTCAGATCAAATGCTAAAATCAGCAGCTTTGTGTTACAATGGAAAAAAGAGAATTGAGAAATTCTCTGTAATTTGGTACGGCTTAGTGTGTGTAACAGTGGTCATTATGTTTACTGTGTGAGAGGATGTGTTGGTGGTTCTAGCTGCATCAGTGGGCGTGCTTGTCGTCTCCGTCGGACGGCGCCTCCTGGAGGAAAGGAGTGAAGGAGGAGCGGACGGTTCGGCCCCGGAGAGGCTGCTGCACGCGGAAGTTGTTCACCATGCTTTTCTGGACCTCCTCCTCAGCAGAGGTGAACAGAAGGCTCCGGAAGACCGCCAGCTAAAAAGATGCGATAAAAAGAGGAGGATCTGTCTTAAACAGGCTCGTTATCACTTCAGAATACTGATATGTCTCGTGTCATGAGCCACAAAAGCCATTAGGTTCAGTTCAATGAGTATCCTTGCTGAAATGTAGCAGAGCTACTGAACAGGAGTTCCTTTTATCATCTGGAACTGGTTCTTAATATAACCTTGAAAGGACTGAATGTAGTTCTACAAAGAACAAAAGCGGTCTAGCAGTTGGCCTAGATTTCAACTCAGCCTTAAAGAACAGGTTCAGAAGTTTTCAAGTCTGTCTTAAGAGGTTTTCCTGTTCATACTAGCTGTTAAAAATATTCTTCAAATGTGCTTTTTAATTAAGTGATTGAGGCCAAAATCCAGTCATTTTGTGCAAAAATGCATGTACAAGTTTATCTAAAGCTTTTGAAATGTGAAACATGAAATTCCCTCCTTGTGTTCCCTTAGACAGGGTTTCCCTGTTGAGCTGTGGTGGAAGTACTGTGACAAAAAGGAGGACAGATTCATATTGGCTTTAGATAAACTTTTCAATACAGTTTTGCACAGGATGAGGACTGTGGATTTTGGCCCCATCACTCCAGTGCGTTTGACACATTGTACCTGACCTTTCTATTCACACATGCAACTCAACTTCATTCCTGAACACTCTGGTCTTCTTCGCATGTGATGCCATCAACGTGGTGTGTAGCCAAGCATCAACAAAAACAGCAGTAATTAGTCCTGTCAAGCGTGTGACATTTCACATCTGTGAATTGTCACAGGTGTGAAATGTCACATGGATGAATCTCTGCAAGTGACTTTTAAATGTTAACCTTCCCAGCAAATTTCCAGTAATGTTACAAGAAGCTTGAGCTGGGAAATTGCCAGAGCAGATTTCCCAGATAAATTACTCTGGCTTGCATTCAAACGTTAGCCCTACCAGGAAAAAGAGCTTGAGCATTTATGGGAAGGATTGCATGTGTGAATGGGGCTTTACCGTGCAAGTGCATTATCTTCTAAGGGTCATTACAAAACGGCGGATGCAGCATAAGAATATTTTCCAATGTTTATTCTGGCGTTGGTCTGTTGTTTCAAGACAGAGTTGAAAACTTCAGTTTCTTAATTCTGGGTTCATTTTAGCTTGTTCAACAGAACAAGCTAAAAACAGACCACAGCAATTCATGAGCTTCACATAAACCACAGACCAGCATCTAATAACCATGCTGATGGGAAGAGATGCATCAGGATCCTCACAGGTTTCTTACAAGTGGGAAAAGTCAGGGCTAAAAGCTCAGTGGCTAACTGTGAATTAAAAGAGTCACCACTCTAACAAGGACTATGACTACGAGTTGAATATGTATTACCTGGTCATGGCTGACTTCTATGTGATGCTTCATAATGATCCAGGTGACGGACTCTGTGAGAGGAGGTGTTGTCAGAGAGCCGTGGTACGTCCAGTAGTCATCAGTGACAGCAGGTAACAAACAGCCTGGGTCGAACCTGGTGAACTCAACTACACTGTCCTGCAGAGTGAGACACAAGCACGGCCAGATTCATACTTTTAATTTGACAGCTAAGAGATGAGCAGACCCAAGGCAAAAAAGCATATGAAGGTATTATTCAGCTGTCACATGTTATTGTCTCATTAGACACACAGCAACATTAGCATCCATTCTTAGTAACAATGTTGTTGCAATGGTTTAAGAGGAGGAAAAAAATCATGACCCGAGTCCAGTTTCCTTGAAATGAATGCAACCATCAATATAAAAATAACCAAAAAAACATGTAAGTAAACTTTATATAGCTTATAATGTAAAAAATCTGATGTAACTTTCAATGTACCTTAAGATGTGTAAATAAAATACTGCAATATATTTTAAGTAATACAGCTGTAGTTTCAATTCCATGTACTTCAAGGTCTGATTCTGTGTAGTTATCTCATTGCCTGCAAAGATCACATCTGTAACAAAGCTGTTCTTTAATCCATTGCTAATCTAATTTGTTTTATCATCACGCGCACATGCAGCGGATACATGAACAGGAACAACCTTTGTTCCAGCTTTAGTTCCTGAGTTTAGGTCTGAGGACTATTTGCTATAAGAGGCCTGTTGTTACTTGTAGATATTCTGATGCCTGTGACAGGATGATCTGATGAGTCCTGTAGTGTCTCTGTTGAGCCACTAGAGGGCGACAGTACCCACCAATAAAGTGCTGTTAACATTCAATACCAGATTCTGAATGGACTTAAAATTACATTTGATTTTTTTGGTTTTCATCTCAATGCTTCCAAGTTTAGGGTGAACATGTAGCAAACCGTTAGCAAACACATCATGGTTGGCATAACTGGTAGGGATAGTCATCTCTGTGGCTTACCTTTCATATGAACCGAGAGAGCTGACTCTCCCATTGCAAAAAGCTGAATTTGTTTTTGCATACTTCACTTATGCTACAGGTGAATCCGATCCATGTTTCAGCCACAATTTGTAATTTTCATTTTCCAGCCAACGTTCATTAAAACGACAACCTCCTGGAATGTTGGTTCAACATACATTGCTTGGGGGCAAGGCTGGGATGCACGACAACCATCAATCCGGTTACTATGCAAAGGCTAATCCGAAGCCAGAGCGAGCATGTAGCTATGATTAAGCAAATTTATTTTATTTACCTTCATTTAATAATTGGTCTATAGTCTGACTGACAAGAAATATAGACCACTTTCAAGGACTTACAAGCAATTTATTAAAAATTAAAGCATTTTTCAAACCTTGAAAATCATAGTATTTAAGGATATCAAGCACCCGTATAAAGCTGGTTTTTACTTTTATATTTATTTTATACACTAAACAAGAAGCACATCCTAAATAGTCAACATTGCAGTGAGTGTTTGTGGACTAACCTTGTGTCTGATAGCAGGCAGAGCGTCTACCAGTTTCTGCAGCCCCTCGTGTCTCTTCCCCACCTACACAAGGTTTAGACATTAATCTGGATTGTAGCCACAATGCAAAGCTGCACTGCATAAAGTACGTGTTGTATACAATTGTTTTCAACCTTTTGCATGTGCAGGCCAAATAAACAGAACACAGAATATGCATGTGTCACTCAGTGTTTCCCATTTCATGGCTTTCAAAGTGTGTATGTGTTCTGTGAAGATTTTAAGTTGCAATTTTCATCATGATTCAATATTATATGGATATATTTATTTATATAACACAGTCTGCCACAATTTCACATGTTATATTGGAAAGGTTTTTAATCGGTTAACTTGTCACACGTGTATTTTGCAACGACCTAAGATGGGAACAAAAAACATAGGGATACTTATTGTTAAAAAAGACTTGACAAGAGGGAAGAGTTGCCGCCCTCAATCAAACAATTTACATGGCGTACCTTGAGAAAGACTCCAATAACGGCTAGCCCGTTGTCCTCCATCACGGCCTCCTCGAACATACTGTACTTGTCTGAGTTCCAGTGGACCAAGTGAAGCTGAGGACAAAAAACAGGATGTAAACACATCATGAACCCATGTGTAAACTATAACTGATCTTTTTAACCCTTCTGCAGTGATCCCAAGAACACCCTCTGTGTTCCAAATGACACACTCATTCCTTCTCTCCCTTCGTTGTCTTTTCAAAATAAGAGTTTCTCCTTGAAACAGACATGTCTTGACTATCATGTGATGTATATAAGAAAAAAAATCAGTCAATGGAGGGGCTTAACTTGTACATTAAGTAAAATAGCTACACTGAGTGTGGGAAACCAGGCATTCATCAGCATTTCACAGCATTCACCAGCTGTTCTTCTACTACTAAATATGTCCAAGTGAGAATAATTTAATGATTTCTTACAGTGCTAGAGATGCAGAAAAAAACAAAAAGGTGGGTGAGGCAGCATACTGTACTGTATGTCAGATGCTGCTACATACATACAAGTGACAGTGTGTGCTGACTAGCTGTGGACAGATTAAACTAATAGAGGACAGATGAAAGGAAAAGAATGAATGATTGTATATATATATATATATATATATATATATATATATATATATATATATATATATATATACACACACACACACACACACGTTGGGTATATCAGAATATTTGATTAGATCAGACATACACAGAACAATGTCAGGCCTGTAACTAGATCCTCTGCACACAGACACAGCTGAGTGATGAGTTACCATGACGTGGACACATTCCTACCACCACCAATTACAGCTTGGCAGGACATGTACATGACAGGCCCCCCCACACACACACAGACACTGAGTCAGTGTCACAGACACTGAGTTACACAAGTGTGCTTAAGTTTATGGAACAAAATCAATGTTCTGTGGTCAAATGTAAGAATCAAATCCAAGCTGCTAAGAGACAAACATCTTTTATGTTTAATTTTGTCTTTATTGACACAAAGATAAACAGAGATGCAGCTGAATCAAAGCTTCTAGCTGCAGATTTATGTCTGATACCACTGGCTGCTGAAAGAGGAATAAATCTAATATAGACACAGCTCTATTAAGCCAGTTAAGCATTGACACTCAGTATTTTTCCATTATTTTTCTTCTATTCATGTGCGCCCCTTGAAGTGCAATTGAGGCCCAAGTCAACATTGACTGTTCAAATGGTGCAATGTTGGATTTGGTTTCTTCCACTGGCTTTCTTCTTTTCATCTTTAAGAAAACATTAGCTCTTGTAGAAAGTAATTGCAGAGGTTTAGGTGTGAATTTAGTTTCGCTCACTCCCTGTGTTACCCACTTCCTATAGTGTCTACACTGAATATCAGATTTTTTTTTCTTCCATTCAGTGGCTTGGTCACATGATAACATACACGTAACATGCTACATTTACCAGACCAGTCATGGCTTTATTAAAAATGTTTTTTTAATATATAGCAACAGTGAATGTTCAGTTCTGGGCCATAAAACCAGAAACAATGAGCTGAAAGGTATTGAAAGTGAGTGGAACTGTGGAGTCGAGTGATAATTCTATGTAAGCGTGTCACCATGAGCAACCTCTTTCACATTACAGTCACTTGACCCGTGGATAGTATAAAATATTCATTATAGCAGCTTTAACATGTTCGTGTGAGGCTCTGTTGACATAGATGATATTACTATAGTTAACAGTCTTGTCAGTTTTAAGACAAGAGATTTTAAAGAAGATATGAGAGAATTCTTCTATGACATGAAGCCATATACAGTATACATTCATACTTTTCTCCTCCCCATGGTGGAGTGTTAATGTGACCGCCTATTGCTGCTGCAACCCAGTATCACTGGCTGTAAGGAATAACTTACTGCTCCCGCTCACAAGACGTGTGAAGATATATTCAAAGAAAGATGAGTTCAATTACATTTATATGACTTATTTTACCTTTTAAATCCCTAAAATTACATCTACATCTTATTGTATGCCTTAAACTGAGATTTAAAGGGAGCACAGGTAAAATTTCCCCCTGAAAATGAAAACAGTCTAGTTTCAAATGTCATTCTGCTCAGGGAAGCTCAAACATCCAACTGAAGTACAACAGCAGCGATTTTTGAGCATTTTTGAGTATTGTGGCACTTTAGGTCTCAGGTGAAGTGTGTTAGTGGATGAATGGAGCAGTACAGACATCGTACCTCCGCAGGAAACAGTCTCCTGTCCACGGTGTGTTCTGACCCCCAGGCGTTGCTCTCACCCCAGTGGAAGTGGAACTGACACAACCTGAATTTGTCTTGCAGGGGGCCCCCTTTCAGCGCTGCCCCAGAGAATAAGAGGACATGAATAACAATGCATCATGCTTTGACTTGACAGATTTCACAATCCTCCTACAAAGCAGACAAAAGGACTGTGACATTAGGTCACAAATCTAACTGTTTGACATTATTCTGATGTAATCTGGAGGAGGAAATCACACAATCACACAGGACATCTGCTGAGAAACAAGTATTTCAGGAAATGACCCAGAAACATTCAGGAAACATTATCTTTAGAGGCTAGAATTGACCATTAAGCAATGACTAATCTGTTTAGCAATGTCAGCAATACCACCAACCACACAGCGGAAGATACTGCAGCATAACACTTTGCAGTCAAAAAAACAATCTTAAGTTTTAGTACCCGCTGTCTTATCACGATCCATCCATTGTTCCATTGTTGATATTACTGGTAATAAAAGACTGCTCTCCACATTTCACTGCTGTAAACCTGTTTTTGTTCTCTCAGCACCAGACCAGGCTGATAATACAAAGACTGGGAGCATGTGACAGCTATAAAGCTTAATGTTGCACCTCTTAAAAAAAAGTGTTGTATTGTTTACCAAATCGGTTATATAGGTCTATATTTAGCGGTGATGATTTTGAAAGTAGCTGTGTTTTGATGCAACCTAGTAATTATACCAGCAGTCCATAAAACAACTGATATTACACGAGTCACATGTCAGTCACCAGATCCACGTGGCAGTTGTGGTTTTTATCGGTGGCTTTCAGCGTAGCATTGATTACTAGCTTTCCCACAGACCGAGGACTTTTAAAGACGGGGTGAAGGAGGAGATAATCCCCATCAAACCACGCATTCCCCCTGTTCAGAGCTCCTTTCAGTCTGATCAAATTTAAATAAAACTACTGATTTGCTTTCAATCTTTGATGCAACACTAAATGTGGAACTAAGATGAAATCATACATGACTCATAGGAATATATCCTCAGAAAAACTTACTGGATTTGTCTTCGGTGTCTTCATACTCTACCAAGAAGGAATAACCGTTGTTCCAGATTTGCTGGCAGGTTTGCGGGTCGTAGTCAGTGACCAGAGGCTTCAGCTGCGAATCAAAGACGCTTTTTCGCACAACGATGTCAATGGGAGATTGTCGATCACCTCCAGGTACCGCGAGTGGTCCCTGCCACATGGGATGCACTGGAGAGGAGAGGCAGGAGAAGAGGGAGAGGGTGGAATTTAAAAAGTTGGAGAAATCAGAAATATAAAACCCAGACAGAACTTACAGTGTCAGCTGCACAAATGAAGGTCAAACAAGAAAAAAAAAAAGTAAACACAAAAATGCTGACACCTACTTTTCATGTTGTACTCTGCTGCTGCTTCATGCATTTTGAAACAGTCCATTTTGAAAAATAAAAAATCTCAGTTGCCTAAAAAAAAAATGAAGCTTCCGTGATAGTGGCAGATCCACGTCTGTCTCCCTGAACGGACTGAATGAAAAAGAAAGCAGCAAGTGAGCAATAGTACTTCCTCCTCCTCGTCTTTTTTTCCTTAAAGGAAATTACAAAATAAAAGAACTGGGCTGGCTGTACAGAAAGTGACACACGGAATGTTCTGGCACGCCCCCAGCCCCCCTCCACAGCAGGAGGAATCAGACCAGGACCTCTGGCCGGTCAAACCAGCAGCTCAGGCCAACGTCCGTCAACGAGGCCTGACTTCTAATTACTCAAAACTTTCCTTTTCTGCCCCCCCCTTTTTTCCTGTTCACTTGAAATCCAACCAAGCACCAACAAATATTTAGTTCACTTCAACTGCACTCTCATAAAATTGTAAAAATAAAAAAAGCTCAGTATAAAACTGCTGCAATTTCTTTCCTCACCGTAAGCTACAGAAAAAAAAAGTTCTCTTTCAAGTGTAGCTGTAGAGGCACAAAAGCAGCGCAGTTCATTCATCCAGCACCGGGCATAAAGTTTCTGCTGAGAGTGAAAAGCTGAACAGGTCTGACTGAGAGATGACCTTCATCTTCATCGGATTTCAGCGACTCCTCCTGGGGGAGTTAGCCGCCTGACTGTTACTGCACAGACGCACAATAACTGCTTGCAAAGTCATTCATGCTCGGTCAGCTGGGAGGCTGAACGCACTCCACTGATTTAAAGCAGAAAACAGCAAGTGTGTCTAAAGAGTTCTGAAATGCTGGCTGTGTTTTTTTTGCATCAGAAGCCAGAAGTGTGTGTACTGACCTCAATATCAATACAAGTTTGAGTCCATCTGTAAAGATCTGTCCTGCAGAGATGCTGAACCATTTACTGATTTTTCTACAGGTGTCCATTCAAACACTGATATATTTGTTGCTTGCTGTAATCACTACTGCACATAGTGGCTGTTTAAGAAATTCCTTCAATGTAAGTGATGTGGGACAAACTACAGTCCTCTTTTTTGTGAAAAGAGGGAATCTAAAGTTCAGCCAAAGATGGGGTCCCACATCAGAAAACACAAGATGCAAAATTGACCAGTCGACATATTGAGTAACAAAATGAGCGTATTGTCTCCAATAGTGGCTGGGGCTTTTATTTACCTTACCAGGCAGTGTGTCAGGCCTTTATTAGAATCAGGCTTATATACTATTAACCTTATCCAATCTTGTCCTCCTCTTACCCTAAATAATACTGATTACCTCTGACTACCTGATTGGTAATCAGAGCCTGCACAACCACTAATCAGAGGAGAGGCTCATTAATATTAATGAGACAGACACAAAACATCCTGTTCTTTCTAGAGCTCCAGAGAGAAAAAAAAAAGTAGATGCATATCTCAAGGAAATCACAGCTTCAAATAAATCCCATGATAAATGAACAATCTGGTGCCTTTAATGTTGAGCCTTTACTAGTAGGACTTAGACAAATCAAGTAATTTTCAAAATCACAATCGTTTTTTGTTAGTGTCTCTCTTTGTGTTAGTCAAGTTCTGCTGCAGCTCAACAAGGGAATGCTGTCTAAGGAATCACAAAGAGGGAATTCTGTTACAGATCTGCAAGCCGATTGGTTCCCAACGAGTGTGAACACGCTGAGTCGATTATGGCCAAGCCTCTTCATTTTGTGCTGCCTTCATGCTACTGTTCTGCCTGCTTTGGTGCTGTGCAGAAGAAGTGTCATCCAAATGATGAAAAATATTGCTGCAAAGAGTGTGTAATGCTTAAGTCCGGTACAATAATTATCACTAAATTAACAAAAAATAAATATTCTTTTAGTTCCGATATAGGATAAATAAAATAAAATACACACCAGCAAGATCTTGTAAACATGTCAGCAGACCATCATACAGTTTTTTAGTACCCCCTAAAAGTCAGTAGCATTCCTTTTACAAAATGAAAAAATTAAAGCGTCTCCACCTTCTGTTGTTAAATTTCCACCTCTGTTGTTCAATTTGACACACTAGTAGAACGAGACATTATTAGTCAACAGTGGCATGAGAAGTTTGGTTGCAACTGAGCTGAGCTAGTTCAACGTGTCACAGAGTAAAGTCTCTACCAGCGACCAAGTGGATGTTAAAGGGTTGGAGAATAACCATGTAATATCCTGGTAGATGATATCACTGTCCCACTGTGGTACCAAGACATTTTTATTGTGATATAACAGTCGATATCATCCCTAAAATGAACATATGACACATTAGACAATAGATTCTATCCCACAGCCCCATGATCAGATAATTTAGCTAAATAACTATATTTAGGAAGTAAAACCAAAAGTGAGCAAAGCTGAAATGTAAGAATTCTTCATTGGACAGGACACCATGAGTAAACTGATGTTAAAGGGATCAATAACACAGTCTGGGTCTAATCCAGGAGTTGGTTTACAATCGGTGTTCTTATCTGACTGCTCGTCTTTCTTGCCCCAATGGATTAGTCATGTTGTTGCATCGCCGGATCTCAGCCATTAACTTGTCGAGTTGTTGTAACGAATCCTACTGAAATAAGATGAGGAGTATGTTGTAAATGACCAGATTGATACAGATTCTTAATTATTGTTATGGCTGTATGCCACTGCATGACACTTTCCTGTGAGTCACACTTTTCACCTGGGAAATAAGCAAGGCAAAAATGCCTTTGATGAATAAGCGCATTGGTATAGATCAAAAAGATCTTGGGGACCACTTCAAAGCTACACCGAAAGCATTTTACAACAAAGCTTTGGTCACCCATTGTAATACAACAAGCTTGTTAAAGTTAAAAACTAACTCTTTATTGTCAGGGTTGAATATAAATGCCCTGAATTACTTTCCCACATTCAGATTGTGAACTTTGGCACAAGATGCTGAACAAGCTTAACAAGATCAGCTTTTGGGTGCGGCGAGGACACTGACTAGTATATAAACTAGAATAGCTTCCTCCTCACGTTTCTTCCATCTCAGTTTCACGGTCATGCTTGTTCTTGCTGTTGGAGTCCTGACTTGCTTCGTCATTCTGGGGGCGCTGGTGCTGAGAAATAATCTGAAATCGGCTAATTTCACTTGTCAGATGTAGCTCTGAGTCTTTTTTTTAAGAAACAATGCTAAAATTATCTTGCTCTTAAATGTCTTAAATTATCTTTGCTTCTTAAATGTGAATCTTGTTTGTCTTCTTTAGTCCTATTAGACAGAAAACTATGGACTGCTGTAGAGTACAAAACAAGTTTTTCTGAGTGCATTTTGTGTTTCGGGACAGTGATCAGTGACATTTCTTCACCATTGTATAGACCTAACAACTTATCAAGTAGTTGAGGAAGTAATGGTTTAAAATTGATAAGGTCATCATTAGTTGCAGGACTAATATGGATTTTAACATGCAATATCAAATCTACTGGGGAGCTGACATTGCATAAGGCCCCTCATAGTTGATTAATCAATCAATTTGGTCTAAGTTGCATAAGAATTTGTGAGTGGATCTGTATGTGTCCCTGTTCAATATATCCCAAAAAACTGATGCATACATCTCTGGTATACTCTGGATTTAAAAATGCCCTTCAGCATTATTGCATGTGAAAAAAAAATATTTTACAGATTTATCAATGAAAATCACTTCTGCTCTAACATTTTGCATTTGCAAACAAATATTGCATCATCCCTGACACTATGCATGTGTAGTGCCTGCACATACACATGCATCTATGTAGGTCAAAGAGCTTAAAGGGCCCCTATATGGTTGCAGTGATCAGGGATATCAATATTTTCTTGGAAAACCTGGAGCCAATGATCTCCAATACAGCACAATTCACAAGGAACTGTGTGTACTCCAGTTCCAGTGGTGAGGGGAGTCCAGTCCGAGCTTCACAATGCTCCACGTGCAGCTTTCATACGCTCCACATGCACGTTTTTCAGATGACAACAAAAGTGACCGTTTACCGATGCTGTGGGCACAATTAAAGGCCTCAGGAGCCACAATGAGAACCCCTAACACCAACATGCTGATACACAAGCTGCCGTCCTCTTTACAGCTGTGAGACAATAAGCAGCTGTGTCGCGAGCTCCATGAAACACGATGGCCACACAGCTGCCACATGTCTGGGTGATGAGTAGCGTAACGCTACCAGTCAGCTACTTACTCTGAGACAGCACGTATTTGCTGGAACACGCCGTGAGGTTGCATCTCCTGACGGGCGTGATGCGGTGACTTTTGGCGTTTCTGACGAGCTGCCGGTGGAGCTGGGAAGCCAGGGGTCTCATTATCGAGGACAAAGTCACCATGTTGATGAAGCTAGCGTTACCGGCGTCGATACAGGCGGGTATGAAACGGGTCCTCGCGTTATATTCGTAGCCGCGGGTCAGCGGAGTTAGGTTGAAGTTAACTTTAGCTCTGGGGGCGCAGCCTGCTCACAGGTTACCGTTCTACCGTCGCTGCTGCTGCCGCCTTCCTGCCGTCTGAGGCGGGGAAACAGCAAGAAGGGCGGGCTATAGCTGTGTGTACATTCACGACGTGTCGGTAAAAAACTAGAACCGCTCCTAACCACGGATAAAAAACGTCATTTAATCGGGTTAAAGTGTTCCTGCTGGCCCGGGCTTCCGTCAGATAGAAACGGTGTTAGGAAATGTTTGTTCGGCAGGAGGGGGAGGGGGAGGGGTGATGCGGACCAATCAGCGGCCTCCTCTGAGGGGCGTCAGCGACGACTGGAAACATCAGTAAACATCACAGCCTGTAGGAGACTGCAGGTTTTATATCAATGTTAATTTATTACTTCAAGAGTTTTACATCATATAGATAGATAGAAAAGGGGTGTCTGTTTTGGAAAACCTGAATATAAAACGCGTTTTCAGTTATTTCACCTTTTTTTGTTAAGTACATAACTCCTCAAACGTGTTCATTCAGTTTTAATGCCTTCATGAGAATCTACTATGTAAATAGTAGAAAATAAACACATTGTGAGGTGTGCCCAAACTTTTGTCTGCCTGTAATATATATATATATATATATATATATATATATATATATATATATATATATATATATATATATATATATATATATATATATATATATATATATATATATATATATATAATGTTACATAATATACAGTACATATGCTTTTTTGATGTTGAATTTTAGTTTTGCATACACTATTTCTTATTATACTTTCAATAATCTCTCTCCAAATAGAACTTCCTTCATGGGTTTAAAAAAGAAAGAGATATATTTATTAAACAATATACTCAGCAAAAAAGAAAAAAAGCTGTTAAAACTATGTCAATTAGTAAATAATTTAATGTTTTAATTTCATTTTATTTGTTTATTATTAGCATATTATATAACATTTCATATCTGTATGTTTCTACACTTCTGTTTATCCTAATGATTCATTGCAAAACATCATGAATGAGACAGCATGGCTTTAAAAATAGTTCCATATGCCTGTATCTTACATAATAATACAAATATAATACAATTATTCTGATAATATAAATAAATTATAACCCCTGTACACACACAATGCTCATTTAAAATCTTGTTTTATTGTTACTGATGCCTGTATAAGCAGCATTTTAATCTTGCAGCCAGTAGGGAAAGAGACAAATTTAGCCACTTTAAATATGGTTGGGTAGCTTGATATCATATGTTGATATCATGTATTTATAAACTGAACATATGACCTGTAAAATCTTGATCTGTAAAGATACTAACTAAACTTTTCAAATGTGTAGTGAGGTAAAAATTATATTTTTTGTCTGAAATGTAGTGAATATAATAAAACAAGTGTGCTCAGTTATATTTCACCTATAATAACCACTGTAGGAAAAGCACAGGTGTAAATAATAAAATGAACAATGGCAGAATTCTATTGTTGTATTAACTGTTGCAGTTTCAAAGGCTGTGAACATAATCTGCATTAAACAACACTTGATTCATTGCCCATGTTTGTAACTAGTTTGATGTTACTGCATTTAAATGGGTTTATTGCAAAACGATGTGTGGTCGATAGTGGGTTTGCATCAGTTGATCCTCTCAACCTCGTCACTGTACCAAGGCAAACACAACTGACAAACTTTAATCCCTGAACTGAACACTAAATATTTACATCCGTAATACCAAGGACACAGATGCTTCTGCTGATTGCAGCATGCTCTGGCCAAAAGAAAAAAAAAGGCTCAAACAGAAAAGGGTTTCTGTGCTCAGTATGCGCTTTTATTTTCTTCACCTTCAGATGTCATTTGCTATTGTATCAGAGCTCTGACAACAATAGAGTATGAACATGTTCCCTTATACTGCCTTCATAATACTGGGTAATATGAACAAAACATGCAAAAACAAAAAGAGAGAAAAAGGCAGCTTGTGTTTCTAAGGGTTTAGTGCCAACATGAAAGACGGACAAATAAACAAGACGAAAAAAAAGAAGCCTCTGCATTTAAGTTTATTATCTTCACCAAATTGGTCCAAAGGGCTCTCAAGGCCTTTCAACAAGTGAGATCACAATGTAAAATGAAATCAATGGACAGTGATACAGGCATTAAGCTGGAGACAGCAGGAGCTGAACCGCTGTCTGATGATCCAGTTCAACCTCTGCAGTATGAACAAGAATGATTGGTTCTGGTCAAAACCCCTACTCCGTTTCTGGTTCTGTCTGAGTTCTATCTTGAACCGTTTTTTTTGTTTTTCTTTTTTTAAAACAATCAGACCTCAGTGCTCAAACAGAACCAAGCCACACTAATAAAAAGTGACTGCAACATCATGTTTACAATAAACTACAACTAGCCTGGATCTAAGCCAGCGCCTTTGAAGGACATGATGCAGTTTAACAGGAAACCACGTTAGCTCCACTGTGCTGCTTCATGGCGGCTTCGAGCTATGACTCTCTATGAGCAGGACGCCTCACTGTGGTGGTGTAATGGAGGGCATTGTTATGTGTTTGCAGCCAAAACATGAAAGTTCTAGAAAAGAGGTAGCACACTAACTCCTCCATGGCACAATGTGGCCACAAACGCTCCACCGGTGCCTCTGTGCTTTACCGACCCGGTCACAGACGTGAACAGTCTGCAGCCTTTAGTGAGGAACAGCACCTACAGGCAGGCACCCTGCAGACTCCATCCCATCACCAGTTCAATATTACAACCCAAGAAAATGTTTTGGTTTTTAATTTTTTTTTCTTTTTTTGTTTTAACCTGACAATTAAGCACAAAAACACCCTGACTTGTGTAGCATGAGAAATACAGTACGTTTATAAAAAATACAAAATAAGCACTTGTTTTACCATCAAGAAGTATTTTTATAGGGACCAGAAATGAATAAAAATAAAAAAAAAAAGGTTGTACGTGTTTACCAAAATTTTTTAAAATGTATAATCTATTTACAGCATCATGTGAGGAGAGCAGAGGGAGTATGAAAGCACAAACACAGAGTTGGGTGGGGGAGTGACGAAAGATGAACCGGGCAGTAAATTGTTCTTCATAAAAGAGGTGTTTTATTTAAGCCTACTGTCTGTCTTGAGTCAAAATGACAAGCGTTCAAAGTTCTCAGTTCAGGTGATCGCAGGGGGGAGGGGTTAGTCCAGAGCAATGATGTCATCGTCATCATTGTCGGCGGGGGCAGCCGCTGCGCTTGATTGGTCAGTCCGTGGGCGTTTGGTGGAGGTCTCGCCGGTTTCCACGTCCGAGTGCTTCCTCTTGATGCCGCTGTTTGGTGGTGCTGCTGCTGCCGAGCTGGACGACGCACCTTCCTCCTCGTCAGAGTCCACGATCATGATGTCATCCTCCTCTACTTGAGCTGAAAGATGGTGGACAACAGTGTTCATACATGAAGAAAATTAAATATCCTGTGTCCGCTAATGACAGGAGCAACATCCCTCAAAACAAGTGAGAACTGTGTTTGTCTTTATCAAGTTAAAACATAAAAGGTGACTCCAGACCAAAGAATCACACAGGTGAAACCTCACAAAAACACCAATTTATAATTAAGAGCTGTGATTTTGTATACAATATCTAAATGAACACTATGTGATATCAGGGAATGCAAAACGACTAAGTGAAAACTTTGTCACAGCAGGTATTTTGACTTGTCATAGGAGGAAAAGTATTAGTGGAATTGACATTAAACATTAATGAAGGCTCAGTTCCATTGAATTGTCCAATTGTCCAATACTGCAGAACCTTCATGGCCATACATTTTGAAAAACTAAATTAGATTCCTCCATTGTGAATATTATTAATTGTACCTGTGTTTTTCACATCCAATGCTGTAAAAAAAACAGGTCCACCACAGACCTGCGGGTCTCTGCGTCTGCAGTTAAGTCCCATCAGCACCACCTGCTGACACTTAGAGCTGCAGCATTTAAACACTGCAGGTGGGAACATATAGACAAGCACCATCTACAGGTGAATATGTTTGGACCCTTAACAACTGCAGGCCATAAATGTTACTAATACATAACAGTGCATTGATGCAGTGGTGGTGCATCAGTAAAAAAGGTAGAACCAGTCTCAACCTTTGCTGTAACACAACATCATTCAGCAGGTGCTGTCCTGGCCAGTCACCAACATACATATTTCTACCCTTTACCTTGTGAGGATTGTGATCAAAAATAAAACAGCTGTTGCCTTGTTAACTTTGCAGTTATAATACACATCGCTGTGCAGTATTGTGCTGTCTGATAAGCCTTTAAATGCATCATTGTGTAGGTCCAACTCAACTTCCTGGATTATATTCAACTGTCTCAACAGTACCTCAACAACAGGGCCCCACCATCACATGCATTTTTTTTACTGTAGGGCTGCTTTTTGTCTATCTATATCAAATGATAAGTACAAATTCTGATAACACTGCAAATACCAAAGGCCAGCAAACACACTTTGGAGCAATAATTGCTGCTAATACAGTGGCAGGACCACAGTAAATAGGCACTTTAGTCATTATCATTTGAACATTAACAGAAAGGGTTTCCACTCTACTGACCTTTAGAGGAGGTGGACGGCTGGGCGGTGTCCTTGTTGCCATTGGTGATGCTGTTGACCTCTTCCTGGTTACTCTGGGGGGGCGGGGCTTTGTCTGGGGCCTCACCAACAACCTCAAACTCCACATCTCTTTCTAGTTCCTCACTGTGGATGAAGACACGTGCACATAAGGTTTTCGCGTTGTTCACTGGAGTGACCATAAAAAAAGTGTGATTTACATAGGTTTATTATTCAGAAAGGCCCTCGGAACCAGTCACGTTACCAGCTTCTTATAAAAAGACCCTAAAGTTCACGCTGAGCTAGGAAGGTCTGCCAGCTCCTTCTCTGCTTGAAAAACACCATGCAGAGATCCTTGAAGATGGGCTTGTCTTTATTTGTCATGTCATGACCTCTGTTTGTAAAACGTTCTATGCGATTCATTTGTAGCCCTGTTTGTATATGTTTTGTACAGATATCTTTCTTATGATATTTATTTAATTGATGTTGCTTGACATTGCTGTAAATGAGGTTCGGTGACTGAGTTGAAATTAAATGAAAAAGATGAAAAAGAGAGAGACTTACACGTGCAGGACATTGACGAGGAGTGTGTAGTCTTGTAGGAAGTCATCAACTTGCAGTCGGCTGCCGTTACGGATCCCAAAGTCAGAGAGAAATTTGCTGTTGTTGCCTGTGAAGAAGCAGATGGGATAGAAATTACAAACTCACCTAATAGCACACACGTTTGTATTAGTATACATGTTACAAGAATATATTCATATATTCCCACATCTTATTCTTTAATGCTTAAAGTGTACCACAATGCAGTTTCTAAACATTTAATAAATAGATTTGAATATGTATTTAAGCTACATTTGTTTGATTGACTTACAATGTTCTCTCTGCTGTGTATCACATCCATTTAGGAAGTGTATCAATAAAGAATTCTACCAAAAACTGCTTATTTCCAGTTCTTTAATTAAAAGCCCTTACTAATCTAATGAGATTTAGCTGTGGGACTAATTGACACATGATACTATTATAGCGCCCTCTTGTGTCTGGCCAGGGAATCGTTACATTTGATGACCCAAATAATTAATCACAATCAACGAAGACATCAACTGATTCATCAACACTAATCAGGATGATCACAACTGGTTTTAATCACTGTTCACCTCCAGTAAGAATTCAGTCGATGGAGACTGGCAACTCAAAAGAAGGCGTGGAATAAAGAACAAAAAATTCAACAGATGCTTCCTCTTTACCTTCTGTCTCCCCTTCCTCTGAGGAGATGAGGATGGTCCCTTTTCCATCTTCTATCTGAACATCGGGAGCCACCATGCCGAACCTCTCCTTCAGGATCTGAAAAATGAACAATTATCAAACCGTGATGCAGCCGTATAGAGTAGAAACAGAGAGAAGAAATGGGTGGCTAAGTTGAAGCTGAAGCTGTAGAAAAATCATTTTATCATATTTATAATCCTCAAAAGATGTTCCAAGTGTTTTGTTCATAAATGTAGCCAGATATTCTTTTATTATGGCAAAGCACCATTCTCTGTTGGCACCTCAGGTTGGTGTATGTACAAACACAAGCTGGTCATATTACCCGGTCCTGCAGGGAGAGCACCATTGTTTTGTGGACGTTGAGTTTGATGGTGACTTCAGGTTTGCTGGCGCAGACGTAACAGTTGGTGCTGGGTGGGTCCAGGATGCACGGGACCAGCAGCTTCTTTCTGAGGTTGGGGCACTTGTTCAGGAAGATCTGTCGATAGGAGAAACAAAAACAAACGTGAAATGTGGAAACACAACAATATGAGATCAATAACTAAGGTAACATGGTTTTAGATGGACACCTGCAGTGGATGTAGTGGTTGTACTTTCTTGGTTTTTATGCATTTTTGTTTGTGCCGTCTTCCAGTCTCTTTTTCTTATTACATTTCATCAGGGTGGTAGTGTCAAAGTTTCGCTTTTTCAGAGATTTCAGTTCGAGGAGCAGCAGCTCTGTGGGGCCTTGTGGAGATGCAGCCATAGGAAGAGTGCTGGCTAAGCTGCAACAGCATCATTACATTTGCTGCTACCATGATTTTCACTAAAACCTGGCTTGATGGAATCTGCTTCTACATAAATAAACTTTGCTGTACAGATGTCAGTGTCTAAGAAATTAAGCACTCTTCACTTACACACTATCTTCATTAACTGTATTCTCAGTAATTCACTGCACCTGCACTTGATCAGTGTTTATACTAGCTAACCTAAACATAAAACTAACCGTGCGGCAGGATTCCAGTTCCCCAGACAGGATCTTGAGTCCTTCCAGCACAATGAGTCCAGCGATGACAGCGTTGGTTGTTGCGATAGCTGGGATGATGTTACCCGCCATGGCTAAAAATAACAAATCAACACATATAATCAACTTAAACTCCTGATTAAGGCTAGCAAATCCTATATGAGCATGTTCACAATTTTTTGTGGTGAAAATGGTGAGAGAGAAAAAAAAAAACTTACACTTTACATCAAAGCGACTCTTCATGTTCATGCTAAAAATGTGCATACGCAGGTTTGCTGCTGCAGTAACAAAGTCCAGGGCAGGAGGATCGTCCTGACAGGAGGAAGAGGAAAAGATGGTTACACACATGGGCGCATTTCAAAACAGTATTTGTATCTATTTTGCATTATTTATTTCAAGATTCTTCAAAAAAGCTGGAAACCACTGTTGTCTTCTAGAAAAATAGAAGCTTCTTTATTTTAGAAAACACTGATTTGGAAGCCAACTTTATTGATCAATATGTCCATTTTCTTTCTGCTGTTTTTATCTTACCTTGTCCCAGACAAGCTCAGCTCCTTCTCCCTTTTCTTGCAGCTGTGATCGGAGCGTCTCCACGCTGTGCTGGAACAGCTGGCAGTGGCCCCAAACACCCAGAACTTGCTGGTCCTTCAAACCTGAACCTGGAGACTCATCTTGGGGACTCACTAGGAAAAACAACATACACACAACAGCTATGATTACATGTACTCAATATTGTGACAAATGTTGACAGTTTCAGAGATATTGGGAAAAGCAACATTTCCCGTGGCAATTCTTTCCCATGTGAAATATATTTTCTAAACGTACGACTGTTCTCTAGCTGCTGCCAGTCAAGAGGGAGGGGAGCTTTCCTCTTCTTCCACAGCTTGTCCATGGTCAGCAGGTACATGATGTCATCTTTGAAAAGCTGGGGAGGAGAGGCAATGATAAATAAACTTATATGTGTGCTGGTGATACTCTTACACAACTCTGCTTTTCCCACATCAGGCAGCCCCCTCCTGCATGTCATTTTCTTCTCTCTGCCTTCCCCTTTTCCACTTACAATCAATAAAAGCATAAAATATCAAAAACAAATCTATTTTTAAAACATTACACACACAGAATTCATAAAATTATATCAAACTACTGTATTGTAGCCTTTAAAATAAGGAAAATACAACACTTACATCATATCCAATAATTACTAATGATTATCTATCATTACAATATTAATTCATTGTTGAGCCCTAGTTCATTTGCATGTGAAAATCACGTTTTTCACTACTCAGTTATTCTTCTATAAGAATCCTGTCTATGATGAATTAATGCTTGTCTCAGGAATGCATTGATGAATCAGGCACCAATCTAAATTTTAAAAAGTGATTAAACATTACATTACATCAGCATTACTTGGTAAGCAGCTGTGATAACCAAAGAAACACCTCATATTTACTACAACTCATACTGTTACCACATATTAAATTATAGAACGCGGTAGTAAAACTACATCTCTAAAAAGCAACAAGATCTGTATCATAACTAATTAGAGACTGCTGACCTGCCACAAGTGAAATATGTTATGTAACAAATGAGGCTGAGCAAAATCTTCACCAAATTATCCTGAACACAGCAGAAGAATCAACACAAATGCCATGAGTGCAAACTTTACAACATCTGCATCGGTGTTTGGTAGGAAAGCAGAATAATCACTTTCAATAAAAAAGTGCAAACTATCCATCACTAGTGTAAACAACTGAACTAGTACTGCATTATCTACATCTTACACATATCATCACTGGTTTTGCAGCAATGGAGAACATGGAAACTAATACCATACAACATGAAAAGCCATTCATGAATCCCAACCTTTTCCTTGCATTTTTCACAAAAAACCCTACCTGCCTTACATGCATGACTGGGTAAGGCTGTATAATTATATGAATTCTGACAGGGATCTAAATTTGTGTGCAAAACAATCTCAAAGCTCAGAGTTGAAACGTTTTGACGTTTTTCTTTACACAATTTCTAAAGGAGACGCACATGTGTATTGCGTTAGCACAGTGAGCAAGCAAAAGGGAGAGAGCGAGCATGAGTGGTTGTTTGTTGGCTGAGAAAGAAGGGTGAAAAAGTTCTTATATGGGAACACTTCAGGTTCCAAGAATCCAACAATGAGCAGAAGCAACAGCTCATTGTAAGATATCCATGACTCTTGGCAACAACAGATTTAACGAATCTCAAACAAAAACAGAAAACCGCTCATGCTGAATAAATGCAATGTGTAAATAAAAAAAATAATAGTTTGAATAACTGTGATTTCAATATTGAGCAAAATAATTGTGATAATCATTATTTCCTTAATCAAGCAGCCCTATGACCGGATACCTTGTTGAAGAGTTTGATGGCGTCGTATCCGGTGGAGCGAGCCCATTCCTTGGTGGAGACACGCTTGATGTCCCCGTCCTTTTCTGAGGCTGTGGCTCGAGCTGCTGTGTCTTCAGGGTTCCCTGTGAACGAAGAACATGTATTCATGCAGTGCAGGGCTACGTTTACCATCCTGATGCGTCTGCAAATGCTCTGATCACAAATGCAGTGGGTGACCCCTGTTACGCACAGTTGTCAAAAATATCACATTTGTGAAAACAAAGAAAACCCCTCACTCACATGCAGCTTCTGGATCCGCTGTGTCAGGGGACACCTCTTGATCGGCATCTTCTTCTCCAAAAAGCTGGCTAGAGTTCCAACAAACAATATATTGTAAGTTGACTTATATACAACTTAATATTTTACATCACTCCTGACTGTTTTTCAAAGCAGGTGCAGGGAGAAAACATATGAACTTGTATGAAAAGGAATTAGGTTAGATAACAAGTTATTACATGTTTACAGCATTCAATAAATAAATATTTAACGCATTCCCAAGTAGAATTTAGGACTATTTAATACTCTTTAGGCATTTCATTTGTAAATGTGAATTTAAGACATAAGAACCCTGAAAAGAATGAGGCCTACTTGAAGAGATACTTTGCCCAGACAATGCAGTGAATGGGCTCAGATGGCGTGTTCCTTATGGTGCATCCTGGAAAGGTCTTCTGTGTGGGCTTAGGTTGGCACTCGTAGCACTCCGTCATTCCCTGAGGAAAGAGCAGAGAAGGGACATGAAGGAACAAATGATGAAAAGATGACAAACTATGAGAAAGGTGGGATACTTTTTCCATTTTTTTTACTGGATAGAACATTAATACAAACAGATTTTAGCACATCCCCGATGTGAACACGCTACCTTCTTAATAACAGTGACTTGTCCCAGGTAACCAGCAGTGCCGCTCTCTATCAGAGGGATGTCTGCTGCCAAACACATCCTGTTCACATGATTACGGGCCGCTAAGGAGACAAAAAGTCTTTTTAACATCGTCATCATTTGATTGTTTTTATGGTTGAGAGCAGCAAAAAATAAATAAAACATGAGTGAGGTCAGCTAAGATACCTCTGTTGTCCAGAGCATTCATCACCAGCACAAACTTTCTGAAGAACTCCACATTGTAGTCAGGGCTGTTTGGAAAACAAAAAGATGATCAATGTCACATTCATTAATCAGCTCCACATCAAAAAGAAAAACATCAGCAGAGCACAAAACTGTAAACATGTAACAGATTAAATGTAAAATGTCTTTATAAAATAACTGAAAGGGAGGCGATAAGAAAGAAACTAACTTCATGATGCTGTCGTGGTAGGCAGTGATATTTGCAGTGGGGCAGAATTGCAGGGCGCTTTCCTTGGCCACCTGGGAAACAAGGCACAAATTTTAACTGTGTACACAATCGGTGCATGGAACATAATTTAGTTCACAGTGTAACAGAAAGAACACGTTTTCAGGGTCAACTAAACAAGGCTCATAAAAACCCTTCAATTGCTAGTTTTAGAGGTTCCTTTCCTGAAGTTTACATACCTGTGCTTTAGACTTGCCGACATGCTTCTTCTGAAAGAGGAACTGTCGGTTCAGGTTGCTGACGTCAATTGTGTCCAAGTCAATCTGCCAAAAATCAATGGGATTGTAATGTCAGTTGTGTAAACATGGAACAAAATATATCAACTCCTTTCTCATTAAAACACCAGAAGTAATACCAGGAGTTAACACACCCAACACACACTGTGCGTAGGATGGACTGAGATCTGATTGCTCAGACCACTTTTGGAGGTGTTCTGGGCCACATATGGCCACATTCTTTTAGCAGTGTTAATTCAAATGTGTCATAGATCGTTTTGACAAATGATCTACTCAACTGATTTCCAGCAGACTAGGCAGGAAGGTTCAGTGCTGCTCCCAGTCTCTGTGACCTCCATCTACAGCTGTGTTCAACTTGTTAACAGGATGGATGACAATAAATCAATGACACTATTGTACTTTGTCTGTTTCTCCTCTGTTCTGCATGTGACCATAAATGACAGCAAAGCGCTGTAGAGACTCCTACTAAGCTGAAATATGCTAATTTTGTTTGTTTTGTTAATTCTATTTCTCCATTATATGTTCCCCTCTCTATCTAAAATGTGTCTTAAATGTCTATTCTTATTTATGTTTTTACTGTTCATTTCAAGATTGTTTAAAACCACTTCGAGTGGCAATACTGTATGGAAGGTACTGTAAAAATACTTTAATATTATTGTTAGTTTCGTGACTGTTGTGTCTTTACATTAACATCACATGTTCTTGAATGCTGGTTGTTCATCGCTTGGGAAAAGATTAATGAACAAATGCGGTCATCCACACTTCCTGTCCATTGTCAATGCAAAGGGGATAGTATATTTAATTTAAAATACCAATCTATGAATCAATGGATCATCAGGACCCCTGAACCCTGCTATAAAAACTAGTGTTACAAATGCCCAACTCTAAACATCTGACGGCGGAGCCCTGATATACATAACGCTACAATCATAAGAAATAAGTAATAATAATCTCTGCAGCATGATATAACGTGACACCACTAGACAGCGTGTGTAGCTGTGTGTAGCTCTAGCCATCACATTACAAAGAAATTGTCCGGCTAATTGTTAATGGCGCCAAAATGCTACAGCTACATTACTACGGCAGTGTTCGTCTCATTTCTCCTTCACGCGCGAACCTTCCCACTTCATTTTCCACGAAGAGACAGACGCTGTGTCGAGAAATCGCCGCGCACACACATTTGTTTTACTTCTTTTGGGGCGCCACGTCCCAGGAATTAGCCCGAGCCCAGACGCCTCACCTCCCCCGGCACAAAGACATTAGCATGACAGCTAGCCAGCTAGCACACAAACAAACAGAAACGTGACGGACCACTTCGATGTTCTTGAAGCCGGTGAGGACGAGGTTCTTCAGCAGCTCACAGCCGATCCCTCCCGCTCCCACCACCAGCACCTTGCAGGCGGAGAGCGACTCGGTCAGCTCTTTTCGGAGGGGACCCACTAGTTGGACCATGTTGATCGGCTAGAAACAGAACCAGAGCCTTCAACACCGGGAGGCTAGCGGCTAACTTCTTCTTCTTCGGATTAGCAGACCAGACCTGACGCTACAATGGCGCGTTCTTCTTCTTTGTTTTGTTGGCGTTTGGCAAACAGAGAATTGGAGCTTTACCGCCACCTACTGGTATGGTGGATCAGGACGTCTAATAGGTTATTAGTATTAATAATTATTCAACAAATAAAATAGGAAAAACAATATAAATCAATATAAGGTATGTAATTTAAATAAAATAGAAATTAAATATATGAATAAAATAAATGGCAAGATAAAGCATATTAAAACACACCTTAATCAAATATACTGCTCCAAGAAACTGAAAAATGTGAAAAATGAAACCATAACATTCACATTTAAGTTGTTGTACAAAATATATTATGTCAAACTTATCTTTTATCTGAGCTTTTGAACCATCTTCTTTCTATCTGCCTTATATTTCGAACATCTCATGATATATTCTTTTGTTTCTTCCATCCCACAGTTATATCTGCCTGTATTATGTTTGCCTGTGATGAAGAATCTAATGTTTAGTCCAGTGTTTCCACATCTGAGTCTTGATATCATTGTTTCCTGTCTCCGTGTTATTATTGTTGCTTCCCTCCTGCATGTATCCTTTCTCCCACTTTCCTTTGCACTCTGTAGAACCATCATGTTTCCTCTCATTTCTTTTGCCACTTTTCTTTTAGATTGTTTAACAATGCCCCTGGCCTGTTTTACTTATGCTTATAATGGGACGTTACTGCCATCTACTGTTCTTCTTCTGAGTTTTAATGGCTGTTGGCAAACCAGTTTATAGCTGCATTACCATAGATATGTATATCTATGTGTATTACTGCCACTTACTGAAAAATAGGATTAAATTATCTCAATCATGTTATTTTGAAGTACTTGATTAAAATTCTAAATTAAATGAGAGTGAATAGTCTGGAGAGAGACTAAATAACTCTTAATATTCAACTTCTGCCCATAATTCAATGATACACTTTAATTGGGTGAATGAATTTGTCACAGAGGCCATTTTAAAACTACCATAGGCCTAATTCTGGGAGCATAGCAGTATTCAGTGTACACACATAGACACATACAGAAAAATAATGAGAGTTCCTCATAAGGAACTGACAGTTTCCCTTTAATGAATATAACTGGGATTTTATTAACTTCCAGCTACCATATCAAAAATTCTGTATTTGGTAAAATAAGCAGATATTAATTTTTAAACCAGGACATCATTCCTCTGAGGTTTTTCTTATAAGGATCTGCCCCATATTTTCGGTTTTAAATGTCTATTAAACAGGAACACAGCCAAGGATAAGGTTTACGGTTTATTGAGATTTTGTTCAGTACATTATATTACACATATACAAGTGCAGGCAAACTGAAGGTGTCTTTTACATATCTGTACAGCATTCACTCAGATTTAGTGTCAATGACAACTAATTCAGACAGGCAGATTTGAAAAAAAAAAAAAGAACGCGCTTCTCTTGCTACTGGTTAAACTCTATTTCTGCATCATGGACACACTGCTTCACACATCTACAACACGCTCAAAGCAGATTCACCAAAGTACTGGTTAAATATCTCCGGGTGGGCTTGGTTAAACTGTCTGAGCAGGTGCTTTTTCTGCTTGGATGGGATCTTTGTGTCCAGGTGGATGTTGTTCAGCAGAGACCACAGCTCCTGCCTGGTGGTCGTCTTTGTAGAGTCATCACAGGTCCTGCTGGGGACCTGCTGACAGACCATAGAGTCTGAAGAAGCAAGGAGAAACATGCAATGTTAAAGTGTAGGACCATGTCCCAGTTCATTATGGCAATGTTCAAGTATCTAACAGCGTTTTCATCGCTCTAAAACAAAGTGTTTTGTTTTGGGACACAGCTGTTGCGCTACCATTCATAAAACACACATTTACCAGTCACAACTGCCAACTTGTCACTCACTACTTTATGGAGAGCCCCTGGTATCTGGAGCGAAAAGAAAAGAAACATTGGTTGGCAAATTGATTTGACAGAAAATGTTGATTGAATTACAGTTGTGTTCAAAGTAATAGTGTGTTTAAAATGTTAGTCAAGACAAAACCCTTATGGAAGTTATTATTTAGGTGCATTGGGAACACTGCATTTTTTATTCTAAATCAAAATGTGAAGAAAAATGTCATTTTTTTAAATTACAGAAAAGAAAAACACATTTTAGAAAAAATAGCATTGTCCTCATTTTTCTTCATAAACTCAAATATTTACTGTATAAACTGAAAAAATCTTCAGGATTTAGCATTCCTGTGACTCACTAAACTAATATTAAGTTGTATAACCACGGTTTCAGAGAACTGCTTCACATCTGTGTTGCATGGAGTCGACCCAACCTCTGGCACCTATGAACAGGTATTTCAGGCCAGGATGAGTTGACAACATTCCACCATTCCTCTGCATTTCTTAGTTTTGCCTCAGAATCAGCATTTTTGACATCACTCCACAAGTTTTCAATAAGATCTAGGTTCAGGGATTGGAATAGCCATTCCAGAACATTAATTTTGTTCATCTGGAACAAAGATGCTGCTCTTTTACTGGTGTGTTTGGGGTCATTGTCTAGTTGAAACACACATTTCAAGGCCATTTTCTCTTCAGCATAAGGCAACATGACCTCTTCAAGTATTTTGATATAGGCAAACTGATCCATGATCTCTTGGTTATGATAAATAGGCCCAACACCATAGTAAGAGAAACATCCCCAAATCATGATGCTTGCAGCACAAATGCTTCACTTTTCAGAGTGAACAGTGGCTTTAACTCAGTGTTTGGTGGTCGTCTGACAAACTGCCTGCTTCTTTAGCACATTTTTTTTTTAACAGTGGGACTTTGCAGGGGCTTCTTGCCGATAGATTATCTTCACACGGGGGTCTAATTGTCACAGTAATTGCTAGTAACTTCGTATCGATTTTGATCATCTTGAGGCTGATCACTGGCTGAGTCTTTGCCATTTTGACCATTCCTCGATCCATTCAAATGGTTCGCTTCATCCCTAAGTAAGGGCCACCTGATTAACACCTGTCTTATCACAGAATGAGTCGCCTCACTAATAAAACTTTACACTGCTATTATTTGGAACACGTCTCTTTCAATTAATTATTTAATTACACAGAGGAGCATGTGTACCATGGATGTTGGGTCTGTTGGTTTTCTATGACTAATACACCAACTGATGAATTAGTTGCCATGTAGTAATACATTTTCTACCAAAAACAATGGCTGATCTGGTACTGGTAAGTCATGTTGGACTGCTATTATTTTGAACACAAGTGTACATGGGTGAAAATTGTCAGTCCTTTCAGTAAAAGCTCCAATTTCTCCTTTTCATCCAGCCCTTAAAAAGCACTTTAAAGTCTGCCTCAATAAAGAAGTCACTTTGACCTTTTATGGAGAACCCTTTTAAGGAACCCATGACTTACATCAAAGGAAAGATCCAAGGAGAGCCGAGGCACCAAATGAACTGAAAACATTTCATTACCTTAAAGATTTCCTTCACGTTGCTGAGCATGAAGGCCATCATCAGGTCCTCATTCTCCTTGGAGAGAGCTTTGCAGTGGAGGACTGCTCTGGAGAAACAACGTTTCACTGCCAGTTTGTTCTCCACCTGCAGGTTCAGCAGCAAATCCTCAATGTCAAATATGATACAGGTGACGAAACCAGATTACTTTTTCACCCAAAGACAAGAGTATCATAATGATGACTTATTAGATTTAGAAATTATTTACACAGGCATTAAAAGAAATATACTGCACACAGAAAATAGGGGATATTGTGAGAGATTCAGTGAATTTCATACATATTTGGGGTAATTAATATTAAACTAATGAAAATGGTGTTTTTTCCTCACTCGTTATTAGTAATATCAAAGGGAAATTTCACTCATTTCTTTAAAATTCAGACCAAATAGAAACATTATTAATGTAAATAATATCTGTAACTTATTGTGAGTCAGTGTTAATAAATAAATGTAAAATCAACATAGGATTTACCAGTTCTCACCTCTTTGTCCAGTTTTATCCCTTGTGGCTCAGCTGCCAGAACCATGAATGTGAGCAGCCTGCGCAGCTCCTCTCTGCAGCTGGATGGCAGCAGCTTCAGAAACAGCTGCAGAGCTTCAAGAGCTGTGACCAATTTTGCATTTACTGGAAAAGAGAAAGAAATAAGAGAAAGCAGAAGGAAGGATGTTCCGATAATGTCCTGACATTGAGGTTAAGTTATCTTCGGATGGAGAAACGCATCACCCCATCAGTCAAATATGCTTGGACAATTAGAATCTAAAGAAGTGAAAAGCAGCTTTTGTTGTGAGCTGAAGCCCCAGTTCTTACACAGCAGGTCAGTGATGACTGTGTAGATGTCAGTCATGTACTGGGGCAGCAGTGGAGCTCTGTCTGCGTGGCTGTAGTGTTTGACCAGCGTCCTGTACAACAACTGCTTACACTGAGCCACTCCACTCTGGGAGAGCCCAGGCTGCTCCTCACTGTCATTACCTGAAGCCAGAAATGAAAATTAATGCTGCACATGTTAGTTGATACTCGGGCTGACCGCTCATAATTGATTAGTCGATTAATCAATCAGTTTGGACTTAGTCGATTGAGGATTATTTAGTCACTTATTTGATTTTTATGCATTTCTCTATGCAGAATTAGCGATCCTGAATAATTATGAGGACTTGACTGAAAAGGACTAGGTTTAAACAGACCCCTTTGACTTTCTTAATGTGGAAAACTCTTATTTTCCAGATGATCAATGCTATAATTGAAAATTTGTCAAATGACCATTAGCTGACCAAGAATTTCTTTAGTCAAGGAGAGCCCTAGTTGATGCCAACATCATAATCACAGCACAGCTGCATGCATCAACACAAACGCTCAACTTTAAATCCGATCCCTGCACAAGTCACTACCGCACTGCGTAAAATCATAGCAAAAAACCCTGCTCCACCATTAATACTCATCCAAGCACTCGCCTCCATCTGGCTCACTGCTACTATCAGCTGCCACTCGCTGACAGCTCTCCTGATCTTGAGGGAAACACTGAGGCAGCTCTCTGCTCAGCTCCACCACCAGCTGGTCAGGGAGGAATTCCAGACAGTCCAGACCTGCACAGAGCCACTCATCCTCACTGCGGGGTCAAGTATTTGTTTTAATTAGATTAACTTTGTTGCAGACACACTGAACCGAAGCAGTAAATTAGTAAGACAATTTTGAAGCAGCGAGACAAACATACTGAGAGTCCCTTAAGGCCTTGAGAATCTGTCTGTCCAGGTGGTTGCTGCTGTAAATCAGGTCCGGGTTCCTGTGAGCCAGCAGGTGTGGTGGAGGGGAGGAGGGGAGGGTGTGGATGTACTGAAGCACCCCTTCCAGCACGGGGAGCTCCACCACGTTTAACAACATGAGCAGAGTCTGCTCCTGCCACACCTCATCTACCACTGGGGAATGGAGTAAATTATATCATATTGTACAGTTATATAAATGGTGTCTATAGGCATCAGCCCTGTATATAGTATATATAATGATATATATATATATATATATATATATATATATATATATATATATATATATATATATATATATATATATATATATATATATATATATATATATATATAACATGAAATTATTTTCCAGGACATTTTCAGCTGCTAGAGAGGCAAGTCATCATGTCACACACTATTAGCCTTTAATATAAATTAGCCTTTAATGTATGCCTTAATATGCAATATTTAATTATTAGCTTGTACCTCTATTCTATTTATTATTTAATTGTATGTAAGCCATGGGTCAACAAATATTTCCTCATTCAGGATAAGGACAATAAAGACTCACATTCATTTATTCATTTATGCTAACAACAGTAGAAATAAAAAATGCCAGTGGTTCAAATGAACATGTATTAGGGTGCGTTAAGTTTTCACTGCCATAATATGACTAGAAAATTGGTTAATTGTTTTCCAAGTTTTTCAAGACACATGGGAACCCTGATTCAGAAAATAAAAGTTGGATAAGTGAAATTACATTGAATGTTTGTGGCAATTAAAACTATACAAATTAAAACCTAGTTCAATTAGCTTTAAGGCCTTAGATCTATAAAACTGGATTAATGGCTTTTTAAGGACCTGCAGACACCCTGGTTAAAATGTAAAAACAAATCAAAAAAGTCCTTTTCCTTGATTTTACACCTAAACATCCAATCAACTGAGCTCGAGAAATGTATTATTCTGAGTATTTCCTTCTGTGTCCCCAATGCATGTTGGGATATAGGAGTACATGTGTAACAATAAGTGGAAAAAAATGTTTCTATTAAATTTAACACGACAGAATTTCCCCATAAACCTAAACAGGGTCTACAATGTAAGCTGCAGTACAACAGAATGAACGTTGGCTCACATGACTGTGGTAAAACCGTGTCTGTCTGTCCTCGGCTGGGAGTCAGTCTCAATCTGTCCACCATGGGCTCCAGCGACAGGCTGCCGCTGACTGGAGGATCCAGTTGGTCAGTTTTCACGCGTGCCTGAGTGAATCTGACAGGAGTGGACATCGGAACATGCAGTGACCCAGTGGGAAAAGTCTGCTCTTCCGGCCTGGAAAGAAAAACACAGACAGCTTGAGAGATGTCAAAGGGAACGTTGAGAGCACTCGCTCTGGACGCCATGTTTAATAATTAAATGTCAGAATTAAGATGCACCCAACAAGACCAGAAAGTCGGATAATGCATGAAGATCTTATCTCTTTACCATACACAGGTGGTGATTTATGAGGTATATCCACGCATTTACATACGAGTCCTATCTTTGTGAATGTTAACATGATGTAGACTTCAGACCTGTCTGACGGAGAACTGCAGAAGAGGTTTTGGATCCCTTTCACAAGTGCACCTCTCTCCAGGTCCTCAATGGAAGGAGTGTGCATATTTACAAACCTGCATGTGACGTAAAAATAAAAAAAGATAAAACAGACATTCCTACAGAAATCATGGGAGACTCAGTTGAAAACAAGTTCACATATTTACACACCTAGTGTGGAATATTGATATAGGAAAATACAGCTCTGGAAAAAAAATAAGAGACCACTGCATTTTTTTTCTGAAATCATCTCTACATGTATTCCAGCCATTCTATTTCAGTGTCTGTTGAATTCCAGCAAATATACACCTCATTCTGCTTAAAGAGGTACTGATTAAGTGAACACCTGAACTAAGAACAATGGTAAAGACCTGTGGAGATCATGCCAAAATGCATAAAAGCTGTGAATAAAAATAAGGGTTATTGCACTAAATAATGATTTCTGAATTCTTCTTAAATGTATTCATTAGTATTATATTGATATAAAATGAATTTGATCTTGTTTCTTTGCATCGTTTGAGGTCTGAAAACAGATCTTTTTTTGGTATTTTGACATTTGTCATTTTCTGAAATTAAATGCTCTAAACGATAATATTTTTATTTGGAATTTGGGGGAAATGTTGTCAGTCGTTTATAGACTCAAACAAAAATGTTCCTTTTGCCCAAAACACATTCCTATAAGTAGTAAAATCGAATCATTTTGTGTAGACCAATATGATGAAAGATGATGTATACACACATATATACATATATATATATATATACACACATACACACATAAATGTATGTATGTGTGATAGATTTGCATGTGTATCTACCTGTAAATTGCACTTTTGCTGTCCTGAAACTCATCCTGATTCTTGTCTGTGCAAAACCCTTTGGTTCCCACAGCCTCAAACACTCTGCAGTCCAGCAGGGCCTGGCACACCAGCACCACTTTGTCCCGTGGCGCGGTAGCACCTTTCGTTTTTGGAGAAAACGGAGTGGAAATGACATGTTGTTGAATGTGAATGTGAACTAAAATTGTGGAAAATAACACACAACGCCATCACAGATCCAACCCCCACTGCCCGGCACACACACCCTCAAAGCCCTTCTCCTGGTTGATGTGTTCGGCCACCACATCCACGGCCTCTGACCCCAGGAAACAGTCGCTGTGGGACTTGAGGTGGACCCGTCTACGCTTCACCGTCACAGAGGACCCGAGGTGGGAGATGAGGCCACTCCACAAGTAGGAGGACTGGACCGGTTTGCTGGCCACACCATGAGCTGAGAGACATGATCCAAGGAACAACAAACTTCATACATTTAGACGTTGATCTCTACAAGGTTGAGTTAGACTACAAATCTGAGGAAAGACAAGGGACGGGAGGAAAAGAGGAAAAAGCCAGGAAATCTGAAACAGTACACCTGCGGCCTCCATGGGCTGCAGGAATCAACTGCTCGTTGAAACGCGTGTTGATTGATTTACCTTGAGGACGCAAACACAGTTTCTCTGCAAGGTTCAGCGCGGCTGCTCGTTCCTTTATTGAAGCCATGTTTCCCAGCTGATGGAACGACAGGTGGGACAACTCTGCTGTGGCTGGCTGTAGACGGAGACATAGGCGAGGAGGAATAGAAAGCAACAAACCCGGTCCATGCAGACGCTTCTGGTATTTATGGGTAGTTCAACAGTTCAGCCGCTAGATGGCGCCAACCCATTAACCACACTGAACCAGCTCTGTGACACAGGGCTGAGTTTACATAGTGTTCTATCTGTATACTGGTAAAACCATGTTGAATTGTCCGAGCTACTCAAACAGCCAAATAAATAAATAATTGACGTACCATATTGACGAATGGGGATAGATTGACGCAGTGCTGCCTTCACGTACCCACCTTGTTCAATTTAATAGATTGTTGAAGGGGATAACAGATGAATGTAAATGATGGTAAAATTGATAATTTTTTTTTTAATTTTTTTTTTATTTAATTTGTGTGCTGTCTCTAAAATGTCCCGTCCAACTGTATAGTTCTGCCTTGTTAGAGATACAGTAGAACAGATGGAAGTTAAATATTATCAGTTTCATTTGTGTGTGGCTATTTTATTTTTTACTATATTTACCACTGGTGTAATTTAACTGCTGTAATTTAAGTAGGCTACGTCTTTACAGTACTAGAGTAGTTTTGGGAGTATCTCTATTTTACTTGAGTAGTTATATTCATACCAACTTTCATTTTACTGCACTACATTTCCTCCATTTCCGTTACTTATTACAAAATTAAATCTAAATGTGGTGGAAGCAGTGAGAATAAACATATTTCTCTGAATTCTTCAATAACAACATTAACTTGTTCTTTTATCCTCAGTAAGTACATTTAATATCAGTAATTTACTTTTGATACTTAAGTATAATAAATATCAGCTACTTTTACTAAAGTAATATCCTGATAGGCGACTTTAACTTGTACAAATGTAATTTTCAGAGATTTTCAGATATTTGTACCTTTATTATGTGGCGTTCATGTATTTTCTACACACTGATATTTTCTTATTTTTTATTTTTTTATTATTATTATTATCTTATTTTTTTTTCTGTCAACTGCGAAACGTTCATTTTCACGGAGACACCTGAAGGCAGCATCTGGGCACCAAGTCGATGTTTAAAGGTAAAGTTAATTTATGTTAAAAAAAACATTTATGATTATTATGCTAAATATTAAACAAAACAACACATTTAGTAGTTTTAGGGTTTAACATATTTCTAGGCCTGTTTGATAGTGATGTGTAAACTGTTAGTTTGGATATAAGGTTTGCAAATAAAAAGGCTCATGCTAGCAAAGTTAGCTTTTATTGAGCTAATTTATGGCTAACGTCTGAATGTTGACAGCGTATCTCGCTAGTGCTAGTTAGCACTAAGCTAATTTTAGAGTTATTTGTTTGAATATGTATATATATATATATTTTAAATTGTTGTACATATAATCTTTATTGAATCCTGTTAATTCTACCACTTTTATTTTCTTTTCTTTTATTTATTTTGTACTTTATTATTTTTTTAATTATTAATGATGGATTTCAATTCTTTATTGAACAATAGCTAAAGGAATAGCAAAAAAAATCTATATTTCCTTCTTATCGTTTCAGCAAGAGAAACACACAAACTAAACAACAAGAAAGCTATTAAACATAAGAAAATAAAATGAAATATTAGTTGAAAATAATACATAACACAAATATTACGTAAATAAATGTAAAAAAAACAAACAAACAAATTACAATGAATACGTTTTCAATTTAAAATAAAGACTAGAACATTCAGGGTCTGTTAATTTGTAAGGTGTAGATTTGAAATTCTACACTTCAGACATTTCTAATACAATGCAGACTCTTAAAAAACATTGAAAGTGCTTCCTATTAAAGAGGATATATTAGCTCATATAAAGAGCTTGCTATATATGTTTTAACTGAAATGCCATGACAGAAAATCCCCCAACACTAAGACCCAGTCTACTAATGTGTGTAATATAGATAAGTATTGCAGTATTTTGCTCTCTGCATTGCTGATGGTTGCACTGTGATTACATGTGTTACAATGTCCAGGTCGTGGTTTAACTTTCTCTCTTTGCTGCATTACAGAACAGTCACTGATATAATTCACCCAGAGGTAATACAGACATCACGTTGCTTGATAGAAATGTGCCCATTTAATGGTTGGCAGTTCTTTTAATTTGTCTTTTCATGGCTTAGAGATGGTGGTTAATACCTGCTCAACTGAATCATAGGAGATGCGAATAAAAGGCATTGTGGTTTACTCCCTCAGTCACATTCACACATACACAACGACACCGTGCACACAAGACACACGTACACCATCACTTTGACACACTAACACACGTTTTGCACATCCCCTCCCTCTGCAGCCTGAGGTCATGGTGTCATTTTATGATAGTAGCCAATTCTAGCAGGGATCATTTAATTCTCCAACATGATTGATACCAGCACAGGTTAAATGGGAGAAAAAAGGTCTGTTCTATTAAGAGATCAGTGGCTAGTGGAGACCTCCCACTTAAATAGTCATATTTTGGCTGTGTGTGTGTGTGTGCAGTGTGTGTGTGTCAGTCAGTTTCTTGGTTATAGCGAGTGGACAGAGACAGTTCCAGGGGATTATCCACAGGTCAAATTAAATAACTTAGATAATTTAAAAAGCATTGACAGTGCAATTTGTCCATTCACTGTTATTGCTCTGACCCCTATTAGTGTCAATGGGCTGGTTCATTTTAACCTAGATGGCTTATCAAGGTGTTATCTTCTCAGTGCAATGGTGTAAAACAAAGAAAGAAAAAAACCCTAATGGTCATTTCAGAGCCATTAGGAGAAGATTGTAGTGAGAAACATTACGAGCCTGTTATTTCTAATACAATCATTTAGCAGTAATAATTGCAGACGAGGAAGTAATTGTTAGTGGGGAAGCTGAGTGTTACTGCTTATAACAGTCTATTCTATTAATCTTTTTCAACAAAATGATTTTTTTTCTTGATTAACAGGGAGAAGAGGCCTAGTGGGACCTTGGCCAACCCCGAAACAACTCAATGGACCTCAGTTCAGGCTTTGGGACACTCCACTCCCACACCATTGTAAGTTACGACTTCTGGTAGTGCAACACAATGCATACAACATTTATCAGCCTCTGGATTTATATGCTTGTTTATAAAATCATATGACTTATTTCAAATCTTTATACTTTTCTCATTTTTGGCCACAGTAATAAAAGCTCTGCATGTTTCCTGATATTAAAAAAAGAGGCTGCAGTCAAGACAAACTGATAAATCAACCATAGATACATATACAAGAGTTAACTTGTCCCCTAATTTTTTCCTTATTGTAGGGAGTATATCAGCTTAGCTCAATTAAAAATGTGATCATGTTTATGCAGGTAGGTGGAGAAGAGACTCAGCTGGAGCCCCACTGTCAAACAGAAAGCGGAGCCACCATCTTATTGCAGTTGCTGGAATTTAAAACCCATCTAATTGATGCTGTAGAGGAGCTGCACATTCGTAGGGTAAGGTGGTAGTTGGAGGTTTCTATACATTATATCTTGATGCCTTATTGAAAAATACACTCTCCATCTTGTAAAGAACAGCATCACTACTTACTAAATGCACAGAAGTCAAAATGCCTGAAAGCAGCACATGACTGGCATTTTTGTGGGTGGTCCTTTAATGGCACCATTTAAAGAAATATATATTTCCTCATATTTGTGTGTACAGTTAACTGAAATTGAGCTGTGCATGAAGCAGCTTTAAAAGCAGTGACAAAATTACTAAGTAGAGTGCAATTCAAAGTGCTTTACTGATGACTGACTAGCTGAAATAAGGTGGTACAAATATAAACAGTAAAACAATATGAAACAGATAATCCACACAACAATAAAAACTGGATTAATTATACAAGAAATTAAAAAACAACATATAATATTGAATAGAATATTTTAAAACATGAATACATTAAAATAAATACTGATTTATTTTAGGAATGACTAGACTGAATGACTAAACAGTCTAGTCATTCCTCTCAAACATTCTGTGCATCTCATCAGTATTTACTAAGTGGAACTGAGACGTTAATGGCTTTCCTTTGGCTAAAGATGAGTATGCTCTTCCTTTGAAAAAGCTACCTGGCTATTTTGGTCTGGTCACAATATATCAAGATTGAGGTCGAACAAGCCATTTGGCCCTTGACCATTAAGTAGGAAGTAAATTTGTTTGTAAAAAAAAAAAGCCACTGAAATAAATAAGAGTTTCTACCCTCCAGCATGTACTTTGACAGCACATCATGAGTGTGCTTACAGCTTAGAGGAGCAAGAATGGGATGTTGGTCGTTTGTTGCCATTTCATTTTGATTGTTATAGTCGTGTTAACTGGGATCACAAACATAAGACGGTATATCAGTCTGATCCTCCTCAGGCGCTGCCACTATCAAAGTAGCACTTTGTAGTTGTGTGGTTTTCAGGGTGGAGAGGTTAGGAAGAAAGAGGATGTCATGATTGTGGTGGACATTCCTGAGCAGGTCAAATTCCAATGTTTTTTTTTTTCTTTTACTTTTTTTCTATCACAGTAAAAACCCACTGGTGTGAGAATCTGGTATACCCATACATAACCCTGAACACAGGAGCTCTACATATATGGACAGACAGGAAAGTGAAATGAGTGAATATGAAATTCAGAGTGAGCTGGGACGCCTCTATGCAATATTCAAATAAAGACGCTCTGATGTGCGCACAATAGAAAAGTTTGGATGGACTAGTGAACTTCTTCTAACTACACTATCAAATAAACCTTCACATTTTACGCCCAGATACTTTTTTAGTTTATTTTTTTCCTTTTTTAGTGCCCAGTAAAAGGCATCCATTCATAACTGCAGTAAGACAGTAAAGAGAAGGAAAGCCATGACAAATATATGAGTCATGAAATCCTACATATACCTGCATATCAGAAATCACATATCGGAGATTGTTTTGCAAAATGAATGAAAAGGTGCCCCTTTCTCTTAAAGTAGTCAGCTGTTGCCTATTTTGATTTACATGGATTATCCTCATGGATTATTATATTATTATATTTTAGTGTCTATTTTTTACACTTGTGCTCACACACGCGCACACACATACACAGTAATTATTCCTCAGTGGGAAAATAACAGCTTTATCTCCTGTGCCCTCCTTTTTTGCAGTGCCACGCTGGTAGCATAGTTTAATAGGAACTTATAAAATAAACTCACTGAGTTAGCCGGCTCCCACATGCACATAAAAAAGTCCCATGGATATAGAGAGCAATTGACTTTTACCTGCCCGCTCCTGGGTAACAGGGAGGATAGGGATGGCTTTCCACAAATATCACCTCCCTTCTTATGTTCCTTTTTCTCCGGGTGAGTCTACAAAACATAGAGAGGAATGAACCGGGGAAACTTAGTGCAGTTTACAGTTTTGGATCAACTCCAGAGAGTTATTTGACCACAGAATGGAAGAGATGCCGCATTTACTTGCAAGGATCACACTGTACCAGCCAACAATCTCATTTGAATCTACTTCTAGTCTTTTTTTGTTTAGCAGGTTCATCAGGTTGTCTGTATGTTTGATTGTGAATTTCCTTTAATGCCATCATGTGATTTGTCTTTGCCAGGTTCTGTTTAGAATCAGGTTTCATTTAAATGATATCTTCCCTGGTTCAGGATGCAGAGACACGCTTTGAGGATCAGATCAGTAAACTGATGTTGGAGAAGCAGGAACTGGAGTGGGAGAAGGTACATCTGGACCTTGATGGCTCTACTTCAACTTTCTGTTTAAAAATGCTTATTTTTACACTATAGATGATAAAATGTTTCGATCACTTTTGCTTTTTGACAGGAATCTCTCCAACAGAAAATTGAAACTGTGGCAAACCAGCACACAGAGTCACTCACCAATGTTACGACGCAGGTACTTTTGTTAGGGTTGCAGTTTGCACATTTAAATGAAGACTTTTCAGAATGCTCATAAACATCTTATTGGTGATTTCTTTTCTTTTATTAAGTTACAGGCCAAAATAAGAAAGATTGAGGAGGAGAAGGTATGAAGGGCTTATATCCAAAAACATGTCAAAATGATTCTTAGAACATTCTTTTAATTAATGTTTTTTATTAGAGTAGTAAATTCACTCATTTTAGTTACACAATCTTCACTCTTGAAGTGGATTCCTTTTTTCGTTGTGTTTAATAGTATTTATTGCTTTGACACTCACAATAATAATATAACATTTCAGGGGAAATACCAGGTCAGTGTTGAGTTAAAGGACAAGGAGATTAACAACTTGAAAGAGGAGCTGAAGTCATTGCAGGTACTGCAGGCTTTGTATCCACTCCCCCCAAACACACACACACACACACACACACACACACACACACACACACACACACACACACACACACACACACACACACACACACACACACACACACACACATACACAAGCCAGCACTTCTACTAATTTCATACTGTCATTTTCTCATTGAAGAAAAACAGAATTTAACATCGGACCTAAACTTTAAAAGAGAAGTAAATAATGATTCCCATGCTGACCAGAGTCAAGGGCATAAGGTATTATTGCACAGGCCTGACCCAGTCTGGCTCCGAGAGTGTTCGTCTTAAGGCTTGACACCACGGAGGTGATATATAGTCGTCCTCACAGTCCGCTGCACTTTAACAGCCCAGCCGTGCTACAGAGACAATAGAGACTGTTTTTGATATTCTATCTGGGAGACACTGAGTGCTGTGTTTGGCTATCGTGAGGCCCGGGTGTGTTCATTCATGTATCACGCTCTGGTGGATTCTTTTAATTTAACACATTTTCACATCAGTGGCAGTTTGGGTTGAAGTGATTTAATTGCCATGTACCTTGACGAGCTGCTAAATTACAAATATGTGCTCAATTGGAACAGGATGGTTCAGTTCCTCCATAATAAAAATGTTAGTACTTTTATTGTTATTTTAATCCCAATAAATAACTGGGCTGAATTTTCATAGCAATATGGGTCAGTATTTTAAGCTTTCTAGATTTAGATCACTGACATGTTCATTAATGAAAAAGGCAAATTATCTTCTTACTTTAGTATTAAATAAAGATTGTAATTTTTTGAGCATGAGGTTTGTTTTGATGCTGTTGCATTATCTGGTAAAGAGGTGAAAATAACCTTAATAGTTAATTGCCCATGTCACTTGCTGCTTGTTTTGTGAATCATCAAAAGAGTAGATGAAAGTATTTCATTTGAAAAAATCTACATAAATCAAATTGCAACCCCTAAAGGTTATCTGGTGACCCCCCTGATGGTCTGGATGCTCAGACCCCATCAGAGAACCTCACTGACACTGGTTAATGAAGTCCTGGTTGTGTAATAAATGTTCCCAAAATGCTGAAAACAAGTGTCAGTGCAGACTTGACAACTAACAGAGACACAATATAATCACAGAACACCTGAAGAAAGTCAAAATGTTTGTTATTTTGTATGATGTGCAAAAAGGTCTGATTTATCAGTCCCCTTCCTCTCAAAACAATGTTTTTCTTCTTGTTCTACAGTTAAAAGTTCACTGTGCAGAAAAATCTGTATGCAGAGTTTGACACTAAAAGATTGTTTTCACATTCATCTACTGAAAATGGAAAGTTTCTCTGGGCTCAGTAAAAATCCAATTTTACGAGCACCATTTGTGGCATCACGGTTTGGAGCTGATCCTCGTCCAATACTCAGAAAACACCATTGCGATGTGGAAACTTTGGAATAATTAATGAGGGAGAAGATGTCATTTTTGTGTGTTCTTGTGTGTTCATTCTTGACATTGGAAACAGGAGATGACTTATCGTGCATATTGGTTTAACATTTACATAAATTTTATCGTCTTGTAAAGAAAATCCTAATTGTATTACTGTAATTGTTTTGGGTCCTGTGAAGAATGGTATAATATCTCTTTCAAATTACGTATAATGTAACCCATAATGCTTTGCTCATCAGGGTGTAAACTCTTCATCTTGTTGAATTTCTTTTACTGCTGTTTTGCAGTTGCTGAAGTACAACTTGGAGAAAAAATCAAGTGAGCTGGTAAGAAAAGATTTTCCACTTGTAGAAATTGTTGACAGGACGGGTGGGAGTAAGAAAAATTAAAAGAGGAGGATGAGGGAATGGTGCTAAGGAGGGATGGGTTTGGACGGAAGAGCTCATCAGGAATAACGGATAGGGAGTGTGTGACACTTTGAACTGCCAGCACAGCAGAGAAAATATCTCTATTAAAATATTTTACAACTCGCTCGGTTTAAACCTCTTCACATAACAGTGGCACAGCAAGGGAGGTGGAGAGAGCTGGTGTATTGGAGAGTGGGAGGAGGGAGTGAGAATGAAAGTGAAGAGAGAAGAAAAGAATCTGCTCAGCTTGATACAGACAATCAAACTGTAATGGCAGTTTGAAGAGCGATAAAGCGCTCTGAGGCATACGATGAGTTGATTCCTTCATCCCTCTGAAAGACACAGACAGACACCGGCTGTGTTAAACCATGATCTTCTCAATCACCTGACAGCTGTTTCCACTGTATTCTATGGCTGAAAAAAAATGTTCCTATACATTTCACCTCCTCCTTAATGCCTGCTTTTAAACTGAGCAAAAGATTAACATTTTGGTAAATATACCCTTAGTGAGAGTTGAGATGAGAGGATTGGTGGCACTCTCAAAGGAGCTGTAGTTTGGAGCTGGTTAGTTAGGCCTGGAAGCAGGAGGAGACAGCTAGCCTGGCTCCGGCTGAAGGTTACAAAACCCAGCGACCAAACGATGACAAGTTTTCAGGAAGTCACTGTTCACAGCCAAGAAATAGTCCCACACATAAACCTCCCAATGTCCCTATGTTACACCAATATAATAAGCCACTGGCTGCAGCTTCCTATTTAACAGATAGATAAGAATAGTATTCTCCTTCCTCATCTAACTTTCAGCAGGAAAGATGATTTGTTACATTAAGGAAAAGAAACATTTGGTAACGTAGTGATTCAGTGATTAATTCTTGAAAGGTGTCGGGAGCTTAAGTAAGTGTTGTGTGGAGTTTTTGCACTGACCAGCAAGTCAAACTGTCCAGTGTCGTGGCTACTTTCCCCCCCCCCCTGTTTTTTTCTCTTTACAGAGCACGCTCATTACTTTGTCTGTTTTAACTATAGGAACAAAAACTAGCTTTGCAGAGTCGGTCCAAGGACAGCCACCTGAACCAGCTGGGGGAGGTGGAGAAACGTTTCAGCGCTCTGTCCAGGCAGTGTGCCATGGTCAAGAAGGCCCACGAGATACTAGAGCAGAATGGTAATTGATGGATGAATTTGCTGATTTTACTGCACTGAAAAAATACAGTTTCCATACAGACAGATCCAACTGCACTGACAACATTCCACCCACATCAGGATACATACAGTGCATCAATACATGCTGCTGAATGATGCTGTGGTAGTATACCTAAATTGTTCTCAACGTTCACTTTATTAGATCTTAGAGAAGGGGCCCTCTTTTTCTCCCAGAGCAGCCTGAATTCTTTCGGGTATAAGTGTAACAAGGTGCTGGAAACAATTCACAGGGATCTTGGTCTGTGCTGACTTGATACAGTAGGATGGCTCGGTGCCGTCAAAATTTTCAGCAGCACATTAATTCCTGCAAAAATCCAGTTTCACTTCATCCCAAAGATATTATTCTGGGGTCGAGACCTGGGTAATGAACGGAGGTCCCTGTCAAGTTGCTTTAAATGCTCCTCTAGGAAATTTTGATGAAGAGTAAATTTCATGGCTATGAACAGATCTCCCAGTTCAGCAACACTTAAGTGCTAAATAATGCTCAGTTGCTACCAGAGAGCTTTATGTGAGCCAGGAACACATACCCATAACACCAGACAGGGCTGACTCATGGACCATGCTGTTGATAAGAAATATGCATCCTGCTGGTAAATCAGACTTTTTGCTATCTGTAAAATGCTTCACTAACTGTTATCTGTAAGGGACACAGAACAACCACAGTGAGAATATAAAACTAAACTGCAAAAAGTGAAATTTTACCAGGTGAGGATATCTTGTTTTTGGTACAATTATTCCTATATTGAGTAGAACTATCTTATTCCACTGGCAGATAATTTATCTGATTTCATGTTTTGTTTTCCTGATTTTCGTAATTTTTTTTCTTCTTTAAATAAAACATGAATAACATTTCCAAAAAAAAAGATTAAATTGACTAAAACCAAGAAAAAAAACATAAAATAAGCAAAATTATCTGCAAGTGGAATAAGACCATTCTACTCAATATTGGACTAATTGTACCAAATACAAGATATTTTCACCTGTTAAGATTTAGTTTTTTGCAGTGTACAGTCAGTCAGTCATCTTCTATACCTGCTTATTCCTCATTAGGGTCACAGGGGTCTGCTGGAGCCTATCCCAGCACATTACAGCGAGAGGCAGGGATACACCCCAGATGGTCGCCAGCCAATCGTGGGGCACACACACCATTCACTCACATTCACACCTACGGGCAATTTAGAGTCTCGAATTAACCTCAGCATGTTTTTGGACTGTGGGAGGAAGCCGGAGTACCCGATGAAAACCCACGCAGACACGGGGAGAACATTTAAACTCCACACATACCCAGGAGGTCTTGAACCTGCGACCTTCTTGCTGTGAGGCAACAGCATTAACCCCTGTGCCACCCGCAGTGTACAGTGTCTCATATGAACAATACTTTGAATTTGAAAATTTTGTGATGCTTACTTTGTGAGTTATATAGGGTCCACTCCTGTCTGTGCTCATGGCTCCCATTAATGATAATCTTTGATCATATATATGTATATACATAGGCATCTGTATATGATGACTGTTATCTCTTACTGTATGTAATTATTACAGTTGATGAGGCCAAGAGGATAAATAAGAAACTGACTTCTGCAAATGAAAAGCAGGAAGCTACCGTTGCATCGCTCAAGAAGGTATTAGGAAAAGTGCCTTTACATTTGTGGTTTACTTTACACAGGATATCAATATATTTTATTAGCTCCTGCAGTTGTGTTGGCATCATATGCAGGTTTTTAATCTTGTATGACAGCCAATAAAATTCAATTCATATATATATATATATATATATATATATATATATATATATATATATATATATATATATATATATATATAGATTCTTCTCAAATTATTCAAGTACACTCACCGGCCACTTTATTAGGTACACCTGTCCAACTGCTCGTTAACACTTAATTTCTAATCAGCCAATCACATGGCGGCAACTCAGTGCATTTAGGCATGTAGACATGGTCAAGACAATCTCCTGCAGTTCAAACCGAGCATCAGTTTGGGGAAGAAAGGTGATTTGAGTGACTTTGAACGTGGCATGGTTGTTGGTGCTAGAAGGGCTGGTCTGAGTATTTCAGAAACTGCTGATCTACTGGGATTTTCACGCACAACCATCTCTAGGGTTTACAGAGAATGGTCCGAAAAAAAAAATATCCAGTGAGCAGCAGTTCTGTGGGCGGAAATGCCTTGTTGATGCCAGAGGTCAGAGGAGAATGGCCAGACTGGTTCAAGCTGATAGAAAGGAAACAGTGACTCAAATAACCA